>CM077306.1:125042500-125642500 GCA_039655065.1 Glossophaga mutica
ATATCCTGATAACAATGAGGAGGTTTGGCAGCCATATGGAGTGTGTGTGGGTTACAACTACCCTCCTTTCCACCTCTTGCACCCTTAGGAGCTGCAAATGCCCTTCTGCATGTGAATGTTTGGGAGCTGTCAAAAGTACATTATTCAGGCATTATATTATTTCAGATGTATGTTAATATGTCACAGGGTTAACGTGAGAAGTCAGGAAGTGTCATTCATACATGACTCTGGTAACTACTTCTATCAACCCACCACACGTCTTGTCTTGTCACATTCCAGGCTGTTCTGGATGTGGTTTATGTTGCCACCTAATCTTAACACTCCAAATTATCATGAGACTCTTCTTTTAAGAGTCTCTGACATTCCTTAATTTCTGAGTTGTGCAGTCCATGTCTTGTTAATCATAACATACACCCTCAAAAGCCTCCAGTCAATTTTGACTACCATCTGCTGCACATTTGAAAGTCATTTCTGTAATGGAGTGGCCAGACTGGCATGTGTGAAACCAAAAGCATCATGTCAAAGTGGGAAAGCTACTTTTGATGAACTTAGAGGAGAGGCATTCTGTTAAAAGGACATTACCCTTTGTTACATATATGCATAAATTTAATTAGTTTCTCTCTTCTTTTAATTAGTTTTTCCTTCTTTTTGGAAATCTTAATTCAATCATGTTTTCTTTATAAAATTTCTAGACAAGAAAGAGAAGATCTCGGTGAAAACAAAAAAGATGCTCTTACCACAGGGAAGTTGTTGAAACATTATAGCAATGTACAGAGCTTAAAAGGGAAGGAATCTGGATGTTTGAAGTAGATATTGAGACTTTCTGGATTTACCTAAAGAAAATAAAGGCCATGGTTATTTAGTTAGTAGTTAAATTGATATTGCACTGGGGGGGGAGGCATCTATTTTCCTTTCAAATTATTCTCATCTGAAATATAACACTTCTCACAGTTTAATGTTAGTATAGCTTCTTTAACTCTGACTTGAAAGGAAGTGAAGTAGATTGTCAGCCTATGGATAAGCTCTATAGCCCTACTCATGTTGACAAGATTGTGTTAAAATATTTTCAACTGGCCTTCTCTACCAGCATAGAGAGCTGAGATCCAATTCAGTTAAAAGACAAAAACAAAACAACAACAAAAAAACCCCTTGGCTTAATTTAGATAAAAGAGGATTCATTAAGAACGATTCAGTATGATGGCCTATATTTAATTATTTATAATTCTCATGTCTTTTGGGGAAGGGGGTAGATAACCAAGAGTTAGTTAAATGCATTTTACAATGCATTTAAATATGTATGTAGCCATTAACAAAACATTAAAATAAAGTTCATGCAATCACTATTATAAGTTAAAAAGATCACTTACAGTAGCATGATAAAGAAACCAAAACAAATGCTTTCTGGAATAAAGAGTGTTGCATATTAGAAACTCATACAAAATACTATTGAATGTACACTGTACTTGAAAATAAAATTTAAAAAGAATTTTAAAATAAATACAATCACATCTAAAATTCCCATCAAGTATATATTAGAAGGGCAAAACAGGAAGTAGGGCTTTCACAGAAATGTGATGTTTTGCCAAGGGTGCCTAATCGTGAACCACAAATTGGTAGGTTTATTTAAAATAAGCCCTAATAAGTGAGGCTTGGCTTCAAAAATGTTGTCTTGAATTTATTATAATTAATCTCATTTTGTCATTTGTGTGACACATTTTCCTGAAGGGTAGCAAGATAGTTAACAAAACTAGGAGTAATGGCAAAATAGCATGATAATTGGTGTTAAGTGGGTCATTTGTTAAAGTGTTCTAGTACAGTAGTTCATCTCTTCCCAGGTTCAGTCTTTTTCTCCTACTCCCAAGTGATGCCAATTATCTAAAAATCTGAATAATAATTTATTAACCTTCACTTGTCACCTTATTAACTCAGTCCTTCCATCCTTTTTCCAAACTCTGCCTCACACAGCTATCTTATATACAGCAATACTTTTAATTAGAAAATAATTATAGCCTGTAAAAGTATCTATTAGTGTCCATTACTGAAGTGGAATCTAAACCCAATTTTAACTTTCACAGATCCCTTAAACATAATTGTGTTTTCTGTCCTCTTTTTGGCCCCTCAGAGGGAGTAGTATTTCTTCTTCTTTCTGCTTTGCACTAACATGAGTTGAATTTATAGATTCAAGCGGCTTTTCTAAGTGATTTGGGAGAAAGTTCCTACTTTCCTTGGGAACTTCCTGGCCTTATTTCTACCACTTTCCTTACAGTTGGACTTTGTCTATATCAAATTATATTCTATGTTTATAAAGTCTCTTCCTTTCAGAGTCAATTATTTTTAACAAGTGATTAATCCTCCCTGTAGAACTATTGTAGGCAGGTGTCTCGGGTGGATATATTAAAATAATGATTAGTTGAGGCAATTTTGAAAACAAGTGGTTTTCTATTTAGCATAGTATATAGTACCTGAAAAGTGGAAGAGAGATTAAAGTCATTGACCAACGAAACTAGAATATATAGTTGATCTCCTATCTCTAGAGCTGGCCTATGGAAGCATAACCTCATTGATCTGCAATAAGCTCCTGAAGCCTACACAAAGTGTGTTCGGAATTTCAACATTTATAGCCTATACAGACAATAAATGATTTTCCTGAGTTCCTGGTGATCTACTGAAGTCCAGGTCACAGGTCCATTTATGTAGTGCCATGAACTCCCAAAGGATCTAACAGTTCTGATTCCAGATATCAGCTGCATTGTTACCATAGGTTCACTTATACTCCATAAACATGCATCCTTCTTTTGGATTTAGAAAATCATACACAGTCACAAGGTGAGTGACTCCTAACTTGCAATCTTCACAGGCAAAAAAATACTTTTATGCTTTACTGTCTTGGAAAACAATAGGTAAATTGAAAATATGTTTATTTCCACCTTTGGTTTCACCACTGTGCTTTTTGGATACTCATGAACCAACTCTGAAGGAGGTCAGAATTTTGTTAAATCCCCCCAGTAGCTTCAACTGTCAATCTAGGTTTAGTCAATGTATTAGGGCATCTGGAGCACATTAGCATTGGCTGTGTGTTGGCACTAAACTCTATATTAATTCTAAGGAAACTTCTGATTGGGGGGAATTTTTATTATGCAGATGAGGAAATAAACATAAGGGACATGAAGAACCTGAGCTTTTAATCCAGATTAATGGGGCTTTAAAATTAGGCCTATCACTCCTATACCTGAGTGTCCCCTGTATTAGTTTCCTAGGGCTGTTATAACAAAATACTGAAACCTGTGTAGCTTCATACAACAAAAAATAGTCTCATGATAATGGAAGCCACGAGTATGAAATCAAGGTGTTAGTTGGGTCATATTTCCTCTGAAACATGTAAGAGAGAATTTTTACTTGCCTCTTTCAGCTTCTGATTTTCATCAATAACCCTCCCATTTCCTTGGCTTGCAGATACATCACTCCAATCTCTGCCTCCATCGGAGCAGGGCTGTCCTTCCTTGGTCTCTTAAGGGTACCAGTCATATTGGATTAAGGGTTCACTTCACTCCAAAATGACCTCACCTTAACTAGTTATATCTATAATTATACCATATCCAAAGAGGTCACATTCAGAGGTACTAGAGGTTAGGACTTCAATATATCTTTATGGAACACACATTTCAACCTATAGCTCCTCTCATGTCCTAATACATCTTCAAAACCCACTTTCAGTCTGTTAAAACCCCTTTTTGGCCCCAGAGAGTTCACATCTGAGACACAGAAAGAAATTTGAGAGAGATATGTCAGTTCTCTTTGCCTAGCTCATGACTATATCTGGAGAATTTGCAGTATTTCATAAATACTAAAGATGTGCTTATCTAATGCTAAACATAATGTTTCTTGATTTTTAAACATGTTATCATATTATTCCTATGCTGTTTAAAAATTATGTTGTCATGGTTATCTCCTTGTTGACAGGGATTAGGATTTATATTTTTTGAATCCTCTATAGCACTTAATCTAAAACAAAACAGATGCTCTATTTGTACCTATGGATTCAAATTGAATTGAATTGTATTGAATTGTCCAAGAGGAACCGGTAGAGCAGCAGCGCATTATCTAGGGACACCACTACTGCTTCTGCAGATGCATCTTTGGCTATAAGTTCTCGATGCAACACTTACAGAGTCTTTCTAGGTCTATGCTCAAAAGGGAGCGATTCTACACCCTCCACACTGATCCAGGGAAAGATGCTGGGTATATAGTTCCATGAGATTAAGACAGTCCACCTGGCCCAGTCTGGGGGAAACTTTAGTCACAATTTACTTAGAAAGAAGGTTTACATAATGCTATATTAGTCAGGTTTCTTTCGACAAGCAGAACCAATACATTTTGTTTGTGTCATTATTATGAATTAGTATTATTTCTACATAGATTTTTAATAAGAAATTGGCTCACACAATTATGGAGCCTGAGAAGTACCATAAACTTCTATCTGCAGCTGGAGAGCTTGTGATGTAGTTTCAGTTCAAAGTTTTTAGAACCAAGAAAGCCAATAATACAAGATCTAGTCCAAATGCTCAGCTCAGAAGGAGGCAAGCAGAAAGAGAGAAAATTTTCCTTTTCTCCTTTTTGTTCTATTCAGGCCTTCAACAGATTAAATGATACCTACCCATATTGGAAAGTACATTCCACTTTACTCAGTGTACTGATTCAAATGTTAATTTCATCCAGAAACACCCTCACAGACAGACTGAGAAATAATATAACTGAACATTGGGGCATCTTAGGGTGTAGTCAAATTGACACTTAAAAATAACCATCATTGTGGTTATTAAAATATAAGTTGTGATACCATAAAAGTTCTATAGGAGAACATAGGAAAATTTCATATATTCCATTCAGCAATATTTTCACTGATATGTCCTCTAGAGCAAGGGATATAAAGGAGAGAATAAACAAATTGGATTACATCAAACTGAAAAGCCTCTGCACAGCTAAAGAAAACATCAACAAAATGAAAAGGGAACCAATTGTATGGGAAAACATATTTGCCAATGATACCTCAGACAAGGGTTTGATCTCCAAAAGATATAAAGAACTCACATGACTCCACACCCAGAAGACAAGCAATCCAATTAAAAAATGGGCAAAAGACCTGAATAGACACTTCTCCAAGGAGGACATACAGAGGGCCTGGAGACATATAAAAGGATTCTCAGCATCACTATCCACCAGAGAGATGCAAGTTAAAACCAAAATGAGATACCACTTCATACCAGTCAGAATGGCCATCATTAACAAATCAACAAATAGCAAAAACTGGCGAGACTGTGGGAAAAAGGGGACCCTAATGCACCGTTGGTGGGAATGCAGACTGGTGCAGCCACTGTGGAAAACACTATGGAATTTCCTCAAAAATTAAAAATGGAACTGTCTTTTGATCTAGTGATTCCACTGCTGAGATTATACCCCAAGAATCCTGTCACCAATTCCATAAAAACCATATACCCCAATATTCATAACAGTGTTATTTACAATAGCCAAGTGCTGGAAACAGCTTGAGTGCCCATAAGTAAATGAGTGCATCAAAAAACTGTAGTATATTTACACAATGGAATACTATGCAGCAGAAAGAAAGAAGGAATTTCCACCTTCCATGACAGCATGGATGAAAGCTGAGAGCATTATACTAAGTGAAATAAGCCAGGTGGTGAGGGACAAATACCTTATGATCTCACCTATAAGTGGAACCTGATCAACAAAAAAAGCAAACAAAATAGAACCAGAGACATGGAAATAAAGAACAAACTGACAGTGATCAGAGGAGGGTGAGGGAGATAACGGGAAAGAAGGGGAAGGGTCAAATCAAAGCACATGTGTAAAGGACATATGGACAAAGACAACAGGGTGTGGGGGGGAGGACAGGGTATTGGGGGGAGGTGGGGGTGGGTTGGGCAGGGGAGAGTAATGGGGGAAAACAGGGACAACTGTAATTGAACAACAATAAAAACATTAAAAAGCATTAAAAATCAACTATGATTGAATTTTTCAGAGAACCATTCTTAAATTTAACAGTTATTTAGAAGGCACATTTCCTCTTCCCTTTTTGTACCCTGTCCTTGGTTGCCCAGGCCAATTGTAGGAGGTGATCAATATTAGTGGAGGTGAAGGCTGAGAACGCTGTGTTGTCAACAGAAGAAGCAATTTGATGGTAAAGTGTATATTTTCCCCTGAATCATAAATATTGCTCTGACCCATGTTTTTTTTTTCTTACTGTCATCTAAGATTTCAAATTTGACCTAGAATTTTATTCCAAAAATATATGAGAATTACAGACAAAACACCATACTTGAGAAAAACAGAAAGCTAAAGATTCAAAAAGATTTACATTAGAATTCCAGATTTGTTCCTCAATACCTGGAAGCTCTGGGGGGCATGGCTTGACCTCTATGAGCTATCAATTCTCACTTGTGCTACCAGGAGATTAAGAGATTTCTAAAGGTTATTTTGAGGACTAACTGAGATAACAAAATGACACACTGGAAATATGCTCAGCATGCATCACACAGCTAGTGTACAGAAATTTGAAATCAGGATCTGTCTAGTTACTTACCCCATGTCCTAAAGCAGGAGTCCACACACTACCGCTTGTATGGCAAATCCAGCCCACTTCGTTTTTAAATAAAGTTTTACTGGAACAGAGCTATGCACACCTTTTAAAATATATACTTATACTGCTTTTAGAATGGCAGGATTGAATAGTTATATAGAAAAAAACTTAAAATATTTACTATTTGTTTCATTGTGAACAAGTTTGTTAACTTTTTGTCTAACACTTCACATTGCACTGTTGAAAATACTTATGTTGTTTAAACTTTAAAAAATAAAAATAATACAATAATATTGTGTCAGTGTAAGTTCATCAATTGTAAGAAGTACACCACTCTGTTGTGTGGTATTGATAGTGGACTATTGACTGTCTGAGTGGAAATACAGGGTATATGGAAACTCTCTGTACTTTCTGCTCAATGTTGTTATGAACCTAAAATTGCTGTAAAAATATAGCTAATTTAATTTCATTACTATGTATAGCTCTGACAACAAATAAAATTTGAAACTAAAAAGTACATTAAGTATACTTATTTCAGCAAATGAAGCAGTACCTGGTCCATTCTCTGTCTATAGAATATCTAGAAATTATATTTGGCAGCAACTCAGGTAAATACTACCTCTAGATGCATCCCATTTTTCTACGAGATTGTTATTCTAACAATAAATTATTGAAATACATTCTTACTGATATAAATACATACCATATTTATGTTTTATAAAACACTACCTAATAATATAACTAATCATACATATGTCATTATTAACAAGATGCCACTCTTAGTTTGAAAAGGACTATTCTGTCAGGGACAGGTAGACATGATATTCAGCTAACCAATTACTCTTTTCCACACCATGTCTACGAAAGGTAGCATCCTATAGGTCACCGGTTATTTCTAGTACAGTCAAATAGTGTTGAACTTCCTTCTAGCAATGTGAGCATTGTGTCTCACCAAACATATTTTTTTAAAGCAACCACCTGTGGATTTTAAAAAGGATGTTCCTTTTAAAGCAAAACTAATATTTTTATAGTGCTCACATAAATACTTTCCAACAGACTTATCGGAATTAGAAAATTCAGGCTTTTTCTATAGTCCATATTTGATAAAATTACACATTAAAAAAAGAACTTCCAAGCAAATCCTTGCAGATTTCCTACAAAACATACTACTTAACCTGTCAGATTAATTTTTTAAATCAAAATTAAAAATAATAAAATAAAAAGTTTTAAATGTAAAATTAAAAAATTAGTTAATGCATACCTGCAATTTTTCAATTGATTTTCATGTAAGTTAAAAATCTTCATGCTTTAATTGATTTTATACATTTTATACTGAGGAATAATAGTTTGTACCTCCCGAATAATTTACAAGTTTGATATATAGATGCCTATTCTGATAGTAAAGGTCAAAAGGACAAGGTGGATACAAGTTAGCAATAGACTGGAGGATGTGGAGAGAATGTGGAGTTAAATTACTGTGTTATATTACCTCCTTGAAATATTATTGCTAAAATTTTGCACCACTAGGCAGTAAACTAGAAAAAGAAGAAATTGAGAAAGTGTTAATTTTTAAGCAAGTTTGACAAAGATTGAGTTTCATATGACAAATATTGTCAGCAAGACAGGATTCTGTCAGTAGAAGAAGTTTAAACATTAACAATTTCTGTCAGGCTGTTGACACAATCATGGCAGACATTTCCCAAGATGCCGAGATGACTGCTGGCATTTGTCAACAATCCTGTCATAGTGACAGCAATAAGACCATGTCTGGAAATGTGACAGTTTTGGCTTTGTGCTCCCCCGAGCAATGGCCCAGGTGTTCAGAGAAAGTGTGGGAAAACCCATATTTCTGCATTGTCATTCGAACACAGAAAACACAGGAGGAAAATGAGCTGTCACTCCAATTCCCATGATGCCTTGCTGCTTAGCATAACTCTACAGTGCGGCCCTGGGTCCACTGGTCCATACTCTGACAGATAATTAAGAAAGCAGCAGCTTTTTCTAGACTGCTCTTCCTCATGATTTGCATTTTAGCCAGAGGCGACCAGTTATAAAAAAAACATGATGGAAAGATGGTAAGAAGCCAATTAGATGGATGGATGGCTGACTGACAGCTCTCTGGTATTACGACTCCAGATTTCAGACTACATAGCCTGGCAGTTTTCTACAAGAGCCAACTTTTTTGCAGGTTGGTAAAGCTGTTAAATGTGGGACCATATATAGCACTATATAATTTTTGCAAAGTTGTACATTTTCCTTAAATAACCATGTATTCTCTTCAATCAGGGTTTGCATTAAACAAGTTTTCACAATTTAATCACAACTTGTGTCACTAAATTTAGCAGTATTAAAATTCTAGACAACTTGTAGGCACATTAGCTGTGCCAGTAGAGAAGTGATTAAAAAACTGAGAACTACGTTGAGCCAGCAGAGATAAAGTGAACTAATAATTAGAATGTCTGTGCAAATGTGCCCTTGGAACTCTGAAATGTACATTGTTTGGTTCTAAGCAACTGAAAACATAAATCCTAAACTTCCTCTCCATCTTTAGATTCTACACACATATATTCTCTTATTATCCTTGTTCAAGGTCTAATATATGCCTATGTCTGCTACTTCAGCTAATTTTGAAATAAAAAAATAAACTGTTATACTCAAGCTTCCAGTTTGGCCGTGATATTCTACAGTTTCTAGCCAATAGGAGTTAACTCTTCATAATATTGTCCAATTTGGAACCTTAACCAGTGTTTCCTGTGTGCGGCATGCTGCGTATGTGTGCGTTTGCATATGTACACACACACACACACACACACACACTCACATGCACGTGCTTTCTTAGAAGCAAACCATTTGCTATTAGAATGGCATGTTTCCATCTGTAGTTTAAAACAAGGGAATATTTTTCAAATCATAACGATACCTCAGATAATTTTTTAAAGATTCTGAAATACTAAGGGAAGGCTATTATTTCACTATAAATTGAGGTTTTAGTAAGGCATTTTAACCCAAACTAAAACTGCAAAGTGTTTTTTCTTACTGTGGGTAATGGATCTTCTACAACTTGAAGGTGAATATTAAACCAATAGTGGGTCTGAATAGTTTTATTGTTTACATCTGAAATGGAAGCATTGTACATTTCAAAGTCTCATGTTTATCAGTCAATCTAGATTTGATGTCAAATCTCACGTACACATAAAGCATGATTGGGAATGTTTTAGCAAATGTATTAACCTTTCCTTTGTCTTTTCTTTTGTAACTGTACTGTTATTCATCTTTTGGCTGTTGCTTTATATCATGGTATTGGAATAAGATAAGCCTATTATACTCATAACCATTTTTAAAAATATTCTACCTGTATGTACTTGGAGTGTTTAAAGAGAAGTTCAGAGGAATAACAATAGTTTCATAAACCATATCCCAAGTTAGGGAGGAATAAATGCATGTTTGTTTTCATTAGAAACATTCTGATTTTTCCTATAGACATAGTACAATACCATAACAAATTTAAAAAAAATGAAAAGAAAACCTCTTCTTGCACTAAAGTTTTGAAAGAAATGTTGTCTCTCAAAAATGGAAACACTTATGTAATCAAAATACACATTTCACTTTTGGATCCTCTTACTTATGGCAAAATGTTAATGCATGTATTTTTCAAGCTCCAGAGGAAATTATGTATCTTTTTAAATAATTGGAATTGAAATTTCAGTAATAATGTACTATAGACAAATTTTAAATTAATGACTTCCCTTACAATGCAAATATCTTTTGTCTCTAAACCATTTATCATGAAAGAACTTTTGTTCAAGGGAAAACCTGAAGAATGATATTTATTAAATTGAAGTGAGTTCTGAAAATACTATTTTTACAGAAGACCTATTGTGTAAGCTAAAGAGATATATTTCTAAATAAAAGATAAAATGTGTTATCATCAAAACAAAAAGACACCTCACCGTAAGATTTCTAGGGTTGTTTCTGGATAATGTAGTAAAATTCAGTGGAGCTTACTGCTATCATCATGTTCATATTAAACTCATTTGCACTTTAAGTGGCTAGAATTTGAACATAAAACAGCAAAGAAAGGCATATAGACAAGTTTCTTAAAAACTGGTTTTCTTCAGTGTATCTGTATTTCTAATTGAATATTTGGTTATGCATGTGCTTTGTCAGATTTAAAATAGAATGTTTTCCTAGCATATAACTACTGCAGGTCTGCCTCTCAGGTAAATATATGCAAATAATGATTTGAGACACATTTTGAAAGTAACCAATTTTCTTTTCAGTGTGTTTTATTCTAACTGAAAAGTAGAGGAAAGAAAACCTTAGGTGAAAATTACTTAAGATGTAAATGTTAAAGTTATTTTCTTTTCTTCCAGATGGCTTATAGAAATACAGCCTCATTAATGTCTTCAGAATACATTTTTATAACCCTATATAAAACTGGATTTTTTGATATTTAACTTTTATAGGTAATTTCTAAAAGTAAAATGATTGACTTTGAACATCTTTTAAACTATGTCATCAAGGGGCCATATTATGTAGGGAATGTCATTAAAAACCATGTCATTTTGGAATAATGTTATTTATGTTTAACTGCTCTTCAGTACCTCATATACCTTATACGTGTAACTGAGACAGAGAAAGAGAGATAGAGATAGAGATAGATAGAGATAGAGATAGAGATAGAGATAGAGATAGAGATAGAGCTAGAGATAGAGATAGAGAGAGAGAGAGAGAGATAGAGAGCGAGAGAGGGAGAGAGAAGAGTGCACTGAAGGAGCAGAGATATTGAGAGAGAAATAAACCAGCAACAATTTCTTGTTATTGTTATTCCATGCTTATAAATTGTTCAGAATCCCATTAAAAGAAATGACTTTAATTATATAAAAAGGTCCACAAATTAAGAGTTATATAGAAAAACCAGAGCCGTCCTAAAGACCAGAGAGGTATGAGCTCCCAGTAGTAAAACAAAATTTCCTCTCTTTCTGCTGAATTTCTTCTCAAGCACATCACTGCCTGTGTCATAGAACAGCTAACTGCAGCTCTTAAAAGACAGGGGCTGCATCTCACGTGTCTTTTTGTTCCTGCGTCAACAATACTTGCTCAGAGTTGAGACTCAATTATTAGTGATTGAATTTAAGGCAAATCTTTGTCTGGCTTTGCAGCCATTAGTTCTCCTACATATCATAAGTTAACTGCTTAATTGGCTACTTCCATGTACCCAAGTTGTGAATTAGGCTGGGTAGTTTTATTATATTTTTCAAGCACAACGGAGCCAAGTTAAAGTATGAGCCTTGGCTATGTGAAGACTGGAAGAGAACTAATGGGGCCTCACCATCATCATCATCACATGATAATAATCATAATAATTTGATAATAACTATCAGCGTAATCTTACCATCATCTTCTTAAGATGTGACCATGGACTAATCGTCTATTCTGTAGAAACTGTGTGTACTACCTTCGATAGCAAATTTTTTCTGTGTCTATAAGTAAAGTGGTAGAATATTGGCAATTTCTTATCATTCAACCTAATTTTACCTATTTGACCATTCAAAACATCCTTGAAAGATAAATATTTTAATGCTCATTTTGCATATGTGACATCCAAGATGTGGCAAAATAAAATTTAAACTGAGATCTTTCTGATTTCAAATCCTCTGCTCTCTCTACTGGACCTGACTTTTTAGTCAACCAATCAATCAATCAATATTAGTATAACATACATTCTAATTTTAATGCAAGTATCTATGGAGAAAAACCTCTGAATAAAGAAAGAATTAGTAGTGCTGTATACATTTGTATATGGACATCAACATTATTTATTTTAACTGTGTGAGTCCCCATGTCATCAATATGCAACAGAAGTTTTCTTATGATTTGTAGATGCTCAAGTTATTAGATAAGGAACAAAAGTTGGACACTAATTCTGTTTATAAGTTAAACTTAGGGATATAAAGGGGAAATATAAGGGAAAACAATGCAGTTTTTGTCCCTTGAATCTCAAAATCTGTTGGAAATAGATACAATAGCTCTGTACAATACACACAGTGTGGGGATCTGAGGAAATAAGTACAGAGATTGCCTTGAGGATTTAGAGGGAGGGTTCATTTGGGTTACGCCTTGTTAAGTGATTATACATTAAGGCTGACCGAAATACAGAAGAGAACACTTAAGGCAAGAGGAATCCTGTGAGCCTGGATGTGTAAGAATGAGGGTACCCAAGGATCACATCCACTAAGAGTGTAGAGAGGATCCTGCAAGAGCAAGACTGTGGGAAGGATGAATACTTGGGAAAAAATCTTGGAAAATCACTATAGGACCAAATAAAGGAGATGCTTCTTTGCTAGGCTAAGAAGCTTACACTTTTTCCTGTAGATAATGGCAAGTCACCTATGAACCCCAATATGATGTGATTGGGTTTGTGAGTTAGGATGATAACTCTGATAGCAAAATGGAGCAGAACTGCAAAGTAAAAGGTTTGGCAACAGAGAGATTAGTGCGGGAACTGCTTTAGTGACAGGGATGTTGAATAACTGAGATAAGAATTTGACAGTGGATTGTAGAGATAAAGGTACAGTTGCAGCCAGCTCTGGTTGGTAGCATATAAGAGACACCTCACTTTTTTGCAATTTCCTCTAGTTCCCTAACAATGATAATGGTTTTGCTCTCACTAGATTTAAGCTTTAAATTTTCTCATAATCGCCCATTTTGATTGTTAAGCATGATTCTCTGTCACCAGGGAAGAACTGGAGCATAGAGGAAAATGTTTCAGTATTTCCTTCTCCCTGGGAAAGAAAATATTATATTAATATTAATTTTTCTAGTTTTATTTTTTCAACAGAAGGTCATACATATGCTATTTCAGAGTTCACAGCTAGCCCCTCACTACTCGGGTTGTGGGTGTTATTGCCAGACTGCAGAGATGCACGAGAATTGACTTGAGAAGCAAGGAGATTATTCATGCACCCTCACACACTGTTATCTCCAGGAACTCTTAATCAATGCAGGGTGAGAGCCAGTGAGAGTGACTGAGGTTAGGGCACGCAGGCTGTTCAGTGGAAGGTGAGGAATTAAAATGTGGTTATTCAAATTGGGCTATGAAATAAAAAGCACATTCCAGGAAAGAAGAGGAAGATGATAATAGAAATACTTTCCTTCTGAATCACGCGCTGCATTGTGTCTTGTTTTTGAAATACCAAAGATATCATAAGCTTTGAGGGGAGGGAATGGTTTGAAGGATTTGTATTCCACTTCTATTTCACTTTTGCAGATATGCTGAAATAGAAATTCTTAAATTGTGAGAATGTCTACTAAGTATATCTAGACATGTAGATTAAATCTCACAGGACAATGCACTAAAATGAAAAATAAAATCTATGTATCAGCCAAAAAAAAAAAAAGATAAGTGACAGTTAATGGTACACTGATTACAAAGTAAATAGAGGATGGCCCAAAATTCTCGTTTTGAAACCTAGAATTTAGATCGTAATTTTGGACATAATGCAATTATGGAAAACAAGGATAATGTATTTACTTAAATTTAAAAAATTATTATAATATTCAAAAGCATGATATTATTTAAAATAATTTATTTGATGACAAGCTTGAAGATATTTTAGTTATAAATATAGGCTTGTTCTTATTTCCTGTTGACATTGCTTATATAAAAATACTGATTTAAACATATATACATCCTAGTTATCTGAACCATTTTACTTTATTTCTTTTAGCTGTGTCTACAAATTCATATTTCTTGGTTTTCTTGCATTTTGTGTGTGTGTGTTCTACCTTGTGTTTTTATTCCATATTTTTCTCATACAGTTTGACTGTTTTTACTGCACAATCTAGTTAGTTTCTGAAGGTTTTTTTTTTCCACTACTGAGATTTCAACTGTCACTGGTGTGTGGTCTCAATGTTCAATAACTTACTATCAACAATCATTACAAAGAATAACATATCATGGAAATTCAAATAAACCTTGGAGAATTCTTTTTAAAGTATCTTGACATTCCCTCTCCAGATACATGCATCCTCATACATTGCTTTAGCTCCTTTTCACTTCCAGAATTCCAGGTCAGAGCAGAAAAAATGTTCTGTGCTTCTGGTTAAAACCTCTAAATCCCTTTATTCAGAACAGCAGGGTAGCCATTGTCTGGGCTCAATACCCATTGGTTGTCTTCCTGCTCTTATCTAGAAAACTTTTCCAGAAATTGTAGGGGAAGTTAGACCACCAGGTCAATACTTCAGTTTCAGGGAAACTGAAAGCTGGGTAGTAGTATCAGCATCTTTCTCTTCTGTTGTCTTATCTCCCCCTTTTATGCTCTCCCTTATTGCCATTTGCCTGCAAATGTGCATCTTAACAAGGAAATTTAAGAAATATTTTCATTGATAGAAGGCTGTTAAAATATTTTCTATCTTCCATTTTTACTAGTAAGAAGCATAATACACTTTTGCACCTTTAAATCAAAGTGAAATTATTGGATATGCCTAATTACAAAGTGAATAAACCACACACAAAAAGCTTACACTACAAAAGGAGCATGGGACACTGTCCTCATTTTCTACAATGATCTATCTAATTTGAAAGTTTGAGCACTTGCCCCAAGTATGTAATGTACTGGAGTGATTAATTCATTTGACATTTTTAGTGTATGAATTACTACAGGTGACTATGCAATGTTAATTACTATAGTAACATAAGAGAATTTGAACTTATTTTTATGATACCTGCCTGACAAAATCATTTCTGTTCAGGATGACTAAAATACAGTTTTTCTTACAAATCATTTATTTTTCTATATGAGTGTATTACAATACTGTAGTATTTATCAAATCAGAATAAAATCTTTACCCATTGAAAAAATAATTCCTATAGACATCCAATTTTAATACAAACCACTTTATTAATTAAGTATGTATAAACATAAAGCTGCAGTGAATTCTTTATGATCAAAACTTTATGTTACAACTCTAAAAACCAAACACATTATAGGTGAAAAGTAAGTGAAATGAGAAATTAAAAAATAGAAATAAGATTATTTATTTCACATGGTTGGACAATTCATTTTCCTGTAAATAAATTACTGCCAGCTACATGAACATTATGCAGTATCACACTGCATTATACACTGAACTCCATGGGATGATGAAATTCTTTCACCACTTTTTAAATTGCAATGACTTAAAGTTTTTATTTGGCATCATTTCACCTTCGACTTGTCATAACAATACTGTTTTCTCATTAAGCACATCTCATTCTGTCCTTTTGTCTTTCACACAAGGTCACTAAAAAGTACTCCTTTCCCCTGTGTGATCATAAACACAAATGCAAATGAAGATACTGAAATTTGCATGGCAGCAATCAACGATGAAGGGGCCATTTTATGAAATGACCCAAATTATTCTCATACAAACATTTTTCAGATCATCATTAAAAAACTCACAAAATTTGAAGATTCATATATTTATATATATATTCACTTGTAACTTCTAAGACACATCTATTGGGCCACTAAGATATATTTACTCTTAGTTGAGAATGCTAAAGTAGGCTGGGTGGGCTGGTAGGAGGAAACTAGTTAGATAATGTAATCTTTTTAATATTCATATTTTTCATTAAAACACTTATGAGGTAAAATAATAATTTGATAAATAATAAAACACAAAATCAGAAACTTAACCAAAGTTTTAATTTAGGAATCAAAATACTAAATGCCAAAACCCATGATTTGCCCTAAATACTTGTAATTCTGCAATAGACAGAACGAACTATATTTTTAAGTTACCTTTAATAACTCAAAGGCAACTACATAATTAATTAAAATATTTTGTAAACTAAATTATTACACTCAATAAAAAAATTGCACTCAGTAACAAAAGAGGCACTTATCGACAATACAAACTTTTAGAATGCCCAGAGGAAATATGAGTTTAATTGTAATTTTTTTTATTTTTAATCAGTATTTTTTAATTGTTGATATTGTACAGTTTTCTGTCTTTTACCCCACCCCAGCCCACCACCCCAGCCCTCCCCACCTTCCTCCCATTTCCACCCCCCATAGATTTTGTCCGTGAGCCCTTTATACTTGTTGCTCTAAACCGTTCCCCTTTTCCCCTGAAATTCCCTCCCCTCCCTCTCTGGTTACTGTCAGACTGTTCTCAAATTCAGTGTCTTTGTTTATATTATGCTTGTTTGTTTGTTTTGTTGACTAGCTTCCTGTTAAAGGTGAGATCAACTTACTCTGTCAATGTCTCAGGGCAGGACACAAGAATTCATCTTCAAAATGCTCGCCAGAGCACATTCAGCTCCAGCACAAGGCAAGCTTCCTTTGAGTTAATGTTGTGATGCAGTTGATAAAAGGGCTAATGCAAGCTTATAGTGCTTTGCTAAATAGAGTATATTCTCATTCTGACCAAACAGGACTTCTTGCTGTTCTTAGTTTGAGTTCTTTGAACTATCTCTTTCTTTGACCTGGAATGCTCTTTCTCCAATCATTCACATAGCTCATTGCCAACAGTGTTCTTTTCTCAGTTATTGGCTCCTTGAATTCACTATACAAAATAGCATTGCCTTTCTTGCTCTTTTCATTTACTCCATTAGAGTTTGAAGCTACAACAAGAAAAGCATTCTCACAGAGTCTATTGGGAAAAACAATGTCAAATATGTAAAGTCAGTGTAATGGCAGTTATGTACAGGGTGGAACAAAAGTAGGTTTACTGTTGTATGTGAAACACAGAATTTATTCATGTACTATTTATTAATATTGTATTATTGTCCATGAAAATAACTTGAAACCTACTTTTGCTTCACCCATATATTGATACAATAAAGGCACATTTAAGAACTCAAAATGAGTCCATTTTGAATATTGGAACAGATTTTCAGTCTTAAGCACCGCATACACCCAAAGTGTGTCGATGTTGAAGAGAACAATTTTTTAAAAACAATTACCACTATACTGGAAGGTATCTCTTTTCGATGGATTAGGCATAGGATATAACTCCTCCTCACCTCAAGTTTAGTGAAATGAGCTTTAAGGCCCTCCGCAGAGCAGCTTGATCTGCATTCTCCTGGAGTCTGATGAATACAGCTGACTTCTCTCAGAGTTGTGTCTGAAAGTTCTTCAGCTGAAAGGGGATAAGTGGAGCTAACTTCCAGTTAATGAATTAAGAGGGTTCAGCCAGCAAGTAACTGTTGTCCTTTCCAAGGTTGACAATGAACATGTCTTCCAGAGCCCAGTGTGGAAACTATGTTGAGGTATAAGCCTCAGATATGGATGTAGGGTCACTTAAAAAGAGAACCAGCCAAAGAAGTCTATCTGATGTGAGATTGGGGCCCCAAAAGAAAGATGATAAGGAGTGAATGCCCAGGGCCTACAGGAGAAATTATAAGCAAGTAGCTGATAGTCTTTACCAGTTGTCAGAAAGTTCCAAATGAATTTCTGAGGACTTAGCAAAAGCGTACAAGAGATTAGTAATCAATTCTAAACACCTAGGACAGAGAGAAGCAGTGAGAAATGACATCTGAATCACCTGAGTAAGACTGTTCCTGCCCCTTATGTCTTTCCTCTTCCTGACTTCAGCCTTGGAGGGATCCGAAGGCCTAACTACAGTCCATGGCCAGCAGGGAGAAGCTCAGAAAGACAAGTGCATGGAGTAAAGAAAGAAAACAGATAAATCGTGGACCCTCAGTGTGGTCTCCTGGCCCAAGCTGGATGAAAGAAATTCCAGTTTTGGTTTTTATTCAGGACTGCAATTTGTAGATACTGTAATAAAACTATTCTGGGGAAGAAAAATTAACAGATTTTTTTTTTCTTTCTGCAGTGAGCAAACAAGCAATAGAGTCTCACAAAATTTTATTTAGGCCATTTTTGGTCAGATTCCCTGGATGCAGAGCTTCAGATAAGATTCTTGTGTAAGTATTTTTGAGGATGAGGGCTCTGAAGAGAAAGTGATTGGGGGAAGCAGGAAAAGGGAGGAAAAGAAAATTAAACAAGAGAGTGAAAGTGACCTCAACTGGAGACAAATTTCAGTCTAAGTCTGGTCCAACAGGGAATATCAGGTGCATTAACTACCTCAGTTTTAGCTTCACCTTCACTTATGGGTTGTGGCCTGCCGGGGGAAGGGGAACAGATTAGGAAATCTGGGTGGGACACTGATAAAACCCACTATACAAGGATAGGAATGGGGAAGCAATCATCTCACAGATGGATCTGAATAGAGTACAAGGTAAAGCTGTATTCTAATTGCATCCAACCAGCCCCATAACGATTTCAGTTATAAAAACTTATCCTTCTTAATTGGGCTAATAAAGCTACTATTTTAGGTTTCAATTCTTTAAAACTAAAGAACATTTCCTGGGGGAAAAAAAAATTGAAAAGTTACATAACCATATTTCTATTTTGAGCAGCTAGGACTGGGGAAAGTCAGAGATGATATTTTATGGATATTGGTGGAGCAAGTAAATAGATGGCTATAGCATTTAATTGATCAAATCACTTCCTATTATTAATCTCAATGCTTCTGTAGTCATGACAATGAGCTTGATGTCTCCACAATTGGGGCTCATTCAGAACTGAGTATGTGTAGACAAGTAGGTAGAGCAGGAACACAGAGGTTTTAAATTAAATCTGAAAAACAATACTATTAAAGGAAGAATTAGCCTAAGATTCATTTTTTTTTTTTGCCTTTATGAATTTGATCGTAATAAAAAAAAATCTGTAAAGAATGAAAGAAGCAAAATATTTCAGAGAGTATTATACCATATATTTTGGCATGGAGGACTAGGGCATATTTTATTTTTCTCTTCCACTTTCAAGTTCCTAGGAACCTTGAATTAATAGCATGTGGTGTTCTATATTCATTACAAGACAGTGGATAAGACCACTGTCCTATAAAATTTACTGAGAAGGACATACCCCGGCTTAAATTTCATAACAGGTAGAATTTGCTATTCTCCTTTTGATCCAAAGTGTTTTATTCACTAAGGGACCCAAGTTAAGCACTGAGTCCCTCATAGAAACTGCCCTGGTGTCTAGTGACCCAACGGCAGCGTGTTTTTTATTTCACCAGGAGGAGTCAGGCTACTCACAACCGTCAAGCTACAATAGTATTGCAGCTACAATCTATTGTGAAAAAAGAACTGAGAGGGATAAGATGTCTTTTGTTGAAACAAAACTCAGAAGACAAAGCTATGGTACCAATAGCAAGCAAAGAAGTAACACAGGTAGCAGGGAATGCTGTGAATCTGGGAGGCCAGAGAGTGAGACTTTCAGGCAGGAAGACTCTTGCTAAGATTTCTTTTCACACTTTTGGATAAATTGTGGTGAGGGTACCACAGCTTAGTTAGACAGATTGGGTTTGAGATAAAAGTTATCGTAATAAGAATATTTGTGCTCCAGCCTGGATCGCAGAGAGCCCTCAGAGTGGCAAAAGAGGATCACACATAAATCCTAATTGGATGACCTGACTGAACAAGGAGGAATCCAGAGTTCTAAGAGCTCAGAAAAATAAGAAGGAAAAAGAACAAGGAGGCATTGGAATATGAAGATACAATCAATACAGAATTGCCTAGGAAATCAATAAGAGGGATAAAGGACGTGCCAGGGATATGAAATATGTGTTCTGTCTCTGGTACAAATGAGAAATCTGGCAACATGTTTTGAACATGCAGCAATGCTGTAATTAAAGCTCGAGGGAGAACGGTGAGAGGGATTCTTTATAATCAAGTCAAAATATGCCATGGCAGTAAGTGACTTCCTGTCAGGAAAACAGTTCCATAGGCAAATCTTAAGTTAAATGAACTCATGTACATAGCCAGAAGATAGATCAACACTCGTGTCTGTGCAATTGTAGTAGTAGAAACCGGTGCTTCATATATTTTTTAAAATTTTTATTACTTTTAACCTCACCTGAGGATATATTTATTGACTTTTTTTAGAGAGAGAAGAAGGGAGAGGGAGAAAGAGAGGAAGAGGGAGAGGGAGAGGGGAGAGAGAAAGAATGAGAAACATGGATGTGAGAGAGAGACATCAATTGGCTGCACCCTGACTGCAGATACCCACAACTGTTTGGTGTACTAGACGATGCTCCAATCAACTTAGCTGCCTGGCTGGGGCAGGGCTTCATTTTAGAACTATAAGCCAATTTAAAAAGTGTCCTTTTTCAATAGGCCCAAGTAACTTGCTGATGATCACAACATCGACTCAGTATACTTCAAAGTACGAGATAATTTCCTCTCAAATGCCCAAGGTATCTGCAAACAGACAGAACCCCCAAGGATCCATCTCTTGGGGTGAGAAGCACTTAGAGAAAGCCAAGGAAGGCTGTTTATTATGACCCTCTTACATGTCAGATATGTCTATATCTATATCAATATCTACATCTATATCTATATCTATCTATATATCTCACATCACTTGATTTAATAAATGCTGTTTTCTGCAGAGGTAAAGTACTTTAGAAGTCCAGGGAAAACATACATATCATAATCTATGTGAAAGTCACTGTTCCTTGAATTGTCTCCCAGAGTTCTATTCATGGACACTACCATATACATAATGGTTTCATCCAGGATTTGTTCTATGTGTACTCCTAATTATAAACTAATTGGTTTGAATAAAGGAGTATGAAAAATTAAATTACTTTTCACATTTAAAAAATTAACTTATCAAAACTTGTAAATTCAAATGACGTCTGTCTCTTCTAAAGGTTGAATTTAGGTGATTTATAATACAAATGTTACTTTTGTGCCAGTTACTTTTTCATGTCCCCCAATTGCCATATTTTCCAAAGAGGATTTTAAGTTTTATAACAAACATAAGTTACTTAAAATAAAATTTTAAGTGTTAGAGATTCTGTAAAATAAGAATTATATGTTTAACTCAAAAGATCACCACATTAAAATAGAGAAACTAGGTAGTAATATACGAGACAATATTTACATAAAACAAAGACGAGAAAGTATCTCCAGGAACATCAAACACAAGTACATAGAAAGAAACCACCAACAGCCTCAAGACCTATATGTTATCAGTATCTGTGCTGAAGGAAACAGTGGGAAGCAACAGATAATCTGACAATGCTAACCAAGGGGAATCTCAAAACAAACAATAGATATTTTCTGGATAGCATGGTGGGCCACCATGAGAACAGTATCTGAAACGGGAAGAGATTTTGCCTTCTCCAATAGTGGGTAAATGCTTAGGGCCTATGATAGGGATGTCTGAGGGGAGCTGGAGTAGCATGGACCCTGGAAGCCATGGAAACAAAGCACTGCATCCAGAAAAGGGTATTACATAGAGGAGCAACTGCTGAGTGTCCTCGAAATTGACTGGATCAATACAGATTAAGATGGTACACATAAAGCCCTGGCTGGTGTGGCTCAGTGAATTAAGTGCCAACCTGTGAACGAAAAGGGCCTCTGGTTCAATGCCTGGGTTGCGGGCCAGGTCAGGTCCCCAGTAGGGGGCGCACAAGAGGCAGCCACACATGGACGTTTCTCTCCCTCTCTTTCTCCCTCCCTTCTCTTCTGTCTAAAATAAATAAATAAAATCTTAAAAAAAAAAAAAACAAAAACAAAAAACAGAAGGTCCAGATAAGACTGGGAGAGAGAACTAGAGTCAGAAAAATCTCGAAAAGCAATTGGCTATATTTGTAAATATTATATTAAAAAACAGGGAAGAGAGGTCTATGAGGTTAGAAAAGCTTTTCTATAACCTGTATTCTTCAAACTTTAAAAATAAAGGAACAAAAAGTATTGAGGTAAAATTTCTTAGATGTTTGATGACATAAAAAATAATAAAGAAGATAGCATTTCTATAAGCAATAAGTGCATGAAAGAAGTATGTTCCAATAAATATATAGGAAAGAACAAATCAGAACTTTAGAAACATTCAATAATGAGGTGACTAAACTTAGGAAAACTTAGAAATAGAGGAAAAATTTGGCATGGACAACCATGCGGTGATTGTCGGCAGGAAGGTGGTATAAGAGGACTAAATGGTAATGGAAAAAAATAAAGTAATTGTTGAAAAAAACAAAAAATTATTTAAAAAATAAGGATTACACGAGAAGAATCATAGAATGAATAAACATAACATAATATCTTCAGGGAATATGAGATAAATTTTAAAAAATATTTAAATCATTAAGAAATGAATAAAGATAAAATATTTTGGAAGAAACAGTTTACTTGGAAAAAAAGAAATGACATATTTAAGAAGTCTAAATTCTAAAAATTCACATGCAGGATGATTACTTCCTAGACTTATTCTGATAAAATTAGTGTTTCAAAGAAAAAGAGAATTTTAGTTTTGGCAAATAAAAAAGCATTAAATAATAAAGGACAAATATGCAAATTACCATCAGAGTTTTGGAAATCAGTGCTTCATGCCAAACAAAAAAGTAACATATGAGAGTTATTAAAAAATAAAATATCCCACATATTATATCCATCAAATCTGGTTTTGAAGCATAAAGGATACAAACATTTAACAGGTAAGGATTCAGTGAATTGTATTCATGTTCCTGAAGCTGTACTAGAGAACAAGCATTAGACAACTGATATAACTAGAGAGACATCACTGTAAGGTCCAGGGGGTGAGTATTCAATAAATATCTACCTTTTGAAACTAAGACCAAACGAGGGCTTGAAATGAGAAAGAATATGATGTAATGCCATATTCTCTCATAACAGAGAAATGGAACAACCATAAACATGGTGGAGGAAGAAGAGGACACATGCAAACACTGCACACTCCTACATGCACAGACACTGTTTTCAGCCATTGTGTTGGGATGATAATATTACTACCGTTTTTCTTGTGCTGCCTCACACATGATGTGAAATAAAGGAAAAGGATAGTTATAGGATATTCTATCACCCCTTGTGTCCTTCAAAAGCAGGGTTCCTGGTATGAAATAAAAGAAATATAACAAATTCTGAATTTGAATTGAAAGTATCAATATGATCATTGGCGTACTTTTATCTTTAAACATTTCCTAGTTCCTTCTATTGAAAAGACCAGATAAGGTCCTAGTTCTGGACCTAGAACTAATGGTCAACCCGAAAACAGAGAGTATTGAACATTACTAGCAGCTAGGAAGTGATCTTAAAATACCATTCTTCCTGCCCCCCAAGGGGCAGGAAAAAAACCCACAAGGGCTCCAAATTTAAATTGCTGATTCCAGATTTGATTAAAAAAATAATAAATGTTCAGGATGTGCCTGGAAAAACTGTCATACCAGATAGCAAAGAACCTCTTAGAGACTGTAGGTCATACTAAAAGAATTTAAGAGCAAATTTGAAGAGATTTCTACTAACCAAAAGTAGGGAAATTAGAATTTAATTAAGAATAAATATTACTATGGTTTGCAACCTATAAAATATGTTTAAATCCATGAATTCCTAATGATACTATAAAAATCATTGCTTTCAGGGGACTTTCGGTCAAGATGGAAGCATAGGGAGACATGCTTTGCCTCCTTGTACAACTATGGAAGGAATTACAACCAGATCTCAAAACTAATAACACTTAGAACTGTCAGAAAATTGAGCTGTGTGGAAGTCTGACAACCAAGAATTTAAAGAAGACACTTTCATCCAGACAGGTAGGAGGGGTGGAGTCATGAAGATGGGTGGAGAGGAGGTGTTGGGTGGAAAGGCAGCAGTGGCAGCAGAAAGAATGGGAGGGATACCTTGGGAGTGATCAATTCCAGCCCCAGGCCAGACCACACAGCCCAGGCGTCTGGCATGGGGAAGATAGACTCCTGTTACCTCTGCCTGTAAAAAACAGTGGGAGTTGGGGCAGTGGAAGAAACTGCTGGATTTTGCTGCTTAAAGGGCCAGCCCCATCTTAGAATATATGCAAACCCTACTCTGAAACTCAACACCAGGGCAGCAGTTGGAAGGGTGCCAGTCAAATACTGGAAGGGGTGAAGTGACTAGAAGGGCAAGCCTTGGGCGAACTGCCAGAACCAGAAACCAGGTAGCAGCACTGCCCCCTCTCCCAGCCCTCCCCACACAGGCACAAAGCAGTGAAGTGGGTTATCCCGCTCTGGCAATTACCTAAAGGCTCTGCTCCTCACAATTTACAGGTGCCTTTTCTACATAGGCCATGCTAGTAAGACAGGGAGTAAAAGCAGTTCTACCAAATACACAGGAACAAACACAGAGAGGCTGCTAAATAGAGGAGACAAAGAAATATTGCCCAAATGAAAGAACAAAACAAACCCCCCTCCAAAAAAAAGAATAAGCAAAAAGGAGATAGCCAACATATCAGATGCAGAGTTCAAAACACTAGTTACCAGGTTGCTCAGGGAACTCCTTGAGTACGGCAAAAAATAAAGAAATGAAGGTCACACTAAGTGAAATAAAGAATAATCTACAGGAGACCAACAGAGAAGGGAAGGAAGCTGGGATTCAAACCAATGATTTGAAACATAAGGAAGAGATAAACATTCAACCAGAACAAAAAGAAGAAACAAAAGTACAAAAAAAAAAAAATGAAGTTAGGCTGAGAAACCTCTGGGATATCTCCAAACATGCTAACTTCCAAATCATAGGGATGTGAGAAGGAGAAGAACAAGAACAAGAAATTGAAAACATATTTGAAAAAATAATGATAGAAAGTTTCCCTGATTGGGTGAAGAAAATAGACATACAAGTCCTGAAAGCTCAGAGAATAACAAAGAAGTTAGAGGCAAAGAGGACCACACTAAGACACATCATAATTGAAATACCAAAGGTAAAAGATAAAAAGAGAATCTTAAAAGCATCAAGAGAAAAGCAAAGAGTTACCTACAAAGGAGTTCCCATAAGATCATCAGTGGATTTCTCAAAGAAACTTTACAGACAAAAAGGGACTGGCAAGAAGTATTCAAAGTGATGAAAAGCAAGGACCTACAACCTAGATTGCTCTATCCATCACAGCCATCATTTAGAATGGATGAAGGGCAGATAACGTGCTTCCCAGATCAGGTAAAGCTAAAGGAGTTCATCACCACCAAGCCATTATTACAGGAAATGTTATAGGAACATATTTAAGAAAAAAAAAAGCTATTATGTAGTGAGGGGTGGAGACTTAGATGTTCCCCAGGGCAGGGCAGCCCAGTTGCTGGGTAGTGACACTGTATGTGGGGGCGGGGTCCAAAAGGGAACAGTGGTGCTAGCTCCACTCTCTCTCTCGGATTTCAGTCCCTTCCGCCGCTTCCCCTTCACCTGGATTATCTGCCCGAGAATGCGGGACCACCTGGTCAGCCAGCCACCTTCTGTGGCCTCACTAGGTCTGTACCATTGCCACCCCATGCCCGGGGTCCACTAGCCGCTCATCACTGAGCCCTTATTATATGAAATGTTAAAGGGACTTATCTAAGAAAAAGAAGATAAAAAATATGAAGAGTAAAAAGACAGCAAACTCACAGATATTAACAACCACACCTAAAACAAATGCAAACTAAGCAAACAATAGAACAGGAACAAAAACACAGAAACGGAGATCACATGGAGGGTTAGCAACAGGGGAGTGGGAGGAGGGGGGGAAGGTACAGAGAATAAGTAGCATAGACGGTGGGTAGAAAATAGATGGGGGAGGGCAAGAATAGTGTGGGGAATGTAGAAGCTAAAGAACTTATGACACATGGACATGAACTAAAGGGGGGGATGTGGGTGGGAGGGGGTGTGCAGGGTGGAGGGGAATGATGGGGGAGAAACTGGACAACTATAACAGCATAATCAATAAAATATATTTTTTAAAAAAGATAAAGTAACACAGAAGAAGAAGAAGAAGAAAGAAGGAAGAGGAAGAGGAAGGAGAAAGAGAAGGAGAAGAAAGAAGAAGAAAGAAGAAAGATGATCATGCCCTGGCTGGTGTGGCTCGGTGGATTGAGTGCTGGCCTGCAAACCAAAGGGTTGCTTGTTCGATTCCCAGTCAGGGTGGATGCCTGGGTTGTGGACCAGGTCCCTAGTAGAGGGTGTGAGAAAGACAAGCACACATTGATGTTTCTCTCCCTCTCTTTCTCCCTCCCTTCCCCTCTCTCTAAAAATAAATAAAGTCTATATAAAAAAAGAAGATTGAAACCATGAACATTAAAAAGGCAACAAAGTCACAATTATCAACTGAATTAAAAAAAAAAAAAAACTAAGCAAACAACCAGAACGGGAACAGAATCATAGACATGGAGATCATTTTGAGGGTTATCAGTTGAAAGGAGGAAAAGGGGAGCATGGGGAAATAGTGCAGGGATTAAGAAGCATAATTGGTAAGAACAAAATAGGCAAGAGGAAGAATAACATAGCAAATGGAGATGCCAAAGAACTTACATGCATGACCAGTGGACATTACCTAAAAGGGAGAATGCTGGAGGGAAGAGGGATACCAGGCAGAGTGGGGAAGAAAGGAGAAAACTGGGACAACTATAATAGCATAATCAATAAAATGTACTTAAAAAATGGTTGCCTTCAGAAGTCAACATGAAAACAAATTCATTTTTTAAGAATTGGTAAATCAAATTAAGAAATCAAGCATTTATTTTGTCTTTTTTTAATCCTCACCCAAGGACATGCTTATTGATTTTAGAGAGAGTGGAAGGAAGGGAGAAAGAAAGGGAGAGAAACATTGATGTGAAAGAGAAACATCAATTGGTTGCCTCTCCTGCATGCTCTGACCTGGGATAGAACCTGCAACCTAGGAGGTTGCCCTGATCAGGAATTGAACCCGGGAACTTGCAATTTATCTGAGGACACTCCAACCAAATGAGCAACACCAACCAGGGCTATGCTGTCTTTTCAATAAAAAATGTACCACTGGATAAAAACATAATAAATGAAGGGGAGTAATTTTTGATAAAGAAGTCAAATTCAAAATTTAAAAAAAAGAAAAAGAAATAACAGCATCAAAATATCCCCTTACAATGCTCACTGATTGTGAGATGTAGGCAATGAAAATGAATAACTGCAACAATTACCAAAAGATAAAATTAGGTAGTATATTCTTCTTAATAAAAAACACACTACAGGTATGGTCGTGCCAAATGGATCAAACCTGAATCTGATCAAAACTCTTATCCATTTATCCATCACTCATCCATCTTCTTTTCTCAGAACAGAACTACATGGCCATTATCTCAAAACAACATCTGATGTTTTTTTTTTTTCTTTTTGTTTCCTCACCTCTTTCATCTCCTTTCGTTTCTCCCACTAATCTCTTCTTTCTATTCTTGAAAAGTACTGGAAAACCAATGAATCTGAAGCAATAGGAAATCCACTTACATAATCCCTCCCAAAGTTCTAGTAGCGTTCCTAGAAATGGGTCTTTCAGGGCATATTTTTGTAAAGTTTGAAAAAGTAAGACATTTGGTCAACATCTGTCCCATTTTTGTTTGTCATGTAGCCTCTCATATCTGGTGCCACCATGAAACTAAGATGACAGTATAGTAAGTTGGGTTAATGAGAATATTTTGTATTATTTGCAATTTCTGTCTTGAGAGAGAAATGTCTTCCAAGAACACTCCACTGTGCTGACTGATCAGAGTGATATGAAGGGGCAGGATCTGAGGTCAGATCATTATGTGAAGCTGTCTTACAGCAGCAACAGGTACTGGAAGTATATGGGTACTAAAGAAGGAACACATTCTCTGTACAGAGTTCAGTTCTCAATGGTGCCTGATTTTTAAAAAATGGATATTTTCAGCAATGCAGAACATGCAATTATAAACATACTTTTTCCTCTTTTTTTGATGAGAATTATACTAATTGAATTTTCAGAATTCTTATAGTGACGTTTGTGATATTAGTCAGCCTTAAAAATATAATTTCTTGCAATTTCTTTTTAAATGCTAAATAATTTTCTTTATAGCCAATATTGTATTCCCAATTTTATATTCTTTCTCTTAAACCAGACTTCCAAATTGTTAGAGATTCGAGTCTTTCAAGACCTGCATCTGCCTCTCTTCTTGCCAGAGGTTAAGTAGGTGACTGGAAGGCTTGGTGGCAATTTCTTGTCCTTACTTCATCCTTCATTGTTAATGGACAGACGTTAAAAGGATGAATGAATTTAACTTTGTAATGACCTATGTTAATGAATTTCTTATCTCTCAGCTGACATTCTTCAAGGAGAGTACATTCATGCTCAGGCCAATATTGGGCTAATTTTTGAAATGAAAGATGTGTTCCAAGATTAGAAAGAATGCCATCTTTGAGTTGAAAAGAGGTCATTGCCAGAGGTCAAAAGTATCTGTTCTACAAGAAAAGGAGACAATGTCACATCATACAAACCTGATCAATATTTAATAGAAGGACTATTTAATAAACACCCAGTGAAATCACTACTTTCAGAGGTTTTTCATACCTCTTTCTAATCAACTTTTTCAAAGCTCTGGGAGGTAAGTAGTATCATGCACATAAAATGAGAAAACAAATTTAAGGATGCTGTGGGTCTGATACAAGCTAGTAGCAAAGTCCATATTTGAACATAGGCTATCCTGACCACAAAGTTAATGTGTTCTTTCGTTCTCCTGTTACTAACTATCCAGCCATTAAAACTATCTAGTCTCAGTTTCCTTATCTGGCTGGATATATATGACATTTGACTAGAGAAACTTACAACTCCCAAAGTCTTTGATTCTGGGAAACCAAGTCAAGCAAATTTATCACCTCCCTTGTGAGCTCATCCCCATGTCATATAACTTTGTTTCGATTTCCTTGTGCCTCATCTAAATCGGGAAATAATTAAAATCCATCTCCTCTCGATGTGTCTTTTGCAGAGGTGTAAAATAGCTAGTTAGTCACAATCTTGCATAATGACTTTCTGTTATGGTGAGAGAAGCAAAAGAAGGTGGGGAGGGATGAAGGAAGCTCTTGACGGGAATATATTATGAAACCTGGATATGCTGTGACTTCATCTCATGCAAAATATTTCAATATGTGTCTCGACCTCAGCAACGAATAGAAGAAGAAAATAATGTTTTATTTTTTTCATCTCTCAGGTGTAATAAGAAGCTTGAATTTCTAAATGACATCTAGAGAGATTTAAGTAATATATAAGTAATAACTTGCCAACTTGTACATTTAAAAGGCATGCAGAAAGACACTGTGCATTTCCTTCCCCGGCCATCTGTGAAAAATCAGAAACTGTTTTTGCCAAGCTGGAAAAAAAGAGTTTGCGGGGCAGAGAGAGCTCTGATTCTGTGATGTCTTAGTGGCCATGGTGGGATTTCAGGCTGCAGCTTCACCTCCGCTGTTGTCATTATGACATCCATTTCTGACTCTCTCTTCTGCCTGTGGTGGGCTCTGCAATTGCTCTCACTGCAGTTCCTTTGTTAGGGATTTGCCGTCTTGACACATTCAAATGAAGAAGTTGCAGCACGAAAAGACGATTGGTGACAGACCCTGCAATTTCATTCTCTGTAGTGGGTCCTGAAATCATATCTACATGTCATCTGGCTAATCAGAGGTCCATGGTGAGATCTGTCAGAGATTTCTGTTTTAAAAAAGAAATTCAGGCACGGTTGACAGGAGGATGGGAATGTTTTCCCCTTGGTCCTGCAGCAGCTACCAGCACTGTCTATTATTATGTGAGTGCAAGCCTGAGGCTGCTGTGAAAGCATTACCTCAGGGTGGCCTGTGAGGACATCAGCACAGGTGAGTCCCCTTCCCCTTCCTCAGTCAACAACAGAAAACAAAGAGGAACCAACCACCAACACAAAAAGCAGATACTAAGTAAAAACAGAAGAGCTGAACATCAGTCTGAGCTGGTTTATAAGACAATACAATGAAACTCAGAAATTACACAATTAATGAGACAGTGTCAAATGGGGTAACAGCATCTTTTAAGAAGGTTGGAGAGTTGTATCAAATGACTCTGTGTAACCAAACCAACAAAATCCTCCTGCAGAAAATGCCTGTTGTGACTTACAGAATTTATAAAAGTATGGAAATTAAAAGATTTACATTCACAGACACATCTTGGAGATATAGTGGGTTCACTTCCAGACCACCACAATAAAGTGAGTCATAATTTTTTTTGCTTACCTTCAATCTGTAAAAAATACAACATCTTTGAAGTACAATAAAGTGAAGTTCAATCAAACTAGGTATGCCTGTATAATTCTTGGCTCTGAGAAAGCAACTCAGTTCTTTGGAAGCCCTTGTCTTTTCCTCTTAATAAGCCATAAAGTGCCCTGGCCTTGGAGTTGGACCTTATTAGAGGTGGGAATATAGACATTTACATTATTAAGCTATTTGCCATGCCAGTCCATGGTTCTGAGTAAATCCTTCTTTATTTTCTGATGTTAAGAAGGAAAAAGTTTCTTCTGCTTAGCAGTATAAGAACCAATGCAGTCTACTTTGCAATGTGCTCAATTTTAAGTTCAATTTTGGCTTATTATCCTGGTTTTCACTTGCAAGGTGAAACTTGAACTTGGTTCCTCATTATGAAGGAAGAGTAAGGCATATTAAAAATGTTAGCCTAGTGTTGCCTGTTCTGTTGGATACCAGCCATCCTCATCTGCCACTCCAGATGGACCCTCTGCTTTAGAGAGGCACATGGACTGGCAGGGCAGTGAATGCAGCAGTGGTTCAAGCAGCACACATTCAGGAACAGTTATTTTAACAAAACTGGTTTAATGTGAGAAGGTTGGGAAGCATGCCTGTCATTGTGGATTGCGCTAAAAAGGAATATGAAGAAAACAGTGATAATTCCTCAAGCATATGCCTCCTACGAGTGTCCCAGGATCTCAGTTCACTTTGGGAAGTAACACTTGAGGCAAGAATTATTGCTTTATGAAAACAGCCAAAGCACCACCTGGTCTATGCGTTTCAGGGTGGAAAACATTTTCAACTGGAAAAGCATTCATTTATTTCCTACATTGTGTTTAGTTTTAGGAATGTAGCAGGGAAACACAAGGTGTCAGTGAACTACGGCTTGCTTTCAATAATGGTCCTTCCAGGAAATAGATCATGGAGATCACCGGGGGAATAAATGCATAATCTAGCCTGAAATATCAGTGTTAATTTAATCAACTTGATACAGACTTATAAGAAAAAAAGAAAGGACAGCACTCAATGAATAAACAGTGCAATCCTCTGATTTTTTATGTATCTTTCTAGATCAAATTGACTCTTGTCTACCATGTCCAGCCTCATAGCACTCACCACTCCAGCCTATACACAGCTTTTTCCAGTAATCTCAAAGTACCCTAATTGATTACTCACATCTACATAACACAGGCAAATGGTTCTATGGCTGCTTAGAACATGCTAGGTGCTGCTCTAAGTGCTTTACATATAGTATTTATCCTCACAATAACCTTTGCAGTAGGTAATATTACCCTACTTCACAGATAAGAAGTATGGCAACATTGTCCAAAGTCACACAGCTAATATGTAAGTACTGAGGGAGTCTACTTCCAGAGTCCTTCCTCTTAGCTATAAACTGTGTTTTTAAATTTAATATTATCATTATTTTGAAGATCCTTTTATCTTTCAAAGCCTAGCCAGATTTCATCCTTTAAAACTTAGCTCCAACCTTGCCTTCTTAGGGAATGAGTCCATCATCGCTCTTACCCTCATCACCCTGCCATCCTTTGCTATATCAGGCATAAGTCCTCTGTGCCCCAGGCAGCTTGAGGTTGCCCAGTTAGTCCCTGGTCTCCTCCACACTGAGGTAGTGTTCGTTCATTACATTCATGTGTATATGGATGTCATCTATGTATGACACGTAGTGGGTTTAAGCAAATATTTGTTGAAGAATTACTCTAATAAATAGAAGGAGACTATTTCTGTGTGGGTGTTGGCATTATCTTTCATTAAGACATTGGTCAGTGATCTTTGAAATTTAGTTATAATCATTTTCAGTGTATTTCAATGGGTGTAGCTCAAAAACTCAGCTATCACACACAAAAATTGGATGAATTCTGTTGATATGTAGGTGCTTCACAGAGAAAAATGAGCAGTCTATTTTTGAACTATTTTATAGTGTTTCCAAACTTAATCTACAAAGTGTCAAAGTTCTATGTCTTTTTCTCTAAAGCAAACAAACAAGCAAAACAAACAAAAAAACCCCAGATACTCCTGGGATCTAAAGAATGCTCTTTTTAGTTTTTACAGAAGAAACGAATATGAACAAAACAAAAGCAGATGTTATGTCTATATTATATATGTGGCAAAGCTTTGGGAGACCCTCTTTCTTTTTCTTTTTTCCCCAAATGCCCATAAATTCAAATCTCGAAACATTAAAGGAATTCTGATTTCAAGTTTGAACTAAGAAATATCCTTCATGTGAACTCTGATGACAGAAGTCAAGGCGGTGATTTTAAATAACATGACATTAAGTCAATAGCTTGTCGTGAAAACCATGCTAATGTCAAAGGCTTCTTATAGTGAGCAGAGGATCCAGTGTGAGTCGATATAAAAGAGTGATTTCTCTGTGGCTGCTCCCTCAATGGTGTTACTTTCAGAAGTTTCTTTCCTATTGACCCTTACTGATTGTGGAAAAACCACAGTGTCTACTAGTCCCAGGCTGAAGGCATCTCGCACTTTTCATTATGCATATGTGCTGGAAAGAGCATAGGTTTCAGAGCCAAGCTGCCAAAACCAGTGTTAGAATCCCAAGGTCTTCCGAAAGTCCCTTCTCTCTTTCCACCTCCTCTTCTGCTCCTCTTCTCCTTTTCCTCATCTTTCAACAATTCTGTTAAGCCTTATTATTTTTTTTTTTGTAAAATGGGGCTCATATAAAAATGGGACCCATAACAAGTATCTCATAAAGTTTTTAAGTGGGTAAGAAATAATAAAACTCTGCAAGTGCCTGACACAGAGAAGCACATGCACACAAACAGTACCTGTTTTAATTGTCATCCACTGTGCATTATCAGAGGTAGCAAAAGTGGGGTAGTCAATATATTAAGGTATACTGATTCTTTATGCCAGATGGATGTGGTCTGGAATATTATTCCTATAGGAGTTAGCAAGATGGATCAGAGAGAAAGTCAACGTGTAATGCACCTAGTAGGCTGCAGGGCATTATGTCAAAGCTTCATACATCTGTAAGAAAAGACCAGGGAAACCCGAATGTATCCACATTTACATTAACAGAACACCCCTTCCTATCTTGGGTTAGTCTCAAGAGTCTTCAACCCTTGGATGGGAGTACTTCTTCCTTTTCACTGGATTTAAAATATTCATACCCTGCCCAGGCATGATAGATACTTTGTAAAATGGTAAGTACTATGTATAAGAGTGAAAGAAGAACTCAATGACAAAGGAGGAAAGAAGTAATCTGATTTTTACTTTATTAACAATAGTTTAAATTTTATGCTTCAATTTCTGAAAAGACCAGCAGTTCCATGTTTCCCCCCAATTTTTCTTCTTCCTGCTTCCATATTTCTCTTTAGCATGTTTGAGCTTAAAAAACAATGGCAGCAACTCTGAATGTGGTGAAAGTTTTTGTACAGATTATGTAACCTAGGAAATCCTACGGCCGCATCCTCTTCCAGCCATATTGTCTGACAAGGTCCAGATATGGGGAGAGAAGCTTCAAGGAAGGCGTCCTCTGGGAAGAGGACGGGGCATAGGGATAGTTGGTAGTATGGGAATTATATTTCTAGGAGTCATAATTTTCATTGTATATATGGTTAACCTGGGAAAGATGAATAAGACACATGAGAATGAAACCGATAGGCAAGCCTCGCATGTGATTCCAGCTTCCACAGAACTAGACGCAGTCACCACCACTCCTGAATCATCTGTAACTGCATGTCCAGATTGTACTAACAATTTACTAGTTAAGTTAGCAAAGAATTCCCCCTGGAAACCCCCAATTAAACAATTCATGACCGAATTACACCAAACAGAGGTAATGCAACCACAGCTTACTCCAATTCCCCCTCCCATAGTCGCTTAGGTCATTAAGGAAAATAAAGAAAAACTGTTTCACCCATTGTCCTTTACAGGAGCCTATTTTAAGGGCATAAGAATAGTCAATAAGGACAGAAAACATGTTCCTTGGCAAAGTCTGCCTTTTATGAAATGACTAACATGCCAAAGTCCCCCTTGGTGACTGTCCATATTTGTTTAAAGGCAATGAAGGATGGTTGGCTGAAGAAAATTAATCAGAAAGACTTAAATCAGTTCACCCATTGTAAGTAAGTAGAACAAAATAATCTTACAGGAACACATAATAATAGAAAGGGCACTTAGTCTTTCATAACATTTTAGTAGAATAGAATCAGGATATAGACATAGATCACGGATCAATCATTAACCACAGGCAAAAGAATTCACTGAGACTCTGTTTGGCAAGTCAAATACTTATTTTCAAGTTATAAAGTCATTGTATGTTAAACTATGATTTTCTGTTTAGCCTAACCATAAATCTGTAACCACAAAAAGTTAACGCTTGCCAAAAAATCTGTATATAAGCAATGTTAAAGTAATAATAGAGTGGAATAGCTCTGCACCGCCATCGAGTTGTGTAGTTGTCTGTCTCCCATCGCCAACACCTTACCCACCTTTGGGACCCCCTGAATCTTGCTGCAGCTGGACTGCAGCATCCTACCATTCCATAGCATAGATAGAAGTCATGAGCCTCCCATGCCTCCTTCTGTTCTCCTCTCTCTTCTCCTTGTGTGGTGGATAATGGTCCACTTTAAGGTTCCTGTGCCTTGGGACCCATGCCCTCAAACTTCTTCAAGATTCATTCACAATCCAATTTCTCCAATCAACTGTACCCTTCTGTTAACATAAAACATTATTCAATTACTTCCATATTAGAAGGAAGGAAAGAAAGGAGTGAAGGAGAGGAAAAAAAAAACTTATTGCCCCTAATGTGTTTCATGTGATATGTTTTCAATACTTGTTCACTTCTTCACAGTTCTTAAAGCATTCTATACCTTTTTCTACAGTTTCTCTTCTTCCACTCGCCCCTCGACCAACTCTTATTTCAATTCCACTTATTCCACAAAATGGACTTCACTAAGATCACCAATAACCTCTATGGCTTTAAATTCAATGGGCATTTTTAGTCCTCATCTTATTTGACCTCTCACCTCACAATCTGTCCATGAAATGTTGGAGCTCCTTGGGGCTGAGGCTTAGCCCTTCTTCCTTCCCAATATAAGCTCTGTCCTTAGGAACCTTCATCCATGTTCATAGCCTACACTACATGCTACATGTTAATGAACACCAAATCAGATCTGTAGTTAATTTCCAGACCCACTAGTTTATTTTTACCTTCCTGCTTGGTAGGAAGGCATTCAGATGTCTCTAAAGTCCTTCAGACTCAATACCAAATACAAAACATATGTTCTTCTCCAATCTGCAGCCTATTCCACTGACTCTACTTCAGCGACAGCATCACCAGATGTCAAAGTAACTCTAAGAAACTCTCTTACCTCCCATATCAGGACCTGAAATATGTGTGCCTTAAATTGCTTCCCAACACATCCCCTTCTCCCTTTATACTATCATTACCTATAATTATCCAAAGCATAATCTTTCTCCACATTGCTACTAGAAACACACAGTTCTCAAATGTGTGCTTTTGAACACTCTTTATGTGTTTTTCAAGTGCATCTTATTCACTCCACCTCTATCAATTCTTTGCATGAGTACACCAAACCTTTCTAGAAAGCTGAAGTGCAAAAACTTCTAATTAATCGACTATTTTGGTAATAATAGTTGACTTTCTGTTTGTTTAAAAATGTATTATATAATGTATATGAGGTAAAAAAAATCTCCCTTTGTTATACATAGCAATTAAGAACTGTAGAATTTTCTAAAAATGGAAATGGTTACCATCAACATTTATGAAAACCTTATGAAAGTGGTTACCATCAATGATTATGAAAAATATTTTTTCTGCCCCAAGGCTTGTTTTCAGACTTTTAGAAGTATTATGACAAAATGAGTTTAAAGTAGTTCCATAGTTATTACTTCATCTTTAAAATGAAAAACTTTCTCTATTTTAATGAGAAAATACATTTTCAGTGTTAAATATGAAATGTTTAATTTTGACAAAAAGCATCCATAAGGTAGGTAGGTCAACCTTCCCTATGTTCAATTTACCTGAAAATTTTCCTGAGTGATTGGAACAGAACTAAAATTGTTAATTTATTTATTCTTCAATTATGAACTTATGAATTTTATAGAATCTCATAGAATTGCATAAGGAGTGGTATAAGACAGAATGGCAGGAAATCCTGGAAGAAATATGACTTGGATTTCATACGTGATCTGATTGGAAGAGAAAACCATGCCACATAAAACATATGCATGCAATTATATAGTAGAAAAACAGATAGAAAAAAGAAGAGATAGAGTTTAATGTCTAAATGGATTGCTTTTTGTTTTGTTTTTTAAGATTTTATTTTTTGAGAGAGGGGAAGGGAGCGAGAAAGAGAGAGAGAGAAACATCAATGTGTGGTTGCCACTTGAGTGCCCCCTACTGGGGACCTGGCCTGCAACCCAGGCATATGCCCTGACTGGGAATCGAACCAGCAACCCTTTGGTTTGCAGGCCCGCACACAATTCACTGAGCCACACCAGCCAGGGAGGATTGTGTTTTTAAAAAATAACCTTATATTTCAGTAGAGAGAGAAAATACTGAGGAAAACAAAAGCTTCATGAAAGAAGTGATGATTGAACTGGGTATTAAGAATTTTAGATAAGCAGGGAGGTATTCCACAAAAAGGAAAAAGTTCAAGGCACACTCACAGTGAGTGTGCTATTCATTTATTAACTCATTTGATTCATTCAACAAATACTTATTGACTAATTACTATGTATCAGACACTGCTCTACATATTTGGGATACAAGATAAATAAATCCTTGTTCACATGGAACTTAGAACCTAGTGAGTGGAGACCAAAATCTAACATAAGTCAATAAAACAATAGCATAAAGCGAAACAAAAACAACAAATAAATGACTCTGACTTAATGTATCAGAGGGTGTTAAGCACTCTAGAATAAAGATTTTTAAAAAGGAGCTTAAGCTATTAAATGTATAATTTTAGGAAGAGCATTCTGGGAAAGCCTGGATGAGAAGATAACATTTCTGAAAGACCTAAAAAATAGTATGCAATGTAAAAATCTGAAGGAAGAGTGTTCCAGGCAATGAGAACAATGGCATCAACAAAGTTTCTGAGATGGAAGTGTGGTTGGCATTTCAAGGAGGCCTTTGGAGATAGGACATAATGAGAGAGGGAGAGTACAGGGTAAGAGTTCAGATCTGACAAAGCTTTGAAGGCTAATGTGAGCACTTCACTTTACTCTGAGTGAAACAGGGAGCCATTAGAAGTTTTGACAGAAGAATGGCTTGATCCCATTTACCTTTAAGAGGATTATTCTAGCTGCTATGTTTGATAGGGTGAAGGGAGTAAAGGCAAAGTCAAAGAGACCAACTAGAAGGATATCATAATAACTTAGGCAATTACTGATTGTGTTTTGAACCAGAGTGACAGCAGTAAACAGGACAGCAAGTAATTAGATCTTGGTAGGCGACTTGATGTGGACATGTTGAAGGTAGAACTGCCAGACTTGCTCATGGATTAGAAGATGAGGTTCAATAGAAAGAGAAGAGTGACTGTTGACTCTAAAGTGTTTATCTTTCAACAACTGGAAAAAGAAATTGCCATTTCCTGAAGAAAAATCTGGGAGGAAAAGTGTTGGGGATGGAGAAAAAAGATCAGTAATTCATTCAAACCTATTAAGTTTGAGATGCTTATTAGCTATTGAGGAAGAGATATGAAGGAAACAGCTATACCTATGAGACTGTTCTTAAGGAATACAAGCTGAGTTGAGCAAGTAAATGTGTGAGTCATCAATACATAGATAGTATTTAAAGCCATGAAACTGGGTGAAATCAGATTAGAACAGAGAGAGGAAAAAGAAAGGGCCAAAAATAAGCCAAATATAATTCAATACTTAAAAGCTGGGAAGATAAAGAGGAATCAAGTGGAAGGAGTGTTCAATGAGGGTGAAGAAAGAATATCCGTAGAATGTATCAGTAGAATAATATGTCCTGGGAGCCCACTGAAAAGAGCATTTCAGGGTTGAAGGGGTGATCATCTTTGTCAAACGTTGCTGTATGGTCCAGTAAGATAAACTTTAAGATTTTCCATTGGCTTTAGCTACACAGAGGTCATTAGTGACCTTAATAATAAATAGTACTGCCAATGGAGTTTCGGAGAACAAAGTCTGGCTGGTGGGAGTTAAAGAGAAAAATCAAGGATAAATATTTGCAGAAGTTTTGTTGTAAAGGGGAGAAGAGGAATGGGGTGGTAGCCTGGTAAGTATATGAGATCAAAAAAGTCATGTGCTTGTTTAAGAAAGGAGCGATTACTGGTGGGAATTATAAAGAAAACTTATGATTCAAGAAACAGAGAGGGGACTTTATATCACTGAGTAGGCAAGAACAAGCTAAATTGAACCACACCTCCAAACATTTTGGGGAATCAATCCAGGGCAGCCATATTTCTTTGGATATCTGAAGAAACCTAAAATGTATTTAGGAAGCCAAGGGCTCCCCTGTCTCCATTAAGAGTACTAATATTTAAAGTACCCTCCTACCCTGCAAATTAGGAGTAGGTAAAAAGAGACTCATAGGAGTTTGGAGAAAGAGCCCTAATTTGAAACATTCACCCAGGTAGTGCTGAAGTAAAATAAAGTGAGCATTCTATGCTTATTACATTTATATATTTTTTTAATTTAAAATCTTTATCAGTCTCCCTTCCCTCCTAAGTCCACACCCCTTCTGTTAGTGCAATAAGAACACAGGATAGAATAAACTCTAAATATCTTTGCTCTTCTGAATGGTGATACATAATATTTAGCACTCTACACTATGTTGTATAATCTTCTGTGTTCCCTTTTGAGGCTTGTATTCAGACACAAAGTGATTAAATGGACTCAACAACTAATAAAACTAATAAGCATTGAAACCCTGTTCTGCCTCAGTCTCTATCCTGTGCTTTAACTGTAGAATATACCAAGAAAGCTAAGTATAAAATAACATGTGGGCCTGTTTTAAATCAAGAAAAACAACTATTGATGGACCACAATTCTTTAAGAGTGCAATAGGTCAAGAGTGGTGCTGGTTAGACGATCAAAAAGCTACACTATTGAAAGGAGGTGATTAATAGCAAAGAAATTTGCCCTAGCACACTTTCTAGGCATAGCCCTGGATAATGCCATATTGTTGAACCTGTTCCAGTTTCTTAATTCCTTGCCTATTCCAGGATCCCTATTCATGATCTCCACTGATCTTCCCAGCATCCATCCCAGGTGCTACACAGACCTGGTCCCTGGTAACTAAATCATGCTGTGCTAAGGTTTCTTTGGCTGAGCTCTCATAGATTATACTCTCCCATGGAATCTACTATGTATTATTTTAACAAATACATACATGAAACCTTTACAGTCACCTATGGCCAGGTAAACCTTTACAGTTCACCTATTGCCAGGTAAACCTCACTGTCCTTAAATTATGATGAGAAGATTGGGTATATGAGAAGTTGAATAACTTGCCAAAAATACAGAACAGTAAGGATTTAAAATTAGTTCTGACACCAAAGTCTGAACCATACTAAGCTGACTTACTGTATAATTACTTAGTTTATGTACAACTAAACATAATGTAATTCACTCTTAATAATTCAAAATCAATTCACATGCACCTGACTTCAGTTAATTGCAGCCCCACTATGGAGACTCCTTGTGGCTGTGAGTCATATCCTGATTTCACACTTGCCAGTTTTATTATATGTGGGCTGACCATTATGGAAAGAGAATATTACAGCCCTCCAGGAACTTCAAGACACGGCTTAACTATTTGTGGGTGTCTCGGAGGAGGGCATATAGTCCTTCAGATGAGGAGAATGTGAGTTTAATGGAACAGTAGCCTGGCTTAGAGGTGAAGTGCTTTAGCTGTGGAAAAAGCACATGGGCCTGAATTCTAGCTCACTGTGCCTCAGTTTCCTCACCTACAAGATGAGTATAATATTAATGAATGTGTGTGAAGATGAACTATGTTAATATATGAAGTCTTTAAAACAATACCTGATAAATACATAGGGCTATATTATGATGAGTATTATTATTATGTTCACACTCTTGGTTGCTGGAGATTGTACTGGGCACTTCCATTCACCTCCCAGGAACTGTAGCAGCTCTCAGAACTGTTAACAGTCTTCTTTCCCACTGTTGGGGCCAGAGTGGGTTTCCTGGTTAGGGGGGACCTCAGTTGAATCAGACTCTGCATGTTGTGTTATTTCTCTGGAAAGATGATTTTATAAGAGCATTGTCCTTTAGAAGTAAAATAAATTGATTTTTAATATTGTCCCACTTTTAATAACAATCTTCAGCATTTATGCTTTTATAGAAGTTATTTACATTTATACTGTGCTGTTTAGTCAGCGCTTGACTTTTCTAGAATTCCTGTTCATCAGTCTCTTAATTGTGGCATCACATTTCTTCTGACTGCTTCCCAATTTGTCTACATAGCTTTCAATATGAGAAGTCTATACGCAAACAGAACTCTGAGAATGGAATTTCTCTACTACTAGAGGGGCACTACTATCTTCCTGATCCACAAACTGATGGCTCTATATCTGCAACTCGAAACAACATTGGCCTTTTCAGACTCAATCTCGCACCTCCAACTGATTGTAGTGTCATCTTATAAACTGTCCACCTTCCTGTTACAAAGGTCTTTGACAATATCACTTTTTGTATTTTATTCTTCTTCTCCACTGTCTACAAGCCAAATGTGCAAGTTTGCTTTTTCTCCAAGTAGCATCTTATTTTGTCATTTTCAGCTTCTACTTAAAATGACATCTGATGGAGAAAATAATAAATTGTTCTTGATACTTTAGTAGGTTACCTCCTTCCATCAGGGTTAGCTTTCTAGAGCTTGGAAGAAATCGTTTCAAAGCATACATACAAGGTGGGGCAAAGGTAGGTTTACAGCTGTGAGTACATGAAACACAGAGTTTAGTTTTTGTTGTTATTGACTAATTATGGTATTATATTCCATATGAACAACTGCAAACCTACTTTTGCCTTTCCCTGTTTTTTTATTTTTCCTTTGTGTAGAAAAAAATTGGTGCTCAACTTTTTAAAATGCATATAGCAAATCTGGTCCAATTGTAGAGATAGGAGGCTCATGCCATTTACTCACCAGTTTGTTTCATCAGGTACACAGTTTGATAAGCACCCATAGGATGACTGATTTTTATTTTGTACTAAAGGAGGAACTTGCCTTGGATAACTATGGATATCTTGTTACATTCCATTCACAAATCTGTCAACCATTTAATGACAGCCAGGGCATATAACAATATTTTACTTGTTCATAAGCAACAAGACACGTGAGTAGAAACAGCTATTTTTCTAAGTGTTTATATGGTCATGGACAAGCTATAGTATACAGTTCATGTTTTTGGGAAATCATCATAAAATGGTATGATGTGTTCATTTTCCATGTGCCTAATCAGTAAGGTTCTGTATGCATAGTTGTTATACCATTAAAATACTTATGAAAAGAAAAACTCTGTGAAAGTCAATTCTTGATTAATTTCCCTCTCAATATAATCCAATTATTTCAAGAAAACTAATTCGATATGCATCAAATTCAGTTCCCATGATCTGAAAACCCATATCCTCTCAATTGAAGTTTTTAGGAACTTCAAGTTACCATCTTTTACAATTAGTATTTTGGCCAAGTTGCAACAAATGTTCTATCATTTCTTTCACTGAACTGAAAAAAAAACATATTTATAGACTAGAAACTTACTATGAAAAAATATTTTTACTTATTGTCATAAAATTTGATTATTTTGTCAAATGAGCAACAGTGTTTGCCTTCTGCTACAGCCAGACTGCAAGTATGGAGCTGGCTTTGCTCCTTCTAGGAGACATGTGTGGCTTTGTTAGTGCTTCCTTGTCTCCCTGGTCTCAGCCGTGGAATATGGCAGTGCTTTCTCCTGGGCCCTTACTATTCGTATATCCACACTTACTGTCTTGGTGATTTCTTGCAGTCTAGTGACCTTAAATACTATCTATATAGTCTAAAATTTATGTGATCCCCTCTGAACTCTCCCTACAATCTGACTCCTATGTGGGTACTTCACATTTCCTCTGAGATTGATAATAGACGTCCTAAACTTAAAATATCCCAAATGAGTTCCAGATCTCCTTTCTTAAGCTCGTTCTGTGCAAAGTCTTCCCCATATTAGTTAATGGCAGCAGCAGCTCTATCGTTCCAGTTGCTCAAAACAAATACTTAGAATCACTTCTCTCATAGCTTCCATCATCCTACCCATCAGAACATCCTACTGGTTCTGTATTACCAATGCATCCAGAATCCTACCATTTTTCACCACCTCTTCCCCTGTGACCTTGCTCCATGACACCATCATCTCTCCTATTGTAAGAGCCTCCTTACTGGTCTCCCTTCTTCTTCCTTTGCCTCACTCTAGTCTATTGTCAAATCACTAGCCAAAATATCAGTTCTATCAGGTTTCTCCTTTGCCCTTCAATGCCTTATATGATTTTCACATCAAATTATCTTTCTTCTTGGGTGACTGTTTTCCCAGATATCCACAAGGCTCAAATAATCTTTTTCAGGTATTTACTCAGCACACCTGTTCAATAAGACACCTGCCTTGACTACTCTATTTAAAATTGTCACTCCCCACACACTCCCTACCCCTTTTCATGATTTATTTTTCTCCACAGTGTTCACACAATGTAAAATACCACCTATGTTAGTTATTTATTTTGCTCATCATATCTCTTACTCCAAAAAAAAAAAAAAAACAGAGAAAACAAACAAACAAACAAAAAACACAACTCTATTGGTGTAGTTTTTTTTTTTTTTAATTGTGTTCACTTTTATATCTCCAGTACTTTCAACAATGCTTGGTACAGGAAGGCACTCAAAAGTATGCACTGAAAGACATAAAGGCACACATGTGATGCAGACACCAGCCCACAGTGTCCACAGTGTTATGGATGAGATAAGATACATTCACATGGACTACCGAGTCCTGTGGAAGAAACAAGATGGCACAGCTACTCTCTCCAGGGGAGAGTGCCCCATGCCCTTGCCTTGACAGGCATTTATTGGGTTCAGTTTCCACAGGAGTACAGGTAAAGCTCATTAATCATTGTCAGGCAGTAAGGATCAAACAATAGATAGCATACAGAGAACTCTGAGGGCTTATTCTGAGTCAGGGTCTGTTAGCTAAAGGGTTACAAAACTTTGGGAAACAAACTCATTTCCTGATCAGACCCTTATCATTTAATTGAAAGAATTCTTAGCAAATCAGGTTTCACAGGATTTTACGTATTCTTTCTCAGGCCTGATCACCTGGGGAACCAGCCCTTTCCAGCACAGAGCTGCATCGCCCTCTGTCATTGTTTCAGGCTTAAATCAGGCAGGGGAAATAAGACAGCCAAGAGATTAGGAGACTTCTTGCAGACAGAATGAGGACTCAGGCTATGTCAAAGCCAAAAGATGAGGGTCCATCACCCCCTTTTGCTGTAGCCCCCCAAGTCCTTCCCTGGGGCCTCCCATGATTGTGCCTGTCTTAGGTCATTCTCCTCTTGGCGAATCTTACCCGTCATTGGCTAACCGTTCAAGCACTGGGGGCCAATTATGGATGAAGTAAAAGGAGAAGAAGCGGTGCCCCTGCCAGGGAGATAAGTTTTGTCTCCTTAGTGGCTTATGGTCCGAAGTTCGCTCACTCAGCCTTAGCTGAGCCCCATGGGGGCGGTTATAGCTCCTGAAACCAACACACATGCAACCTCACTTTGTTTTACAAGTCACTTAAAAGTCACATAATGAAATGATGGTTATGGGATAATCCTTGTGTCACATTTGTATTATAAAAATACTTAAGAATAAATACAAGTAAAATAAAGCCAATAAAAAATGCTCTAGCCCTGACCGGTGTGGCTCAGTGGGTCAGGTGTCCTTACACAAACTGAAACATTCAATTCCTGGTCAGGGAACATGCCTGGGTTGCAGGTCAGACCCCTGGTTGGGGGCAACCAATCAATATTTCTCTTGCACATTGCTGTTTCTCTCTCTCTCCCCCCCTTCCCTTCTCTCTAAAAATAAATAAATAAAATCTTTAAAAAATGGTTCATAATCTCTTTTTCATACTTTTCTTGACAGTATGTCAATTTCTTTAGTATATGGTCTTAAAGAGTAAAACCTTCAAAGACATTTAAATGAGCAGGTTTATGTAAAAGGCAAGGAAAAGAAAAACATTTAAAATGGTCTACTCCTCAACCCCATTGCTATCGGTATATTATGCATTAATATTTACCTTTGTGTCCTTACTACCCAGGTAGCACAGTCTGGCTAGGAATGCGGACGCCTATTATGGGACTGAGAACTCACCGTGTAACATCTTCACTACTTATTTAAACTGGAGAAGTGTTCCAGGGAAAGCCTAGATGAGACAGCTGCTTGCCATCAGTCCAACGTTTTTCTGCTGATGCTAACTAAGCACAAAGCCGAAGAAATGGGAAGCTACTCTGGCCTCTGTGCAGCAGGAGATTCTTCCTTCCACGGTGCCACACAAGGCCCATTATGCTGTTGTCTAAGAAGAGAAAATCAGACTAACCCAAGTGTAGAAAATTTTAGGTTGAGTGAGACATGGTTTGTATTAAAGCTATTTTTTAAAAAACCAAGTATACTTCTAGAACCGTGGATTCTCTTATTTCTATGTCTTTAATGACTTCTTAAATCTCATTTTCTCTTCTACAAAATCCTTCTCTTTCTTTTTTGATAACAGTGGTTTATATTTTATGTATCTAATACTGTACTCTGTCCACTCGGTCCTCCTAGATACCATGTTTATCCTAGAGCACTCATTTTTAGGATGTAGGAAATTATGACAAGAATTTTTTAAAAACAAACCAAGGGGAGAATATGACAAGATAAAAATCAAATTAAGCCCTGGCTGGCGTAGCTCAGTGGATTGAGCATGGGCTACGAACCAAAGGGTCGCAGGTTCGATTCCCAGTCAGGGCACATGCCTGGGTTGCAGGCCAGGCCCTTAGTGGGGGCCACGTGAGAGCCAACCACACATTGATGTTTCTCTCCCTCTCTTTCTCCCTCCCTTCCCCTCTCTAAAAAAAATAAATAAATAAATAAAATCTTTTAAAAAATCAAATTAAAACTAGGTACAAAGTCTTTTTTAAAAAAAGATTTTATTTATTTATTTAGAGAGAGGGGAAGGGAGGGAGAAAAAGAGGGAGAGAAACATCAATGTGTGTTTGCCTCTCACATGGCCCCACTGGGGACCTGGCCTGCAACCAAGGCATGTGCCCTGACTGGGAATTGAACTGGCAACTCTTTGGTTCATAGCCCAAGCTCAATCCACTGAGCTACACCAGCCAGGGCTACAACTAGGTACAAAGTCTTAAAGTACACATACAAAACCTGGAAAATTGAAAAGCAAGATAAGTAAGGGATATTTGAAGGTTACATAAGTGAAATAATTTATTTTTTTCATTTTTAATCCTCACCCAAGGATATGTTTAGTGATTTTAGAGAGAGAAGAAGGAGGCAGGAGAGAGAGATAGACACAGACAGAGAAAGAGAGAGGGAGAGAGAAATATCAATGTGAGAGAGAAACATTGATTGGTTACCTCTTGTACCAGCCCTGACCGGGGATTGAACCCACAATCTAGGCATGTGCCCTGACCAGGAATCAAACCACAAGCTTTTGGTGTACAGGATGACACTCCAACCAACAGAACCACCCAGTCAGGGTTAGTGAAATATTTTAAAATGAAATTTTGTGCTGATAAAAATTATAATTAACGGAACTTTCTGTACCATTCTGATAATCTTTCTTCACCTTCTTGGAAAGATAACTGCACTAAAGTATGGACTCCAAATTGTGGAAACCATTTCTCTCTGCCTTTTTCCAACAATTAGAAGAACTTTCTCAGCTAAGGCTGCATAACAAATTTTTGATTGTGCCTTGCATTGTAGACATTAGTGTCTCCAAAATTTAATTTAAAACCCAATAGTTCAATATATGGGGGTGATCAAATGGTAAAGGCAAAAAGCTCCTAGTATCCTCACTGCCCCTACATTTCCTGGCACAGAGTAATCACTTGATAAATATTTTCTGAAAGAATAAATGAATGGATACATACAAAAATTCAAATATTAGCAGCTCAGAGAAAAAAAAAAATGCCTCTAAGTATCAAAGTGTAAGCCAGATGATGCTGACTCTGAACTGCATGTTCATCTAAGTGGAGGACAGATAAAGCACTCACATATGAACCCAGGGACCACTGTGCCCTCTATACTCCATCACCTTCCACCACTCGATGCTCTTTGTCATTCAAGACCTAGTGACTGATGTTCAGTCATAGGTAGAATTTCAGTTACAGTGTATGAAATCAGCCACATGATTTTATGCTGATTATTATTTTCTGAAGTCTTAGGCCTTGAATTAATTCTTGTGTTTTGCCTCATGAGTTTACACGATTTCTGCTCAACTTATCAACCTTTTTCTCTGACTATTAATTTCACTCTCTTTCTATTGCTCATCATATCCCTAGGTAAAAAGATTCAAATTACCTGTCCATAGAACCAAGCAAACATGTCTTAAAAAGAATCTAAGGCATTTACATGAGCCTAACTTCTTGATGGCCACTTAACAACTGGCAAAAACCACACTGTAGTGTTAGCCTCTGGACTTTCTCCTGTACTATTCCTCTACCTGGAACGCCTTTCTTTTTCTCTTTATCTAGTTTCCAAGAAGCTACCAAAATTTGTATTTATAAGCATGCCTTTAACCTAAGTAGATGTTGCCTAACACTTTGACACATAGCAGATGTTTTGCCATATTAGCCATTTATTTTTCATATGCTGTTTTAAATTATATTTTATTGATTATGCTATTACAGTTGTCCTGATTTTCCCCCTTTACCCCCCTCCACTGAGCAACCCCCACTTCCTCAGACAACCCACCCACCATTGATCATGTCTATGGGTCATGTGTATAAATTCTTTGGCTATTCTGTTCCTATACTGTACTTTACAGCATCATGGTTAATCTGTAACTACTATTTGTACTTACTTCTTAATCCCCTCATCTCTTTACCCATTCCCCCATACCCACCTCCCATCTGGAAACCATCAAAATGCTCTCCATATCCATGATTCTGTCTCTGTTCTTGTTTGCTTAGTTTTTTAGATTTAGTTGTTGATAGATATGTATTTTTTGCCATTTTATTATTCATAGTTTTGATCTTCATTTTCTTAAATAAGTCCCTTTAACATTTCATATAATAATGGTTTGCTGATGATGAGCTCTTTTAATTTTTTCTTGTCTGGGAAGCTCTTTATCTGCCCTTCAATGCTAAATATGATAGCTTTGCTCAGTAAAGCAATCTTGGCTGTAGGTCCCTGCTTTTCATGACTTTGAATATTTCTGGCCCATCTCATGTAGCACGGTAAAATTTCTTTTGAGAAATAAGTTGAAGTAATTCTGTGGTAATTCTGTAAGAGATATAAAATGGCTTCTAAAGATAGGGCCATCAGGTTCATGTGCATGGGAAGAAGGAAAAGAAAAGGGAAGGGTGAAGCTGGTAATTCGGTTCCTTGTAAAAAGAAGCCAAAGCTTTCCAAAAAACACTCTCGACACCTGGCATGTTTCTGCACACTTTTCATTGGCCCCTGTGAGGGGTGGGGAAGAATGAGATTGTTAATTAACATATTGGGTTACATATTTAACAGAATCTGCCACAAAGTTCCTCATAAATATGTTATGTCCCAGTATCGCTGGTTATAAACTAGACAAAAAACTAACAACAAATTATGTCAGAGAGGGCCGAGACTATGAAATCTTTGGTGTCAAACAAGACATCCAATTCGCTATCTAGAACATTTGGGGAATAAAATCTCTGATAAATAAAATACAAGGTTACATTCAGGTGAGCAAAGAATGTGGATGCAAGCATTTGTTGAGAATGTGCTGTGTACAAAGAAAAGGGAAATGAGCAAAGAGTTATTACCCTATTTTCTTCCCATCTCAGGAAAACTCATGCTCAATGAAAAACAGATAAATAATAGCCTGCTCTTGTTCATGGAAAGATCTACAGAGCTGGCTCCAAATATAACAGGAAAGGCTGAACTGAGTTATTTTACAGAACCATTAGAACCAAAATCCTAAGTCATATGAAGGTGAGCTTCAGATCTTTTCCAAAGTTAGGAAGTTATTATATGCCCAAAATGCATATAATAATGTAATGGGCTGGGCCTGGCCAGATTGCTGAGAAGAAGAGGAACCCAACCCCAGAAGCAGCGTGAGAGCCAGCACTTCCCCCTAAGGAAGGGAGTGGGTCGCAGGAATTCCCAAAGGCAAACCAGGATTGAAACTGGAGCTGGGTTTTGCTAGGCTTCCATGCCCCAGGGCAACTATAAACAAAGCCAGCAGAAACCAGTGTGTATTCCCCCAGCAGCTGAGCAGCTTGTGACAGGGGCTGCACAGAGCCTGTGCAGTGCGGGGGGCCAGATGCATGCCCCCCTGCCCCATCAAACCCAGACGCTTGTGCTGTGTGCAGCTGGGCAACTCCTGCCCCGTACTGAAAAATGGTGGCTAGGAGAGGGACCGAGACACTGTGCAGCTGACAAACATGGTGGATGTTGGCCCAAATTGGTTGGGATTTGGACACTCCTACAGCATGTGGAATTTTGGGGGAAAGATTTAAAATGGTGGGCGTACAGGATCTCGCTTTCTTCCTCGCCCCTCGCCCCAGATGGGGTGGGGTGTGGCATGTTCATGGGACCCCACAGGATACGGGCCCCACTCATAGGTCTTGCCTTGCCCTGCTCACATGATTTGGAACACAGGCGGGATGCTGCAACCCGGCGCTGCACAGCAAGGGTCCTGGACTCCTTCCACTCTCTGTCCCTGAGAGCAGAACACAGACACATAGGCCAGGAAAGTTACTTTGTCTTAGGGGTCCAAGCAGCCTTGGGTACCAGGGCCGCACAGAGGGAGCCCCTTGCATGACTGGCTGCAGTGATCTGACCATGCATCCCATTCCCAGGGGAGGGTGAGAAATTGAACAAAGCAATGGTGTGATGCAGGAACCCATAAGTGCCTACGCCAGGGAGAGAGAGCCTGAGGATGGAGACCCCTTTGTGTAGAAGCCTTAGGCTCCAAAAGGGCGGGTAAGCAGGGAGGGGGCCTCTGGGCATGGGTTTGGATTTCAGTCTTTCTGGGAACATCCTCTTCCTGTGTTTTACAGAAGATGGCTTGAAGCAAGGATTCTCCAGCACCCAGACACTGGGAACCCTGTTAATAGAAACCTTTGCCTTCCCCACAAATCTTTGTGTTATGCTTGTACATGGTGGCAGGTGGCAGAACCCCAGGCCGCTGGGTTACAATGACTGTATTAAAAAATGTTACATTTGCATAAGTACTTGTTTGTGACTAGGTAAAGACATTTTATAAAGTAGTATATTTTTAAATTATTTTAGAAATATCAAAAAACATAGGATAGATTAAAGAGTTTGTTTACTCACTTATTTAATTTTATTTTAAAATTAAATTTATTGGTGTGGCATTTGTTAATAAAATTATATAGGTTTAAAGTATACATTTCTATGGTACATGATCTGCATATTGCGTTTTGTGTCCATCACACAAACTCAATTCACCATATTTGGCCCCCTTTACTACCCTCCAATCCCTTTCCCTCTGGTAATGACCATACTGTAGTATGCATCTGTGAGTATCAGTTTTATATCCCATGCATGAGTGAAATCATATGGTTCTCAGATTTTTCTGACTGACTTGTTTCACTTAGCTTAATATTCTCAGTCTGTCCACATTTTCACAAATGGCAGTGTTTCGTCTTTTCTTACAGCTCAGTAGTACTCCATTGTATACATGTACTGCATCTTCTTTACCCAGTCATCTATCGAAGGACACTTTGGTTGTTTCTATGTCTTGGCCATCATGAATAATGCTGCAATCAACTTAAGGGTGCATATTTCTTGTGAACATTTTTTTTTCAATTTCTGGGTGTAGATACCCAGAAGAGAGATTCTATGCTGGATCATATGATAATTCTATTCTTAAATCTGAGGAAATTCCATACTGTTTGCTACAGTGGCTGTACCAGTTCACATTCCCACCAGCAATACATTAGGGTTCCTTTTTCTCCATAACCTCTCCAATACTTGTGATTACCTGTCTTGTTGATAGTAGCCATTCTAATGAGTGTGAGGGTTATGGAGGGTACTCTCATTGTAGTTTTGATTTGCATTTCCCTAATAGCTAGTGAAGTTGAGCATCTTTTAAACTATTTATTGGCCATTTGAATGTCTTCTTGGGAGAAGTGTTTATTCAGGTCCTCTGCCCATTTTTGAAATTTTTTTCAAAGGGTTTATTTAAATCAAATAACAGATTATTTTGATCCTATTACTTTAGACTTTTGAAAATTTGGATACATGCTAGACTGATGTTTATATTTGTATTAATTTCACATATTATTAAAAAATAAGTAGTTGGATGAGTTTAATCCACTTAAGGAAAGAAATAATTCTTAGTCACCTTAAATGCCTAGACTTACATTTAAAAGCATTAATACAGCCCTGGCTGGTGTGGCTCAGTGGATTGAACTCTGGCCTGTGAACCAAAGAGTCATTGGTTTGATTACCCAGTCAGGGCACACACCTGGGTTGCAGGCCAGGTTCCCCAGTATGGGGGCATGCGAGAGGCAACCACACACTGATGTTTCTCTCCCTCTCTTTCTCCCTCCCTTCCCTCATCTCTAAAAATAAATAAATAAAATCCTAAAAGAAAGAGTTACTGCAAATTATTACTTGTTATTCTTGCATATGTATTGAGAGCTCTTCTGTGACAATGTGTCTTGATAAATATATGTAAGAGTCTACATTTAAAAAATAAAACACAAATTGGCAATTCATATGTTTCACTCACAGAGATATCATACACTCTTAAGTTCCAATTTATAATAGTAAAATTTTGCTACAATAGATTATTTTGAAATGAATCTTTTCTTTAATAAATAATGATAATAGAGATACAGCTTTCTACTTATATTTGGAATAAATAGTCCTGTCCTTTATTAGCCTAAGTGAGAAATTAATATTTCCTATATTGAAACAATTAAAAGACTTAGATATTTTTATTTTTAAACGATGATGTGATGTATTCTTATTTACTCACATTTAAATTGTTTAATTTTGTCCTATGCATGAATATAGGTGTAGGATTTGGAACCGAACTGTAAATTGTTTTGAGTCCTACCTTACACATTAGGTGGCAGTGTTGTCACAACGAAAAACTGCTGCATTTGCTCACTTTCCTTCACGACCTAGAATTTTCTTTTTGAACTCTCATTCAAGACCTTACTATGGATAATTTTCACTTTTCCAGTGTGATTAAAATATATCTGTAATAAATATGAAAAGATAAAAATTCATTGTCAACATCTGCTATTCACTAAGAGGTGTGAACTGTGATAACTTTCTAAGGAAGTGTTCTTTGAATTCTAGAATTTAAGATATTTTCATAAAAAAGAAATATGTATTATAAATGTATATTGTAGTTTCTTTGTTTAAAAATCTCTATTCCTTTAATGTAAAAATACTGTATGAAAATACTTTTTAAAATGTCTTTCTGGAATAAAAGTTATGGGTGCCTAACAATAATAGATCAATTTTGTTTTTCAGTGATAGAAAAACTAGATCTCTAAAGAATTATTTAATGTGCAGTAAAAATAAAAAAGAGTAAATAATTAAATCCCAAAATCATTTGTTCAAATGTTTGTGTTGTCTGTGTGTATGCAGGGAAATGGACATATATGGATAAGGGGGAGAACAAACTTTTATTCTTAGGAAAAGTACTTAATTTTAAAAAGTACTTTTGGTAAAGTTCCAAGCAAGAAAAATGGAGTCAGAACACAGTTATTCTGGGAGCAGCAGGACACTGTAGTAGATTTATCAAATATCAAAGTAAAAATATTTGATACCAAATACCAAAGTGAAGAGCTTCTCTGCTTATTCTGAGTTATTATGTGGATGAATTCACTGAACTCTCAGGAAGCTTGCCTACCAGTAGCAAAGATGATTTTTTTAGCCCTTTGGTGAAGCTACAGTTTAGTTCAGTGATTACACAGGTCCTGAGCAAATATGATTGTATTTGAATGCTGGCACATGGGTAACTTATTAAACCTCTAAACCTAGATTTTTTCTTCTATAAATTGGAGGTAATGATATTCTTTTCAGTTGATTTGAAAATCAAAATAGAAAACCTATGTAATGCACAAAGCCGGACACATTGTTGCACCTAAGCTGGAGGACTGAGGCCAATGGCATTTTTTGTTGTTGTTGTTGTTGTTGTTGTTGTTGTTGTTGTTGTTGTTGTTGTTACAGGTGCAGTCAGGAGTGGCAGAGATAGTCCCACAGGTCTGCAGACATGTGGCCTGCAGATGTCAGTAGTCTGATCCCCCTGGGATGGGAGGGTGCCTGCCTGAGGCCAGCAGGAGAGGCCCAGTGGCTCCTCACCGTGAGGTAGTCAGGGCTCCAAGAGTTTTAGGTCTATAGTTCATGGCCACTTCCCCCAACTGTAGGAAAATTGCATAATCTCTCTAAATCTCAATTAACCTACCTGCAAAGTAGAAATAGAATTAGTAAGCTCCACTTCACAAGGGTATTGTGAGCACATTCATATACACTTATTGCTATAATCGGTATAAGAGTTCAGTAAACATCAGTTATTGCCACTGCTACAACCAGAGATGATCTGCTTGTGATTCCTCAGTCTGTGAAAGATTTTCTACCTTTTTTATTCCCTTCTGTTTGAAAGCATTTACACTCCAAACAATACTTACATGCTGATCTCTCTACTGACCTTTGGAGAAAACAATTTATCCAAGGAATCTGGAAAAATCATAATAATCTCAGCAAGACCATAAAAGAGGAGAGACTTTTTAATGTAGACATATTGTGAATTACAAGTCCAACTCATAATATGTCACTGCAATTTGCTGACCCCACCATCCAAACTGCAAGTGCTATATTTTGACCAAATTTAAATACTTTCTGTTTAAAATGTATGCCACATTAAATGGAATCTAACCTGTGTTAATTAAACTAATGGACCCATAGTATTTTATTGAACATCCTTGATTATAAATTCCCCCTCCTCTCATTACACTATAAACTGCATGGAGGTCATGGTCAAGTTGGTTTCTTATTCCCAGCATTGACTTCAATCTTTGCGTAGTGGGCCCCGTTTTTGTTAAGAATAATAAATGAGTGAATAAAAAACAAACCAAAACAACTATCTAATTATCAAATCATAATGGAAGCTTTTTAGAAAATTTCTTTCCAGCATTTGCAATAGAAACTAGTTCTCCTCATGTCTCATCTGGCATCACTATAGCTTGCAGACCTTCAAATGCTGACACAGTGAGACTGTGTAAATGGGCCAAGGAGAAGCAGCCAGAATCATATACACATTTTTGTGCTGCTTCACCATTCCCCAGAAGCCACAGAACTTCCTACTCTACCGACCTTCAGGGCTTGCTAAATAATACAAAATTGTCCCCAAATATTAGGAAAAATATTAGGAAGATTTAAATCTTTAATTTTACAGTTTAATACTACTATAATCTTCTGCTGTTCTGATTGATATATTTAAACTGAATAGTTTATCCTATATTTTAGCGCAGCAGAGATTTATTTTCATACGCTTTCATTTTAAACAAATAATGGTTAGTAAAACACTTTAATACTCACCCCTAGATAAGCGGGTTGGCAGTACGTGATCCATGTGAAATTAAAGAACAGCAATAGTTGCCTGTGAGTGAGGCCTCCAACGCTTCAGGCACTAGGCTAGCCCCCTGACACTTACGCACATGTGAGATATCCTGGAAGCCAGACATTACTGCAAAAGGGGAAAGTGAGCCTCAAAGAGGCAAGTAACATCTTTGTGGTCACAGAGCTAAGTAATCTGAAAGCAGGAATTTCAATCCAGTATTTCTGACTTTGAAATCTATTCTTTGGTCACCACTTCATGTATTACTATAAATATTTGCAGAAAGTACCAATTTCTCCATAGGGAATCAGTTAATTAAGGTAACTCAGGTAACATATATTTGGCCTGTCAATTTGGGATGGCCTAATTTATTAAATAAAGGGCAATTTATGGGAGAAAATGGGATATTTAACTCACCTCCTTGAATGAGACAGTAACTAGTGTTTACAAAGCTTGTAAGTGAGGGGTCACTGTGGTAAATAGCATCGGTTCATTTAACACGTATCCATTAAACATCTACTATGAGCAGGCACCGTGTCAGGGACTGTGCAGGAAGTAACGCAAGCAAGCCAGTTCCAGCAAGGTGGAGCTCACAGAGGGATGAGAAACCGTGGCTCTGTAAACTTGGGAAAATGAGGCTTACGGGGGCTCCATGCACTGTATGAATGAACATATGGGTCTTGGTGCTTCAAATCAACAAGAATGGAAAATAGCTACCTTCTATAATAAAGTCTTGAACAATGTGGTGAGAATAAAATAATGCCACCAGAGGAAAAAATTAATCAAAGTGAATAGGGAGGTTATATTATTTTGACTCCAACTCCCACAGCATGTGTCTAAGCAGCCTGAGTGTTTTCCTCTCATATATTCTCTGTTCTACTCTTTCTTTTATCAGCTTCATCGGTCAGGGAAGTAAGTGGTTGTTGCATCAATATATTTCCTATATTAAGGCCATCTGCCAGCTCAATTACTTGAATACATTCTCACAGTATGGGATTTCTCGGAGGAGTAGTTCTATTGTAATGCTGAAGAAATTATATAAATGTCTCATGTGACTGAGAGGAAAGAAAGGGAATGACAGTCACTGATAACCTACAGAGATCCCAAGGGCATTGTTTTATTGTGAGTGTTTTCTAGACTTTTGAACTTTATTTTGATTTTGACATCTTAAAACTAAATATTAGCCTTTAGTTTCATTTAATTTGATGAGATGATATATTCGCATTATTAAAATTAAAGACAAGATGCATGGAGCATTTAAGGGTAGTACAACTTAGCGAGATAAATAGGGGTAGAATTCAGAAATAAATCTTCCATCTCTGTCTCCATGGTTAGTGCCATGCATGATCTCTATTTACCTCTATAAACCTCGGTTTCTTCATCTCTAACAGGACAACATTAATCAGGGATTTGTGGTTGCGGTGCCAGTACCAAGGGAAGCTATATTCTGAACTGTGGACCTACCTGATATTCTTCTTCCGCACATAAAAAACATTTAAATTTTCAAAATAGGTTGCCAAAAACTATAAACATATTCAATACTACTTCTGTGACTTGATTGAAAGTAAAGTATAAGAAATTACAGTTTTATAATTTAAAAGGGAACCCTTGGTGAAAACTCGAATGGAAAAGAATGGATGGCATAGAAAATGGCCTTGACAGGTGTAGCTCAGTGGATTGATTGTGGGCTACGAATCGAAGAGTCATGGGTTTGATTCTCAGTCAGGGCACATGCCTGGGCTGCAGGCCAGGTCCCCAGTAGTGCCACGTGAGAGGCAACTACATGTTGATATTTCTCTTCCTCTCTTTCTCCCTCCCTCCCCCACTCTCTAAAAGTAAATAAATAAAATATTTTTTAAAAAAGAAAGAAAATGGCCCCTCCTTACAAAAGCGAGAAAATGTATTTAAAATGCATTGGGGTATTTAATTCAGATACAGAGTTATTATTGTGCATATGAAACTGTAGTAAATATTTTTGTTGGTGGCTATGAAATTCCTTTATCTTAAATACTATAATTGTTTTTGAAACAAATAAATACTAGATCAACTCAGACCTGTTTCAGAAGGCAGGTTCTTAATTTGCTTATGTTTAAGAAAATAAAATCTCAGGCCCTGGCTGGTGTAGCTCAGTGGATTGAGCGCGGGCCTGCGAACCAAAGGATTGCGGTTCGATTCCCAGTCAGGGCACATGCCTGGGTTGCAGGACAGTTTCCAGCAACAGTTCCCAGCAGGAGATGCACGAGAGGCAACCATACATTGATATTTCTTTCCATCTCTCCTTCCCTTCCCCTCTAAAGATAAATAAATAAAATCTTAAAAAAAAAAAAAAAAAAGAAAAGAAAATCTCCACATCTGAATATAGTCAAATGGTCTTAGTCCACTCTTTTAAAGAAAAAAATGGGTTTTAGCCACAGAACAAAAGTAAGTTTAATAGGAATCTGAGTTCAGCAGTTCTGTACAGCTCATTCCACATTTGGGCTTAAACTTCAACATATTTTTAGGAATAGATTTTAGGGCGGCCCTGCTGGGAGGCTTTGATAAAAACAGATGACCTCTGGCACTCTTTCCCATAGCTGGGAATCGGTTAGTTTACATTCACCAAGCACTTGGTATGTTCAAATTACTCAATCCTATTGCTTCTTTTCCTCCTGGGATGATGTTCCCTCAGTGCCAGATGAACAAAAATGTCAATCTGAATTGAGATCTATTATTTTCCTCCTGAAATTCTCTCTCTGCTCCAGTATACTCTAGACATCTTGAACAAAGTCTACTACACAAATTTTCTTTATTACATTATCAAAGTTGTTGAGAAAAAAGTCACAATTCTGCTGTTACATTTTTAAAGTGTTCTAAGTTAATTTACTCCATTAATTTTTCCCTCTAGCATCAAATCTGTGACTGCACAGGTTTCAGGGTCATTCAAGCATTTCTTGAGCCACAGAAGCTACCTTCCCTGCCTTTGCTTTAGATATAGGTCTCTGTTTTATTGGGGAATATAATGTAGGGACAATTTTCTGACATGATTTGAGAAAAGTCTCCATGGAAGTACTTAAGTGATTAATGGATAAGAATAATCTTTATAAACTGTGATAAAAACATATAAATAGAAAGGATCACTATTGTTTTATCAATAGATAGAATCTAAAAATTATGAAAATTCTGCCACTCATAGGTCTGGTTTTAAGTCCAGGGGATCCACCCTATACAAGTGTACCTGAAGGTGGAAAGAATATTCCATGGACACTTAAAGAAGGCTAGTTCTTCATAGAACCAATCTGGAATGAGTTTATGGTTCCATGATTTCCTTGATTCTTCACTGAAGGCCATGCCTTTGAAATCATTATTATTATGGCGACTAATGGGTTAGTCCAAGAAAGGCATGCCAACTTTCCTTAAGTAATAAATGACATATTAGGAAGAGAAAATAATATTGTTTGTAAATCACCCTTTTTATGAACAGGGCACCTCAAGTTAAAGGCAATGTCTCTGAGAACTCTTGCCACTCCAAGTCTCTGAAACTACTCTAGAGATTTAGGTGAATATTTTTCTAACTTGCCACCCACTATGTTTCTAATGTTTTTCTAATAGTGCCACCCACTATTAGTACATTAACAATAAGCAACAAAGTAACTAGCTGAAGAATATAGGAAGTTATAGAAAATATGGGGAAAGTTTATTTCTATCATCAGTTTTCTTACTACCTTGTGTTCTAAGATTAAAGAAGAGTGAGCCAAAAAACAAAAAAAAAAATGTTGGCGATAGAGGAAAATTACCTTAGATGGTGTTGGTTCAGGCAATCCTCATGACAATGACAGTTAAAATTTTCCATGAGCGTATGTTTAATGTCTATGGTGTATGGGTGTATATGTCTACAAATATGTCAGGTGTGTGTGTGTGGGGGGGTATGCATACCTGCATTGGAGCTTTGGATTAGGGAAGAAGAATACCTCTTTCCTTCATTTTCAGGGTAAATGAAACCTCTTTCCTTATACCTGGGCCAGTTCCATTTTCTGTACCTGCCTCTAGCATGACCACATCAAAGGACCTCCAATACCACATGAAGACATTATATTCACCTGAAACTAAGCCTGAGTAGAGATTTGAAGTAGAGGAGCAAAGCATGGACCATTTTATTAAAAGTTGTTAAAAATGGAAAAAAAAAAACAATAAGTGGCAACATAAGAAATGATAAGACATTAAGAAATAAGAAATACAATAAGAAATAGATAGAAGTAGAAAATTACAAAGAAGGGCATTCAAAACTCGGAAAGGGAGGCGGCCACCAAGAGTAGGGGCTCCTCCCTTCTGTGGTCCTCACCACTAACTGAAACTCCACTAAGCAAGCATGACACTTACCCATGCAGGCATCAGTTTCTGCATTCATTAATGAGGACACTAGGGATATTGAGGACACTGCCATAAACCTACACACTTCAGGGGATCTGCAAGAGGATTAAGTACTTATTTGAAAATCCTGAGGTAACAATAGGCTGAATGCAGAATTCTGAAGAAACTACACAGCATCTCACATTTCAAGAGGTCTTTTACCACAAAATTTTCAAGATTTGGTGGAAGGCAGATTTTCCTTTTTTCCCTAGGCCAGCTGTGCTGCTAGTTTTCTCAGTCTGCTGAAATGTGCTGCTCTTTTCACCAAAAAATCTCAGTAAATGTTGTGACATGTCTAAAATTGTGTCTGCCTCTTCCTGTTGTATCTAGCCCTAAACTATTTTTCTTTATAAACTGACCACTCACTTTCAAGAAGTGCATTACTACAGCGTATTCCTTGCCAGGGCCCGTTCTTTATTTTTCGTAAGGGAAATGGCTTTTTGTTTGACTTAAGATGCCATAGAAGGAGATGAACTGATCTACAGATCAAATTCCTTTGCATGTGCTCTGAACACAGGAAAAATATAACTAGCTAAATAAATTAACTTTCTTGCATCAAACAAATTTGTGTAAAAAATAAAATATGGGAAAACAGAACTGCAATTTAAATTGTAATGCTAATTTGACAATATATTTTTTTTGAAACTGGATTGGTTTTGATAGTGGAAAGGGGTGGGATGAATAATTATTTGAGGACAATAATTTAAATTGCAATTTTTCCCAAACTGTAAGATGTGGAAGATATGGTCACCCTATAGATAGTCTTTATATTTCTCTGCATTTGGTTGTATAACCTGGGTGACTTAATTAACCCTGATGAGAATTAACAGTGATGAAGAATGTGAGCTCCTATGCTGGCCTTAAATCTTGGCCGTATCACTTACTAGCTATATGAGCAGAAAGGCACCCAAGTAGAGTTGTGTACACAGTAAGTAACATGGACTAGAGCAAATGGAACTGGTAATATAAGGAAATACTTCGAGACCACACCACCATTACACACTGAATAAAGAGTTATGAGAAATGTCTTTGGAATTATATTCCAGGAGGAACTTGGCCATTGTTTTTCTCCTAAAATTCCCTTATCCTCAGAAATAAAATAGGGCTGTCTGCAGTGTGCCTGCAGATAGTTTAGTAATTAGAATTTTTGGTTCAATTTCTGAAATACTTATGTTTTTTGTATATATTTTTCTTCAAAATATGTCCACTATTTGGGGTATTAGTCAACCTGAACTGAGGACTTCAAATATCAATAAAGCTTTAGCTGAACTTAGCTGTGTCCCTGGGTTATATTCATCTAATAAAATCTCTCAGACGTAATACCAGAGGTTTCTTTTTTTCTAAACTCTAACTAGTGCTTCTCTGAACTGAAGACCTTAGTAAGCACAATTACAGAATGTCTTCACATAAAACTGATATAAGTAAATTCAAATACTTTTAAAGCTATTGTAATATAATGTTCCATATGTTATGTTTTTAATTTTTAAATAATTGGCTTTAAAATCTCAATTTATTGAATGAAATCAAAGATATTGGCTGTTTGAAGTTATCCATTCCTTCAAATCATGTTTTTCAAATTAACTCTCAAAGTTCTTTTGAGGAAAATAAAATACTGACAAATTCATACAAAATTATAAATTATCATCAGTAGCTTAATCTACTATCCTTTCCAAAGATAAGTGAATTTTATCAGGCAATTTTATTAGCAAGAGAACTATAATGATTGAATACTAGAAAGGAAAACGACCAAGGTCAGCAGATCTTCCAAGTCATCTTGAGTGACTGTTTCCTCGATACGGAACCTACACAAATGATTATCTACCATTGGTGTCTGTCGGAATCACCTGGAGGCTTATTAAAATACCAGCTCCGGGCTCCCAACCCAACTTTCTCATTCAGTTTTGTCAGGTGATGCTAATGCTACTGGCCAGTCAGTGGGTTACACTTTGAGAAACTTTGACCTAGACTGGCCACCCATAATAATGGTGATATGATAGTTTAGATAATATTGACATTACTCTTATAGGCAACTGTGTATCATGGACACAATATAAGAAAGTAGGACAAAGATGTTTAAGAATCAGATCTATAAAATTACCATAGCAGAAAGGTGGCTGTTGGCCACGGAACCTATAATATATCCCAAATCAAAGGGAACAGAGGAATAAAGGGGTAGAAAACAGAACAGTTGTTCTAACACCAGTAAAGCGTACAAAACTAATTGAAATGCCAATGACCTGAGCTACTAACCCTCAGAATATGAAGAGACAACAGGCCCACATGGTGGGGATGTAAAACTCCGCTGCAACAGTGGTTACTTAATCTAGAGCCCCATACCTAGAGTTGCCATCTCCCTTCTTGCTTTCTTAACCTCATAAGCCTCACCTCACCATCAAGCTTCAAGTTTACACTCCCCATATGAACTCTACTATTTTATCTTATCAGATAATCAAGGTCTTGTGGTGATACACAAGACCTTGATTATTAACTCTTTCAAACCTCAGCATATTATATCCTAAATGAGGCACCCAGAAAGGATAAGTTTTTGACTAGGAAGTGTACCCTGCTTTCTGCTTGAAAGGGAAGCCAAGCATTGATTCTTGGTACCATCTCCAAGCCAAGCATTAATACCATCTCCAAGGCTGCAAGCTGTGAATGATATTGAGGATATCCAATGAAGAGAGTATATCATCTGTGAGAACTGATCACCGGCCCCCCAAACACACTCTCTTTCTATATACAGGGTTTTAGAGAGAGCCATGAAGAAATTTGGGGGGAAGCAAGGAGAGAATGCAGAATAAAGTGCTGGGAAGTAGAATTTAAAAATTTCTCCAGACAGATCCAAAATTAACCTATATTCTTGTTAAGTACTCTAAACTTATTAGAATACTATATGTTTTGCATATTTTATTTTTACAATATTCTTTAAAGATAATTTAAAAAAAATTACTCTATTGTTGTTTAATTACAGTTGTCTGCATTTTCTCCCCACCCCACCCCAGCCAAACCCACCTCTGTCCCTTGCTTCCACCCTCCCCCTTGGTTTTGTCCATGTGTTCTTTTATAATTATTTCTTTCATTAAGGAACTAAGGCTCAGAGGGGACTTCCAAGTAATGGCAAAACTAGTATTGAAGTGTTTATAATATTATTTCCTTAAAAATTAGCATTAATATTTGAATTCAAGTATGTAATTGAAATTCATAATTAGTAGTATTGTTCTTATTTTTCTGAAGGTAGAAGAATCAGCATGCCACTAGAAACCACATTTTCTACTGTCTTTCTCCATAGTGATATGCACTGGACAAGAATTACTTTAAATATTCTTACATGCCCTCATAAAAACCTTATGAAAGGCTGATTTTTTTTTTTTAAATTTTAAGGCTGAGTAAACCAAGGAGGTAGCAAGCACTCAGGCATCCATCAAGCTGGGAAAGGCATCCATCTAAGTGACAGGTCAAGTATTCAAATCTAGATCTGTGAAAGGGGACCCCCCAAAAACCCTGGAATTTATTTATAAAAATTTTGTATTTATTCTTCAACATTTATACTTCAATCACCTTCAAAGTACTCTCCATTAATTCAAACCCCCTATCAAGACATTTTTTCCACTGCTCAAAACAATTTTAGAACTCAATTTTGATGCCTTTTAAGTGCTTCTGCCATTTTTTGTTTCATGTCTTCATATTAGCAAAACATTTCCCTTTTAGGACTTCTTTTCATCCAGAGAAACAAAAAAAAACGTCTCTCAGGGCGAGGTCGGGTGAATAGGGGGTGAGAACTTGGGGGCCAGGCCATTTTTGGTCAAAAACTGATGAACACTTAGTGCAGTGTGGACAGGTGTGCTCGTAAATCACCCATCATGAAATGGGCAAATGTGTTGAAACAGTCTTTATAAAAATTCAGTGAAGCTGAACTCAGCCTCTCACAACAATGTTAGCTGGTACACTTATACAGGTGGGTTCCTAGAATACTGCCCTAGTGGAGGAAGCCTGTACTACAAGGGACCTGCCCTCCAGAAAGTAATTCAAATGGGGCAGTGGGGGCAGTTCCCTACTTGTGTATGATTCCAGAGACTAAGATTTTATCTGCTTCAGTCTTAGACTTCGGATACAGGTAATTTATCTAGCCATAAGGGTTAAGAGCCAGGAAAAATAATATAATCCATCTCGTGGTTAAGACTTGTAGTAAGTATTCCCAAAATCTAATTATGATATACTAACACATATATCATAAGCATTCAGTGTGTTCTTTTTTTTTTTTTTTAAAGATTTTATTTATTTATTTTCAGGGACAAGTGAAGGGAGGGAGAAAGAGAGGGAGAGAAAAACCTTTGTGAGAGAGGAATAATCTATCAGTCACCTCTCATATGTACCCTGCCAGCAACCAAACCTGTAGCCCAGGCTTGTGCCCTGACGAGGAATTGAACTGGTGACCTTTTGCTTTGTGGGACGATGCCCAACCAACTGAGCCATACCGGTCAGGGCAGTGTCTTCTTTCTACCTAAGAATTAATGTAAAGATTATTTTCATTGTTCATAAGGCCCTTCATAGTTTTTCACATGCCTGCAAGCCCACACTCCTTCTGAAGGAATCTGCCCACCAACAGACACTACCTCTTGTTATAGCTGATATAAAGGGGTGTGTATCTGACCGAAGTGTAGTCAATCCTAGGCTTTCCAGCGAAATCCAGCTTGGGGTTCCTACAAGCTGGATTAAATAGATCTTTTAAAATTTAAACTGAGGTACAAATGGAAGATAGAAAATAAAAACAGGGACAAAGAAAGAGTACCGTAACTTACGAGTGCTGGCATGCCATGAGGCTAAGGTCCGGTTCTTGAGACAAATGCTGGGGTAAAACTCCAGCTAGGGAACACGTGAATAAATGCTGTAGGTATGAAATATTGCACAGTTTATGTTCTCCACCACATAAGTTAAAAGCACACAGCAATATTCTCCCAATACTTATTAAGAAAATGAGTTTTACCAGATATACATATGCAGAGCATTGAAATTGGACCCTTATGTTATACCATTCAAAAATTAACTCAAATGGATTTTTTTAAAAAAACCTTAAACTAATTAATACCTGATACTATACAATTCCTAGAAGAAAATATGGGAAAGAACCTTCTTGATATTAACTTTGGTAATGATTTTTTGGATATGACACTAAAAGTTCAAACGACAAAAACAGAAATCCACAAATGAGACTACGTGAAACATAAAAGCTTTTGTACAGCAAAAGAAACAACAAAATGAAAAACAACTTATAGACTGGGAGAAAATGCTAGCAAGTCATATACCAGATAAGGGCAGAAGAACTCAATAGACATTTTTCCAAAGAAGATATCCAAATGGTCAAAGACACATGACAAGCAAGATTCTTAACATCACTAATAATCAGAAAAATTTAAATCAAAACCACAATGAAATATCACCTCCCACGTGTTAAAATATCTATCATCAAGAAGACAAGAGATAAAAAAAGTATTGGCAAGGATATGGAGAAGAGAGTACCCTTGCTGGAATATAAATCAGTGTAGTCACTACAAAAAACAGTATGAATGTTCCTCAAAACATCGAAAAAAAATCTACCATAGGATCAAGCAATTCTACTTCTGCCTATATACCCAAAGGAATTGAAAACATGCTTTCAAAGAGATAAACACAGTTCAATATTTATTGCAGTGTTATTGACAGTAGTCAAGAGATGGAAACAACCTAATTGCCCATCAACAGATAAATGGATAAACTGTGATAATTATCTATGTATCTATCTAATCTATCATCTACCTTCCTACCTACCTAACTATATACCTACCTATTATCTATCCATCCATCCATTTATCTATCTACACATAATGGAATATTACCCAGCCTTGAGAAAAGAGGGCATCCAAATATTTGTAACAGTAGGATGAATCTTGACCACAGTATGCTAAGTGAGATAAGTGAGACAGAGAAAGACACATACGGTATGATATCACTTATAAGTGGAATCCAAAAAAGCCAAATTCTAAAAACAGAGGGTAAAATGGTGGTGGTTACCGGGAATAGAGAGTAAGAGAATGGGACAGATGTTGTTAAAATGAATAGTAAAAATATCCTAGAGATCTAATGTATAGTATAGATAATCTAGACAATGATATTGTATTGTAATCATCAAACTTGCTAAGAAACCAGAACTTAATTATTCAACTACTAAAAAGAAATGATAATTATGTAATGCGAAGAGGTACTAATTATCACTACAATGGCAATCATATGAGATATAGAAACATAACAAATTAACATGTTGTATATATTAGTTTCGTACAGTATTATTTGGTTGGCCAAAAAGTTTGTTTAGTTTTTTCTGTAAGATGTCTCTAGCAGTGATTTGTTGCCTTTAACTTCATTCAAAATTATTTTGTTAGATTGTATTGTGACAGCTGTCATATCAGTGTGCATTTAAAAAAAACTAATCAAAATTGATGAATTTTTGTTGTAGCCATTTTAATATTGAAGATGGGAAAATACATGCAACATTTTTAGCATACTATGCTTTATTATTTCAAGAAAGGTAAAATGCATCTGAAACACAAAAAAAGATTTTTTTGTGCTGTGTATGGAGAAGGTGCTATGACTATTCAAATGTGTTAAATGTAGTTTACAAAGTTTTGTGCTGAAGGTTTCTCTCTGGACAATGCTTCATGGTTGGGCAAGCCTGTTGAAGTTGATAGCAATCAAATCAAGACATTAATTGAGAACAATCAATTAATATCATGTGGGAGAGAGCCAAGGTACTCAAAATGTCCAGATCGATAAAGTTACTGGTGAAATTGAAAAATGTGTCTTTTATTTTACAGAAAAAAACTAAACAGATTTTTTGGCCAACTCAATATATATAAAATACATTTCAATTAAAAAAATCAGAAGAACAATGAAAATGAGTTTTAAAGACCAAGTAAGAATCATTAAAAATAGTGTTAGCCTGTTTTGTCAGCTAGCATCCTTTAAAAATCTGTCAAATTAAAAAGAAAATTAAGTGGGCAAATACATAGGATTAATATTTACACTTAAGTGATACAAAATTCTTTAAAATAAGACTAGGGAAGACTATGCTCCCAATGTCCTATAATAAATACAAGTAATTTTAAACTATATAATGAATTTTAAATTATGTGTGTAAATGCACTTGCTTGTCAGTCTGATGTTTCACATGGGTTCAAGGTCAAAACCCATTATACTGGCTTTCTCTGACAGGATACAGAGGAAAACTCAAGGACTTTGGAGTCAGTCCTGGGTTCAAATTAGCTCCTGATACTTATTAAGTAAATGACTGCAGATGAGAAGCATTCACTCTGGTCAATATTTAACTTCACCCTAAAAGATAAGCTATACTAACTGATACTCAACCTTGTTATCATCATGTAGGTTAAAGGAGTACCATAAATAGTATAATGTTCTCCAATATATTTAACCTAGGGCTTGAAGTCATGTTTGTTTTATACAGAGTGTGGCTTTAATAGTTTATGAAAAAGTAGATCTGATATATGCTTATGATATCAGTTATCATACCTCTTCCTACCACATTCAGTAATGTATAAATCCAATGTATCTTAGAGTGGACATCATTTGATAAACTCTTATCATTTTCCTAGAAAAAGGACTTTCAGAAATCAGTTTTAGAAATTCAGCATATTTCTAGAAGCCTGGTCAAAAACTAACACATTTACATTTTCTACTCATCATGCTGGTTTGAGTTTCATACAATCTGCTGCTTTTTGGTTTCCCTAAGACCCCTGATCTGACTTTCAGACCATGCACTTTCATTCCTTTCTCATGAGTTCTTCATTCTTATAAAAAGAACATGAGGCAAATGATATTTACATTCCACTTGCAAATTTCAAGTCTGAGTGTCCAGTCTCATGTTCCCCAAATGCAGCCAAGGGAAACTGCTTTCAAAACACTGTTAATGCTTCATTACCAAGCCCGATGTGGGTGACAGCAGTATTTTCCTTGACAGTTCAAATGGTGCATTTCTGAGGGAGTGTTTAATTCAGGACTACAACTTGGACAGAGCTATCCAGTCCTCTTCAGCACCCTTGTTATGGGTTTCAATGTTGTTGCTGGTATTTCCTCCCTTTTTAATAGGTGAGGCAGCTGACAACTGAATTAGTACACTCTTCTTAGTATGCCAGTGGCTCATGACAATAGCCTAAGGGGGAAGATATAGATAACTGAGAAGTTTTCTCAGTGTTGTGATATATTTTTTCATATGGTTAATAAGGCAATTGAAATGACATTCTGTCACTGTGGTGTAATACAGTGAGCTTTTGGTTTCCTTTGTCCTACCACTAGGAGGAGATGCATTTTGTTTAATACTTAAAAAAAAAAAAAAAAAAAAAAAAAGGAAGAGGAGGAAAAGGAATATGCTTAAAGATGTGACAGTTTGCGAACTTGAATGTTCTTAGTGTAATCATATACCAGCAGCATGTAATGTTAATGGAGGGGATTTGTGTGCCAGGATGGGCTTAGTCTCATAAAGAAAGGTTAATTAGGATTAATAAAGAAAACCGAAAATCATAAAGAAAATAGATCTTTATAATACAGCAATAGCGGTAGAAAAGACTCAACAGATGTGAGTAACTCTTTTTAAACAACAACAACAGAAATCTTCCCCATTAATAAGTGGGATTTTGTAGGCAGGACCAATTTAAGATCTTAGCTGACCCTGAACCACCTTGCTAGTAGAAGACCACATCAAATATTAAAAAGTGCCCACATTCCACATTATAGAAACATGTGTATATGTCTGTAAAATGGTGTAAGTCATAGTTAATTAATTTCTATAATATTACATTTTGAGAATGTTTAACTAAACATAAACTGATTATAATTTTGCAATGTCCATTTATAGTTTGGAGCTAACATGTTTTTCCTATGTTCTTTATATTTTTATTAGCCTTTGAAAAACTTGCATGTCCTTTTATATCTTCTAGATAAAATACCATCTTTGAGGACTGTACTTTTCAGTATGTCTGTCCAAAAGTTAGAAAACGAGCATTCTTAACTTTGGTGAGGTAAAGGTTTTCACTTGGTCTCATGATGCAATGTGAATGTTTAGACTGTGGTGATTATATTATCAAATCTTATTATCCAATAAATATTATTTAGTAATATACTTTTATATATTAAAGATTAGTATATTATCAAATATTATCTAATTAGCTACAGCAATTAAAATATTTGTTGGGGAAAGGTAAACAAGGGAGAACTAGTTATGTAAGCAATATTCTGAACAAACTTACGTAAGCAGTCACCCACATGAAGGGGGATCGGAGAAGCTGGGCTCTCCACTGTATTCAGCTTCAGCCTCTCAGTCCACTCACCTCCACCAACTAGTTTGTCTGAGGACCTCTTTCAGACCTGTGAAAACAGACATTTGTCACCTGCTGCTAGCATAGCACATGTAGTTCACTTTTGAGCTTTATATTCTGTAAGGCAGAAATTATTCTTTTCCAAAAATATTGACTTTGTTTTCACTTTGGTGAGATCTTTAAAACTCAGGAAACAGTAGTTAAGCTCAAAAGTATATTTAACATTTTAAACAACCTTACAATTTTCAGCTTGTCTCTTAAAATGAAGATTTTGTTATCCTCACTAAAAAAAAAAAAAAAAAAAAAGACAAAAAACTAGACAACATGAAATTAGGTGATTTAGTTAGGGTAACAGAGCTAATTAAATGGTAGATTTGCAACTAACATACATTGATATTCCAATTCCACATTCCATGGGCTCATGTTGTTAAGTATGTACAGAAAGAAGGGGAACTCCCTATATTGAAACATAAGGTTTTATTCCTACTTCCTATATTTTAATTTTATTGATTTGTCTCCCAGAAATAACAGATAATAAACTCCCTTAATCATTAAAATGAGCAAGTTAGAGAGTCTGATTTCTGTGAATTGTATATAAATGTGATCTAGGCTAGTCTGACCCCAGATTAAGGCATTAATACACGTATACTGAAGTTTGAAGGCCATTGGAATAACAAACTTCGAGTAATTCTTTCTGGCTGTCAACATTTATACGGACCTTAAATGACAATGACTATAAGAAATGATGAAATTTCAGAGTAATAAATTGTTCACGGATTATGTAACCGCAAATCTCTATTACTGTCCAATAGAAATAATTGACATGTGCCCTGGTTTCCTGGAATCCCATGAGTAACAGAGAAACTTGTCAGAGTGAAAGGTCAGAAGCCCTTACATTGGCTGGGACCTAAGCAAGGGAATCTAGGTAAGGCAGTAACGCTTGGGAAAAGAAAAGTCCTAAATATCAAATTCAAGGGACAGAGTAAGAGCAGGTGCTGGAGGGAAGGGTCAGCAGTTTAAAAAGTTTTGTCCTGATCAATAGGTTGGGGGTGTGCAGGGAATCTTGCATTGGTGTTTGCAAGCCATGGATTTGACTAGCAAAGAATTTTTATTGTTGTTTTGTTTTGTTTTTGACAATTTAGCCAACTGGGAAATAATTCCTAAGAGCTTTCAGGTGATACTGACTCAAATCACATATTGCTTCAGCCACATGGTCTGAGAGAGGATATGATAGGTATCACAGGTAGAAGAGGAGTTTGTATGTGCAGGAAGTGTATCACCCTCCCACTCTGCCTCACTGCTAGTCCTGGTAACAAAACACATGCCATCATAAAAGTAACTCTGAGCAAGTTATAACTCAGTGCAAGAATTTAAGATTTGATACTCTGCAAAATATAAAAACAAAATCATGTTCCTCACATAACTTTTTAAAGTCTGAATGAATCAGAATCCTCTTTTCCTCATCTTGTTGTAAGTTGAGTAGAAATAAAGATATCCTTAGTTACCGCTTTTTAATACATGGATAATGCTCACCTTTCTCAGGTAGAAAACAATATTCACTCTGTTGAGTTGCTCTGTCTAATGGGTAACTTAGAGGAAAATAGCTGCAATATTCACCTTTGGTGAACTGAACTAGAAAAAAGGCACCCACCATCTTGCTTCCACTGACAGGACCAGAATCCTCTGTCCCCATTTCAGGACTGAAACAACATGAGTAAAGGAGAGCTACCATGAGCTTTCTAAAGCATAAAGTTGTACGACTCTGAAGAACAGGCCAAGGGCCATTCTCATGTTGGAATGTCTGAAGTTCCCTAAGGGAGAGGATTGGAGGCAGAAAATACTGGAAACTGGAAGCTAGGCTTTATAAAGGAGATAGACTGTGGGAACTGAATGAAAGAAAAGTCAAAGTGAGCGGGCCTCTGCTCATGAAAGTGCTAGACCCTTCCACAGGATTCAGTGTGCATTTTCGGGAGGTTGGAAAATCCCTGGGAGAGTTTTGGCTTCCTGATTACCAGGCTGAGGAGGTATTATAAACCACTCAGTTAAGCAGAACAAAAACAGGCAGATGACTCCTCTAGCACAAGACACTTTTCTTCACCCCAGGACAGTGATGGACATTAGTTTTTAAGAACAATATACAGGGTTCTTTACTACACTTCAGTGCATTTATTTCTACATTCTTGTGCCTGGGCAAAACAGACATTAGGACAGCCTCTTCTCTGTTTCTCTGAAATAATTTAGCTTTTGTCAAGATAACAATGTGGACCTGAAATAACAACATGGCACAGGTCAGGATGGGGACATGTGGGGAGCTTGTGAAAGAGAAGGGAGAACTGGGTTTCCTAACATCCACTACTCAAACAAGACAACCAATTCAGGGGGAGAGGATTTTCTACATGTAAATGTGATTCAAGTGTTTTGATTCACTACTACACTGCTTCAACTTATTATTATGCTAAAGTAACATCTAGGAAGAGTTAATTCGTGTTCTCTATTTCACATGAAGCTGTTTAGTAAGCATAGAAGCTTAGTATTATTGCCCACAAAACCAAGGGTGAAAATAATTTTCATCTGAGGAAATTGTTGTTCAAAAGAGAAGGGGATGGTTCTCTATATATTCAAATACCATTAATGCATCTACTATCACATCTTTTTATAAAATGTTTTAAAATATACAAAAATTTAACAAATAGAAATTGAGCAGGAAAAGAACACCCAAGATAACACATAGGAGCAAGTTATAAAAATATTAATGAAGTGTGAATGTATATTTAACTTTTATATAATAAATATTACTAGTTTGATTTCAATTTCTTCTTGAAGTCAGAATGAATCAGAATATTCTATTTATTCTTTTTTTCATCTTGTTATAAGCTGAGTAGAAATAAAGATATCCTTAGTTACTGCTTTTTAATAGGTTGATAATGCTCACCCGGTCTTTTCAAACTCTATTCCTAACCTCCATTCATCCACCCTACCATAGCCCCTACCTGCACTACACCAATACCTAGTACATTGGTAGAATATTTATTATCAATTGATATTGATTATATCCATCACTTTCTATCCCAAACACTTACTGTTATGCTTTTCACCAGTTTGTGAGGTCCAAAGTAGTGCCTTTAATCCATCTCCTCTATAAATAAGCATGAAACAAGCCTGGGTAGTAAAGCTGTGGATCTAAGCCTGAAGGTAGGGGACATGGAAGAGAAGGAGAAGCCCCAGGAAATCAAAGCTAGAGGGAAGTTAGGTCTGGACAAGAGTGCTGAGTGAGGGGCTTATCTCCCCTTCTCTCAAGATTGCATTTACAAAGGGGCAATCTCTGAGGCTCACCCATTTTCTGTTTTCTTGAAAAACTGAACTGAATGTCACAGAACTTTGTAATGGTCCTAAGATGCTGCAGACCTGATTTCTGGAAATTGCCAATCCATTTTCTCCTTCTGAGAAGGATGCCTCAGGAAGTTATTTTCACTCTTAAGTTTTTCTTGGAACAAAAAGAATTAGCTTACTGTTAAGAGCAAAATCATTAAGTGTTCCACACTTCTTTATGTAGTACGTAACCTCAGGACAGAGCAAATTCTTGCCCTCAAGGATCTTACAATCTCTCTCAAAACCCTGGATGTGCATTAGCATTTTAATAGTGCAATAATTCTGCCAGGCTGTTGGAAATGCTTTACTTAAATGGGCACAACAGCTACATTTTATTCTAATGGAGACTCATTGGCAATATGGATTAGTATTTGCCAGTGGGAAGTGGCTATTAACCTTGATATATGTGAATACACCCACTTATAGTGGCCATGTCTGTATACAGAGTACATTTTCTAAGGTATAAGAAGGGGGTGGAGAGAGTGAGAGAGGGAAGGGCATCTCCATGCTCTACTTTTTATAGTTGGTATGTTTGAAACGAGAGGGGAGTAAAGAGGTGGTTCCACCCTCAGGCATAGGTAAAGGATCGAACTTGTCTGATCAGTAACAACTGTTCTTAAGTCTCTGCCTTTTATATTAGGAGGAAAAAAAGGGAAAGGAAAGGAAAGGAAAGGAAAGGAAAGGAAAGGAAAGGAAAGGAAAGGAAAGGAAAGGAAAGGAAAGGTAAGGTAAGGTAAGGAAAGGAAGAAAAGAAAGGAAATGTTCCTTTCATTTTCAGCTTACTGAGAGTCAATTACTATCTGGCTTTTTTTTTTTTTTTTAAGTCATCCAGATGTGTGTGGCACAAATGCACCAACTTCCATGTTGGTATGCTTTTTTTGATCATGATAATAATGCTATTGATAATAATGGCCACAACTGATTGGGCTGTTAAAATTGCATGTGGCACTTTCTATATGGGAGTCCATTTTATTCTCACAACAACTCTAAAGTAAGCATTATGGTATTGCCCAAGATTTCACAATGTGTGTCTGTGGGTCCCGGATTCCAGCTTAGCTTTGTCAAACTCAGCATTTCTGCTCTTCATTTTGTTATAGGGTTGACATCAGTCACATTATCAGTAGAATAGACAGTCTCTCTTATACATAAACAGAACCACACATCTACATACATATATACATATATATAAGAACCTCACAAATACAAATGCCAATAAGTCCAATAATGCCAGTATAAAGCCCTCACTGCTACAATCTAGCTAAAAATATTTTTATTACACAAAGACACTTGAAGATCAAGATTAACAATATTGCAAAAATATATCAAACCAGAATGAACAGAAAAGTCCCTTTTCAAAAACAATGACCCCGAGACTTCACGCCTCTGAGATTGATCCCCAATTTAGAAAGTGAAAGCGCTCAAGCACAGCTCATTCTGTTTGGAATGCTTTACTGCCAGCCAAACCTTCCAGCCCCCTTGATACTACCTTCGGTGTCAGTGATGGAGTTCTTTTTGTTTGTTGTTTCTGTGCTTGTCTTTCTTATTTTTACTTGCTTTGATGTCTCTAATCCTACTGATCCACGCAGGTGACCAAACTTTCATCCGTAATCTGTAGCATTCAAATTAAAGGAATGGTTTATAGATTCTAGGATTTTCTAAGCACCTCATATAAATCCTTGCTAGGCCCCTCATGAACGGATAAAACCAGGAGCAGAGGATGAAGTTAAATTGATCCCAATCAATGTACCACAAAGCATCAAATTGCATCCACTGCCAGTCAACAAGCAAATAAATATCTATCCCTTCTTATTTTTAAAATAAATCTTGGTTTTTTTACTATGTTTTACTTTTTTCTAGTGCTACATGATCATATGTTGATACACAGTTTTTAGGTTTCCACAGCATTCAGTTTCTTGTTGCTCCCTTCAGCTAAACACTTCTGAAATGCTTATGCTCCGTGTTACATTAAGAACAAATATAATCTCCTTTTCATAGAAAAATTCTACATCTCTTTAGAGAAAACAGATAGAATAGAAATAAGTACACTTTTTCTCAGTCACATTAAACAGAAAGGTTAAGCTCCTACTGACAGGAAAGATGTATTTGCAAGTGATTAGTTATATTTCTATCATAGTGCTTGTCTGTGTTCTTTTTTTGATGTTTAAACAAAGCTCTTGAACATGCTGGGTTGTATGCTCTGATGTTGATTTATAGCTAGAATTGAATTGCAAACACTAAGCCAGTAGGTAGGCTTTAATAGCAGGCACAGACTTTCCCCCTGCTGGTTAGGTTAGTGTGTGACTAAGCGGTATTGTCAAGATGGGTATACAATGGGGGAGTCCTTCAGACACAAAGAACGAAGCTCTTTGGAGATCCACATTCTGTTCTACAGGATTGCTTAAAGAAAAATAAACTATGTAAAAAAGAAAGAAAGAAAAGACCTTGGTTTTTGTTCAACCATTTTGTTGACATACCATCATGTAGAAGGGAACTGTACCAGGAGGGAGGAGCTGAAGGTAGTTGGGACGTAGGATTCAGGCCACACAGTGCCAGTCCTAAACTAAAGCAAGCACATCAGAAGAAATGGTAGAGTATCTTTGACATGCTTACCCACACCTCACTGATTGACATCTCTTAGTGTGCTGGAGGCTGGCATCCAGGCAACATCACAGGCAGCTGAGTGAAGCTGTCTTCTCAAGCTGCAAAAGGAGGGCAAATTGATGTAATACAGATGTTTGGTTAAATTAGCAGAGCCATCCCCACCTGGCCAAGCCCAGGCAGGTGTGAATTACTGTAATCATAAAGTGAGGCTACACGTAACACCTCAGTCTACTGAATTGTTGACATTAGTACACATGAAACCCACAGGAATTTACCATCATCAAAGAGAGAAAGAACCCTCACTATTGCCAGAAATGCTTTATTTCACCTGGATTTTCGCCATGCATCTTCCAAATAATGAATTGCACTTTACTTGACATCTAGTCTATGTTGGACTCTCTTGGTGGAAGCCCAGAAATGTAATAAATGTAAATTCTTCAAGGCCAGGGAGTATATCTTAAGCAAGTAATTTAATAGAACTAATATGTATTGCTTTTGTGAGAGGAATAAATACATATGCTGCATAAAACACATAAAAACTGGAAAATTTATAAAAAACAATGATTCCACCAGCTTAAATTAACCACTTTTGTATTTCCTCCCAAATCTTTTTATATTATTTGCATAGGAATATATTAACATACAGATGTGTATATAGAGAAAGAAAAGAATGAAATTCAACCAAATAAATTTGAAAATCTAATTGGCCTTATTAAGTAATACTGAAACAGCCCTGGCTGGTGTGGCTCAGCGGATTGAGTGCTGACCTGTGAACCAAAAGGTTGCCAGTTCAATTCCCAGGCAGGGAGCATGCCTGAGTTGCAGGCCAGGTCCCCAGTAGGCCCCTCATGCAAGAGGCAAGCACACATTGATATTTCTTGCCCCCTCTTTCTCCTTCCCTTCCCCTCTCTCTAAAAATAAAATAAAACCTTTTTTAAAAAAAGTAATACTGAAATGGGCAGCACCTCATCTAGCAACTAGAAGGACACACCTAGGGCTTCTACAAAATAGAAATTTTTTATAGAAAGAAGGGTGGGGCAAAGGAGTTACAAACAAAGGAAAAGAAAGGAAACTTTTTAGAACACCACATCTCCTTTTGCAGCGGATAGGGGTTAAAAGGGTTTGTTTTTATTATGCATATTGACACAGCTTTCAATGAATCAGGCCCTTGTGACAGATTGCTTTACTGCTGCAAGACCAGAAAATTCCAGATTGGTTGATAAAGATTTTATTTCGAAGAAAAGCCTGAAACAGCAATTAGGTCAGACACTAAATTTAGGTTTGGTTTTATTAACTCCAGCACAAGTGAGGCCACTGTGGGCTTGTCTTTTTCTCTTCAAAAATACTTATAAACAGTGTGCATGTTCTGTTTTGTAATTTCCTTTGCCCAAGTACCTGTTTTTGTAAATACTTTTCATGTAAAAAGTTTGCAGTGTTTTTCAGTTGTGAAAGATTCTCAATAATTAGAGGTTTAGATTTTTCTCCAAATTTTATTATTGTAAACATGTGCAAAAGATCTTAAATATTTGGCTTTTGAATTTAGATTTAAATATTTGGTTTTTTATATGTAAATATATGATAATTGGCATCCTTTAGTACATACTCATTTTTCACTGCCCAATTTTTTCTTTAAACAGAGGATAGAGCAAAAGTAGGCTTACAGTTGTTCATTTGGAAAATAATACAATAGTTAATAAATAAAAATACAAGAGTAAACAGAGTTTATTATACTCAAACTGTAAACCTACTTTTCCCCACCTGTAATTAATACATTTTTCCTAAATGATGTTCTATTTACAATTGGGAATTATTAATTTGGTCTTAAAAAAAAGAAATTTTTCTTTATTCTTATGGAGTTTTCTTTCTTACTTTACGGAGTTTTTACAAAATTGTATACTTACTCATAACTTTTTTCTAGATAAACCTTAAAAGTGAGAATGTGTATATACTCATGTCTTCACTCAAAAAGTTAAAAAGTATTAAAAAAATCTAAGTACCACAAGATACCCTAATAAATCCTTCTTAAAATTTGATGTTTTAGCCCTGGCTGGTGTAGCTCAGTGGATTGAGCGCGGGCTGTGAACCAAAGGGTCGCGGTTCGATTCCCAGTCAGGGCACATGCCTGGGTTGCAGGCCAGGTCCCCAGTGAGGGGCACATGAGAGGCAACCACACATTGATGTTTCTCTCCCTTTCTCCTTCCCTTCCCCTCTCTCTAAAAATAAAGAAATAAATTAAAAAAAAATTTGATGTTTTATACTCAGATATCTTTAACCAATATATCTTTTCATAATTTTTACTTTAAAGCATATCTAAATTTAGTTCTTCATTCCATAATTATAAAATAAGAGCATTTGTTATTTATGCTTACTGTCCCATGTGTTAATATTTATGACCATTTGGTCAAAATTCTACTTGTCACGCACTTAACATGTGTTTTGATTCTTTACCAATGAATACCACTTTCCTCTTCTTTGTCATCTTTTTAAAATTTATATCCTCTAATCCGGGAGGTCAACAAAATATTGCTCACAGGCCAAATCCAACCTGTGTCCTGCTTTTGTATGGGCCTCAAGCTAAAAATATTTTTCTTAATTTTTGAAAGAATATGTGAAAATTAATAGCCCATGTGTGGCTCACAAATCCTAAAGTATTTATGATCTGGCCCTTTACCAAAGAGCTCTGACCCTGCTGTAATCCCATCAAAAGTCCAGATTGATGCCAGATTTAGCAAAGAGATTCTTAGAAACATCAGGTGACTGGTATATCAATGACAGTGTTGGAGGGAGAGGGAGATAGATATGGCACTTTTGTAATCAAATGAGTTAGGAAACGCTAAATTAAACAAAGTTACCCCTTTTTGTTATTGTATGTCTTCACATTTTAATATGCTAATATGTATTTTGAATCTCCACAGGTGAGAAGAGTAGGCAACATAAACCTTCATTTTCAATCTTATTAATACAGAAATTATGTTTTATAATGTTTTATGAAAATTCACTTAGACACATTCTTTGAAAATGAGGAGGAAATACTATTAAAAGTAAAAAGGGGTATAAAATACTTATTTTCAGCATACCACTATATCCTCATTATGTTCCTCCTATTTTTTTTACAGGATTAATTGGTTAAGATATTTTCAAGGGAATAACTGTATCTATACATAAAAAATAAAATGTCTAATTCAGAACTTACTTAGATTTTTCAGGGTCATTTTTATTTTAACCTTAACTTTGTAATTCTGATGATCAAAATTTGAGAGCAGAATAGGGATGAGAGAGCAAAAATATATTTATGTTGAATTATGAAAATAATTGTTTGCTCTTTTTATTACAAGTCAGTTTTACAAACTGTTTTATGTAACTTTTTAATCTGTCCAGTTCCATCCTCCACTGATAGGTCTGTGAAGGGAAGAAAACATTCAATGACATAAACTTAACCAAAACTAAAGGAATTTGGCTGATGAAGTGTCACTTTTTAGTTCTCTGATATCTGCTATGTGGCTGCATCCTACTTGAACGCTTTCTGTTTACAGCTTTGTTTACAAGTTATTGACCTTCAAATCCTATACCTGTGTGTTGGACCCTTTGGATTTGAGGGCTGCTCTAATTACCTCGTTACATTTGTCTGCCAAGACATAAATACTGTCATGTGTATGTCACATTTTGTTTCACCCTTCACAAACACAACATTAGATACTTTAGTGCAGTGTAAAACATAAAATATATGCAAAAGCAACATGAAAAAGTTCTTCAATAATTTTCCTTACAAATTTTTAAAAAGAGTTTGTGTCCCTTATTTCTTGGATTGTTAGCATGTAACATTCTTCAAGTTAGGAAACTGGACTAGAGGATCTCTAGATGCTGTTCTGGAGCTATGATGACAGGATGCTCTTGGCAACTGATGTATGTAATCGAATACTTCACATAACCTAACATTTCACATATTTGCCTGCCTGCTTTCACAAACCTTCATTTAAAAAAGCTCTTCAAATCCAAGTCTGAAAAAAATGAGAGCCAATTCCTATCTTACAGGGTAAGGACAGAGTATTTCACATATTTTCCCCTCAATTAGTAATTGACCTCTGAGGAGGAAGGTTGTCTTGAGGGACTGAGCTTCTCACCTGTGGAGTCTCCTGCCATCTCCAGGTAGATAGCATCAGAATTGAATTGAATTGCATTGAATTGTAGGACACCCATTTGGGGCCCTAAGCATTGCTTGGTGGTATATGAGGGAAACCTCCTTATTTTATTACAGTAATATTGGGTGCTCAAAATCCAAATAATTCTTTAAAAGGAATGCTACGTAAAATTATGTAAGTTTTGGATTTAACATTCCTAAATAACATTGTGTTGTTCAGATTCCATCAAAGATCTAGATACATGTTATACAAATATAATATTTTGAGTTTTTTAAAGTATCCACCAACTAAAAAGTGACTTGGATCCTTTATCTCATTAACTAGGATAATAGCTATAACTATCCTAGCTGAGGCTATAATTATACTCTCATCGAAGAACTTTTTTTCTGTATTCATTTGAGGTGAGCTTAGTCACCTCAAACTCAACATCCCGGCTCCTTCTTTACCAGCTGTGTGTTCTTTATAAAGTATCTTATCTCTTGAAATCTCAGGTTCCACATATGCAAAATAAGAGAGACTATGTTCCTTATCTCAAAGACTACTTAGAAGTAATAACTATGGGAGATGGACAACAGTGTGGTGATTGTGGGGTGGGGTGGGGGGTGGAGGTGGAAGAGGGCCTAGGGGAATAAATGGTAATGGAAAAAGTAAAATAAAACTTTCTTTTAAATGTAAAAATTGAAAATAAAGCCATTTTACTGAGATGTAAAAATAAAGCCATTTTACTGAGATGTGGGATAATCTTATATCTTTTGTTTTTGACCCCCAATCAGACTCATTCATTTCTTATGCTGCTTAATGACATCAATAAAAATGAAGGAATAGATAAGACCCACCAGTTCTATCTAAGTGTATTAAACAGCATTTCACCAGACAAATAGAACCCAGAATATTTATCTATATAGAGCGATTGTTTTGCAAGGAATTGGCTACAGAATTGTGGGACAAATTAGACAAATTCAACATTCATAGGGCATGCTTCAAGGGAGAGTTAGGCTAGAAACACTTGGGCGTGAGATGGTGATGCAGACTGCAGGTAGAATTTCTTCTTCTTCAGGGAAATCTCAGTTCTGTTCTTTTTCTTTTCTATTTTTTAAATTTTACTTTTCATAATAGTTGCTACTTGATATATTAGTTTTGGGAGTATAACAGAGCGATTCAATGTTTATATATCTTACAAAGTGATCACCAAAATAAATCCAGGAACCATCCGTCACCATACAGGGTTATTATATTATTGACAATATTCTCTATGTTGTACATTATATCTCCATTATTTATTTTATAACTGGAAGTTTGGCAACCATCAGTTTGTTCTCTGTGTCTATGAGTTTGTTTCTGTTTCACTTTGTTTGTTCCTTTGTTGTTTTTAGATTCCACATCTAAGTGAAATCACACAGAGTTTGTCTTTCTCTGTCCAAGTCATTTCACTTAATGAAATGCCCTCAAGATCCATCCCTGTTGTCACAAAGGGCAAGATTTCATTTTTTATCATGAACATATATATACACACAAACACACATTCACACACACATTTATCTACCCATGGACACCTAGGCTGCTTCCATGTCTTGGCCATTGTAAACAATGCTGCAAATAACATTAGGGGCACATATGTGTTTTGGGATTATTGTTTTTTTTTTTTCCTTTCAGGTAAATACCCAGAAGTAAAATTGATGGGTAGCGTGATAGTTTTATTTTTAATTTTTGATGAATCTCTACATTGTTTTCCATGGTGGCTGCACCAATTTACATTTCCATGAATAGTGCACCAGGGTTCCTTTTTCTCCACTTCCTCACCAACACTTGTTACTTGTTGTCTTTTGATAATAGTCAATTCTGACAGGTGTGAGGTAATTTCTCATTTTGATTTTGATTGGTATTTCCCTGACGATGAGCAATGCTGAGCATCTTTTTATGTATCTATTGACCGTCTATATGTCCTCTTTAGAAAAATGTCTGTTCATGTCCTCTTCCCATTTTTTAAAGGGATTGCATGTTTTTTGATGTTGAGCTGTATGAGTTTTATATATTTTGGATATTAACCCCTTGTTGGATATATTATTTGCAAATATATTCTCTCATTCAGGTTTTCTTGCCTTTCTGTTCTTAAAGCTTTTCTACTAATTTGATCCAGGCCCACTCAGATTATCAAAGGTAATCTGCTTTACATAAAGTGAACTGATTATAAATGTCAATTACATTTTTACTGAAACATCTAGGCTAGTGTTTGACTGAATAGCGATATTGTAGCCTACTCAAGTTTACTTGTTAAAATGCCAGAAATTCAAGGTTTTTTTTAACAAAATAAGAAATGCATCAATAATACATATAGTTTAAAATCAGTTAAAATTAGTTATGATGCCAGATTAGATTTATAGCAGTTTCAAGTTGTATTAAATGATATTTTGCTTTCTGTAATACTGTTATAAAATAAACTTGGTCTATTCTCTAAAAAATAATAAAATAAAATAAAATAAAATAAAATCACATAACACTGTTCATTTATATTCGCTTTATAATTCCAGAGGTGATAACTGAATTTTCATTTTCACAAAATATATATTTTCTTTTTGTCAAAGTGTTCTTAGAAACAACTTTACTAGTTTGATTTACAGTCAGATACTCTGTATAAGTTAGTGCACTACTCCCTACCTCTTCTGGCCTGAGGTGGTGTGAGGCAAGCTTCTTTTACCATTAACACTGCAAAGTCAACATTGGCAGAGAGAAAAAAGGATAAGCAGAAAATGTTGTACTTCTTAATGAAAGCTATGACCTAATTAAAAGATGGCAGCCTATATATCTCAACAATTCAGAGCAGTGAAAATTCGGAATGAGAGACTGCCTGCCAAAAATAATAAAACATATTTTGGGACAAGGAAACTGCTACTTTCTCTATTTCCATATATATAACAACTAATCTATAAACTAGATTATATGCACATTTTTATATGAAATAATTCAGTCTAATATTAATGACATGTGTAATATTGATTAATATAGAGAGAATATTTTGTTTTAGGATTCTACGGTTATTTTATTTGTTTCTTATTGTTATAAGTACAGCCATGGAAATGGCTTCATCCCATTAATATTAAATTCAAAATTTTTTAGCTTAATGAAATAATGTTGACTTTTTAATTTTTATAAATTTACTGCATCATTTTTAGAAACCTCACTTAATTTTATAGTAAAGCATACCTACCATTCTATTATTATACCAAAAGCTTCCCATTTATTTCTAAATCCAAAATCAATCTTATTTCATGTTAATTTTAAATCCGAAATTTTAAACTAGTACTTTCTGTCTTTACTACCAGGGCAATATTTTCCCCTGTCAGTTCTGAAATATGAAATGAGAAATGTGCTTTTATTAATCTAGTTAGAGGAATGAACTTCAGACTTCTAAAATGCAGCAAAGAAATTGAGTCAGGCAGGAAAAAAAATAATGAGAAATTTAGGATGCCTTAGTGAGCAGGCAGAGTCATTTTATGTAGAGGTTTCCCTCAAGCAACTAAATCGAGCCCAAACAAGCCTATTTCTCTGAATCTTGCTTTCCCCGCCATTCCGTCACAAAATACATTGTAATAATATCATAAAACAGCTTGAGATGAAGAAAGATTCTGATTGACTGTTCAACATTCCAAAAGGGTAGATTAATATCTGTGAATCTCACAGCTGAAGCATTTTAATGCAAACTTGCAGTTTGTGGGAATTGAATCCATCCGCCAAAATCATTTATTTATATATAGAAAATGGGGGGGGGGGATAGACATTTCATAATAGCAATGAGTCCAGGGGATGTTGTTATCATGAGCTAATCACATCCCATGGGCACGATGGCACTCAGCTGTGTCCCCTGTCTTGTATTGCTCCAGAGGAATGATTATCTCATGATAATAACCCTTATCATGGCTTAGTGGGTAATAAAAAAAAAAATAACTTTCTTCCCAAGTTCTTGGGTATTTGTTTACCAGCTCACTTTTTCCCTCTTGAGTTCTGGTCATATGTTCCTTCCTGCTTAGGAAACAAAAATATTCTCTGTTCAGATATTGTTTTCTGTTGACAAAGTGTAAAAAAAAAAAGTGTGACTGTATTGATCTGACTGGGAAAGAGCAGCACTGCAGACAAGCTCCACTCTCCTGGGACCTGTGTGCAGAAGATCTATACTTGCGTCGACATTTCATAGGATGTCTAGACTGGCTAATCCACTTTGGAGAAACAAATGTATTTTGTAGCATGGAAACAATAAGGCAAACAATGTTTATAAAACACCATACTTGTTTCAGTGCTAGAACACACAACTATCCAATACGTATATTAAATAGGAGTCCACACTCCATGCAAGTTAAGACCTGGTTGTTCCACTTAGACAAAACCCCCCACCAATGACCCTCACACTGCCAAACTGCCAGGTGTGTCCACAGAGATCAAGATTATGTCAGTCACAGCCAGAGGGACACCAGTACTTCCTGTCGTATTTACAGTTTAGGATGCAAAGGCAATGGGGATGCTGAGGCAAAGTCATGGAGAAACGGAATATCAAAAAGGAATTAGAGCAAATACAATAAGGGAAGAAGTGAAGTGGAAGAGAGAAGTTTTTCAACACATTTCTACTTGTTTATTTTTGCCTAGATGATAATCCCTAAATTCCTTAATCTGCTATATTATTAATAAAAATATCTGTGCTATTTTATTTTAAAAATGTATTCTTCACACAATGCTTTCTACAAAAAGCCCACTATGCATAAAATGCACTTCTTTTTTTATACACTAAGACCGATATGTAGCAAGATACAGTATTTAATGTTTAAATATTTAATGGTAGATCGATCCAATGAAAAAATAATTATCCTGATACACATAGGATAAAAAAATCCCAAATGATCCAACTGAAAAAATTAATTGTAGCATACATGTGTAGTAAGTGAAAACTAAATATGTGGGAACAATATTAAGAAGTATTGGTGCATGGAATTTTTATTCCGTAGAAGGTACAAAACTCCAGAAACCATATCATACATGTTCACATAGAGAAACAGATTACATTGCAACACTGGCAAAAAGAAAGAATAAGAGATTGCTTCTACTCTCTGCTTGACTATCAATAGGGCAAGTGGACTTGAGCAAATACTTTTTCTTTCTCTTCATCAATTTCAGTCTTTAAATATATATATATAGTTCAGACAAAATAAATTTGTGTATTCTGACCAACTATGACTTTCTAAGAATTTACAATTCTATATAAATCTCCCTCCAGCTTATCCCACAGTCTACTATAAACAGTAATGGAAATCAAAAACAACATAAATATAAGGCCAAGAATAGAAAAACAGAAAAATATGAACATTGAGAACACATTTGGTTATGCCAGAAAATTGTGAATTTGCCAAGTTGGTCAGTTCAGCTGAATCGCTAGTCCTTCTGGTGAAAAATATAAAATGTCATGTTAAAATCATTTACTATACTTAACAAAAACTCTAAATTCTTAGGTAAGTAAACTTATCAGTATATCATTACTCATAATTTTCATATATGGCTGAAAATATTTTATATAATACAAAAACCAAATGAGCTGTTTTCAGTGCAAGATGGCAGCATGGCGACCTGTGCAGTCACGTTTATTCTCTCTACCTTCCAAATGCCCTGTAAAATGTATTAGGAGGAAAAGAATGCTGAATTGAAAGAAGCAAATACTTAAAATGTGAATTCGGCTGGTCTAAAATGTACTGTGTCAATGAATTCAGAAAGACATTAGATAAAAATCTTTAAGTTTAGGAGTGTTTATATTATAACTAAAAGAAGGTGATGTAGTTTAGCTGAAGTTCTAGAAAATGTAGAAAATCTACCTGAATCTCAACCCTACCAACACCCTATTGTGAAATAAAATATTCTTCATAATGATTATATTATGATGAGGTAGGTCATATGTAAAAGCATAATAAATAATTAGGGTGAATGACACACCATCTAACTCACTCTGTCCTAGAGTATCAGAGGAAAACATTTAAGAGGGTTGAAGTGGAAAGGGGATAAACTCAGAGGGGGTAGAATTTATTTACATTTTTTTACAAAGGTGAATCTGTGGACGTGGTAGTGTAGCAATATAGTCTTTCAGTCTCTCTAAATCCCTACCTAAATAAAACTAACAGGCAACAAAATAGCAAAGGCTAAAACATAAGACAACATTTAAAGCAAGATTGGGAAGAAAGGGAAAGCCACCATCTGTCACATCACCATCTGCCACATGATATGGCACCTCCATGTTGTGAAGAAGGAAGCAGTGAGGGTGATATTGAAGGACTTGAGAATAAGAGAACCGCAACACAGTCAGTAGGTATCAAGTGGCCGATTAGAGAACAGTAATTAGGAGCAGGTAGGGATTTGCTCTCCCCTGCACGAGATGAGTGCAAAGTGCCCTTCCTAAGAAGGACAAAAAGGATTGGTGAGGTCTAGCCCCTGTGAACTCTCAAAACACACTAACCAGGGCTATCATCTAGAACAGAGCTGCATAGTAAGAGAACTTCTAGATGTGGAATCAAAATTGAACAGAGAGAAGGAAGTGAAAATTCAAGGTCAAAATAGTAAACGGGTATGATTAGGAAATAAGCAATAGATGATGGAGTTCCGTGAAGTTGGAAAACTTTTCCTAAACCTGTCTCATTTTAAAAACTCAGAAAAGGTAATGTCATATAAAATTAAGCAGTAGAAACTTATGAAGATCAAATTCTATGCAAATTTATTTTAAAGTAAGAGGAAGAAGCAGAACCGCACTCCTATAAATAATAAAAGTGTACAAGAGACAATAAGAGTGTACCAGAAAGACTTGCTTACACAACAAAAAAATATACAATTCAAAACCATTTAAAAGTGCTTAAGTGAGTGACAGTAAACATTAAAGAACATAAATTAAAATTTGAAAAATTTAAAAAATGACAAAGTAAAACTAAAATAAGAATAAAAAAGATTAAAGTAATTTCAAAAGTAAAGGACAAACTACAAAAAATGTATGAGCTATAAATATAACAGATAACATCATAAAACCCATTGAGAGAAATAGAAGCTGAAAAATAAATTCAAAGGCAAATGAAAAAATAATAAATGATAAACAGAATTTTAGAAAAAATGACAGTAATGAATACAGGCAAAAAAGAGCCATATATACAGAAGAAAACCAAAGCCATAAAACAAAAACTGAAGAAACAACTATAATTCAAAGTATGTTCTCTGAAAAAAATAAAATATTTAAAACTACATATTGAAAGACTACACTGCATGCTTGATAATACTGACCTGGAACAACAACAACAAAAAAGCCTAGAGACATTCCAGAAAAATTATTAAACTTAAAAAATTTCTTTGTAGATAAAAAGAACACACAAATAGTAAGAAAAAAAGAAAACTAAATTATCATCAGGCTTAACAATACTTTACCTCAGAAGAAAATAGAAGAATAGATTTAAATATAGATTATTAAATAAATAATAATCTATATAAAGATTAAATAAACCAAGGAAAAGGATTTTTAATCCAATAAAACAGACTTTAAAGGAAAATGAGGGTAAAAACTGCTGTCATGATTGCAAGAACTCAGGGAATATTATTCAGATTAATGCTCATAGATACATTACAGAAGGAACCTCAGACATCCAAGATGATTAGAGAGACATTAACACAGGGCATGAGAATTAATTATGTAGTTACCTGTAGAAGTAGAGTTACATAAGGACTCGAAAGCTGAGAACTGTGCCATGACTATATGCTCTGACAATGCAGACATAGTACAACTATAAAATTCAGAAAAGAATGAGAAGAACATATATTAAAAAAATGTTTTCACTAACTGTATTTGTAGTAGTATTATATTTGTTATTCTGAGATATTTATATAATATGAGGCAGAACAAGTGATCAATTATCAAATTTTGTAATCCTATCATCTTTCTATCGTTGAGAACCAAGACTTTTAGTGTGGAAGAAAGAAGGTAAAGATGTAGGGATGTGCGAGAGAAGAGACTGAGGAAAAAATACGTAGTCCTGAATTTTGACTGGAAGTATCAACATGAACTAAAATGGCTTCTTAGAGAAAAGGCTGATTTCCAGTATGGGAAAGAAGTATACAAGTTGAGTCTTGAAGTTTTTTTCTACCTGTAGTAAGGACACTACGAGTGACTCTCAGAGAATTCAGGAACCGCCTGAAAAGGTTCCCAGTAAACAAATATGGGAAATTTTGAGCTTCAATAATGATAAAAATTGCAATGGATTAAAATCCATTAAAATGTTTCAATTCATGCTTATAATGATATTTTTAAAATTAGTCACCTTTGCAGGACGGCAGGGTGTAAGTTCATTCTATATTAGTCTAGAAAACACAGAAAAACAAATGTCAATTTCACCCTTTTTATCTAAACTATAACACAGGAGAAATAAATAGTAGCAGAGGAGATGTCTTTGTAAAATCATTCCCACTAACAAAAATGATATGATTAGAACACCAACTTATTTTATTTTTAATTTTTATTTTAATTGTTGATCTTAGAACATCAATTTTAATCCCTAATTAATATAGGCATGAAGCATCAATGGTTGCTATCATCATAAAAGGTAAAAAACCAGAACCATATCATTCCTATACTTTTGCCAAATATCATGCCTACATTTTGCCAAATAGTTGTGGGAAAAACACTGAATATGATGCTGTTCCTAAGACTCACCGCCAATTTACTAAAGATGCCGAGAGTGAAACGTGTGAAACTGCACTATGAATGTAGAAGCAGCAAAGTCCACCCAGTCAGAAACACTACAGGACAAATGACATGGGCTTTTCAGCAAGTAAAAGCAAGGGTTGGAGAGGGAACCCAAGGTTAAAAGAGAATTAAAAGACATCAACTTTTAAAAGAAATGAGAAACATTGTAGTGCCTGAGGAGGCACTTTTGTATGATAAGCTTCTTTTAAAAATGCACAAGTAAATAGTGTATAGGGTAGGCTAATGCTTACCTAATGTGCTTGGTGAAGCATAGAAACTGTTCTGCAGTGAATTACAAAAAGTTCTATTAGTTTATCTGGTGATGTTAACAGGGTGTTTATCTTAGAATAATTCATTATATTGCATTTTCACTTGATTTATTTTTCTGAATGTGTGTTTTACTTTGCAGTTTCAAGTGTAGTAAATAAAAAACTGAATTACCACCTTGAATAAAATGGAAATAATTTCCATATGTGAGTATAAAATCGAAAGCAACAAATGAACAGACAAGACAAACAAAAAAATCACAGATGCAAATAATAATATGGTGGCTACTAAAAGAAAAACGGGGTAGGAAGAGGTAATAAAAGGTTAAGGGGGTCAAATATATGCTGACAGAAGATTTGAATTTGGGTGGTGGGCACACAATACAATATACAGATCACATATTATACCGTAAAGTTGTAAACTTGAAACCTATATAATTTTACTTTTTTTTTCAAGATCAGCTTGTATGTTTATTCTATATCATTGTTTTCTTTAAATTATATTTTATTGATTATGCTATTACAGTTGTCCTGACTTTTCCTCCTTTGCCTCCTCCACCTAGCATTCCCCACTTCCTCAAGCAATCCTCCGACCATTGTTCATGTCCATGGGTCATGTGTGTAAGTTCTTTGGCTATTCCATTTCCTAAACTGTACTTTTCACCACAGGGCTATTCTGTAACTACCTATTTGTACTTCTTAATCCTTTTACCTCTTCGACCATTCCCTCACAGCCCCCTCCCATCTGAAAACCACCAAAATGCTCTCATTATCCATGATTCTGTCTCTGTTCTTCTTGTTTGCTTAGTTTGTTTTTCAGATTTAATTGTTGATAGATATGTATTTTTTTGTCATTTTATTGTTCATAGTTTTGATCTCCTTTTTCTTAAATAAATCCCTTTAACATTTCATATAATAATGGTTTGGTGATAATGAACTCCTTTATTTTTTTCTTGTGTGGGAAGCTCTTTATCTGTCCTTTGATTCTAATAGATAGCTTTGCTGGGTAGAGCAATCTTGACTGTAGGTCCCTGCTCTTCATGACTTTGAATATTTCTTGTCAATCCCTTCTAGCCTGCAAAGTTTCTTTAAAGAAATCAGCTGACGGTCTTATGGGAACTCCCCTGTAGGTAACTAAGTAGCATTAAGAAAACTTACTAATTAGTAAGAAAAGTCTTGCTGTTTTTTAAAAAAAATTTCAATTACAGTTGTTCCAATTTTTTCACCTATACAATTTTATTAACCTACATCACCCTAATAAATTTAATAAAAATCAATAAGGAGTTAATTAAAAGATTTAGAAAAAAGAAAATGAGCAATCAAATTAAATATTATCAAATGCATATGATTAAAACACTGATATTCAAACTACATAATTTCTATATTAAAAAATAAGACAACCTAATTTATTTTAAATGGTCAAAAATTTAAGCAGGCATATCACAAAAGATGGTATAGAAATGGCAAATAAGAGCAACGAGTATAAAGGACTCATGGACAAAAACTATGGGGGGGTGGAAATGGGAGGAAGGTGGGGAGGGCTGGGGTGGTGGGCTGGGGCGGGGTAAAAGACAGAAAACTGTACAATATCAACAATTAAAAAATACTGATTAAAAAAAGAAAAAGAAAATAAGTAAGTCTGTAAATTGGAAAAAAAATAAATAAAAATATACATTAAAAAAAAAGAAATGGCAAATAAACACATAATTTGATGCTCATCATCACTAGCAATCATGCATAAGCCAATTCTACCACAATGAGATACCTTTACACAACTAGCAAGTGATTGCAATTAAAGAGATGGATGTTATTAAGATGTTATGAAGATGTAAAACATCAGGAATGAAATTCTACAACAAATTTTGAAAACTGGAAGTTTCTTAGTGAATTAAACATATGCACACATACACTTACCATGAAATCCAATAATTTCACTTTTAGATCTTCATCTCAGAGAAAGAAAATATATACTGACATGAATATTTCCATCCAAATGTTTATAACATCTTTACTCATAATATTCCTAGACTGGAAACATGTCAAATATCCATCAATAAGTGAATGGCTAAACAAATTGTGGTACATTCTTACGACTGGAATACTACTCAGCAATAAAGTATAACGAACTACTGATAAATCTCAAAAAAATTGCATAAATCTCAAAAAACATTATGCTGAGAAAAAGAAGTCAGACAACAAAGAATAAACCTGTATGATTCCATCTATACTTATTTATTTTTTTTTATTTACAGTGGACATGCTATACTATATCAAATTCTTGAATAGGAAAAATGAATCAGTGGTAACAGACAGCAGAACTCTGGTTACCTGAGACCAGAGTCTGGAGGACTGTTGGCAAAGAGGGATGAGAAAACTTTTGATGGTGATGGAAATATCCTATTTATTATACAAGAAATACAATATTGATTGTGGTGGTAATTACACAGTTATATCCATTAGCCAAAATTAATAAAAGTATACTTTTTAAATAGGTACATTTCATTTTGTACATGACTACCTTACTACATTCTAATTAAAAAAATCAGAAGGCCAATATAGTAACAAGAATAACTGCCACTAAAATACATCTGCATACTTGATAACTCCCTCAGCGGACAGTTACAGCCCTCCATGTCATCATGGTCAGCGTAAATAAATTAATGCAAATGATGCTGCCTCACCTTTTCTACTGGAATATCATTATTGCAAACTCCAGGACAGGGAGAAGATCAAACCTATCCTTGTAGTAGCTTTTGAAATTATTTTGAGTTCCTAGATGTATGAAAATATTCTTATTTTATTTATTGCCTTGATTCTTATTGCCGTACCAAGAAAGTTCTATCCAACTCAACAGGTCTCCTGAATAGAGGGAAAAAATGGTGAACAATTTATTAAACAATCAAGAATCATCAAACCTTCAAGAAAATTTGTCAATGTCAAACTAAAACAAACAATAAAAACAGAAAAACTGATTCTGAACAAATAAAAATAAGCCCAGTTGCAATATTAAAACAAATTCCAATTATTATCCAAAAAGATCATTGGGGATTTATTTCATTAATAAATATACAACAGTGTATCATGTAAAATGCACAGTCAGAACATAAGAAAAAGCTGAATAAAATTTTTAAAAAGAAAATAAAAAATAATTCAAATTACTGGGTCAAAAGGCAGTTCCATTTTTAGTTTTCTGAAGAAATTCCATACTGTTTTCCACAGTGGCTGCACCAGTCTGCATTCCCACCAACAGTGCACTAGGGTTCCCTTTTCTCTGCATCTTCTCCAACGCTTGTTTGTTGATACGTTTATGATGGCCATTCTGAGCAGAATGAGGTGGTATCTCATTGTGGTTTTAATTTGCATCTCTCTGATAGCTAGTGTTGCTGAGCATCTCTTTTCATATGTCTCTGGGCGCTCTGTATATCCTTCCTGGAGAAATGTCTGCTCAAATCTTTTGCCCATTTTTAATTGGGTTTTTTGTTTTCCCCTAACAGCCCTGAAACACCAATCCAAAATAACCTATGCACCCCAATGTTCATAGCAGCACAATTTACAATAGCCAAGTGCTGGAAGCAACCTAAGTGCCCATCAGTAAATGAGTGGATCAAAAAACTGTGGTACATTTACACAATGAAATTCTATGCAGCAGAGAGAAAGAATGAGCTCCTATCCTTTGAGACAGCATGGATGGAACTGGAGAACATTATGCTAAGTGAAATAAGCCAGGCAGCGAGGGACAAATACCATACGATCTCACCTTTAACTGGAACATAATCAACAAAAGAAAAATGCAAACAAAATATAACCAGAGTCACTGAAATTAAGAACAATCTAACAATAGCCAGAGGGGAGAGGGGAGGTGACAGAGGGGAAAAGGGTTTTCAGGAACTACTATAAAGGACACGTGGGCAAAACCAAGAGGGACGGTGAAAGCAAGGAAGGGAGGTGGGTTTGGCTGGGGTTGGGGGGAATGGTGGGGAGAAAATACAGACAACTGTAATTAAACAACAATAAAGTAATTTAAAAAATAAAATTAATGGTTGGAATATAGGTAGTCTCCCAAATTTTACTTATGCATTCATTTGTCTATTTATTTAATATTTACTGGTTCCTACTTTGTGCTGATGTTGATTTAGCAAAATAGATAACGTAATGAACTTTATAATTCATAACAATGTCCACATGGACCTTATAATTTAATTTGGAAACAAAGAAATAAACAATAAATGATACAATACAAAGAAGTGATAAGTGCTGTAACAGGAAATCAAAGCAGGAAAAGGACTTGGAACAAGATGAAAAGTTTAGTCAAAGAAGGTCTTTTTGATGAAATAATATATAAAGGAAGCTAAATGAAGAAAAGTATTCAGGCATGTGAAGTCTGGGAAACATGTTTTCAAACCTATAGTCACATTCAAAAGCCTTAAGAAGAAAATAAGCTTGAGTTTTGCTAAATCAGTAAGATCAGTGTGGCTAGAATAGAATGACTAAGGAGAGAATACAGAGGTGAATGACAGAGGAAAGCAAGGACCCTTTAAGCTATCGGAAGGGCTTTGTATTTTCTTACTAGTATGATGGGAAACTGTTGGAGCATTCTGAACATGGAAGAGTTATGGCCTGGTTTATATTTAAAAGATGCCTGTGTATATAGAGTTGATGGTAGCTGAGCAAGAACTGAAGCGTTAAAACCAATTAGGAGTTTATTGCAGTAATCCTGGTGAAAATTACGGTGAGTAGAACTAGGGTATTAGCAAGAGGGTTAGTGTTAAAATAGTTGGATCAATGATATATGCATTTTAAATGTGGAGATAACTTGGATCAGATGTGAAATGTGAGGAAAAGAGAGACAACAGAAATAATCCTTATTTTTGCAAATTAAGCATGAAATAAATTTGATGCCACTGTTGGTAATGGGGAAAACTTTAAAAGATACTTTGCTGGCAGAAATCATGAGCTGTTTTGGATATGTAAAGATGGAGCTAACTGTGAGACATTCAGGGCACCAAGTAAGCGGTTTATGTACTAGTTAGCACCTACACAGACACACATATATACATACAAGACTAGCATTCAAGTCTTGGAAATAGCAGAAAGAAAATGAGCCAAATTATTGTGATAGCCACTAACTCTGATCAAGAGATATTTCAGGCTTTTTGCTTCCCTAGGACATGTTAGCATTTCACTCCCTGGTCTCCTTTCAGTAAGGTGGGGGAGGCAACCAGTTCTGGCCTGTGTGTTGTTAGTGGAAGTAAAAGGAGTAATTACCACATGTTTAACTTCTCATGAGGATATCCAATAACTACCTTTTTTCCTACAGGCATAGAAACTGACCAAGTTTATGATGCTGACTCTCCAGTGACAATAACAAACAGCACCATGATGGACATGTAGCATCAGTGAGAATAAACCTGTGTTTCAGAACACTGATTCATGTCGTCTGTTACCACAAAATAAGCTTATCTACTCTGACGTAAGTATTGCTCAAAAGAGATGGAATAAAGAAGGCATTTGTCAACTCAGTCTGCCTCATCTATTTTGTCTCCTATGTATATGTTCTTAAGACACCTCTTGCCTCTCTCGAGCAAATGGAGAGGGCAAATGGAGGAAGTGGAGGTGTGGGCTCTGGGAAAATGTGACTCCTAGCAAAATAAAGAAGGGAAGTCCCTAGATAGGCAGGAGAACAGAAGACAAAAGGACGAAAAATTCTTGGAAAAGAGTATTAAAAAAAAGAGAAAATATTATTCAGATATTAGAAGAATTTTAAAATATGACAAAAAAAAAAAGTGCGGTCAAAAAGGGGGGAGGGTTACATAAATACTACCCACTTACCACCACCACCGTCTCCACCAAAACGTAAACTGTGCTAGTCAGAAATCCAAGATCACTCAAGTACTCCAGTTCTTAAAGAGAAGGCAGGCAATTTCAGTGATAAGAATTTACAAAATATACCACTAAGTAGAACATGTAAGAAGGTGGAAGATACTAGCAATAAACTAAAAATATAAACTTTACAAAAGCTAACATACATTATTCAAAAACTTCCATGAAGTGCTATAAGTTATAATTATTTGCTCATTTTTTAATCACTTCAAATCTATGAAATATGTTTTATTATTAAGCCAGTTTTAAAGATGAGGAAACAAGTATTTTGAGTAATGTGTTCAAAGTCACACACTAGTAAGTGGCAAAATCATCATTTGAACCTAAAAGTTGAGCTAAATTTTAAATACTTATCACCATGGAGTTAGACAACTAGACACATCAGTAGAGAAACAATTCCAGTACAAAAAAACCCACACTAAATTGTGGTATAAGTTTAAGAAATTATGGGCTTATTTCTAAAAAGCAAAAGTCTATTATGAATAAAATGGAAATGATGAAGTTAGAAATAGAGAGGAAATATATGCCTGATGCATAGTACTTTGGTCTGCAGTAAGCATTTTACATACTTACTGTAATGTAAATTTTGTTTAGTATTGTTTAATTATAAAATTAACCCATTACAAAAGAACCAAAGTCTAATTTTAATTATTGAACAGAATTTAAATATTAGCAGTCTTTAGACCTACAATATGTGAACACTTGTTATATAATGAAAGTGGTATTATGAATCAGTGGACAATATGTAATATTCAATAAATGTGAAAATTGGTGGTCTATATGAAATAATAATAAATACAAGTAAATTGGATGCTCCAGAGATAAAGATCAAGAATATTAAACACAAACATAAATATGCAAAAATTTTATAATATTTAGAACAAAATGGAGAAGAATTTTATGACTCCATGTTAGAAAATTATTTCATAGCCAAGGCAACAGAGCAGAAACCATGAAGAAAAAAGTGATAAATTTGACCACATTATAATAAGAAAAATCTGCACACTAAAAAGACACTATAAACAAAATTAAGAAAAACAAATCACAAGAAGGAAAAGATATTTTGCAATATAAAGAGTTATCAAAGTATCAGTATACAAAGTATATAAATAATTCCAACAAATCAATAAAACCACAAAATATTAGACAAATGTATAAACAGCAACTGAGAGGAAAAATATAAATGGGAATAAAAATTTAGACTATTTCGTTTGCATTTAGCATATATATATAACACATATATAATTAAGTCTATGTATTTAGCATGTGTATGGTTCTGTATGTATCTATATGTACTTATACATAAATATACATACACACATATACACTTTGCTTTAGAATGCTAAATAAAATTGTATTTTATCTTTACTAAAGAAGTCACTAGCAAAAATGATTAAATAAAATTTCAGGAAAGCATAGCTTACATTTTATCTACATTTCAGATACTTTACACACAACCTAAATCTCACAAGAGATATTTTCTCCCAGAAACAAATTCCTCAAAAAGTGTGAGCTTACTAATTCTAATTTAGCTTCATTCCCATCATCATCATCACTTTAAAAAAAACGACTCTCTTTCTTTTGAAGTACCTGTGACATTTTTTGTTCTGTTTTGTTTGGGGTATACATATATAATATACTGAAGTTACATATTCAATCCAGGCAAAAGTAGGTATATAGTTGTGATTACATGAAACAGAGTTCATTCATATATTATTATTTATATTGAAAAAATGTTTCTCAATTTTCCAATCTGCACTATTATCAAAAATAACTGTCAGTGGTGACAGGTGGTAGTGGGGTTCAGTAAAGGAAGGATTAAAGATATTTTGGGCAGATTCTGTAAAAGTTTCATTATCCTCCAAATTATGCAAAAAAAGAAAAGTTTTCCAAAGACTCCCCAAACAGAATCTTCTACCTCAAAATCCTAAGTAGATTCCATTTTAATTTTTTTACTCATAGTTACAATAACTAGACATTTATTTATCAGGTTTTAGAAGTAACCTAAATGACAGGATCTGACATGTATTAATTAGAGTATTTTTTTACAAATGTTTTGCAAAATAAGGTCCTTATGTGTTTATTGTCTAATTGTTTAGTTGGTTTCATAAATATTACCTGATTATTTTGCAAAGACTCTAGGGAATAAAATGTTTTAGGAAAAAGTTTTTGGCCAAAGTTTTATAATATAGTATGTGCACATCAAAGATTATGTGTGATTCTAGGGACACAGGTTCACTTTCCAAAGCATCTAAAATCAAAATTTGGTTCCTCTTTCAAGATACTAGCAGTTTTTAAATTTTTCTCAAAATTGAGTCAGATGGTAAGGAAGAAGAAGAGAAAAAAGAGGTAGAGAGATGAAAAGCAAATAGCTACTATTACAATAAGAATTTCCAGGCACCATGCTAAGCAACACAAAAATATAAAATATCTCTTTATAAATCTAATGTATATTCAATGGTATAACTGCAGTCACACAGTATGCAGGAAACTGAGACATAGAGTAAAGGTAGGTTGCCGAAGATTACATACATGCAAACATTAGAGAGAGAACCAAGACTTAGACACAGAGATGCCTGGAATCCTGAGCACTTTCAGAATGGACACAGTCATGTGAGGAATGGTGTTCACTTAATGTTCCTTCGTACAAGTATAAGGTCGTCCACATAGAAGAAAAAAGGCTCCAGGTCATATATAATTCTAGTTTAATGATTATAATTTCACCACCTTCCATTGACACAGATAATTTAAATGAAAGGTAATAAAAACAATGTGATTGTAGAAGTTACCTTAAATCCTCTTTAACTTAAGGAGGGGATGATACCCAAACTTTCATATCTATGACTATTTTTAGTAGCAAACTCGTTATACAGTTCTGTAGGAAAAACAACTCTTGTGGCTTTCTATTCTCTGCGGCTCCTTATCTTCGAGGAAAGCCCAAAAGCACAAATTTCCTCCATAATGATCATTATCTGTGCTTGGGTCTTCGGTCACACGTGTGAAGTCACGTGTGAATTCCAGTGGTGAACCAGAGCCTCACTGAGCAAGCATTTTCTTGAAGCCCTGCCACTAACTAGGGTTGTGGCTTGGAGAAAAGAGCTTACCTTGTCTATTTCTGCATTTCCAAACTGGCAATAATAATAGGAGCGATATATCTCAGGTTGCTTCCCTGGGAAACAGACTTAGAGTGGGAATTTACCATGGAGGTGATGTATTAAGGAGTGACTTATGAAAGGGTGGGGGCAGGGCAGGAGCAGGCAGAGAACAAGTTCACATGATGCAGACCTAAGAACAGACTGGGAAAACCCCACCCTCAGCTCTGGAGTTCGAATGGTCTTTCAGCAGTGTTCAGAGTTTGGTTAAAATGGCCAGGACTTCTTATGTAGGCATCAATCACTCATTAGATGTGGACTGTCTTGGGAAGGGCATGACCTTGGGTAAGGCATCTGTCTGCAGCTGAGCCAATCCCTGTAGGAGCTGACAGCTGAAGACTGAGCCCACTGCACCCCTTTAAGCCTGGGTAATAAGTCCTCTCTTGACAGGGGATCTGGGTGGCAAGATTGTGCCAAGAATCTTGTTGATTGTGGGTAAAATGAGAATGAGAGAGAGACAAAGAATTACAAGGTCATAAAAATTATTGGCATATAATCAAGACAATGTAAAGTGTTGACTATTACTGTTATTATTATTGAACCTTATGTAAAATAGGCAACCCTATGTAAAAGTAAGTTTCATTTGGAAAGAAAAGATAAGCCTATAAAATGGGGGTGTGTGGTTATAATGGACATTTATTATCATGACATCCTTAGACAGCATTTGGAAATTAATACACTCCAATTCCAAATACGTAGTTCCAGAGGAGCTGTGAACCATTCCACCCTCACTCTCCTCTAACACAATGCACATGTGACCTACCCAGGGCCAATAATGGAACTGTCTTTTAACTGCCAAACCTAGTCCAGTCTGGAGTGGGCACGTGATACAAGTCCTTGCCTAGAAAATTTCAATGTGGAAAGAAAAGAAAGATTTCTATCTTGCTAGCAATTTAAAAAATATTATAGAAATATGGACTTCATTATCTCACTGTAGTTAAAAGCATATTCTGCGTCCTTCAAAGACATAACCATAATCACTCAATATGGATGAAATATTGGTTATAGACAGAATATGATCCAGGATGCCGAAGACCGTGGCACTTACCAGTTCCAGGAGTTCAAAAGCCTGGGAAGCTCTGGGTTATTTGAACTGAACTTGCTTTGGTTCATTCTTTGTGAAGGCCAGAGTCAGAGTCTTCTATAAAGGATTCTGCTCACAGGACCACACTGGCAAGTCACCTGGGGCATGAGCCTTCTCAGATCTGAGATACAAATCCATAAAGCCCTGGAATATTCTCTTCTGCTCTCTGAGGGATGCTGCTGGTTGTAGCTGCACTTGCAGTTTGAGGTATTAACACTAGAGGTCTCTCCCTACTCATGAGCCTGTCTCCCTGCAGACAGTGCTCTAACACCCCAGCTGCTGTGCTTACGTTCACTCTATTTGCAATATCTACACCAAATGTGAATTGTGCTAAGATTAGAAAATGTCCAAGATACAGGATCTTAAAATGCCAAATACCTGACCTTCCTAAAGCCATGCTGCATTCTAAAACAGACATACAAAAATGCAATTTGCCCAAAGATTTTTAAATAAAAACTATATTAATAAAAATATATTTTACTAATATATTAATAAAAATAAAATTAAAAAAACTATACTAATATACCACTTCCCTCTCCTTTCCCCACCCCATTCCAAAAAGAGCCAGTGAGGCTGGCTGGACCCAGTGAGTCACAAAGGTGCTTTTCACCTGGAGTTGGTGCATTTAGAGTAAAAACAACAGTGAGTGACCAAGTCAGTGTCTTATGCCTCATACTTAGATGTGAGTGTCTTATGCCTCATATTTAGGTGTCTGTGGGTGCTGTGAACCACCCACAGAGCTTCACATTCAAGCCTGGGCCCATGGGATCATAGGCTTATAGATATCACATTCTGATAGAGCCAAAATCAAACCCAAAGAAAATAAAGGAGTAAAGAGGGATTTTGCCTAAGGATTGGGCTAGAGCGTTAGGCAAGACTAGTTTACAGTGGCACTATGTTTATTTGGCACCATAAAGAGGAACATGCATTAATCCAAACAAAAAAAAAATTCCAGGTGGGGGAGGGGGGGGAGAGAGAGAGAGAGAGGGAGAGGGGGAGAGAGAGAGAGAGAGAGAGAGAATTACTGAGTTACACAGTCAAATAGATTCCAGGCAGGGTTAGCATTAACTCCTTACCCTTTAAATTCTCTCGAACTGTCTTAGAGTTGAAGGCAGGCAAGAGGGGGTGATGGAAGAGGGGCCAGTGCAGGGCTGGGCTGAAAAGTAACCTAAAATTTCACTCAGAAACCAGCAATCTCCTGTAGGTTGACTCAACTAAATACCTGCATCTTTGTCTTATGCCTGTTTATGACTTGCCCAAAGATGGAATACTAAATTTAATTAATTAGAAAATATTTGAATTTAACTTAGGGTCAGCCTTCTTTCTTAAAACCTCCACTACTGTTACAACTTCTCTGCCTAGTGAATTGAAATTTGTTGAGCATGGTGCTCCAAAGTGAAGGGCTAGATTTGTGAAACTGAAGTACAAATGTTTAACTTTGCAGAGAATCTCCAGAATACGTGGTAAGCAAAACTTGCGTTCAAACAACAACCCCAAAACAAACAAACAAACAAACAAAAAACAGCACAGATGATTGGCCTTACTAAGGAATCCTTTCACAGTGTGTGTTATTTGAATGTCATGCTTCAGATGTGATTCAATTTATAACAACTTTAAATTCATGCAACTTCTCAGCACCACAGAGATTGCATTTAGAGAAATAAACCTGCACTTAACTAAAAAGCAGAACAAAAATGTTAGGAACCTTAGGCTTCTGTGGCCATTATTTAAGAGGAATTTGTTATCAGTTGAAGGGGATTCAATTATGTAACATCAAAATTTTCTGTTCAGACTGAATTTTTGCACTCATTCTCATTGGAAATAGTCTGTGACTGCAGTATGAGAAGCATTTGCCAGATGGAACTGTGAACTTCCTGATAGAGAGACTTTAAACCCTGTGTAACTAAAGGGACACTGCGGTCTCTTTCTGGAAGTTTTAATAAGTTAAATTCACTCTCAACAACAAATATGCCTGTAAGTGTGACTCTTTGAGAGTGTACCACAGGAACCCCCGAAATACTTCCTGGACTATTATTTTGACACCTGTTTCGCATGTGCTGTAGTGTGAGTAGGGAGGTGATATATGTATATACGTATGTTTTTCCCCTTCACTGTAAAGTCAGTGGCATGCTGTGCTATGCTTTTTAAATTGCAATCCTTATGTTATTCACCAATGTTCTGCCCATCCACCGTCCTACTCACATGATGGTATTACTTGCAAGGGATGTGCCACATCTCCCCTTTGGCCTAGAAGCCAGCCAGACAATGCACCTCTTGGATGCCCCATCCTCATTGTAATTCTGCCCAAGCTCTGCCTGTTCCCTCGCCTCTCCAAAGGTCAGTCTGAGGTCTGCACGCCACTGCTAATGGGTGCACACAGCCTGCTCACCGCTCCTGCTGGGGCAGAGCATCTCAGTCCCTTTACATCTCTCTCTTCCCCTCACTCACTCCTTCCCTCCCGCCTTTCCTCTCTCCTGTGCCAGCTCTCTCTTTCTCTGCCTTGCAAATGACTCTGAGGAGCTAGACCGGTGGATGATTTATATTAAGGAAAAAAAAAAAAGCACTCAATTTTTTTTTTTTTTTTGAACTGGGCTCCCTGAGAGCACTCAGGGCTGCCTCGTACTGCTCAACGCCTACCTGCTCAACTGCAGGGAAACAAGCTTCTGAAGGCTTTAATGGGATTTCGCCCGAGGCTGTTTTATTAAGATGTCGGCTTTTTCTGCTGCCTCTGCAGCTGACACCATTCACTGTCAGCTGTCCCCTCCCCTTCCCACCTCCACTGCCACCCCCCCAACAATGCACCGAATTATTCGCTTCATTTAGTGCTCATGGCTCAATGTGGGCAAATTGGGAGAAGGAGCCCTAGTGGGCCAGATGAACCAGGCAGAGAGGTGAAATGCCACTGTGCTAGTTAACTGGGGTCTTAAAGGGAGTGGAGAGGCTAAAAAAAAGGACTAAATTAATGCCACTGGGGCATACTTCCATTCTATTAGGAAGAATCATATTCAGTATCAACATACCCATTTTGCAAGTTCATTTACATTACTCATTTACATGAAACCATTTTGGCAAGTCTATACTAAGCTTTGTATAATTACCTACAATATATAATGTATATTGTATACACTTTGCAAGTCATTTTGGAGATTATGCCATTCAATTAACTACATCAGTGATTTTCAACCTTTTTCATCCCATGGCACACATAAACTAATTAGTAAAATTTTGCAGCACACCAAAGAAATATAATTTTTGCCAATCTGGCAATAAAAATAGGTATACTTTTGATTCATTCACATCAGACAGCGATTATGTTGGCTGCTGTCATTTTTTAACTTGATAATTTAACATGACAAGAGGTCAGTGCTCCTGACTAAATATTCAGGTATTGCACGTTTTAAAAGTTTTTGCACCACACCAGGAAATTACACGGACAGTGGTGGTGGTAATAAAGATAGCGGATTTGTTCGTCCGCGTGTGTGTATATATATGTATGCATGTGTGTATATGGGAAAGTGTGCATGTTTGAGGTATGGTTGACACATGGGGAGAGTGTTTGCAGTAAAACAATTTATTCCTGATTACCTGCCATATTTGCTGCAAAATAAATTAAATGCCATTTGTCAGTAGTACTGGTCAGCTTGTGATGTCAATGGTGAACCTAATTAGTAGTAAAAAAATTGTGTTTATGTGGAAGAGATCTATTAAGTGCTCAGGATATTTTGAGAGTAATTTATAATGAGGGATAACACAGGGAAAACTTGCCATGCCCCCATTTTTTGAGTGAGACCTAATGGCGTAGTAGGAAGGCACAACTGACTCCAGGTAACATAGATGCTGCAATACCATTGCAGTCCATTTCCTTTGATTAACTTGTCCAATAACCTTGTATACTAGAAATGCTTACAGTTAGTGTAGGAGACAATTCTGCACGGCGTGGGCCCAGTTCCCAGTGGAAAGCAAGGTCCAATGCACTGGACCCATGCCCACGGATAGGTTCTCCCGTGGGGAATCAGGCCTGCACTGTACCTAAGCTACTTTGAGACTTGCTTTTGCTAAAACTCCCTCATCCTGAATTGAGGAAGCAAACATTTACTGCAAAGTAACTTCCTAAAATCCATGCTAAACCTTCCAAGGATGAGTGTAACCAGTTCAACCACTTTTGCCTTTCCATTTGCAAATATCCATCTTCCGTGATGTGATTAGCGGCATTGTCTCCTTTGTTTTCTGTGAAAGGTAACCACCTAAAGCGAACCTGTGCATAGTAAATGAGGACCATTATGTAATGTGCCGAGAAAAGAAATAAAGGCCTGTCATGGCAGAGGCCAAGGTTTTTCTCCCCTTGAGATAAAAATCATGCCATCCCTTTTCCTCCACAGGACTCGATAGTCCGTGTGAATTTCTCATATCTCATCCACAATGTGGCAGACCCCATGAGCTGGGGTCCACATCAGTTAGAAGCCATTCATTCAGGCAACAAATATTTACTGAGTCCTTTATTTTGTGCCTTCTATGTACAATCCCATGTGTTAGGCTTAAGGTAAAAAATGGAAAGCAAATATTGCCATTTTCTGCTGTCACAGAACTTTTAACTTACTGGAGGAAAAAAGACATTGGTGAAGCAATCAAAACTTTATCTGCCAGAAGTGGTACAAGTCTGGAAGACGGCCTTTTCCAGGAAAACTTGAGGCAGCTTGGAGAATCAGATTAGGCTCCCTAAGGGAGTGGTGGTGGATCTGAGATCTGAAGGATCAACAGAAGTTAACCAGGTGGAGCTGTGTGTGTATGTGGCAGTGAACATTAGGATGTGCATGCACAGAGGCCCTCTGGTAGGAGTGAGATGATGCTCTTAATTTAAGTAAATAATATGTAATAACACAAAATAATACAAAAACACAAATATCAAGTAGGAAGGTAATTCAAAGTTCTAAGGTAAGTTCAGAGCTCAAAGATCCTAGGAGGTCTTTATTTTGAAAGCACTGAAAAGTCTTATATCGCTGAAACATTTTATTTTATTTATGTATTTTTTTGTGTGTTTTATACCCACCCAAGGACATTTTTATTGCTTTAGAGAGAGAGGAAAAGAATGCAGAAGGAAGATAGAAACATCAATGCAAGAGAGAAGCATTGATTTGCTGTTTCCCAAACTTGCCCAGACCAGGGACTGTACAAGTTGGACCAGGGGGTAGCACCCTCCCGCACCTGGACCAGGGATCAAACCTCCAACCTTTTGGTTATGGGACAATGCTCCAATCAACTGAGCCATATTAGCCAGTGTCCACTGAAAATTTTTAAATGCTAGGGTTTTGTGCATGTATGTGTAATATAATCCAATTCTCATGAATTAGAAGTCGCTTGCTCAGTATAGAGAAAAAAATTGAAAGGGTGCAATGGTGAAAGCACAAATATATCTAAGGGACTTTTGCAGAAGTCTGGGAGAGATAATGGTAGGTTTAACTCCAGTGATGACAAAGAAGTTGGAAAGAGGTGGACAATACTAAGAGATATGTGGTAGGTAAATTGTCAGGTGCTACTAACAGTGAGAGTGGGAGACTGAAATGTCAAGGGTAATTTCTTGATTTCTAGCTTCCAAAATGATTTCCCCATTTACTATGATAAAGGAACACTGGAAGAAGGACAGTTTTTTGAAAAGGCTGAGATGCCCTTGAAATTTTAATTTGCAAAGCATCCAGTATGAAGATACTAAATAACTGTTGATATAGTCTCAAGTCAAAAGAGGCCTAGAGATGTGTGCTTATTATATATGCATTGATAGTAGTTGATGTCAAAGGAAACTGGTAACATTGATTAAAAGGAATAAAAGGAAACCTAGGAATACTAGTGGCTATAAGAATATTGGGTGGCTATGAGGAAGTAAACCTCAATGGAAACTGAGAAGGAGAAAAACCCTCAGGAAGAATGATGCGGGAAGTAAAGTTTTAAAAATACAAAGTGCTCAGCAGTTTCACAGAGATGTCAATTGCAAAAACTGCTGAACAAACATCCCCTGAATTGTGCAATGAGGAGCTCATTGTTTACTGATCACTGACAGCCCTAGAAGGCCAACTGGAGGGGACCCAAAAGCCTCACCTCGGCAGTGACCACTCTCAGTCTGCTCATGGTCATTCCAGTTTATACCTGCTGTCCCAGTACAGGTATTAAACTCATCTCTGTCACTCTCAAAAAAACTGTGTTTAAATAACAAAATTTCTGAGCACAGACATTTTGTCTGAGGCCTTTCACACATTTTTTACACATCTCCCTCCTTGAACTGCCCTTCCTTACCCATACCAGTCTCTATCAATTCTGCCTTATGGATCTCAGATGCAACTATTCTCTTCTGTTCACACTACCAATAACCAAGTGCAAGTCAGAATCGCCTCCTGCCTGTACTTCAATAGCCTTGTCGTGGTTCCATTCTAACGTTTTTCTTTATGTACCATCTACAGTTTAACATTTTAATCATGTCAGTTCATGTTACTCTGCTGCAAAATACTAATGGAGGAATGACTGATAGTCTTCAAAAGCTTTCCACTGACTTTAAAATAAAAACCAAACTCCTTAAGAGTGCCTATAATATTTGCCATGATAGTGACTCTGTATATCAATCAAACATCATATTAACTCATGCATCTATTCTCTCTCCCTATGGTATAGCAAAATTAGGCTCATACACAATATTTAAAGTGAAGTGAACCTTCCTTATGTAGATACTGTATGTGTTGTTTCTTTGCCTAGAAATAATTAGTCCACTCTTTAATTGGTGAACTCCTATTCATTTCTTTTTATCTAAGTTTGAAACCCAAGTTTTCAACTATGTCCTATATTTTCACATTCTAAATTAATTCTCTCTGTTCTTCTCTTATACAATGTTCAGTTCTTTTTTACAGAAATTTGCACAATTATTTTTGTGTTTGCATATTTTACATCTGTCTTGTTGGTAGAGTCTAATCTCAGTAAAGATAGGAGTAATGTCTATGTGTTCAATATTGTACATCCCAATCACCACACCTATCAGATCTTCTGAGTTCACAAAATATATTTTGATAAATATTGATTGCATGACAAATGTGTGCTAAGCACCATGTTATTTTCCAGCTAATGTTTTCTGGGCTAATGACCATTCTAGATTTAAAACTTATCAAGCAAACACAACTTTGTTTCAAGTTGTTCATTGGTTACCAAATAAAGAGATAGAGTTGATGGATACCAGATATAAAGGCAACTGAAGCATTCTATTTATGATGGAATTATTTAAATTTAGATGTCAAGATTATGTTTGTAAGGGAAGTGTGTGATTGAGTTTTAGGCATACATTTTCATAGGTTTGGTGAGCATTTTTTTGCATAAGCATTCTTAATATCTCAGATATGCCCAACTCCTAAGTACCTTGCCACACAAAATAATTATTTGACTGGCATCTACTTTCTTGGTCACCCTTACTAACAGTCAGAAGCATACATGACCATTTCTCTAGAATAATTTAAAGCAACCAGACAAAGTTATAATGTTGTTACAACAATTCTAGTATCTACTGATAGAAAGGTCATCTTCCTATGGCCTGAAAAAGTGTGGCTTCAGGAAAATGTTTACATCATCTTTAATCAATGCTGGGGGTCACCCATTTTCCTGATTTCTAACCCTTAACTCACATCTAGTTTGGGATCCTATGTCTTTGTCTTTATTCGGTCAGAAAGTTTGAAAAGCCAATAAAGCTTGAACTTTATCCATCCTTTGATTCATGCCTCTTGAAAGCTCTACTCACTTACAAAGAAAGAAACGGCTCTAACGTTATCCATACAATTAGAATATTCATTTGTAATCTGGCAAATATAGCTATTATGGGCTAAGTACTGGAAATTTGTTTTAAGAGTTTATTTTTAAAGAGAGGGGAAAGGAGAGAGAAAAGAGGGAGGGAAACATCAATATGTGGGTACCTCTCACATGCCCCTAACTGGGGACTGGGCCCCAACCCAGGCATGTGCCCTGACTGGGATTCAAACCAGCACTCAACCCACTGAGCCAGCAGCCAGGGTGAGATACTGGAAATTGAAAGGCAACAGATGAAAAATGCCAAAGTTCAGGAGAGGAAAATAACTTTTGACTGGAATATTTATGAACCAATTTGTAGTTAAATTGTTCTTTTGGCTATTCATGGAAGCATACAATTAAATGTGTGCACACACGGACACACACAGGGAAAGATACTGACTCTCATAAATGACAGTGGTAGCTATGGCACGCTAGCCATTCATTCTTTCTTTCATGTTGACAGGAATTTACTGTGCTAAATGCCAAGACTATAATAGTTTGGGGACTAAAATGATAGATTTCAGATCCTGATCTCCAAGAGCTTTAGACATGTGTGGGTGTTTGTGTATCTTTTGGTATGTATGCCTTCAGGTCATTAAGATGCATAGAAAAGTATTTAGAGTGAACATTAATTGTTTTATTTATAGGAGTAGAGCTGCCTCTTTTGAAAGTCAAAAACTGCTTATGAGCCTTATTGCATCATAATTTTGGTATTTCACGGAAAGTTCTGGATTTGTTCCTTCCAGAAAACAACCACTAGAAACAACTGCAGAAAATTCTGTGAATTCCCTGTCTGCAATGGGACTATTTCCTTTGTTATTTCAGTCTCCTCTGCAGTGATGAGTGAGTATCAAGTTCAGAATGAAAGTGACTCAGAGGCTGAATAATCTTTTTGTTCTTGTTGTAAGGGTCCTAGGAGTCATACTAACTGTGGAATGGAGTTTCTTGAGTTAATTATAACTTTCAGGCTTGTAATTCTGAAAGTCTAATGTTAGGGACATACGGTTTCAAGGAATGAGTGTCTCATCCTACCCCTTATATCTAGTCCTTCTTTGTGTTCCTTCATTATCCTTTGGAATATGGATATCTTTGGATTTAAGGAAGAATTCAACAAGGATAACTTCTAGCCGTCCAAGTAAGTCTACCCTCTTGAGAAGCTTTTGACTAGAATAACTTTTGACTATTTAAATATTTCCAGTTATAGTTTGGGAAACTTAGTTAAAATTTTATGTTACTGAGGTAAAAATTGGCCTATGAGCCAACTTTTATCTGAAAAAAAAAAATTAGTGAGTACGGGGAGTAGTGAACTTATCCCAGTACAAATCGGAATCTGTACCAATTTACCACCGTATTTGTAGGAAAACTCTGTAGTTATAAGACAGTAGACATAGGGTTTTATTGTTTGTCCTATGTATTTTCTTACTACTTTCTCTTACATTTCTAACTGCTTGTCAAACAAAAAGCATTATGTATTTACAGATAAATAAACCTTTTACCCGAATAACTTCTTGATTTTTTAATAATTTATGTTTCATACTTAAAAATCATCACAGGGTTGAAACTTGAGAACAGACAGAATGTTATAACTTTTTGAACAAGCACTTATACTAATTTACAATCAGAAGTAATGTAGATTCTAATAAAAGTGACAATCCGGGGGTTCAATTTTGAGAATCGTTTTACTGGAGTTTGTTCACTAGTGCAGTGACTACACGTTTCTTCCAAACATTGCTAAGGTCATTTTAGATGTGAAATCGAGATGCATTCGATGAGAGCAGCTGGCACGGGGGGCACAGATTTCCTGAGATAAGGGGAAAGGACGATAAACCCGTGCCATGAGAAAAAGAGTTTACAAAGGAAAGAACATGATTAGATTTAGGCACATAAGCTCCAGTATACTTGATTTTCTTCTCCTTTTTAAATTTTTTGTGCACGTGTGTAGAATAAGATTATAAGTTAGCAACTTAGTGTCCCTTGATGCCTGTCATTCCTTGGTTAAGAGTTGATTGTTCATGGAGACATAGTCATCTATTGGCCACTGAGGTCCCATGGACTGCCGTGGAACATTTCTGCCTTAGGCTTTGAGAGAAAAAGTCCTTATAATAGTAACTCATTAAAATGTACCTCAGTTAACTGAAACAGTTAAGATCCTCCTTGGCCCCTGACGCTCAGAGAGAGTGTGGGATCCAGGAATAATTGGGCCCTCTGAAAATTATCAGTTCAATTCGACTGTGTGTATATTTAAAATCATTTTAAGAGAAAGAGAACAAATTAGTCCACGTAGAGGTACATATGAGATTTAAAATATCTGCAGCTGCAGCTCTCTCCTAGTGTGTAACTTTATGACTTTGGATATGTTAATTAATACAGAAGTTAATAAAGCAATATTAGCATTGTATTTAACAGCTTAAACCTAGACAGGAGTGGCACTGCTGGTATAGTCCTAAGGTAGAACTGTTTTGTTGTTGTTGTTGTGATTTGTTTTTTATTTATTTGTTGCTGTGCAAGGACAAAACAAATTCAATTATAAATGTATTACCTCTGAAAATATCCCATGAAAGATGTGGGAGAGAGAAAGGAAAGGCAACTCTAAGAGAATCTGATATCTCAGGTAACAGTGCAAATTAAAATACAGTTGACCCTTAAACAACATGGGTTTGAACTGTGTGGGTTCGCTTATACATGGATTTTTTTTAAAACTACATATAGTACTATACATGTACTTTCTCTTCCTTATAATTTTCTTAATAACATTTACTTTTCTCTAATTTATTATAAAGATGCAATATATGATACATATATGAAATATGTGTTAATTGACTTTATGTAATTGTTAAGGCAACAGAAAATTATCAGTGCTTAAGTTTGGGGGGGTCAACAGTCATCAAATGGAAATGACTTGTATTTTCTTGATGGTTAGTGATTTTGAGCATCTTTAGTGATGTTCATTCTTAACTAGAAAAGTGAAAAGAGCAAGTAGCAGTGTTTCTCACTAAAAAGGTCAAATTAATTATATTGAAATGTCCAATTTATTTCGCCTAAGGAAATACCCAGCTTTCATGTATATTACATAAGTATAAATGAGAGATTTTTCTGTGGGTTTGCAGACTTGCTGACTTGACTATTTCCAGAAAACGAAGCACTGCTACACCTTTGGAAAATCTGAATCAAATCATAGTGGTCATCCGTTTCCTCAGGTGCATGCTGACTATTCTTATTACAGAATACCCACAAGAAAATTGAGATGTAGCTTCTTCTAAGTAGTTTGTCTTCTACTTCTAAATCCATAAACACAGTACAGACATAAGGCCTGGGATCAAACACATTACTTGGGTGTGGATATGTAAAACTCAGAAGATGGTACTCACTAGTTTCATGTCTTTAAATTTCTAATATCATGACAGAAATGACAAATTTTATTTGAGATTGAGCAAATGGAATCATATGTTTTTCAATGTGCATGACTTTTCTGGCAGTTGCTATAGTTTGTCCTGGGAAATTAAGGTGGGTTGAGGGGCACAAAAGCAGCATTCCCCGCCCCCCGCCCCCGCCAAACTTCTTGAGCCCGGTAGAATATACTTTCTTTTTATTTTTCTGGGCACAAATAACATCCCCTTTTTAATACAAAATATTTTATTTTCAGTTTTTTTTTATTGTTGAAGTACAGTTCTCTGCCCTTTCCCCCCACTCCTCCCCACCACCTCATATACTTCCATGTAGCGATCAGCAAAAGTATGCAGGATCATATTACAATGAGGTGCTGGGAGGAAATGGACTTTAGATGTCGCTAGTCATCATTCCTAGTTTTATGATTATAAGTAAGACTATGTTATTTCCTACCCTTAATCCCAAGAGACAACACAATTAAACTGGAAAATAGAGAGATCAGGGCAAATATCGGTGAGTTCAACTTAATGGTTTTTAGGTATTCATTAAAATTTTTTTGAGTTGATTACCCTATGATTTATGCTATGCTATTGTCCATTAGTGAAAGTGAGATAGTGAGTGATCTTGTCTTTTTCAGAAACATACACATACAAAATGTCTGTTCTTTGATTTCTTTAAAAACTGCATTTGACTTTTCATCTGGTTCTACCACTCTTTCTTTTTACATTTATTCATAGTTTTATTTGTAATATTGTGCAGAGACCTAGAAGAGAAGGAAATAATATTAATCAAGTTTCACCACTATTTAAAGTCCTAGCTTGCTATACTCTGATAGCTGTGTATACATACATTAAAATTCATTTCATCTCTAATCTTTTTCTATTAAAAAGACAGTGTTGCCTTCAGCTTTATGAAATTTTTGATATAGAATACCTTAGGTATGTGATTACTATTAGGCTAAATTTTATTTAGCATTTTGATTATAAATTAGGGAAATGGTGCATTAACTTCTTTCTGAGGCTAAGATTAAAAAGGCTCCATTCATTGCTGTTGTAGTATTTTGCAATATATAATTTATAATTGTCTTGTTAAATCTTATACATTGTAAGGGATAATTATATTGCCCAGAGCTATAAAATCATCAAAATAAGTTGTATCTACTTAAGTTGTAACTACAAATGGAAATTTTTATTTTTAGCTTTTTAATAATGTTTTTGAGTATTGGTCCTCCTGTGTCTTAATAATGGTTCTACTGGTAATGGAATATGTCTGTAGGAAAAGCTTTCTTTCCACTTGGGATTTGAACCCTGAAGAACCTTCAAGATGAATCTCCCCAAATTCCATAATCTGATGGTTTTCTAAGCCATGGATGCTCTAGAACTTTATCTTTATCCATATTGGGCCCCTTCTCCCAATATGGCTGGGCTATTTTTTTCAGCAGATTTTAGGCCCTGAGAGTGAGGAAAGGAACTGAAAAAAGAAGAAACCTCCAATTTACAGAGTAGGTGTTCACATTCTCTATGACATTCAAAGATTGTTAACAGAAGTCCTAGGCTGGTTAAGAAAACTATGGTCAACCCACAGAATGAAGTAAAAAGATACGATGAAGGCCACTACATATTGATACAGCACACTCTTCAAAAATTATTAAATCAAAAATGCAAGGTGAAAGACAATATGTGATATGTTATCATTTTTATTAGAAGGAGGATATGTATATATACAGACATATACATATTTTGCTTATATTTTCAAAACAAAATGATGGGAGAAAAGCATAGGCTAACAAAGTGGAAGCTAGGGTTATCTGAATGAATCTTGATTTAATTTTCAGTTTGGAACTATGCAAATTATTTACATGCATTTTAAAATACATTTAATCAAACAAAAAAATTATCTCTAAGAATTAAAAACAAATTGAAACAAACCTAAATACACTTCAACTTGGAGGCAAATCTATGCACAGAAAATTATTTTGAGTGATTTTAAAAGACAGTAATTTGCCTAAGGACTAGGCAAATGCATACCCGCACATGGGTAGTATTCGTAAGCTGCAGTTACTGGGTTATTGTAATGATCTTGGTTCTATGTTAATAAAATTGAGACCTGAAGTTTCAAAATAAACAAAAGAAAATGCAAGTACAAAAATCAAAGCAATTAATGGATGAAATCATGCTATTTAAAATGTATCTTATGAATTCCCAAATGCCACCATCAGGAAAGTGCCTTCAGTTTTACTCTTAATTGTATTTTAAAGCTTAAGCACAAATATGTTTATTTGATTAATCAGGGTCAATGAGGAAGGTGTGAAGATATGGCAGAAAGGAAAACAGCATAATAGAAATAAGCACGGTAGCTCTCCCTTTTCCACACATACTTTGAGCTAGGTACTACTATGCTAATAGTGAATTTCTTATCTGAAACCTTGGAAAACAGAAGAAAAAAGCATAACGTTTTTTCAAGTGGTTGAAAGCAAAGACTGGTCAGCCATGAATTCTATATCTGGTGAAAATTTCCTTTAAACATAAAGAAGAAATAAAGACATTCTCAGGTAAAGTAAAATCAAAAGAATTTGTCTTTAGCAGGGCTATTCTAAAAAAGGCTAAAGAAAACTTTCAGAAATGGAAAGGCAACAATAACAAAAAATGCTTGTGCCTGGCTTGTGTAGCTCAGTGGATTGAGCGCGGGCCTGAGAACCAGAGGATCGCGGTTCGATTCCCAGTCAGGACACATGCCTGGGTTGCAGGCCAGTTCCTGGCAGGGGACACACGAAAGGCAACCATACATTGATGTTTCTCTCCCTCTCTCTCTCTCCTACCCTTCCCCTCTAAAGATAAATAAAAATCTTAAAAAAAAAAAAGTGTGCAAAAAATGCTTGTAATTTTAGAAAGGAAGGAAAAAAGAAATGCATACAACTAATGGTAAATATAGTAGACAAACCTTTATCTCATAAGTTATTTAATCATATTTAATAGTTGAAGGAAAAATTAGAACCTAATTTAATATGGCGCTCAATATCTGAAGAAGACATATTTAAGAAAACCATATTTTTGAAAGGGGACAGCAAATGGACCTAAATGGAAGATACTTTTCAATACTTCATTTGATATGTTAAAATGTTAATAACAGTGGGCTGTGATAAGTCATGTATATATACTGTAGTACCTAGAGCAACCACTAAGAAAAATGTACAAAACAACACTTAAAAACATAAATAATCTACACAGAACTCTAACAAAATGTTCAAGTAACTCACAGGTAGGCAAGAAAAGAGAAACTTAAAAAAGAGAAATAGGTGGATCAGAGAAAATAAAATACAAAATCAAATACTTAAGCCCTAATACATCAATAATTACTTTAAATATAATATTCTAAATACACAAGTTAAGATATAGAGATTGGCAGAATTTCTTTAAAAACAAACCTCATAATTCAACTATAAGCTGTCTAAAAGTCACATCAAATACAATGACATGTGTAGGTTGAATTCAAAAGATAGAAAAATATATTATGCAAATATTAATTTAAAAGAAGCAAGAGTGATTATATTAATATCATACAAAGCAGACTGTAAAGCAAAGACAATGACTGAAGACAAACTTCATAATGAAAATACCACATCATCAAGAAGATAATGTGTATGCATCAACAATATAGTTTCAAAATGCATAGAGCAAAATCTGACAAGCTGCAAGAAGTAGGCATAGCTACAACTGTGGTTAGGAATCTCAATACCTCACTTTAACAACCGATAGAACTACGAGAGAGACAATATGCAGTGAAACAGAACTGAACAACAGCACCAACCAAGAGAATCTAACCGAGTAGACAAAGCTTTCTGGAAATGATACATCTCTGTATCTTGATTGTGGCAATAGTCATACAGATTAACGCTTGTCATAAAATTGCATAAAGCTGCACACACACACACACACACACACACACACAAGAACATGAATACCTGACTAAAGAAATCTGAATAAGCCCCATGAATTGTACCAGTGTCAATTTTCAGACATGGATTTTGTATTACAATTATACAAAATAGTAGCATTATGAAACATTTACATACACTTCTTTGAAAATTCCTGTAAATCTACAATTATTTCAAGATAAAAGGTTTTTGTTTTTGTTTTTGTTTTTTAAGCCAGGCAAAAATGTGGTTAAGGAATATGTGCAGAATTGTACCGGAATCCAAATCCAACTTGTCTTTCCACGTTATACTCACTACTTTTATTCATTGAAAGAAATCTGAGGTTCATAGAAGGCCCTTTAGTCTTTCTCTCTAAAATTTTTCATCAATGTAAAACTGAATAATTATTTAAATATTCATATAACAGAGAAGAAAATGCTCTAATAATAAACTTTTATAATTTATCCAATATTTTTCACAAAGACATAACAGTTCTCCATGTCTATCTGCTAGTAAAGCATTTATGACACACTGGTCTATTTATAATTAAAATTTCTATAGCAAATAATAATTCAAAATACTGTAAGTCAAATAAACCCATCTTACAGACACTATGCCATGGAAATCATGAAAGTTAGTGGAGCTTTTGTCTTTGGATAGAATTAGCAGTGAATTACCTATAAGCGCAATAGGAAATATGTTCCCAACCCTTAGTTCTAAAAAATAAGATAATATCATAATTATTCATAGTTATCATATCTCTCTATTCATCTTTCATACCTAAAATGTGATTTAAAACAATTTAGCAAGGTAAAGCTAAAGGAATTCCTCATTACCAAGCCATTACATGAAATGTTAAAGGGACTTATCTAAGAAAAAGAAGATCAGAACTATGAACAGCAGAATGACAACAAACTGTCAACACCTGAACCTAAAAAAAACAAACTAAGCAAACAACTGGAAGAGGAACCAAATCACAGAAATGGACATCACATGGATGGTTATCAGTGGGGAGATGAAGAGAGGGAGAACGGGAAAAAGGTACAGGGAATAAGAAGCCTAATTGGTAGGTACAGAATAGGCAGGGGAATGTTAAGAATAGTATAGGAAATGGAGAAGCCAAAGAACTTATATGTACAAGCCATGAACATGAACTAAGAGGGGATTGCTGAAGGGAATGGGGTACTGGGTAGACAGGGGCAAAGAGGGAAAATGAGACAACTGTAATAGTATAATCAATAAAATATATTTTAAAATAAAATAAAATAATTTTGCTGATAATTTTTTCTAATTTCCTTTTTAGCAGCAATTTTGTTATAATATTCAGTCTTTTTATGTAATATTTTTAATTTTATAAAATAAATCAGGATGCAACTCAGCTCAAAACAAATTGGGCAAAATTATTCTGAGCATCAAACACTCCACAAGAATAAAAGCTGAGCTAAAAATCTCTGTAAATCAATCAATATAATAATCCAGAAATCTACGAAGCAAGACAAACATTCTTGTATGATCTTTATAAAGTGTTTGATTTGCAATGTTTTCTTTCTTAGCAATCTATATTCATTTTAAAAGTCAAACTAAACAGAATTCCACAATTTTATAAAGTTTCAAGCCATTCAGGATGCATAATTAATTGGCTTGTACTGTGCCATATTTATGAGGGTTATTCATGCACAGTATGAGATAATCATAAATTATTTTGTTAACAAAATCTCTTGAGAGACATTTTAAAGAGCTTTCCCTTGAGTAACTTCCCTTGGTGTGACTGCTCTCTGATTTCTTTTTTCCTGTTGGTTAAATCAGGAATGAGCTATTTATTACTTTATAATTATAAGTCTAATCTGAAAAATCCTTAAGCAATCTGCAGAAGAGGTGAAAAGCAATATTGGGATTCAGAATTTTCAAGTGTTGGAAACAATTTGAAGTAAAGAACAAAGTGGTATTTGTATATTTAATATCTATATTTTTATTTAAATGTATCCATGAGTTGTGGCTATATCTTGGTTTGTCTTTCTTGGCACAAAATTTATAAAAGCCGTGAAGTCTTTATAATTTTCTGGAGTTACTTCTTAAAAGCATGGGTCCAAGCAGAGTTCATGACCATAAATATGAGAAGGGAAGGGGAAGTTTTTGCCTAATAAATGGAAGGCCAAATACATCAAATGATATTTAATTGGGACTGGAAATACTCCAAGTTTGACTTTCAAAAGAAAGCTTTGATTTACAATAGTTCATGTTGCGCTCATTTTGAGTCTGCCAAAAATCCAAACTAGATCAGAGCCTTTTTTGAAATAAACACAAGCTTAATCTGATGTAGGTATCTCCAAACTCCCACTGCTTTAGTTATAACATCATCTGTCGCTGAATGATTTATAAGTCACCCTCTACAGGCAAATTTCTACAAGATGGAGGGTGAGATATTTTAACCTGAGGATATAAGAACACGTCTAACTTACATTAAAGCCACATTTAGAACAACTCTTCTTGGGAACAAAAATATTTCCTGTCCATGCTTTCTAGGACCGTGATTGTATCTGAAAATTTGCAGAACATAAAACATTCCTTCTTTGTTCTTCACTGATCAGTCAATAAATAGTTATTGCTATTATTACCCAGTGCCAGCAGAGGATTTATTACTTAGAGCCTGCTGCATGCCAGGCATTCAACCATGTGCTTTCAGAGAACAATTAAGATGCTGAGCTCCTGAGTCAGACTATGGATTTGAATACCAGCTTCCCCATTCATCTGCTGTGGACATTGGGCAAGTTACTTAACCATTAGGTACCTCACCTTCCTTTCTGTTAAAGTAGAGAGAATAACAGTGCTTGTCTCTTGGGACTGTTGTGAAGAAGAAATGATTTAGCATGTATAAATCTCTTAGAGCAGAGCCTGGCATGGAAGCATTTATTGTTAGTTATTATTGTTATTTTAATTATTATTTCATACATTTCACAGACAATGAAACTAAAGTTAATTAACTTTCCCAAGGATACATGGTATTTGAATATCAGCTTATCTGACACCATGAACTTGGGCACAACCTTACATGGCCTCTTAGTAATATTGCTTATTATTTCACGAGGAAAAATAATAATTAAAAAATTAAGACTTTCCACTGTAATATTCCCTGATATTCATCATTCAGTAAGTTTTGAACTTCAGCAGATCTAAAAAACAATTGTGCTTATAAACACTAGTGGAAGATACAATCTATCCAATAATCTGTATAAACTTTCAGGGAATCATTGAAAATAAACATTAGCTTACAAGTCCATTGTATATGAAGGAACATATCTTTCCTGGCCTGTGTCAAGTTTTTTGTTAGTGCCTCTAGGTGAAACGTGGTTGAATGAGTAATTAAAACACAATGGCAAATCAAAGCAAAATGTCTTATAAATATTTAATCTTTAAGCTAAGGTTTCTATGTTCACAAAGGACACAAAGATTTTACTTGTACAAAAGCCACTTTTACAATTAATAGCGGTCTAAGACTACCGTAAGTGTTCACACCCCCGTTCTCCTTGCATGAGCTCAGATAAGGATTCGACTGAGACTTTCATGGCATCTGCCAGACAGATTTCTGTAAAAATTAATTAGTTAGTGCTTATAATGCTTACAAATCACTTATTACAGAACTTGGAAAGTTTATAAGTACTCAATAAATGTCAGTTGCTACTATCAGTCATGGAAGATGTTGCTAACTAGTACTAAATCAGATTGTTCCACTTTCTAAGCCCATTGGGAAAAGATCTATAAAAAACAGGGACTTCCATGGATATTCAGAAGGAAAATTAACAAATTCTTTATATCAGTACATGGGTGGAGTTACAAGAAAGATTCTTCACTGAATACTGTCATCAGATTGAAACAACAGGAAGTGACTATGTTAAAAAGCAAAGCTATTCTGGCCACTTTATAGCTCAGCTGAGAGAACGTGGGCAACTGTTTCTATTGTGATTCCAGGTCCAGCCCGTGGCATCTAAGAAATTGCTATATGGAGAAAAAGGATCATCAGCAGTTTCTAATCCTCCAGGGATTTTGTGATGCCAGTGCAGTTAGAGACAGCATTGTAGAAACAGGCAAGGTAAATGTCCCAAGACAAAATATAAAATGTCCTTAAGAAAGGAATGCAGAACAGTCAACTTATTTGCTGTTTTGTTGATGGCAATAGCTCCTTGCAATAATGGATTCAAATCTAATTACTATTTTTAAGCAATTATATAGCACTTTATTTTTGCCAAGTGCGTTACAATAATTTTTTATTAGATGTTCATCACAGTAACCCCGTGAAGGAGGTCAGAATATCTCCAAGGAAGACAAGATGAAGTTATTTTTTCCTGAAAGATCTTGAGATAGAATGCTCTAATTTTCCTAATGCAAATATAAAAGTTTTAAGTCGATGTTCTCACACACGACCTGGTTTAATAACTTGCAGTTGGGAGTCTCCCTACCTTTTCTCTGCCTGCTGCCATAGCTGAGAGAGTCCTGCATCCTCGAGGCCAAAACACAAATAATGATACAAATTAAAATGTGAGGAACACATAATGAAAATAAAAAAATTCAGAAAAGAAACGGTTAATGGAATCTCAGAAATTGTTTAATCGAAAGCAATAAAAACAAGGAATTTTTGCATCACTTGACAATTCTCCAAATACTTTTTGTCAATGGAATTATTAAATAATTTCTTGTTCAATGATCGCCATTACTGTTAAGAAGTAACAATATTTTTAAAGATTAAAAAATCTTTCTATAGATGCAGGAAATGATATTTAAAGAGGTGAATAACCCGCTCAAGGTAACACAATGAATAGCAGGTAAATTGGGTAGTTAATAGTCTTAACCAAGACCAAGCTAGCCCTATTTAACCTATTGGTTTCTTGTAAAGGGTAAAACCAATTTAATACTAAGGCTGACAAGGTCACAAAAAAAGTAGAATTTCTGCTTCTGCTTCTCCAAAACTGCCAGTGTAAGCTAGCTTAGTGCATAAATCATTTCTCCCCAAAGTGTGTGTCACTCCAGTTTGCAAGAGTATGATTCACGCTGTCCTAGGATATAGCTCCAAGGAGAAAGAGAAGTGATGGCCTTTTGGAGTCCTGACCTTGACACTGGTAGTCTAGGAGGTTGTCTTTGTGCTACTAGTACCACTGTATATTTACCTGGACAGTGGTTGGAATGATACAGAAATCCTGGCCAAGAAGAATATTGTCTTCTGGTCCCACCTAGCACCAATCTAAGGATGCTGAAATTACAGTTAGTTTAAGGGCAAGCCTCTGTTACCCTCTGAATAGTCAGAGGCCACTGTTCTCCAGAAGAGCAGAAGAAACGGAGTTGCAAGCAGATAAGGCAACGTTGTAAAAAGAAGCTATCTGTTCCAGTAGCTTAGAGTAAAATTGGAGACTTCTCTTTAAGAATACGTACTACTGGCTGCAGCAGATAGGAGTTCTTGGCTGTCTTTAATTGCCACATTTCACTTACGAAGCACTGCACACCCACATGGGAAACTTATCTAGACAGTGCTATGGACAGATGGACTCCAGACAGGCGGCAGCAGGTGTGAAGGCAACAGAGGAAAACAATGGGAGTTCTGTCACTACACACAGGGACTTCCCCTAGTGGGAGGAAGAAATTCTGTAACCAGCAGCCAAGAGCCAAAGTGAACCCTAAGGGAACAGTGCAGTGGAAGGAGTTAAAGATCTGGGGCCAGGAGATGGCTCAGGGTGAAATGTTGAGGCCCTGCTCTTCCTGTTTGCAGTATGTGCTGGGCAAATTTACTCATGTTTTCAGTCTGTCCCACAGCCTTCAATCTAAGTGCACTTGCTGTTGTCAATCTGCCACTGCAGGGTCTGTTAAAACTTCCAGTGGGAGTATCTAGAGTTCTCGGGAAATATTTTGGAAGTTTAAAAATTAAAATGATGTGACTCTATTGGATGCAGAAATCTCTAACACACAGTTTTAAATGTGAGCTTTGTTCATGCCAAGAAAACATGACTCAGACTTAACCACACCAGGTATGATTCAGAGGCTTAATGTTAGCGTAACTGTGGCCTGAACCTAGATTTCAGGAAGCAGCAGAGCCAATAAATGTTGCCAGAGGTACTGACTTTGCAAGATTTTCTAGCCTACTCTTTAAAACAGGTATGTATTTAAGGCAACAACCCAAGAGTAGATAATCTGGAATAAAGGAAACCTGAATTCCTTTATGTCATACAGAAGTATTTATTTTCATAAATTTAATTCTATAAGCAACCCAGAAAACTGATATATTAGGATGTGAAGTCAGATAATTGATGGGGAAGTAAGGGTTTGTTTGCTTTTCTTTAAGAAAAACAAAGCACACTACACATAGAAAACAATTGAGGGGGTTTTAATTACAAACTTTACTATTGTTTTTTGAACAGGTATTAAAACTATAATGCCATTTCTGAAAAAATATTTTCCTATATTATAATGTTACTATATACTAATGATAATTAAAGAGAAATAACCATTTTAAATAATTACCATGACTATGTAAAGTAGCTTTGCCCACGGGCAGATTCAAGTTCCAAGAGACCCTCTTTTCCCCAAAGACTGTCAGGTTTTCCAGTTTCTCTATTGAGAGCTTTTGTCCATGTTTGTGGGAGAGACTGGCCCAGCCTGGGGAAGCGAAGGGTGTGGGGGATGGTCCCCTGGTCCTTTATTTTCTTGGTGAGTTGCGAGCACCTTGCGCCTTGTGCATTCTCTTTGTGGAGATTGGCGATTAGGCCCTTTACTCCCTGGAGTGTCAGGGGCAGCTGTCAGAAACAGCCCGCTGCCCCTCTCAGAGCTGCATTTTGACTTCGCAGATGAAGGAAATGGCCTCAGAGCCCCACAGGAGTGGGGGACAATAGGGTAGGGGCTGGGGCACATGTAGATATTTTTCTGTATTCCTTATAATTTGGCAAAGCTAAACTCAAATTTTCTTGCTTTAGGTCTGATATCCAAATGGAGGAAAATGCAAATAAATATGAAAAATGTATCTACCAGAACCTAGAGTATGTAGTTAATTAGTTGATGAGTTTAGTCAAATGTGTTACTTGATATTTTATGGACAATGCATTCATATTCATAAATTCTATATCTATATATGTATATGTGAATAAAAATATAGATATATAATTTTTCTACATACGTGTGCACACATTGTTTTTAAACTATGTTGTCTCTTTTATGATTTTATGTATATGAATTATCAAAAATTATTTACTTATGTGTGTGCCTATATTTGCCAAAATAATCTTTTATCTATTACAGTAATCAGAATAACTTTTTTGCATTCTGAAACCTTGTAAAAATTTACCACACAGTTTAGGACTCAGAGTATTAACCTTGGGTATTCTCAGCTAGACTTTTAGCCCTTGAAAACCTGGATTCCATTTAATTTCTTTTCATTTCCAGCCCAATTATATTCACAAATATATACTTCAATTGCTTGTTAACTTGGCTTTATATATAAAAATGTGCCTATCTGCATATTAGCAAATATTGTCAAGTTGAATGAACCAAGATGCCTCATTTCCAATCTTATGGAGGAAGAATTCTCCTAAAAAGTGTTCAACTCCTGGCCTACAGAGCAACCTGCAGAGGTCTCACAATGACTGTTTCAACCCATATCTTCTCTTCTGTATTTTTCTCAATTCTCTTCGTGATGTCTTTCAGTGGGAGAAGTTGGTAGAATAACTCAGTTGTGTTTTGACAAACTGCTATTTACGGAACACATATTTAGCTAAGAACTCTTAGAATGTCACATGAGCTGAAGTTTTTCTTTAGGGAAAATATATTTCAAACAGGGCTAGCCACAGCACTTAATTTAGAATTTTAGCTTCTCTTTATTGAGAAAAATAAGAATTGTTGTGCCAAAGGACTTAATTCTATCAAATTACTCTTCTGAGGTATTTTTTGTAATGAGTATATTTGGTTGAAGAAATAAACATTTAATTAAATCAAAATGCAAAAAAGAAAAATCATGCACTTAAAAGGACTTATTCAACTATTTTAGTGATTTTAGTTTGGGAATTAAACATCATGGAAACATATAGAAGTTATAATTTGCATTCTCTCTCAGGTATCAATACTAGTGATTGAGGATTTTTTTATCTGCCCCTAGTCTTTTAAAACATAGAGAAGAAAGAAGGAGCTCCTACCCTTTGCGACAGCATGGAAGGAATTGGAGAGTATCATGCTAAGTGAAATAAGCCAGGCAGTGGAAGACAAATACCATATGATCTCACCTTTAACAGGAACCTAATCAACAAAACAAACAAACAAGCATAATATAAACAAAGACACTGAATTTGAGAACAGTCTGACAGTGTCCAGAGGGGGAGGGGAGGGAATTTCAGGGGAAAAGGGGAACGGTTTAGAGCAACAAGTATAAAGGACTCATAGACAAAAACTATGGGGGGTGGAAATGGGAGGAAGGTGGGGAGGGCTGGGGTGGTGGGCTGGGGCAGGGTAAAAGACAGAAAACTGTACAATATCAACAATTAAAACATAGAGAACAAAAAGATAAGGAGCCAAGGAAGAATTCAGAGAGGTGATGGTTGGCACAGGTGGTTGCTAAATTTGCATCTCTTCTTACATCCTTCCTTTTCAAATATTCTTAGAATGAGAGGTATTACAGGCTCTCCCAATTTTCCTTCTGTAACCACAGAACCAGCTCAAAATGAACCTTTCCTGTTTAATGAGATACTGAGTTGCTTTTCTGAGACAACAGACCAATACATGCAGCTGAACCATGCACAGAGAAGAGAATTTTGACCTAAAGCTGCACCCAGGACCAAATCTCACACTCTCCTCCTCCATGCCAACACACACACGGAGCTAAACATAACAGATCTTGAACACTGAAACCCACTCAGAAGCCAAGTGTCTGTTGTCCAGGAAGATCTGATTTTGATGCCCCTTTACCTTAAATGGCCAAGTTCCACTGTCCTCCAATGAAAGCTTGCCCCATCAGTGCTTCCGCATACCTGTTCCTCTAACCCCTTAAACACCCTTAACATAGTTCAGTAGGCAAGATGGATTGGAGGCACCATACAGTATCCCATCTTCTCAGTTGGTGCCTTCTCAATCAATGAAACTTTATTTTACTCCAAACTTTTGAGTTTTGATCTTTTGAAGAGTTGGACATATGAACATTGGTTCGATTAAGTTATACTATAGCTTTTGTCTTCATATTACCCCATTGTGTCAGAAATTGTTCAGCAAATTAAATACATTTTTCTTTAAATACTCTTTTTACACTAAAGGGACACATTGTTAACTCACTTACAACTATCCAATGTTTCAATAACCATGAGAACACTGCACTTTCTTGACAAAAGACCTTAGTGGAAGATTTAATGCAGCTACAAATATTTGGGCAGATGCAAATGTAAGGATTTATTTGTTAGTTTACATTTTCACAGCTTCCTTAATTTTTTGGAAAAAAATAGTTTAAAACTAGTGCTGTAATCATGACATTTCACTTACAGAGTATATACTGCTTTGGTCGGTGATATAGACCTAACTCCAAGATAGCATTCTTTCCCTCTGTGTGGCCTCTCTGATGCTACCTTAACCCTTTTAATCTAAGGCCAGTCTCTCCAGTGCCTTGAAATCATTTACCACCACAATTTGGACCACACAGTTGAAATTCTAGTTTTGCCCAATGATAAGTCTGGATAAAACTGTAATGAAGGCTGCGTGTCCCCAGAGCAATAGCCTCTTCTTCCATTGTCCTCTCCCCACCACCAGTGATAGCAAGACACTCTCACGATAATAACAAGGTAGTTTTGTGTCAGTCCCTGTGCTAGATGCATCCCATGGTATGGATTATTTTATAGCTGCAGAAAAACAGAGGAGGCTGGTGTTACTAAATAGGCACCTCAGATGAGGTGATGGGAATTCATAGAAGTACATTGGCTTTGCTACAACCGCAGAGCTCAAAAGGGGTAATCAACCAATGTAGGCCAATGATTCCAGGTGGTGACAGAGTGATGAAACATCATCTTAAGCACCTTGCAAAGAACTTAAACCACTGAAGGTGGGACAATGCAAGGGGCTATTTTGCCACAGTTCATAAGGTCATACATTACATTCTTCCTTGGACTATCTTAAATATATAAAGGGCCCATAATATAACCTGTACTTGTGTTTTCCTTTATTTTTCTAGGTGTGGGAGTGGAGGAGTGATAGTTCAGGTCTATGTTGGATGCCTAGATATCCTGTGAACTGACAGAACAGGTGGAGGAGTGTTTGGCCAGTAGATGGAGGCTGAACTTTGGAATTAGACTAATTGTATTTGAATAAACTCATCTACTTATTAGCTATGTGCCTCTCAGAAGTTTATGTAATCTCATCTCTCATCTGCAAAATTAGGATTGCAATCTATTAAGGGGAGTTAAGTTGGTACCATTGGTCTGTTTTGTAACCTTTGGTCAGTAACTCCAAAAACTCTAATATTTTTGTACTCTAGGATTAAACTAGTTTGTAGTCCTCTAACATCTGGCATTTTCTCATCTATAAAAGGGGACCTCTTATTGATATTCTGCATCCATTTGTTTTAGAATATTTTGCTTTCTACTACTCCTGGTTGATGTATGCAATTTCAATACTCATCTAATCTTTCTAAAGATGTTGATGTCGGGCAGGGGACTAAACACAGAGAGGTGGGGCTGAATGTTGAGAGATGCCCATAGTTCACAAAAGGAGAACCTGTCCCTGTTCAAATATATTTGAAATAAACATGATCCTTCTGGTGACAATTTGGGAGAATGGGTTTTCCTCTTTCATACCTAAACCTTATTTAAAATGTATACTTAGAAATAAGGTAAGAGACAATTATATTCTCTTTATAGTCTGTTCAGCTTAGAACCATGGACTCCTATAGTTCTATAATTTAGATATACCATGGTCCTTATAAAACTTAGTCCAGGTTCCTAAATAACTTCTTTCATGGGCAAAAGACTCATTCCCTAAGGTTTTGGTAATGCTATCAAGGAAATAATAAATGTGAGGGAAACTAGCATAGTTACTAACACATTGTAATGGTCAATAATTTTAGTGGTTTATTTCTTTCCTTATCTCTTCCTTCCATTCTTCCCATTTGCTTCATAAAGGTAAGTGAATGTAGGAGCATCCCAGGACATAGATCTTTGAGTGTACCTTGTTTCTCTCATGGCACAACCCCATCATCCATACTCTTAACTACCAGGCAGTTCTGTATTCCTAGGAAGTTGGAACCACTTATTCCCAACTTGCTCCAGTTCTGAGTGAAGCCATGAACAGTGAATTCAGAGGACAGAGCCTGTTCACTGGAAAGTGATTGAAGTGGCATTCCACCCATGACTAATTTATTTAGTATTCAAAAATCAGTAAAGATTCTCCTGTCACATTATTCTCCCAAAAAGGGAATAAAAATAAAATAGAAACCTGTCTGATGCCTCAGGCATGTTCAGTTTGCTGTTCAGGTCAGTTCATTTCAGTGCTTAGTTTGTGGCACTTCATTTAACAGAATCATTTAACACACACAAAGTAATTATAAAAATAAACAAATTTGGGTTCCTGGGGTGGGTATCTGACATTGAAAAACACTGAAATCTCTACTGCTGGCTTAAACTATTTGGCATTCAGTAAGCAATTAAACTAAGTTAATTTTGAATATAGGTTATGGATGAGTTCTTACATATCTCAATCTTGACTTATATTGTAATTGAACTTAGTAATGGATAAAGGAATGATGCCTACAACATCATCACTCATAATTAAGCAATGTAGAAGAATATTTATTGCAGACTGACAGAGCTCAAAGTAAAGTTAACAGATATTAAAAATAGAGGAAAACTAAAGGTCACTTAAGTCTAGTGCATACTTTTATGTAAGGAAAATGAGGATCAGAGAAGCTAAGGGACTTCCATGAAGTCATAGAGCTCCTTAGCTGCAAAGCTTATGGTTCAAATCTCCTGTTTTCCAAACAAGTCCTTTTTTTAAAAAATTTTGTAACTATTGATTGATAAATTATATATGGATGTACATTTATTTTTGAAATGTGTTAATAAGAAATTTGTTGACCAGTTACTTGAAGTGTGTTATCATATAGTAAGCACAAAATATTTGCCCAGATCATACATTTTCAGCTCCTACATACAGAGCCAGGAAGGTTGAAGTCAGGAAGAAAATCATATATAAGCCCACATCTCTGTGTATCCTGCAGCTGTGATTACAACCTTGGTTTACATATGCAAATATTTCTGGATGATGAACTCAGAGAGAAAGACTGTCAGAGGCTGAGAGAGGAAATAAACAAAGGAAAGGTGTTTGGAAAGTAGGCAAAGCTTATTATGAGCAGTTATTCAGCCTGGAAGAGTTTGCAAGCCATTCCAATTTTGACCTTATTTATATTCCCAATGTGATTGATCAACAAATGTGGATGGAAGGTTGATTCCATTCAAGGCACTATTGTAAGAACTTGAGAAATAAAAAGGAGACTGCCAGTCAAAGTAGTGGCATAGGTAAACACAGCTTACTTGCTGGCACAACCACATCAAACTACAACTAAAAATAGAAAAACCGTCAATCAGAACCATCAGAAATCAAGTTGAATGGAAGTCTGACAACTGTGGAATTAAAGAAACCACATCTATTCAGACTGTTAGGAAGGGTAAAGATGGAGAACAGACTGGTCCCACATTCACCTGTGGTAGATAAAATTCATCAGGGATATCTCAGGAGTGAAGAGTCCTAGACCACACCAGGCTTCCCAGCCTAGGGTTCTAGTGACAGGAAGATAAGTCCCCACACCTTCTGGCTGCAAAAAAAACAAAACAAAACAAAACAAACAAACAAACAAAAAAAAAACAGTGGGGACACAGTTAGTGTTAGAAAATTCTAGAGTCCCAAGCAGTTCCTCTTAAAGAACCCACACATGAGCTCACCTACTCAGACTCATGCCCTCTAAGCTCCATCACTGGGTTAGAAGCTTGAAAGGCACCAGTGGCATACAGGGAGGAAGTGAAGGGTCTGGCATCAAGACAAGAGCTGGGGACAGCTTTCTCCCAGACAGAAAGGCCATTTTCCCTTTTCTGAACCTTCCTCCAATAGAGCTACAGAGATGGCAGGTGGGTGCCATTTCTGAGATTCCATCAACTTGACTAACACCATTTGCCATGCCCCAGAGATCCCCTAAAACTCCATCCCACTCAACTTATGGTCCCAGCAACACTATTTACACAGTTTTCCTTATGAATGGATAATCTTGGATCATGCTTCACAACTTCCTAAATTCTGTCAAACAAGCAACAGCTAATCTCAGTGAGGCCCTCTTGCTAATGGCCCCAGGCATGGCAATAACAGCAGCCAGCCTAGATGGACATTTGGCTTCACCTGGAAATCTCCAAGCCCAGCTCAAGTAGTAACCATCTCAGATTACTTTATAGCCCAGGCAGGTGGGGGCTGATCTTTGCTTGCACCACCTGGTTATTGCCAGAGTCTGCACACTCAGTGGACAGCTACAGACCATGTTGGAGTACTGCCACACTGCCTTTGCATAGCTGATCCTCCATGGAGGGAGGAGGTTGGGTGGTCATTGGTCACAGCCAGTCCTTACAGCTGGATGACCTGGGTAAATCCCTCCAATTGACCTGCCAACAGCAACCAAGGCTCAACTATAAGAGGAGGTATACTCAGCCCACACAAAGGGCACACCTTGAGTACCCAGTTTGGGTGATACGGGAAGCTGTGCCACTGGACCTTACAAGGCACCTTCTACATTAGGCCACACTACCAAAACACGGAGTCAAAGCAGCTCTACCTAATACATAGAAACCAACTCGGGGAGGCTGCCAGTGAGGAGACAAAGAAACATGGTCCAAATGAAAGTTAAAGATAAAGAGAGAATCTTGAAAACAGCAAGAGAAAAGCAGTCGGTTATCTACCAGGGAGTTCCATGAGACTGTCAGCTGATTTCTCAAAAGAAACTTTGTAGGCTAGAAGGGATTGTCAAGAAATATTCAAAGTCATAAAAAGCAGGGATCTACAGCCAAGATTGATTTACTCAGCAAAGATATCATTTGGAATAGGAGGGCAGATAAAGAACTTCCCAAACAAGAGAAAAATAAAGGATTTCACCACCATCAAGTCACTATTATATGAAATGTTAAAGGGACTTATTTAAGAAAAAGAAGAAGATCAAAGCTCTGAACAATAAAATGGCAATAAATACATATCTATCAACAATTGAATCTAAAAACAAACTAAGCAAACAAGAAGAATAGAGATGAAATCATGGATAAGAAGAGGGTTTGATTGTTGCCAGATGGGAGGGGGGTGTGGGGAAAGGGTGAAGAGATGAGGGGATTAAGAAGTACAAATAGGCATTACAGAATAGCCATGGGGAAATCAGTTACAGTATAGAAAATGGAGCAGCCAAAGAACTTATATGCATGACCCATGGACATGAACAATGATGTGGATATTGCCTGAGGGCATGAGGATGCTGGGTGCAGGAAAGCAAAGGGTGAAACATTGGAACAGCTATAATAGCATAATCAATAAAATGTAATTTTAAAAAAAGAAATAAAAAAGATATCTGGGCATGATTTCTGCCCAATGCATAGTAAATTGTGTTTGAGAAGATAGTATGTGCAAATAAGGACAAATAAAAATGAAGATCAAATAGAATAATTTCTAAATGTTTCCAAAGGGAAAAATGTGTTATGTATTACAAGAAGAAAAAAACAAAATTAGATGCAATGTCATACAACACCAAGAAAGAAGTAGCAGGAATCCACATTGATTATACTTATAGTATAAAACAGATCCTTTACATAGATCTGTTTTAATATAAAATCCTAAGAGACATTATTATATAAGAAAGATGTAAAACATGACATTGTACTTAAACAGAGAGAGTTCTATAGACCTTAGGACTGTGCTTGTTACTTTAAAGAAACAATCTGTGTTGTTTGGGTGAATTAGATGAATATATGTATAATAGGTGGAGAGAATGAGTACTCTCTCACTAACTTAGTTGCTCTCTGTACCGCATAGTATTTTTCCTTCTTTCTTTTTCCAGCATATTTGCTTTATTTTTCTTACATAAAGGCCAGCTTCTTATTTTTGTAGCACATATACTATGTAAAATGAATATCCACAGCTCAGAGTATAAATTACCTCAATTTAAGTGAAGTACTCATAATAATTCTTTGTCTCAGTTCAAGTCCACAGTCTCAGAAAGAAGAATACAATTACCAAAGCTACAATTACATACATAATTTTGGTCTGATCAATTGTGACCATGGCAGGAGTAGAACCTTATAATACAATATGGCTGCCCAGGACCACCTCTTGACTGAGAAAAATCAATTATCAGATACATAAATCCCCCATGAGTCAGCTTTTCTCTGATAATTGCTCTTTTATCACAGCATATAACTCACAAATTATCTAATACACCAAGGTTATTTAGCTATCGAGTAAGAGGGCAAGAGGTCAAACCTGTCTCAATTCCAAAGATCTTACATTTAAACACTATACATATTACCTCTCTCCAAAACAATTTGATGAGCAGTTTTCCTGTAATAGTCCACTTTTAAGAATTAATTGTTCTAAAATATCTATTGGTATAACTATAAATACCAATATAGTTACTCTAAAATGGGCTAAAGTTTATCAAACACGTATGAGTAATTCACTCTCTGGGTTTTCCTTGGGAACAATTTAATGTATCCTGTTACAGAGTCTTGGGAAACATAGAAATGCTTAAATGAGTTTCCCCAAAAGTCTTTAAACTATAGCAGTAGCTTAGCTTAAGCAGCATCTCTAAACTTGAGTAACACACAGAATACTTGAAATTTCAAAAGTAAATTTTAAGAACCATCAGCGTTACTTAAATTATTTCCATTATATCATTTAATAAATCATTGCACATGTAAAAGTAGATATAAACTTCTTATGAGAATAGCACCCAAAGGGAAAAGGTTTTTAAATACAAATTAAATATTATCAAAACTACTGCAGAAGTAGAACATGCTTCATGCTACTGCAGCATAGACTATATTTACTCACAGCATCTCATGTCACTAACTACAGTACCATGTGCCATGAGGAATGTTGGTTGACCCACATTTTTCTCTGTTATAATTACTTTGGAATTTTTCCTTCTACCTGCTGTCTTATTGCTGTTTGGTCTTTATATGAGTATACATCACTTATGTTTGCAATCTGCCCGCATTTCCTTTTTCATTAGCCCAAAACAAATGCATGGCTGCACATGGATATGAGGTGATCATTCCAGTGAGTCCAACGATACTTATCCTACATTTCTTAAACTAATTATTGAAATGAAAAATGGAATATAAAAACCATCACTGAATTTACTTCTGTTGACTCACAGAAACACTGAATTTGCACATAAATATAAAGTGACTGAAGTCCTGAAACAAATAAACAAAAACTTGCTAAAGATATAGCTGGCCTCATTCCTAGTTGGTTTGGCTACTGATTATATGAGCAATTGCAATCTGAGGCCAATCAAAACTCTTATTGGCATGCCACTGTGTACAATTGTCAAACTGGTTTCATTGCTCAAGGATTCAGTTACTTGTTTCTAAAAATGTATCTCCCAAAGTTGACCTCCAGGAGAATGGCCACCCCACCACTTCCATTCACACAGGACAGGGAGCACTCCTTGGAAGGTCATGTTCTCAGACCATAGCTTCTCCTACCATCTCAATGTTTAGAGAAATTTAACAGCAACCTTTGCTCACAAAAGAAAAAGAAAGGAAGGACGTTGGTTTTACAGAGTAAAATGCTATTTATTTTAAAAAGGGATCTATATTAGCCATTGAAGTATAATATGGAGATTAAGTTCCTCCATATTAATTGCTAGGACTCTGATTCATTGAAAACTGGTTAGTTGAGTCTGGCTGCATCACCTTAGATAAATAACTGTAAGACAACAGTTACAGAGAAATGCGGGAGTTCATCCTTCTGCATTCCTTGTCTTAGTGAATAGCACCATTTTAAATTCAGTTTCCCAAGCCAGTAAATCATAATTTTCTTCTATTTTTTCCTACTACAGACAACATATTTATTTTAAGAGTACTATTTAAATAACTCTGATGTTCACACACTATCTCTTATATCCCAGTCCCACAATCCAGGTCCTCTTGGATTCCCCATAATAAATTCCCAATTGTAATCCCACTCCACACACAATTTATTTTCCACATTGCAACCAGAAAAATATTCCTAAGTTCATCATGTTCCTGCTCCAAGATCTCTTATTAGCTCATTGATCATAGGGTAAAAAGTTAATATACCTTGCACAGCACTCTATAAACTAGAAACTATATACCTCTTTAGTTTTCTTTCTTGCTACTTCTATCTATCTCCTACTCTACCTCTTTTTCACATCTTAAACTTTACACTTACTATTATTCCATCTGGGAAATCCTTCCTAGCTCTCCTTCTTCCACTTGCATTTCTAAATTTTATCTAGCACTAGAGTGATGTGGTTGAGAAATATAGCATAAAGCTTTAAGTGGGACTAATCTGGAATTAAGTCTTATTTGTCACTAACTCCACGTACTAGAGCATTTTACTACTCTCCATATACCTACATTAATGTAGATAATTATAGTACCTACTCCAAAGAGTTGTTTCATGGAATAATTATGCTTGGTTTGGAGCTGGACTCACACTCAGAAAGTGGTAATTGCTAGCTAAACACTAATCAAGGTGTACATTTCAGGCATTTCATACTCACCTGTTAGGGATTAGATATCACTTAGTTTGTAAAAACCATTATTGATGTGTTCCTCTAGTTCCAAGTATGGCATTTTAAAAAAGATTTTATTTATTTATTTTTAGACAGAGGGAAAGGGAGGGAGAAAGAGATGGAGAGAAACATCATTGTGTGATTACATCTCTCTCACCCACTACTGGGGACCTGGCTTGCAACCCAGGCATGTGCTCTAGCTGGGAATCAAACCTGCAACCCTTTGGTTCATAGGCCAGCACTCAATCCACTGAGCCACACCAGCCAGGGTCCAAGTATGGCTTTGTTACCTGTCCTATAAATTTTGCCAGCATAACACTTATCATACTGTTGTTCAGTGACTAATTTAATTATATGTCTTCCCCAATAAACAGCAAATCAGCCTGGTTCACTGGCTAAAATGTACCTTGTATTTTTTATGTATTTTATGTATTTTATGAAGTACCTTGTACTTCATAAAGTATTTTTTTAGTGAATTAAGTTCAAGTAGTGTTTACTCCAAACTTCATCTGCTTTTCTATGCCAGTAGCCTGCATAGAGCCTATTTAGCTTTGAGTTATTTCATTTCATAGATTATCCCTCTTACCTGAGCCTGAGACTCTCATAGTTGAGATTTCATTTTAAAATATGCAGTAGCAGAAGGTGTAGTAAATCCAGTTCTAATATTTAAAAAATAACCCAAATATTAGAGATGCAGGTGATACTGACTAGGTGATCGATCCTATTATCTTCACTTGGGATAAAAACATTTCTATTAAAAGCAAAAATATTTTAAATTTAGTTTATTTAATTATTTGCATCTTTGTGAAAACTATAGAGCATTTTCTATCTATATGATTCATAGACATTAATAGCTACCATAATTATTGTGCCTATTTTCTTATATATCTCATCTGTTTATCTAATGGCAGATCTTGGAGAGCAGACAGAGTGTGGTTTTTTAATTTCTTACAAACTTAGTACAAGTGATTTACTGTAATAGATAACCAATAAATATGAAATGACTGGTACTATTTTAATTTTTCACAGACTTATATTTTCACATTTATAAGATATGCTATTATTCCAACATCATGTCCACTGAAAGTGTAGTTAGCCTCACTTTTCACCAGGTTGGCGAAAGTAATGGAGTACAAGGATAAGGACAAACCTGTTTCTGGGGTCCTTACTCCACTTCTATCTTCTTAAGGGTTGGCAAATCTCCTATCTAAGCACACAATGGCATTTTCAGTCAGGGTTTCCCACAGGAAGCATTATGCCTTCAAGAGAGGAAAGAAAAATCATCATGGCATGCCAAGCAGGATGTCACTTACACTCGGTTGGCCACATCGTCAAGGTTCATTTCCATTAAGCTTTGTGTCAGTTCAGGAGCTTTACACATGAGGCTGTGTGTAGCAGTCTACCACTGCTGACTGCCCTGGGGCTAGCCCAGAGTCCCAATCTTGTCATTGGTTTTCCAGAATGCCTCTGTGAGAATTAGTTGCATATGCTGGCCAACCTCACCACTTGAGACAGGACTGTGGTTTGGTTGCATTTTTATAAATCACTCTCTTGCTAAACACTTACCATCTTTGACATATTTAGATAGGGAAAATATAAGAATAAAAAGAGAGTGAAAATAGTCATAGATAATGACAGATTAGTGGATAGATAGATGGATATAGATGGAATGGATGGATGGCTTCTGACTTTAATAGTAGAAAACAAATGTGAGAAGGGTATTGTTTTCAATTTCTTTCTAATGCTTCTAAAACATGTCATAAAGTGTGCATAAGAGAGATATTCTGACTCTTTTTTAGTAGTAATCATATTCAACTACTTGCATCAACTTAAAACAATAGAGAAATAAAAAAAAAAAAAAAAAAAACTTTAACCCAGAATAACACTGGATGGAGGAAGGATGAGGGGGTAAGTCTATGACCTTTTTTTCCGTTGGTGTAGCCCATGAAGCCATATTGATTAAGCGTATAAGAAAGCTACCTATTATTTATCGAAAATATTTCCATTTAAAAAATTAATGATCTCTTCCAAACTGCTTTAATCTGTGGCCAAGTGAAGTCCTCTATAAGTCATGAAATAATATTGGATATAATAAACAGGATACTTTAATTTTAATATTTTATCTTCCACTCTTATTTCCTCATTACAAGTTTTTAACCACTTCATTCTTTAAATACTAGCCTTAAAATAGTTTGCTGTGGCCTCACCGGTGTGGTTCACTTAGTTGAGCATCATCCCACAAAGCAGAATGTCGCTGGTGGGATTCCCTGTCAGGGCACATGCCTTGGTTGAGGATATGGTCCCCATATCAGAGTCAACTGATTGATGTTTCTCTCTCTCTCTTTCTTCCTCCTTTCCCCTCTCTCTAAAAGTAAATAAATAAAAGCTTTAAAAATTTGCTGTTTGCATGATATCATAGAGGAGTATTTAAAAGTTCTCCTTACATAAACTATCCCATTCTTAATATATTGCACATTTATTAAATTTACACTATCTGAGATTACTTCATTATCATAAAGACTGCCACCAATAAATTTCATGGTATTATGGATTATGAAGTTTATAAAGGGCAATGTATTCATTTAGTATGTGTCAATAGCATCATGTTATGAATTTGAGACAGTTAAGAGGAGAAATTATGACATAACACAGACAGGTTTTAATAGAGACTAGGAGAGAATAGGAAGTTATCCATATATTTGCATATCTTCACTAATTTTTATTTTCTTTCTTCTACTCTCAGATTTTATGTAGGTTGTGCTGGTAGAGTTAACTACAATTTTGTTCATAGTTTGTACAATATCAAGACAGATTTATGACACCAATGAAATAAATGACACCCAAAGCTAAATGCAATAACTATTGATACTTTTGACACCTTTTTGGGGTAGGGAAAGGTAAGTACATTTATTTGTGTATAAAAGTTTAGAGAGCTACTTGCATTATGACATATAGGAACACTTTACTATGTGTTACTATATAAATTGGATAAAAAACCAAATGAGTATAATGAACTGGATGATGGTAGTGTGAAGGTGCACAGAATGTAAACAACCTTCCTTTACTGTGAAAAACCCCAAATAGATGAGGTCCATGTCACACTTTTCAGTATAGCTCAAGGTGGCAGATACTCCTTTCCCAAACTCCCAGACTACTAATACAGGGCTCTGACCAAAGCTAGCCAATTGAATGTTTCTACCAAGTCTTTGAATCTTGGTATAGTAATGCAAAGGCATTGAGTTTGTCAGAAATTTTTGGTAGAGACGTCATTAGAGCCAACAGTCCAGTAGGGTGGCAGTGAGTGCGAGGTGGCATAATCTTGGTTTTGCTTTCCTGTCCATTAGTTCTTGCTAGTTTTCTGCCACAAGTTCTTTAACTGTTCTGTTAATTCTGAGTTATGTAATGTTGATCCAATAAATTACATTTTTGCCTTAATTTGTAAGACATGGTATTTTTTTATTTGCAACTAGGTACATATACATATTTTTACACTTTTTTCCCCCTCTGGAGTTCTGTTTAACATTTCTTCAGGAAGAATTTAATAATCAGTGCTTAATCTCTAGGAAATTTTTCAAGAGCTTATTGTTATTCTCTTTGTGTTGCACTTTTGACTACCCATTTTTTTCAGTTGCTTACTCAGAGCCAGTAATGAGTGTTTTATCCTGTAACTCCAGTAGGATATCCTATTATACCTTACAAAAACTGAAGGCCAGTCCTTGGTATGGCAATTTATGTCATTGACTACTGGCCTGATTTTAGTTGTGCCCAAGCCTGCCTTCAATGCCAACATTTCACATCCAATTCTATGGATACAGTCATCATGTTTTTTAAAAAATTTCCATTAAATGCAAATCTTTATAGGAATAGTTATATCTGAATAAATACTAAAAATTCATGTTGTCCTGATTTAGTTATCAAGAAAAAAGGAATCTGAGAAATCAATGTAATAAAAAACAAATAAAAATTAAAGCAAGATTTGGATCATGATAATATTCAACAATTCACTGACATTTTTCATAAATCATGAATATTCGTGGAAAGATAGAAGAAGGGATAGATTTATCTCAGTTTTGCTAAATGTTGAGGGAAGTCACTAGAGGGCGTACTGAGTATCTAGTGGTGGGAGAAAGCACTTGAGAATAGTTAGAGTAAAGAGGTATGCTAGGCACTGTGGACAATATAAAGAATGTTTTGTTCTGGGTGTAAGAAAATAAGGTTAATATTTCTAGACTTCCACATATTGGCCAATTTTTTAAGGAGTCTTTTTATAAGAATATGTAAGTTTACCTTCAGGAGTTCTTTTTGGCTAGTTTCCTAAGCTTTGGTGCCAGGTGATTAACATAACTTTTATATTGTTGGGAGCATGATTAGGAATTATGTAACTGTTACATTCTGATAGCCTTACCTATTCAATAGACCTGCATGGAAAAAATGGAATTCTTTTCTTATAATACAATACATCATCTTTATCTTTTCCTAAGATGATAGCAGTCATTTATGGTTACTGTTGTTTCCTTGACCTGTGTGAATCCTAGATAAAGAGGGTGATGGAAGTAGTGTACTTGGTATCAATTTGCTAAGGCGTACAATTCCTTTAGAAAATTATTAGCACTTAGTAGAAGCCCTGTATGCATTAAAATATGGAAAGTACACACATACACAAAGTAACGTAATAGGATGAGATTGTTCTAGATATATCAGCTTCTCTACATCACATATTTGCCCCAGAAACCCAAGGAGATGCAGCTGCACTAGAAAGGAAGAACAGTTTTCAACGGAAGTTATAAAATTGATGAAAATTTCAAGTTACAAGCTATTTTTTTCAATTACATTGACTTGTTTACTCTGTCCAAAACACATTGTTTACATTAGAATTTTGAAGTGTGATGATTTGAGTTTTGCTTAAAAAATGAAACACAAAATACAAGGTATTATCATTATCTTTTCATTTTCAATGAAAACAAATAACTCTAGAATATGCTTTCCCTGGGGGATAAACCTATGTGTGATTGTGTATAATTGAAAAAGCAAAAATAAAGAAAACAAACAAAACATTAGTTTAATTCCAGCATATGTTGACATTAACAGAACTATTTTTGTTATATTATTAAAATATTTAATAGTTTGATGAGAAACACAGCCTTTGTATTTTAATTGCACTAACATTTTTATGAAATAATTTTCACTGCCAAATTTTCTAACATCTTATTTTCTAGCTGAAACGGAGCAGTGTCCTAGTTTCATTAGCACATTGGTGGTGTTGCACAGTTGTGCTTTGTGACTGTGATGCTGAGGACAGTGACCTTTATCAATGGAGAATTTACTTTATCTTACTCATGTTTTATTGTCACCTCCCCAGGCCACTTAGGCTGCCCCAAAAGCCTCTAAATGGTTTTTCATCACCTGGCCTATTACCTTCAAAGTACTTATCACAATCTATAATTTTGAAGCCCATTTTTTTGTTTTGCTTATCGGTTATCATCCTCACAGGAATGTAAACTCCCTGAAGAAAGACATTTCTGTTTTGTTCATTGTTGTAATGTCAGTATTTGGCACATAGTAATATGAGTAATATTACTCAATAAATATTTGTAGGGATTAATAGTTAGCCTCTGTCTTCCCCATCCCTACATAAGCTGAGGCAGTGAGCTACTTTTCTGTAGGCTCAAATCCAACCAGTTTCTGAGTAAATAAACCCAAGGTGTACAGTGCGAATGTTTTTCACAACACTGATTAGTTTGAAGTTAGTCTTCCTATTGTAAGTTCTATATTCAAGAAGTGTATGGTCAGTGAGTTTCCATGTACGCAGAGTTTCTGCCCCTCTCCATGTTCCTATCCCCCTCTGGTAGTTTGTACGCTCTCAGCCATACAGTATCTCAATGTCTACCACAGTTCTCATTCTGTGGGCCTGAAAATATCACTAGCCTTTGGAGTTGCCTGTCTTTGGAGTCTGGTCCTTACCTTCAGTCAGAAAGAGAATCATGAAAATCAATTTCTCTGTCTTTCTGGGGTTCTATCTACAAGGATATAAATTTAGGACCTTTCATATAAAAATATGAAAAGTTTCATATAAAATACTTTCTAAACATTAATGTGAATTAAATAGTGAAACAGAATATTAGACAAAGAAAAAGAAACTATCTTTGGAAATCATTAAGTATCCAATTTACTTTCCATTTTGAACAATTTTAGTAGACACTTCCCAGCTCATTAGGGATGAAATCAAGTCATCCTATTTGCCTTTCTATGACTCTACGTATTGACCCCCTGAGTGATCTATACTTAGTGCTTCTAGAGTAGTGCTGAAAATACTATTTCAGTTAACATTTAGACACTTATATTCTGGGCTCACAAGGCAAAATGTGGGTTTTCATTTTTAAATATTATGAAAGTTTTTCCAATATTGGTGAGAAGGCTTTTCTCTTCCCTCATATACTTCCCAGTGAAAAGTCCCATTAAATATGATTGTTTTATAGGACATTTATATTTCTTGGTAACAGAAAATATAAGCCCTCTTTATCAATTATCCTGTTTATTATATTCCATGATGTATTATTTCCTACACTCAGAAGTTCCGCTCCTGGTTGTTCACCTACTAATTGGATGATACTGATCATTAATACTAACACTCTGAATTAGTATCACCCTTATCTGCCTCTCCATCTTGGTTGTGTAGTAAGAGGAAGTGTCCAGAAAAGGCAAAGGGGCACTTGACGTGTAGCCAATCTCTGCTTTCACAATAAGTCAAGTCTTAATCATGGACAGCGTTTTTCCCACTGAGCCTCAGAAATCCCCTGAGTATAGCCATTAAAGTAACTGTTCTCAATCAACTGAAACTTTAATATGGAAATCTACTAATTCATCCATGAAATATTCTATATTGTTTCTCCCCTGGACTCATTCCTATCTAGACCTCCTTATCTAAGAAATGAGGCCAACAGGAAATAAACACATCAATTGATATATTTCTGTGCATTACTATACCTATATTATATTAAGATAAAAAACTGAACCACAAAAGAAAGGACTGATTTATTGGAAGTTCTGTATACTCTTTATCCAACCTAATTGCTCTAAAAATCCTTCCCAGTCTGTTTTCATTATACCACAATGGCTAAGATTTGTGAAGGACAGCTTGTATATCATTTATTTTCCATCAAAAATGGGCATAAATACATTACAAAGCTAAAGGTGGCATTGAATCCATTGAAAAAGGATCATTAAGACTGACATATACCTTTTGAAACTGATTTTTTCAATCAGGTTGAAGTTCAGTTGCAAGACTCAATTTACCAGAGTCGAGTGAAGATAGAGCAATAATATCAGTAAATATTCATTAGGAAACAGTCAAGCTGACTTTGTAAAATTTTTGTAACTGTTGTATTTACCTAACACACATTTACTAACTCACTATTATGTTGTAGGTATCATGCTAGATACCAGCAATAGTAACATGTAATAAATGCACAGTCTACTCCATTAAAAATTAGATAAGACAATGAGAATCTGAATTTTTATGCATATATACAGACAGACAGACACATACACACAAACTAAACCAGAGATGGAAGGTAATTGTAGAATCTTGTACTACTAAAACTGAAGATCCTAGGATGATCTGGTCTATAGTCCACACCTCTTTGGTAGAAGGGGCAATCTCACAAGCTGCTACATTTTTGTCTCTAAATTTCTGCATCAGAATTTCTCTAATTCAGGTTTATTTCCAAAAAATTTTGAGGGTGCACTATCTGCTTGATACTGCATTAACTGCTTTCAAATATTTAAAACCTATAGACAGGTATAAATATAAGAGCAGATAAATTATTTCTAATTATAGAAGAACAAATATAATATTATTTGTTGAACTAAAATGAAAAGTTCTCAGCCCTGGCTGGTGTAGCTCAGTGGATTGAGTGCGGGCATGCGAATCAAAGGATCGCAGTTCGATTCCCAGTCAGGGCACATGCCTGGGTTGCAGGCCAGTTCCCAGCATGGGACACATAAGAGGCAACCATACATTGATATTTCTCTCCCTCTCCCTCTCTCCTACCCTTCCCCTCTAAAGATAAATAAATAAAAAATCTTTAAAAGTTCTCTCTGAATTCTGGGTTTGATATTAGGGATACAAAGACTAATAGCATCTCTTCCCTGCCAATGAAGAGCAAAGATGTCATAGGAGAGGTACAGGAAAATAACACTGAAATATGGGATATGGTCCATAGGTGCATATGGACCCCAATACATATACACAACATACAGAGGTAGAGACAATTTTCTAGACAGTCAGTGAAGTCTTCAAGAAGAGAATAATTCTTAAAAGATAATCTAAATTCAGAATGGTTGATATGGAGACAGATCTAGAATAACTTGAATAATGAGATGATTGTACAATTAACAAATACACATGCTACAAGAGGAAAAGTAGATGCAGCACTCGGTAATGGTGAAGGAGGACTTGGGGGATGGTTTGTGATAATGATTGGTCAATTGGTGGGTTTGTCGGGTATAAGGTGCTTATGAAACACTGAATTGGATATAGTAGAAGACAGTTGGATAAATAAGACTGATATTGAGTAATAGTTCTGAGTTGGAGATGGAATATGGGAGATAGAAATTGAGTGATGGGGTTTCCCATAGACATATATCTGGAGAAAAATAAGTTTAAATCTAAAGCATTTGGTTTGGAAGTTTAGGATATTTCCAAAGAAGTTATATACAAGTAATATTATTTTCTATTATCACCTGCTATCCCATTCTAAATTTACATTTTCAAAGGAAACAAAATTTGGAGGAAAAAAAAAAAAAACAGCACAGGTATAGTGTAAAAACATTGTGTCTTACCCAAGGCAGACTAGTTCTCAGTGGATGGCTTACTTTTTGGCATGATAATGTCTGACATTTTCAAAATGCTTTCAAATCTGTGATCTCCTTAGACTCATAGCAAGCCAAAGAGACAGGGAAAATAGGTGGTATTGCTGATATAGAAATAAAGGGAGTTGATATGGTTTACCCTCAAATCACTCAGTATCAGGGATGGAGACTCCTAACTCTGAACATGCCACTTCCTCATGCCTGCTAAAGGATGATGGAGTAACTTTCTGACTCAGGTCAAATGTTGAATCAACCAAATTACTATCTTCTTTTTTTCAACCTCTTGAGGCCACAAATATACACACTACAAAACTAAGTAAGAGACAGGGGAAACCTCTCTCTCTCTTTCTCTCATAGCTGGGTCATATACCAGAAGCCCATGCACTCTGAAAGCACAGCTCCACTTTCAGAGAATGGCCAAGCATGTAGAACCTACTACTCTGAACATCACAACAGAACAGCGGCTATCCTTTTCCTACCCTGGCAGAAAACACTCTGGAAGAGTACTGCAGATCTCTCCGAGTCCCACATGTCTACAAATAAGGCTCAATTTTACCAAGTTAAACTTCTGCCATCATATCCTCAATTTAACAGTATACTTACCACCATGTTACTAAGGATATTTGGTAAAAAGTAAAAGTACACCCTCATAAAAATGGCACAAACCCCTACAACAAATGGAACACTGATTTTGCAAGGAGGGAGTTAGATTTTAAATGTTACCAAGTAATTGAGTGGCAATGCAAAAGAAGTAATTCAGGAGTTCTGAATTCCAGAAGAGGAGAGATAATCCATGTATCATCACAGCTACTTTTGATTGCAAATATTGACTTTTCCTAAAGCCCAGTCATCTCCAATCTCTCTCCATACTTGCTTGGTCAAGCTCACCCACATTCACAGCTTAATTCCCACTTGCACACAGATGAGTTTTCCAATTTCTATTCCAGCTCAGACTTCTCATTGGACCTTCAGATCAGTATATTTAAATGCCTACTGGACCTCTCCTCAAAGATATCCAAAGGCCCCTCAAACTCAACTTGCTCCTGAAATTTGGTCTTCTTCCAGCCTTCCCTATCTCAGTGGATTGTCCTACCATTTTATCGTAGTTGTACTTAGGGAACTTTTAATATCTCCCTGTTCCTCCCCCACTTTGAACTCTGGTTTTGATGGGGTTTTATGGTCTAATTTTACCTTGAAAAAAACTCCCAAAACCCATCCACTTCTTTCCATCTCCATTACCACCATCTTACCATTGCTTCTTTCCTAGACTATTGCAATAGCTCCTAATCTACACACATTCACCCTGGCACCCCTTTAGTCTGTTCCCTTGATTGTAGCTGCAATGGTCTTTGGTTCCCAGGACAACACCCAACCCACTGAACCACACCAGTCAGGGCACAGAATGGTCTTTGTATAAGAAACTCCATATCGTTCTCATGCTTTAAAGCATTGTGGCTTCCCATTACTCTTACAATAAAAACAAAACTCCTTAATGCAGCCTACAAAGACTTGCATGATCTGGCACATGGTTATTTCTCCTGTCTCATTTCAAGGCTTCTCACTCTCGATACTACAACCACATTTGTCTTTAAGTTCTTCATGTCACCACACTCCCTTCTGTTACGAGGTCTTGGCATATTTTTATTTCTGTGTGTGTGTGTGTGTGTGTGTGTGCATGTGTGTGTTTTGGTATGTGATTCATTTTCATTATTTTTAAAATTTTTTTTAAACATTTTGTTGTTATTCTATTACAGTTACCCCAATTTTCCCCCCTATGCCCTCCTCCACCTAGCCCACCCCCTGGTCCCACAGTCAATCCCTACACTATTGTCAGTGTCCCTGGGTCATTCATACATGTTTTTTGACTAGCTTCTTTCCTGTTTTTTGACCATTGCCCCCTCACCCTCTCCTCTGGAGACTGCTGTCAGTCTGTTACATGTTTTCATGCCCCTGGTTCCATTTTGCTCATTAGTTTATATATTTATTATATTCCTCTCATAAGTGAGATCATATGGTACTTATGCTTATTTCACCTAGCATAACATTCTCCAGTTCCATCCATGTTGTTGCAAAAGATAGGGCTTCCTTTTTTCTGCTTTGTAGTATTCCATTGTATAAATATACTGGTTTTTTCATCCACTCACCTACTAATGGCTGCTTAGGCTGTTTCCAGTACTTGGCTATTGTAAATAGTGCTGCTATGAACATAGGGGTGTAAAAGATATTTTGAATTGTTGTTTATATTACCAGCTGTGGAATTGCCATGTCAAAAGGCAGTTCTGTTTTTTATATTTTGAGGAAATCCCATAATGTTTTACACAGTGGATGCACTAGTCTACATTCCCATCAACAGTGCACTAGGGTTCCCTTTTCTCCATAATCTCTCCAGCACTTGTTTTTTGTTGGTTTCTTAATGTTGCCCATTCTGATAGATATGAGGTGATATCTCATTGTGGTTTCAATTTGCAGCTGTCTGATGGATAGTGATGTTGAGCATCTTTTCAAAAGTCTATGGGCCATCTGTTTGTCCTCCCTGGAGAAGTGTCTATTCCTGTCATTTGCCCATTTTTAAATTGGATTATTTGTCTTTCTGGTGTTGAGTCAAAAGAGTTCTTTACATCTTTTGGAGATTAAACCCTTGTCCAATGTATCATTGGCAAATATTTTCTCCCATACAACCAGTTTCTTTTTAATTTTGATGATGGTTTCTTTAGCCAAGCAAAAGCTTATTAATTTGATGTAGCCCTATTTGTTTTTTTTTTTTTTTATTATTTCCCTTGCTCTAGGAGATAAATCAGGTAAAATATTGCTATAGGGGATATCTGAAATTTTACTGCCTATGTTTTTCTCTAGGACTTTAATAATGTCGCAACTTTTATTTAAGTCTTTTATCCATCTTGAGTTTATTCTGGTGTATGGTATAAGTTGGTGGTCTAGTTTCATTTTTTCTTTGCATATACCAGTCCAGTTCTCCCAACACCATTTATTGAAGAGACTGTCTTTACTGCATTGTATGCTCACACCCTCTTTGTCAGATATTGACCACAGAGACATGGGTTAATTTCTGGCCTCTCTATTCCGTTCCATTGATCTATGTGTCTGCTCTTATGCCAGTATAAGACTGTGTTGATTACAGTGGCCTTGTAGTATAGTTTGATATCTATTATTGTGATCCTCCAACTCTGTTCTTCTTTTTCAAGATTGCTGAGGATAATCAGAGTGTTTCTGGTTCTATATGAATTTTTGAAATAATTTTTCTAGATCTGTGAAATATGCCATTGGTATTTCAATAGGAATGCCATTAAATCTATATACTGATTTGGGTAGTATGGGCATTTTAATGATATTAATTCTTACAATCCATGAACACAGTATATGCTTCCCTTTATTTGTATCTTCCTCAGTTTCATTCCTCGGTGTTCTATAGTTTTTTGTGTACAGGGTTTTTTTTTTTTTTTTTTTTACTTTCTTGGTTAAATTTATTCCTAGATACTTTATTTTTATTGTTGCTGTTGTAAATGGGATATTTCCCTCTCATTTCTCTTTTTGATGGTTTATTTTTGGTGTACAAAAATGCCATTGATTTCTGAATATTGACTTTGTATCCTGGTATTTTGCCAAATTCTTTTATTAGGTCCAGTAGTTTTTTAGTGGAACTATAGGATTTTCTATGTATACTATAATGTCATCTGTGAATAATGACAGTCTTACATCCTTCTTTCCAATTTTAATGTTTTTCATTTCTTTTTTTTTGTCTGATAGCTGTGGCTAGAACTTCTGATACTATGTTGAATAAGAGTGATGAGACAAGACACTCTTGTTTCTGATCTTAAGGGGAAAGCTCTTTTTTTTTTTTTTTTTTTTTTTTTTTTTTTTTTTTTGCCTGTTGAGTATGGTGTTTCTAGTAGGTTTCTCATATGTGGTCTCTATTATGTTGAGGTATCCTCCCTCTATTCCCACTTTGCTGAGTTATTAATCATCAATGGGTATTAGATTTTATCAAATGCTTTTTCAGAATCTATTGGTATGATCATGTGATTTTCACCCTTCATGTTGTTTATATGATATATTACGTTTATCAATTTGCAAATAGTGTACTATCTTTGCATCTCTGAGATCATAATCCCTCTTGAACATAATGTATGATATTTTTAATGTATGGCTGGATCTGATTGCTGATATTTTATTAAAGATTTTAGCATCTATGTTCTTCAGAGATATTGGCCTGTAGTTTTCTTGCTTTATTATGACTTTATCTGGTTAGAATTAGGATAATACTAGCCTCACAAAAAGAGTTTAGGAGTTTTTCCTTCTTCTTGAATTTTTTGGAATGTTTTGAGGGTAGAAGTCACTTCTTTAAATGTTTGATAAAATTTGTATGTGAAGCCATCTAGTTTAGGGCATATGTGTGCTGGGAGTTTTTTGATTACTGTTTCAATTTCAATAGTTATTATCAGTGTATTCAGGCTTTCTGCTTCTTGATTCAGTTTTAGATGATTATATGTTTCTAGAAATTTATCAGTTTCTCACAGGTCATCCAATTTTTTGGTATATAGTTGTTCATAGTAATTTCTTACACTCCTATGTATTGCTGTGTTATCAATTGTAACTTCTCCTCTTTCATTTATGATTTTATTTATTTGTGTCCTCTCTCTGATATAAGTATTGCTACCCCAGCTTTTTTGTTTCATGTCTGTTTGCTTAGAATATTTTTTTCATCCATTCACTTTCAGCTTGTGCATATGTTTTGTTCTGAGGTGGGTCCCTTGTACACAGCATATACACAGATCATGTTTTCTTATCCATTCAGCTACTCTATGATTTTTGATTGGAGAACTTAATCCATTTACATTTAAAGTTATTATTGATAGTTATTTCTTCATTGCCATTTTTTCCCTTTGTACCTGTGTTCCTCAATCTCTCTCTTATTCTCCCTCTTCCTTAAGCAGTTCCATTGCAATTCTTGCAATTCTAGTTTGATAGAGATGCACCCTTTTCACCTTTATTTTTTTAATTTTTGTTTGGGAAGCTCCTTATTTTGTCTTTATTTTAAATGAGAGCATTTCTGGGTAGAGTAGTATTGGTTGCAGGCCTTTGCTTTTCATTACTTGGAATATTTCAAGGCAGTTCCTTATGGTTTGTAGTGTTTCTGTTGAGAAATCAGCTCAAAGCCTTATTGGAGCTCCCTTGTATGTTAGTAGCTATTTCTCCCTTGCTGCCTTTAAGATTCTTTGTCTTTAAGTTTGCCATTTTAATTACAATGTATCTTGGAGTAGGCCTCTTAGGGTTCATCTTGATTGGGACCTTCTGTGCTTCCTGGATTTGCATTACTTTTTCCTTCTCCAACTTAGGGAAGTTTTCTGTTTGTTTGTTTGTTTTTTTTAAACAGGTTTTCTACCCATTATTCCTTTTCTTCTCCGTCTAGTATCCCTATGCAGAGAATATTTTTATGTGTCATGTTGTCCCAACCCTCCCTTAAATTATCCTCATTCTTTTTTAGTCTTTTTTTCATTTTGTTGCTGTGCCTGGGTCTTTTTCTTTTCCTACTATGTCTTTCAACATGCTGATCTGATCCTCTGCTTCATCTAACATGCTTTTAACTCATTCTAGTGTAGTCTTCATTTCAGATATTGTATTCTTTATTTCCTCCTGGCTGTTATTCATAGTTCTATGTCCTTTTTCATGCTGATGTAGTTCTCACTAAGTTCCTTGTAGCTCCTATAGAGTCCATTGTTATTCTCACTGAGCTCCTTGAACATCCTTATAACCATTATTTTGAACACTATGCCTGATAGATTGCTTGCCTCAATTTCATTTACCACTCTTTCTAGGGATTCCTCCTTTCCTTTCAATTAGGGATTGTTCCTTTGTCTCCCCATTTTAGGTGACTCTTTTGTTTGTTTCTGCATATTAGATGGATCTGCTTTGATTCTCTGCCTTCATGGGGTGGCATTCTGTGGTAGATTTGTGGGACTCATGGTGTAGACTCCTAGATCTCCTGAGTTGGATGCTTTTGGGATACCCTTTATGACATTTATGTGGGCTCTCTTGTTATAATTGTGTTTTCCTTATTGTTTGGTCATTCTTTGATGGTTTCTTCCATCCAGCTGGCTGACTGAGAGTCACAACCCACACCACATCTTACATGCTCTTGTACATGTATTGACAGAACAGAACAAAACCACCCAGGAAACAAATCCCACACCCACAAACATATACCCAACCACAACCACACCATCAATAGCAAATGAGCAAATATTCATAAAGGTGGAAATTAAGACTATTATAAGAAAGTAAATACAAATATGAAATTACTGATGAAAAGAAAAATGATTTTGAGAGGATAAAGGGAGGACAAATAATAAGAGTAAGAAATAGAAACAAGGCAAAGACAGAAAGGAAATAAAATTTATAACGTACATAAAAATGAGAGGGAAGAAGACAAAATGGAATAAGAAAAGGGAAATGTATAATATGAGGTTTAAAAAAAAATTTCAAAACAGTGAAAAAAGAAACAAAATTGAAGGAAAACAACCACCACAGCAATATCAATGACAAATGAACAAAGATTAAGAAAGGTGGGAAAAGAATAAGAAGGGAAAAAAAGATTATGAGATGTCTAAAGAAAAGAAAAGTGATTTTGAGAGGATAGAGGGAGAGGAAATAATAAGAGTGAAGAATGAAAACCAGACCAAGAGAGGGAAAAAGTGAAATATAAAGCAAAAGAAAAAGTGCAGGAGGAAGACAAAATGGAGTAGGAGAGGGGAACAGTAAAATTTGAGATTTGAAATACAAAAATGGTGGACATTTAGGAATAAAATTGAAGAAACATAAAAACAACCCTCATATCAACAACAAACAAGCAAAGAGTAACAAAGATGGAGAGATACTGAGGATATTATAGGAAAGGGGAAAAGAATGTGAGATGACCAAGGCAAGAAAACTGGTTTTGAGAGGCTGGAGGGAGAAGAAATAATAAGAGTGTGGAATAGGAACAAGTCATTGAAAAGGAAAAATAAAATTTAAAACAAAAATAAGAAGAGGAAGGAAGAAGACAAAATGGTGTCAGAGAAAGGAGGAGTAAAATACGAGATTTAAAATAAGACTAAAATTTAAAAATAGTGAAATAACAGGAACAAACTTGAAGAAAATGAAAAAATGTTAAAAATCTATGCCACAGAAAAAATAATACGAATAATGAAGAAGCCCAAGTTGGAATTAATCTCAGCAGAGTCTAATGTTTGCCACTGTCTTCTCTTTCTGGATCCATCCCTGGTAATGTCAGATGGTGTCCTATTTTAGACCTAGGCAGCTGTTCAAGACTATAAGGAATCCATAGTCTATGGCTGTCTCCTTCAGACCTGGCTGTTCTTCCCTGTTCTGCCCTGCCAGTTTTCCATCAGCACAAGGTCCAGGAATGGTTCATCTAATGTCTGAAAGCACTGCCAGTACCACCTCCACCTGCCTCCAGAGGGGGTCTCTGGTGCAATTGGGAGGGTGGAATTCCTGGGTCACCTCCAGGAGCTGCTGTTCGTTCTTCAGGGAAGGTGGTAGGAGTGTTTCCCCATCTCCTCACTACACTTCTTAGTCTGTCTCAGATTATTTCCAATAATGTATAATTTCTGATGAATTAGCTGTCCATTTCCTATGAGGGGCCAATCTGTGTAAAAGGGTCAGCTCTTTTCTGCTTGGTGTTGGCGCCAGCTCTGTATAAGTGCTGAGACTCAGTGGGGCCTGAACACCCCTTGCTGTGCCTCTCTCTCTAATCTCTCTGCTCTGCTGGTTTCCGTGGATCAGGGCCAAAGGAACCAGTGTAGCTCATAGTATCCGATAGAAGTTCAGGAAGGGCCCCTTCAGAGCTTCTCCTTCTTTCCCCTGCGGATATATGCTGAGCAGGGGGCTCCTGAGCCTGGCCTCACTGATCTGTAGAGCCTGCACTCCTGCAGGTGGTGGTTGAGCATGCCTGCCTGTGAGGGGACCTGCCTGGCTTCAAGGAATCTTAGCCACTCAGCCTCTTGTTGTCCAACCCCCAGCCTGCTGCTGTCACAGGATACTCTCCATTTTGTATAGCCCCCTGCTCAGCAGCTGCACTGGGTCAGTCCCACAGGCCCTTCCCCATGCCACTTTCTGTTCTTCCCGCAGAGCTAGATTCAATGGGAATGAACTGCACTTTCACTCTGGTTTCTTTGCTGGCAGACCCACGGCATGTGTGAGCTAAAGTTCTTGCCCAGCCCTGCCTCAGCTCCTCTCTTACAAAAGTCTATATGGTATCCACACTGAAGAAAAGTCTATATGGGCGCATTCTCTGCACTCTCCACCTCCATGGAAAGCAAACTCTCTCGATTAGGCTTTCCACAGCCTGCCAGTGCCTGCAACAGTTTCAGGAGAGAGAGTTTCTCTCTGTAACTCTCCTGGTTGGTGCTGCAGCTTTGGACATGCTGCTCACTGTGTGTGTGCAGCCTAAATCTCCTAGACTTTGTATATCCTTCCCAGTCTTGCCAGATTAGGGTTGGGGTTTCCTTGTATGGGGCCAGGAACCCCAATCTGGGAGCCAGGGAGCCACCAACCTGCATTTTCTGTCTGATTTCTCTTCTGCTAAGCTCTTTTCACAGGTAATTTCCCTCTCAACTGATAAAATCTCTTAATTGATGGTGCAAGGCATTCTCTGTACTTCTTGGCTATAAAAATTAATATCAGCTGAGATTCCCTTGATTGTTCAGGTCGTTTGTCAGGAGATCAGCTAAAAATCCATGCTAGGGGCACAAGCAAGTGGGCCCAGCTTCTACCTACTCAGTTGCCATATTTTCCAAAACTGATTTTTTTGCTTGATTCCCTAAATAGAAATACAAAGTAATCAGAAATCCTACTTTAAGTAGACATGTGTGAATGGATATCTAGGTTATATGTGTGCAAATATATTTTTCTAGTTGTCTTCTTTCAAAGGGATTCCTTGCTCAATACTATAAAAGATTACATTGCACACAGGTTTACCTGAGAGTACTTAGAAGTATTGTTTCATTTCAAATAGAAAAATGTATTGATACATATAGAAGTCCATAGAATAAAGTTACTGAATCACTAGGTTGAATTTACAGATTTACTTAGTGCAAGTCTGACTCATCAACTTTCCTCCTTAAATGTTTTCAACAAGATAATTTCTGAACACCTTTTAGTAATGGTAGAATCGGTCTTCCCACTTCAACTTTGGGGAGTTCTTACTAATATCTGTTCATTCATTCATTCATTACTTCATTTAATTGACATACTTTTATAAAATATTAAAATATTACAGAGTAGCTAAGTGCTAGAAATAAAGTATGAAACAAGTCAGATATGATTCCTACCTTTATAATTTTCAACCTTTTGACCAGCACAGTAAATAAATAATTAAATAAATAAATACATCTGTATTATTTATTGCTGTATAATAAATTATTCTCTAACTTGGTGACTTAAAACAACTTAAATATTTATTCTCATTTTAATTTTTGTATTAGTGTTATTATTGATGTAGATTAAATAATCTTTGCAACTAAATACATAAGTAAGTATAATTAAGCCAAGAATAAACTGACATGTTCCTGCTCCCTATAAATACTGTTAAAGTAATTCTGTTTCCTAGAGAAAGAAAAGCAGCACTCATATGTGGAGGATACACTTTATCACTGTATAGATTTGCTGTCAGGAAGCAAATAAACAAAAATCTACTGGAATAGAACACATTCTCAATAACATACAAGAGAATATTGATTCTGTAACACAGAATCAGGCTAATACAAGAAGGGCACAGGTTAAGATTAGAAAAGACTATAAGGAATTTTTTTTAAATATATAACTTTTATTATATATTTTATTACCATTTAGTCCCCTTAAACTCCCTCCCCCAGCAATCACCACCCTGTTGCCCATGTCCATGAGTCCTTTTTCTTTTTTGCTCAAAACCTTCACTCCCTAACCCTCCTGACTGCCCAATAGTTGTCAGCTGTTCTCCATCTGTGAGTCTGTCTCTGTTTTGCTTGTTACTTGTTTTTATTCATTAGATCCCAGATATGAGTGCAATCATACAGTATTTGTCTTTCTCTGACTAGCTTATTTCAGTCAGCATAGTGTTCTCAAGGTCCATCAATATTTTCTTAATGGTCAACTTAAAAACTGAGAGTAACTCAGCTATTCGATTCATCTAGAATTTTTTTTTATCATGAGACGTATGATACAAGGCTAGAATATAATTAGCTGTTGCATCACACATGGAGATTTGTTGCCCCTACCCTGCTTTGAGGTATGGTTGCCCTAGCTATATTTTGGCCAACCATGAACCAACTTTATCAGGTCTTCATAGGAAATGCTCTAAACCTTCCCTTGAGGATTGGCACAGGTTTTGTTGGGCTTATGTGGAAATCTGGCTTCTCTTTTTGCCCAATCCTGTTTCCTACTCTCCTCATTTTTGCTCCACAGTTGCTATTTTCCCCACAGATACTGTTATCTAAAAATTATCCTGCACAAAAACCCCATCCCAGAATCTGCTTCCAGAGAACCATACTGTAATATTTAGTACCAGGAGTATTCAAAAACCAAAAGTGTTATAATACGGTTTTGCAGCTAAATAATTCACTACCCATATGTCAATAAAGACACTATCACTGGTGGTCTGGGGAACACAGAAAGTCCCTGGCTCAAGATGATAGTCCGACTGTTAAAACTCTTACTGAAGGTAAATTAATATGATAGGCCAGCGGAGGGGAATGCTCTAAGTACCACAATTTTATCAGATGTTTTAAAAGTGTGAGGGATGGAAACACTATTGCTAAGCACCATTGACACCCTGGAAAAAGATAGTGAAAAGTTATGGCTGATTCACAGGTATTAATTGGAAAACAAATATTGACAGCCATTGGGCCTTTCTGGCAGCTTACAAAGACACTCTCATCCCCTGTAGCAGGAGAACAGAGAAAATTGGGGTCAAGAACCAGGACTTAATAGAGTTGAATTAGCTCCAGAAAAAGTTAAATTCCAACCAAGGCAGCAGTCTTGGTCTTGGATGAAAAATAATTAGCATTTTGATACTTTGAATAGAAACATATGGGTATATGCCCCAGAAAATGTTGTATATTTAAAGTTCTTTAAAACCTCTTGGCTTATAGAAGGCCCATCCATCCCTCGATGAAAAGAGTTAACATTCCTCATGCTTAAAAAAATACAAAGACCTCTCTGCTGCAAAATAACATGTCTCACACACACACACACACACACACACACACACACACAACCACCTAGGAATCACTGTACCTCCCCTCCTAGTCACTAGGCCTATAACATGACCTAGTCAAGACATTCTGGGAGTGATATGATAGGAAAGGGATTCGACCTTGAAGGAGCAGGGAGACCTAGTCATCGTGGGCCAGGGGGAGCCAGAGGGGTAAGGGAGGAGTAGATTTCAAGAGTACTCAGTCAATATAATAAAAAAACAAGCAAGCAAAATACAACCAGAGACACTGAAATAAAGAACAAACTGACAGTAACCAGAGGGGAGGGGAGAGGGGAATAACAGGGCAAAGAAGGGGAAGAGTCATCAAGGAATATGTATAAAGGACCCATGGACAAAGCCAAAGGAGGGTAGTATTGAGGGTGGGAGGTGGGGGTGGGTGGAATGGGGGAAATGATGGAGGGAAAATGGAGACAACTATACTTGAACAACAATAGAAAAAAGTCTAATACATGAAATTGCACAGATAAGAATGAGTGTGAATTAGAAGCATATGTCAGAAATAAAAGATTTAACAACTTGGAAAAGACTCCAAGAAATGCTGCTAATTAACTGCTATGATGGCTCCTACCAGCATGGAAAAAGCTATGGCTCATGCAATTCAACAAATAGCAGAGTATCACAAACTACCAACTTTTAGCCTTAGTGTCAGATGCATTTTTTGTAGAGTAATTAATACAGACTCAGGTCCTTCTATGCTATTAGCCTGTTGATTTGGTAAATGAATATTTCTGGAAAGAACAATTAGATATATCTTCATCCACATGGTAGGGACAATAATGTACATTTACCATTTTCCTCAAGAGCTACATTAACTATAGTTGTCTGTCACAATATAGTCTAAAGAGATACCTGGTGTATCTTTATAATTCCTATTAAAAACATCGATACACCACATTGATTATATGCTCATTGAGCTGGATGAACAAGAAGTTGCTGGCATTTAGAGAGACAGGTATGCTTTGGAGAACAGAAATAAACCCTATGAACATTTAGTGCTTAATGCATCTGTAAAATTTTTAGGGTTCCAGTAGTCATAGTCCTTTCAAAACAAAATATGAATGATTAAATTTTCACCACCTACTATGATGAAGAAAACACAAGTCAGAATGCCATCTTTGAATGGGACCTAGTGCAAGAATGGACACCTGTGAAGTTCAGGTTTTTGAGTTAGCAGTGCTACCATTTGGGCCATATGATCAAGCAGATACCATAACACTAAGATCCAGAAGATCCTACGGTATTGGTGATAGAAAAAAATTCAGAGAAAAAATTACAATGCAGTCTCCTGGTATTCAGAAAACAGGATGTGTCATCTGGAGTGGTGATTAAGACATAACTTGAAAAACAGCATCTAGCATGCTGCTATGAGCTATGGTCGAAATGGCACATCTGACCAGGAGACACCAACCGAACATCACCTGAAATATCCCATCTTGTGCCAAGTCATAAAACTAAGCAGAGGTACCAGCAATTAAATGAAGTGATCTACTCAGACCTAGCATTAGCATGTGTTATGAAACATGTTCTTATAAAATTCATGTTAAATCATAATTCCCAGTATCTCAGAATATGACTATATTTGGAGATAAGGCCTTTAAAGAGGTAATTAAGGTAAATGAGGTTATATGTGTAGGCCCTAATACAATATGGCTAATATACTTACTAGGAGAGAAGATTAAGATCCAGACAACACAGAGGGAGGGTCACATGAAAACACCCAGAAACAGATGGCTATCTATAAGGCAAGACCAAGAGAGAGGCCCTAAGAAAAAAACCAACGCTGCTGACATCTTGATCTTGCATATCTATTCTCTGTAACTACAAGGAAATAAGCTTTTATCGTTTAAGCCCCTCAGTCTATGGTTTTTTGTTATGGCAGCCTTAACAAACTAATAAAGCATGAACAGAAGGCGTAGGTACAGGGTTCTGTATGAACCCTGTCCAAACTCTCATGTTCTGCCACTATTTAACAGTGGTCCTCCTCTAATTCACACCCATGTCCATATGGAGGATCCTGTACATCACCTCCCTCCTGTTAGGGTACTTCATTGTCATTCATGTAATCTATATTTTGAGATTAGTCATGTAAAATGTCAGACTCATATTTAGCTACAGAGAAGCAATAGAAAGCAGATAAGAGTATCATCATTGTAATCAGATGGATCCAGTACCACGTTCAAGTTTTGACCCTGTCACCACTTTGAGCATCAATTTCTTCATTTATAGAATTGAGTTAATAATAGTAATTACACTCTCAACTGGCCATAGGTGTTGTGGACCATTCAGCCTGGTTTCAGGAGTTGTAACCCTCACCCCATGGTGGGCTGAGTAAGAACCAAGGGACCCACTTCATCTGAGTCTGTTCTGTCAGGAGGATGTGAGCTACTAAGGAGACAAAGCTTGTCTCCCAGGCAGGAGCACTGCTTCTGCCTCTTCCATCTCTAGCCCCAAGGCTTGATCGGTTAGTCAATGATGGGTAAGACTCCTCACAGAAGGGGCAATCTAAGCCAAACACGAACACTTGAGAGGCCCTTGTGGAAGGACTCAGAGGGGCTGCAGCAAAGAGGATGTGATGGACCCTCGCCCCCCGGCTATTCTGACATAGCCCAAGTCCCCATTTCCATCTGGGAGATGTCTTCTGCTTCCTGGGCCTAATCGACTTAAAGCCTGAAACTATGACTGCAGGTTGTGCAGCCCTGTGCTGGCCAGAACAGTTCCCTGGGTGATTGGGCATAAGAAAGTGTGATCAGGCATAAGAAAGAATTTATAAAGTTCTGTGAAACCTGCTTTGTTTGCTAAGAGTGCTCTCATTTAAACGATAAGTGTCTGAGGAAGAAATGGGTGTGTCTCCCAAAGTTCTGCAATCCCCTTTCCTGACTGACACTGATGCAGATTAAGCTCTCAGATTTCTTTGAAATGTTAACCATTGTTTGATCCTTGCCACCTGACATACCTGTATTCCAGTGTATTGCAACCCAATAAAAGCCCAGTGAGGATGGGGCTCTGGGTCATTCTCCTTTGAGAGTTTGACCACCTCTCTTCCCCAAGTAGATCATGTCTGGGTAGTTTTATTTTCATCCATGATGGATGGATGGGGGGCGCTGCGGGCAAAGCCCCCCCTGACACGTAAGAATGAAACGAGGTAATGTGTATAAATAGCTTTCCACAGTACTTGACAGTTAATAATCATATATCATTATATATACATCTAAATTATCATATTTTCACTATATACACAGATGCACATATATATACACATATAAACATAGGCACACACAAATATTTTCCCCTACTGTAAATCCCAATAAAAATTTTTACATTTTGTAACATAAGTTTTATCTAGTAAAATGATGAAATTAGATCTGATATTTCAGCCTGTCAAGATATTTTTAACTCCATATTTTGTCATCTAACAAGCTCACAATTTCTTCCAACTTCATGTCAAACCCAAATTTCATAAACATATTGTCTTAATTCTCAAGAGAACAAATTATTATTTAGTAAGCTGATCTATGGTCATTTTTCCATCTATTGCAGTTTCTAAATATAAATCATTCAATTTTATTAGTGAAAAGTTATTCTTCTAAGTAATCAGAGTTTTGAATCCATAAATACATTTTTGAACTCATGTTCTCATTGTTTTTTTATTTTTTTTATTTTTCCTATTCTCAAAAATTCAGAGACATCTCTATTCCTATAGACCAAGTTCCAATTTTAGATGAAGGAATATTTCTGTGAAGTGTGAATATTATTTTTAGCCATGAAATAAACTACTGTTTGTCATCTTTTTATCCAATCTTAGCTTTCAGTCTACCTTTTAAATACCAGGTGACAAAAATATTCTGTGAAGACATGGTAGAAAAATTAAGAGTTTTTCTTACAATAAACTACCCAGAGAAATTTGTTAGTGACACATAGTTCTCTGACCAAATCATTACAGAAGAATAAATAGTGACATAGGTCAAAAAAATGTCAAACAATTCCATCTATGCTGTGGCAAAGGGTAGGAGTTCCTTCTTTCTTTCTGCTGCATAGAATTTCATTGTGTAAATGTACCACAGTTTTTTGATCCATTCATTTACTGATGGGCACCTAGGTTGCTTCCAACACTTGGCTATTGTAAATTGTGCTGCTATGAACGTTGGGGTACATAGGTTCTTTTGGATTGGTATTTCAGGGTTCTTAGGATATAGGCCTAGCAGTGGAATTGCTGGGTCAAAAGGTAGATCCATTTTTAGTTTTCTTAGGAAATTCCATACTGCTTTCCATAGTGGTTGTACCAGTCTGCACTCCCACCAACAGTGCACTAGGGTCCCCTTTTCTCCACAGCCTCTCCAATACTTGCTGTTTATTGCTTTGTTTATGATGGCCATTCTGACTGGTGTGAAGTGGTATCTCATTGTGGTTTTAACTTGCATCTCTCTGATAGCTAGCGATATCGAGCATCTTTTCATGTGTCTCTGGATCCTCTGTATGTCCTCCTTGGAGAACTGTCTGTTCAAGTCCTTTGCCCATTTTTTAATTGGGTTGCTTGTCTTCTTAGAGTGGAGTAAGGGAAATAAGCCAGGCAGTGAAAGACAAATACCATATGATCTCACCTTTAACAGGAACCTAATCGACAAAACAAACAAACAAGCATAATATAACCAAAGACACTGAAATAGAGAATAGGCTGACAGTCACCAGAGGGGAGAGGGGAGGGAATTTCCGGAGAAAAGGGGAAGGGTTTACATTAACAAGTATAAAGGACGATGGACAAAAACTATGGGGGGTGGAAATGGGAAGGAGATGGGGAGGGCAGGGGTGGGAGTAAAAGACGGAAAAGTGTACAAGAACAACAATTAAAATAAAATTTTTTTAAAAATGTCAAGCAACCTGAAAGCTCTCTAAGCAACACTTACATCTCAAGAATTTCTCTGCATTTGGTCCCAGTCCTGTCAATCTGTTAAGTCAGTGATGCTTCACTCTATGAGGTCAGAATTATATTTTCTTACACAGTTATGCCAAATAGCCCAGAAAACCTGTAGCATTTGCTCTACAAAACACTTCCTAAAAGAATTGATGAATCACGTATAGACAAAAGGGAACAAATGTGACCTGCAATGATTAAATATTGAGATAATTCAGAACCACTATCCACAACATAGCAAAGTTTATTTTCAAGTATGAAAAATCTTAGGGTAGAAGTAAGTAAGCAATAGTCATATTAATTGTATCTGAAGTCTTAATAAAACTACATCATATGTTGCTTTGCCTTTTAGGAAGAATTTAGGTCACAGTTATATTTGTGAGAAGCAGCAAAGGATTTTGTCAAGCATAACACAGAAACCAAAAGGAAAGGGGGGTCCAAGATGACTGCAGAGCAGCTGGAAACTCTGTCCACTTGCTCCTAGCCCCAGACCAATCTTGGAGCTAAACCACAGAGTAATCAACTTGAAAACCCAGCTGAGCGTGAGAGCATGTGTAAGTGAGCATGTGTGGGGATGAGTGGGCAGGTGTGTGTGAGTGTATGAATGATGTCCACCTGAGAGAGCATTCAGGAGCAGGTGATCCAGGCTTTCCTGATAGAGCCACTGGCACCACAGCCACTGCCTAGCCAGGCATGGCCAGCTGCTCAGATTTGGCGTGGGAGCCATTTTGTAGAATTTGCAACATCCTCCTCAAAAAGAACCCACCAGAGTCGCTGTGCCTCCACACCCAGGCTTGCCTCTGTGACCTCCTTGCCTGCTGGGCCAGGCTTTGCCCTCCATTGCCACTGGGGCTGTGCACCCCATCGCCACTGCAAGCCACTGTGAATTAGTCGAGGTGCTTGGAGTGCTGGGGTAGAGAGAGGTAGTTGGGGCAGCACCGGCAGTAGAGCAGTGGGGGTGCAGTGGCAGGAACTTAGTGGGACATAAATAAGCATAAAAAAGGACATAGAAACCTTGAATAGGAACCAGATGGAAATGAAGAAGGCAATATATGAAATGAAGCACACACTAGAAGGGATTAAAAGCATGCGAGATGAAGCAGAAGATCGAATGGGAAATTGGAAGACAAGGTAGAAAAAAAAACAGTCAGAGCAAGAAAATGAAAAAGACCCCAAATGAATGAGATTAGTTTCAGGGAGCTTTGGGACAAAATGAAACATAACAATATTCACATCATAGGGATATCAGAAGAAGAAAATGAGCAACAGATAGAAAACCTGTTCAAAAAATGACAGAAAATTTCTCTAAATTGGTGAAGGATAAAGTCATGCAAATCCAGGAAGCACAGAGGGCCCCAATCAAGACCAACCCAAAGAGGCTCAGTCCAAGACACATTACAATCAAAATGGCAAAATTTTAAAGACAAAGAGAGAATCTTAAAGTCAGCAAGGCAGGAACAGGAAGTAACACACAAAGGAGCTCCAATAGGGCTTTCAGCTGCTTTCTCAACAGAAACACTACAAACCAGAAGGAATCGGTGTGAAATATTCCAAGTAATGAAAAGCAAGGACCTGCAGCCAAGACTATTTTACTCAGCAAGTCTTTCATTTAACATGGAAGGTGAAATAAAGAGCTTCAGAGACAAAAGAAGGCTAAAAGAGTATGCCTCCAACAAGCCAGCACTAAAACAGATGCTAAAGGCACTGCTTTAAGAAGAAATAGAGAGAGAACAAGAGGAACTCACGTGCAAAGAGAAATAATGTCAAAGAATAAGCATTTATCAATAATACTTTTACATGTAAATGGATTAAGTGCTCCAATCAAAAGACATAGGGTACCTGAATGGATAAGAAAACACGCCCTGTATATATGCTGTTTACAAGAAACCCACCTCAAAACAAAAGACATACATGGGCTGAAAGTGAAGTGATAAAAATATATTCCATACAAATGGACATGGGAAAAAAAGCTGGGGTATCAATACTTATATCAGACAAAAAAGACTTCAAAACAAAGGTCATAACAAGACACAGAGATGGTCACTACATAATACTTCAGGAAGTATTCCAACAAGAGGATGTAACTCTTGTAAAAATATACGCACCCAATATAAGTGCACCTAACTATATAAAGAAAATATTGGAGGACATTAAGAAAGAGATAAACAGCAATACAGTCATTGTAGGGGATTTTAACACCCCACTGTCAACAACAGATAGATCTTCCAAACAAAGGATTGATAAAAATATTGTACAATTGAATAACACTCTAGGTCAAATGAACTTGATATTCATAGAATGTTTCACAACAAAGAAGCAAAATACACATACTTCTCAAAAGCACATGGATCATTCTCAAAGATAGACCACATGGTAGGACACAAAACAAGCCTTAACAAATTCAAGAAAAATGAAATCAGATCAAGCATTTTCTTGGATCATGATGGCTTGAAACTAGAGACCAACTTCAAGACAAAACTCAAAAACATTCAAATACATGGAGGCTGAATAACATGTTATTAAATAATGAATATGTTAACAATGAGATCAAGAAGAAATCAAAAGTATCTGGAAAAAATATGAAATGAGCAACACACAATAACCCCAAACCTATGGGACATAGTAAAGGCAGTTCTGAGAGGGAAATTTGTAACAATTCAAACCTACCTAAAGAAGATTAAAAAAATCTCAAATAAACAACCTAAGTCTATACCTAACAGAACTAGAGGAACAACAACTAAAAAAAGCTCAAGCAAGCAGAAAGAAGAAAATAATTGTGATCAGAGCAGAATTAAATGACATATATACTAAAAAGCAATTCAAAAGATCAATGAATCCTGGAGCTGGTTCTTTGAAAACATAAATAAAATAAACAAACCATCAACCAGCATCACCAAGAAATCAAGAGAGAAGACTTAAATAAATAAAATCCTAAATGAAAGAGGAGAAGTAACAAGTGATACCATAGGAATACAAGGGATTGTAGGAAATTACTATGAACAACTATATGCCAAGAAATTGGTCAACCTGGGAAAATTGAATAAATTTCTAGAAACATAAAATTTTCCAAAACTGAATCAGGAATAAACAGAAAACCTGAATCGGCCAATAACAACTAGCAAAATTGAAGCAGAAATCAAAAAACTACTGACACAAAATAGCCTTGATCCAGATGGTTTCACAGGTGAATTTTACCAAACGTTCCAAGAAGAACTAATACCTCTCCTTCTCAAACTATTCCAAAGAAATTCAAGAAGAGGGAAGACTCCTAAACTCCTTTTTCAGGCCAGAATTATTCTAATTCCAAGACCAGGCAAAGACACAACAAAGAAAGAAAATTATAGGGCAATATCTCTGATGAACATAGATGCTAAAATCCTCAACAAAATACTAGCAAACCACATCCAACAATATATTAAAAAGATAATATAACATGGTAACATGGTCAAGTTGGATTTATTCCAAGGATGCAAAGATGGCACAATATTTGCCAATCAATAAATGTAATACATCATGTAAAAATGAAAGAGAAAAATCTCATGATCATATTAATAGATGCAGAAAAAGCATTGGATAAAACCCAGTACCTATTTATGATAAAAACATTCAGCAAAGCGGGAATAGAGGGAGCATACCTCAACATAATAAAGGCCACATATGAACAATCTACTGGCAATATCATACTTAATGGGCAAAAACTAAAACAGATTCTCTTAAGATCAGGAACAAAACAAGGTTCTGCACTTTTACCACTCTTATTCAACATAGCACTAAGGGTCCTAGCTACAGAGATCAGTCAAGAAGAAGAAATAAAAGACATCCAAACTGGAAAGTAAAAAGTAAGACTGTCATTATTTGCAGATGGCATCATAGAGTACATAGAAAACCCTACAGTTCCCACCAGAAAACTGCTTGAGCTAATAAGTGAATTCAGCAAAGCAGGGGGATTCAAAGTCAATATTCAGAAATTGATGCATTATTGCACACTAACAATAAACTATCAGAAAGAAAAAAACTAAGAAAAAATCCAATTTACTGCAGCAAGAAAAAAATAAATGAAGTACACAGGAATGCAGTTAACCAAGGAGGTAAAAGATCTATACACACAAAACTATAGAATCCTAAAGAAAGAAATTGAGAAAGATACAAATAAATGGAAGCATAAACTGTGTTCATGGATTAGAAGAATTAACATGATTAAAATGTCCATACTACCCAAATCAATCTACAGATTTAATGCAATTCCTGTTAAAATCTTAAGGGTGTAATTCACAGTTCTAGAACAAATACTTCAAAAATTTATGTGGAACCAAAAAAAGACCCCAAATAGCCACAGCAATCTTGAGAGAGAAGAACAAAGTTGGAGGTTCACAATACCCAATTACAAACTATACTTCAAGGCCACTATAATCAAAACAGTCCGGTACTAGCATAAGAACAGACACATAGATTAGTAAAACTGAATAGAAAGCCCAGAAAAAAACCCAAGTTTCTATGGTCAATTAATATTTGACAAAGGGGGTGTGAGCATATAATGGAGTAAAAATAGCCTCTTTAATAAATGGTGTTGGGAAAACTAAACTGATGAGTGCAAAAAAATGAAACTAGACCACCAACTTACACCATACACCAGAATAAACTCAAGATAGATAAAAGACTTAAACATAAGTCATGACACCATAAAAGTCCTAGAGGAAAACATAGGCAGTAAAATTTCAGATACCTCAATATTTTTGTCAATATATCTCCTAGGGCAAGGGATATAAAGGAAAGAATAAATGAATGGGACTACATCAAATTGAAAAGCTTCTGCATGGCTAAAGAAAACATCAGCAAAATGAAAAGGGAACCAACTGTATGGGGAAACACATTTACTAATGATACATCAGACAAGAGTTTGATCTCCAAAAGACATAAAGAGCTCATATGACTCAACACCAGGAAGACAAACAATCCAATTTAAAAAAAGGCAAAGGTCCTGAACGGACACTTCAAAGAGGACATACAGAGGGCCCAAAGATATATGAAGAATGCTCAACATCACTAGCCATTAGAGAGATGCAAATTAAAACCACAATGAGATATCACCTCACACCTGTCAGAATGGCCATGATTAATAAATCAAGAAAAGACAAGTGCTGGCAAGGATGTGGAGAAAAGGGAACCCAACTATATTGTTGGTGGGAAGGCAGACTGGTGCAACCACTGTGAAAAACAGTATGGAATTTGCTCAAAAAAATTAAAAATGGAATTTCTTTTTTATCCAGCAATACCACTGCTGGGACTAAAAGAATTCTGAGTCACCAATTCAAAAGAATCTATGTACCCCTATGTTCACAGCAGTGCTATATAAAATAGCCAAGTGTTGGAAACAGCCTAAGTGCTCATCATTAGATAAATGGATTTAAAAGTTTACACAATGGAATACTATGCAGCAGAAAGAAAGGAGGTATTACTACCCTTTGTGGCAGCATGGATGTAACTGGAGACTATTATGCTAAGTGAAATTAGTCAGTTGGTGAAAGACAAATACCATATGATATCACTTAAAATCTACTGAACAAAATAAACTAATAAGCAAAACATAACCAGAGACAGGGAACAGCCTGACAGGTGCCAGAGGAAAGGGAGGAGGGTGATAATGTGAAAGAAAGGGAAGGGACTAGTCAAAGAACATCTGTGAATGACCCATGGACATGGGCAATGGTGTGGGGCTGGACTGTGGAGGAGGGCAAGAGAGAAAAATATAATATTGTTTATTATAATACAGTTGGGACAACTGTAATATAATAGACAAGAACAAAATTTAATTTAAAAAGGGGGGCATTTTCTCTGTTTCTGTGGATTGTATGGTTCTATTACCATGTTATCCTGCAGAGATATGCAAATTTTAGAAGGCTCAAATTTTTTTCTGTGTTTCATCAAGACATTAATCCATCCTGGGCCTACCATTTTTTAAAAAATGCACTAAAGACTTTAAACAAGTACTTACTTATCCAATTAAATGCATTCTGTCTATGTCTTTCTGGTTTATAAATTCATGTATATTAGTTGATCATTGCCTACTTATTAATCATAATTTTTTGACACAAGGTGGAGAAACCCAAATTAAATTAGCTTAGATAAAAAAGAAACTTCTTGGGTGGAAGCTAGAATGTTTCAGAGAATTAAGTGATAATTTAGAAACTAACCAGTGAGAAATAACATCTAATTGTGGCTAAAGTTAAGTAACAAGAAATGGATTTAAGCAAACAAACAACAAAATCATACTGTGTATATGTATATATATGTGTATACATATATATGAAATAACAGAACAAAATCATACTGTGTGTACATATACATACATACATACATACATACAGGAAATAAGTTTTCAAGGGTATCAGACAACTAAAGACAATGATTTCTGAGAGGAGGGAAACAAAGGAATTGTTTGATTGCCCCGACTAACTGCCTTGACAAGGTATCTAGACTCACTGCAGTCAGAGGAACCTGGGGCAGAGCCCACATACTCCCTACTTTGAAGAATTGACAGGCTAGGAAGAATCTAGTACTAATGTGTGCAGAAAAGAATACTGGAGAGGAGAAAGCTGCAAAGAGAGAGGACTCTAGAGACTTGTAAAGCACCCATCTTTCATATTTAGCAAAGTGCTGATTGGTATATGTATGTGAAAATCTATCCAAGTTTGGCAAAGAATTATCTGAGATGATTAAGTCAAACAGCCTCTGTCACTCACACAGGATCAGGAACAGGGCCTGTTCCCATCATCTAAAATGAAACTTCTCAGAATCATGGGCACTGAGTAGAGCACTCAGATGCGCCTCAGTAGTGAGAACTATTTAGGCCTAGACCTAAATGTTGCTCTGGTCCTACCAAATGATTCTTAAAAGCAAGGCCCCAAGGTCTTAACCTATTTTCAAGTCAGTTAATAAAGTCCCAAATCAAAGTTCAAAAATATATAAAAAGATAACAAATATTCATCTTAATAAGGCAATACTCACAATGTCTGGCATCCCATTAAAAATTTTCAGACTTGCAAAAAGCATGAGAATATAACCCTTATGAAGACAAAACTAAACTAGAACTAACATAGACATTAAAACTAGTAGATAAGACTATGAAAATATTTATTATAACTGTATTCCATTTGTTCAAATGCTAAATAGTTATATAAAGGATGCAAATCACTACAATATGTGTTGAAGAAAACTTTTGTTAGGACTGAGAGCAAATTAGACATTGGAGGAGAAAAGATTAGTGAAATAGATGATGGTAAAATCAATTATCCAAAATGAAACAGAAAAAAAAGAAGTTAAAAGATGAAATGATTATCAGTGAGCTGTAGAGCAATATTAGACAAGCAAGTAAATATTTAACAGGACTCTTTGATGGAGGAGAAGGGCAAAAGAAATAAAAGCACCTTTGAAAATTTTTCAAATTTGATGAAAATTACAAATGCAGGACTTTAATAACTTCATGCACAAAAATATGAAGCAATAATTTCCACCTTTTGGTTATTGAGAACCTTACTACTATGAACGTGCATGCACATGTACTTGTTTGAGTGACTATTTTCATGTATACATGTGTGCATAGCAGTACCGTTTCCAATAGCCCAAAGTGGAAATATTCCAAATGTCCATTAATAACTAAATAAATTTGGCATGTACATAGGTGAATATTATTCACCCATAAAAAGGAATAAAATATGATACATGGATATACTTCTAAAATATTACACTAAGGGAGAGAAACAAGACACAAAAGGTTAAGTATATTATTCTACTCCTATAAAATGTCCAGTATAAGCAAGTTCATAGAGACAGAGTGTAGAGCAGAAAATGTCAGAGGCTAGGGAAAGTGAGTAATGGGGAGTTACTGCTTGATGAAGAACGGATATCACTTTGGAGCAACAGAAATATTTTGAAACCAGTTAAAGGTGGTAGTTGTATATTGCAAATGCGCTAACTGCCACTGAATTATTTACTTTTAATTGATTGATTTCATATGAATTTCACATCAATGCATTTTGAAAAATTAAAGCAAAATTAACATTTAAAAATAAAGATGTACTAAAGCCATGAGAATGTATCACTAGAAAACCTGCACTACAAAAATATTAAAGGAAGTCATGTAGGCAGAAAGAATATGACACCTGTTGGGAATACAGATCTATAAGAAGGAATAAAAAGCACCAGATATGATAAGTGGTACATGGGCAAATATATAGAATATTTTCCTTATTATAATGATAGGAAGTTCAGAGATAGAGCTGGGTCTCGGACAACCTGAAGGAGGTGTTGAAATGTTTTCTGATTTGATTGTCTCCACTCTGCTCCTCTCAGCATGTTGAATTTACCATTCATCATTGGGGTCATAATAATTTTCATGAGCAAGTAAGAATACAATCTTCTATTACGTTCTAGGTTATGAGTGGCACTTAATAAAAATTAGCTAATAATATTCATTTAGTAGCATTAGGAAATTAGGTATGCTGCAGATTTGAATTTTCTAGATGACTGAACCTTATAAATTCATCATTTTTAATCATTATACATGGAAATCTATTAGGAATTGACTTTCATTTTTTCATATTAATGGCCCAGTATCAAAACAATGCATGCAATAAAAGTATGGATTGGCCAAAAAGTTTGTGTTGTTTTTTTCATATAAATAAAGACATGTTTTTCATTTTCACCAATAACTTGATTGATTTGGATATTTTGAGTATGTTGGCTATTTTCTGTGTGGTATAACATTGATTATTCTCAATCAATGTCTTGATTTGATCACTATCAACTTCAACTGGTCTACCTCACTGCAGAGCATCATCCAGCAAATGTCCAGCATAAAACTTCAAAAACCACTTTTGACATGTTCAATCAGTCGCAGCACCTTTTCCATGCACCACATGAATCTTTTTTATTTTTTGCATTTCAGTTGCATTTTTACCTTTCTTAAAATGATAAAGCATAATATGCCAAAAAGCATTGTTTATTTTCTTCCATCTCCAATGTTAAAACAGCTACACAAAAATCCACCAATGTTTTTAAGTGTTTTTAAATGCATGCTGATATGACAGCTGTCATAATACAATCTAACAAAATTTTTTCGAATGAAGTTAAGGACAACTAAGCACTACTAGAAACATCTTACAAAAAAAGATGAATGAACTTTTTGGCCAACCCAATAGGTCAAGATGACCATTATGAGTAAGTAATTAAAGAACCAAAGAGTTATTAAAGTTTAGAGAACAATTTGTCCCCACACTAAATGGTCCTATAATAAGTTGTTTTAGGTTCTTAGATGTGTCTTTATTTTATCTTTGCTCTGAGCTGTGATATTAGGCTTCCATACGGTGAGACAAGTAAAAACCCTTAAGAGGGTTTTTCTGGTTAATGGAAGTCTTAGTCGTGCCCACAGTGACACACCCTGAAATATACCAGTCAACACGTACCAAGTGCCTCCTTAAAACAGTTTATTTTTTTAGTAAATAGTACACTTGTATGCCCTGAATATGTTCTTATGCTGCTAATGATAAAGGTAAGGTAGTCAGGATCTACTTTCAAAGTGAGCCATTATAAACAATAATTAAAATACTTGAGGTATCTGTAGTTCAGAAGACTGGACTATTTGGACAACACAGAAGCAGGGTCAGAATTTAAAAAAAAAAACTGAATATTTGAGAATAACGGTGATCACTGATTCTGGTTCCTTGTTGAGTTCACATACAGTGAAATACAAGCTAGGTGACAAAAAAAAGTTGACATACTCATAATAAGGAATCTTGGTGGGGGTGCACCTGAGATGCGGACTTGTATTTTTAGACAATCCCTCTCTTCCACTTCTACCTCCCTGCCTTCCAAAGAATTCCTATGTGTGCTCTGGGTGCTAAGTCTTTTTACCTGTGATTTTTAAGATATCATATTTTTAGTCTCCATGAGGTCTAGGAGTCTCTTGGGAAAAAATTAATGTCAACCTATATTATTTGTTATTGAAATGGATGTGGACATGCCTGACATACTGGGTGAGTGGGGAGCAGCGGAATTGGAGCCTTTTAAGTCAAATATTAAAGAGATACAACATCCATTCTAAGTGTAGACTGTTCTTGGCAATGATAGGCTAATGCAGTAAAAAGTCCTAAATGTCAGAGAAAGTAACATTCCTCTTGAACTACCATTATCATTTCTGAGCCTCTACACATCCATGAAAGAAGAGATCTGGGGAGAAATTTTCAAAACTCTTATAAGTAGGGATTAAGCAAGAATGTTATAGAAAATCCTAGAAAATATTCTGGCAAAGAAAAAGAAATACATTTTAATACTAGCAGAAAAAGCGAGAAGTGAATAAGGGCAAGGAGATCCAAGTAGTGGAAAAAGGAGATAACTCCAGTCCTAGAGAGGTTGAAAGTCAAGCAGGGGTGAGCACCATTCAAAGGAAATATGAAAAACACTAGCAGTCCCAGAACTGTAAGATATGATAAGTAGTGGTCCAGGTTTGTGCCAATAGGTCATGCAAAGGCTAACCTCCAAAGGAGACCAGTAAGTGATACAGGGACCCAGGATGATCAGAGAACATCATGCCAACAGATTTGAACAATAGTAAAAGGAGAAGGACATACTAGGGAAATGTGAGGAGGAATATACAAAGCAATAGACAAAGCAGAGTCTCATATAGTATCTGTACTTATATGTGACACACACAACCCATCCCTGGCCATAGATGTTTAGAGTAATGACAGAGGAATGAAAAGTGTAGTTTTGCCTCTTGGGAAAAAATCCCCAGAAAACTATTATTAATCCAGCAAACTTTGGGACAAAGGCAAAATGATATTAACTTGGAATTGAATAGAAAAATCAGCAAAAGTCAGCATTTTGATATTCATTTTAATATGAGGCCCCCAAAAGTCTCTTAAGTGTTGAGGCCTAGAATATAATGGTTATATATATGAGGTCTGTCTGGAAAAAGTCCAGCCATTGTGAATGTAAGGAGAATAGTTTGGGTGACATTGATGTAGCCTGGCAGCCAAGGAGAGTGGACTGGAATGCACATGCATGAACACTGACAACTTCACTGTGCTAGTCAGTGGGGGCAGTAGACTCTATTGAGTGAGCATGTGCACTGTGTGGCCTGTCACATTCAAAATGACTGAGCAAGCAGAACAATGAATCTTCATCAAATTTTGCATTAAGCTTAAACTATAGTAGAAACTATTGGGATGATTCAGAAGGCATTTGGGGATGATGCAATGACTGCAACACAAACAAAATTGTGGCACAAATGCTTCAAAGATGGTTGAGAATCTGTTGAAAGTGCTCTATGTTCTGGAAGCCCTGAAATAAGTGGAACACCTGAGAATGTTGACTGTATATGGGTCCAAGAACTAGAAACTGATCTGGGGATTCCAAAAACTACTGTGTCCAAGACTTTGATGCAGGATCTTGGCATGAAACATGGAGTGGCAAAATTCGTTCTGCAGCTTCTGCTACCAGAGCAGAAAGAACACTGTGCTGCAGTTGGGAGAACTACATGAGGTCTCAAGATGACTACTTTGAAGGGGACTGAGGTGTCATTGTCCTAGGTACAATATTTTCTGTATCTTCTTCAATAAATATCTCTATTTTTCATATTATGTGTCTGGATGTTCTCTGGACAGACCTCGTAGGAGTGTAGAGAAACATCTAGATTTATTATTTGCATCCTAGTACACTGCACATTTGTACTGCTAACTTTTTCAGAACTTTAGAACTAGAGCAAGTTGATTTTGTTTTGGTTTTGGTTTTTTCCCTTTATTTTATTTTATTTTATTTTATTTTATTTTATTTTATTTTATTTTTAATCAGTATTTTTTAATTGTTGATATTGTACAGTTTTCTGTCTTTTACCCCGCCCCCAGCCCACCACCCCAGCCATCCCCACCTTCCTCCCATTTCCACCCCCATAGCTTTTGTCCATGAGTCCTTTATACTTGTTGCTCTAAACCGTTCCCCTTTTCCCCTGAAATTCCCTCCCCTCCCCCTCTGGTCACTGTCAGACTGTTCTCAAATTCAGTGTCATTGTTTATATTATGCTTGTTTGTTTGTTTTGTTGATTAGGTTCCTGTTAAAGGTGAGATCATATGGTATTTGTCTTCCACTGCCTGGCTTATTTCGCTTAGCATGAGGATTTGAACAGACACTTCTCCAAGGAGGACACACAGAGGATCCAGAGACACATGAAAAGATGCTCGATATCTCTAGCTATCAGAGAGATGCAAATTAAAACTACAATGAGATACCACTTGACGCAAGCTGATTTTGGAACAATAACCATGACATAGTCGGGGGGAAATGGACACAACTGTACTTGAACAACAATTAAAAAAATACCTTTGCAGCAGACACATACATGAAAAGGTGCTCAACATTGCAAATCATTAGAAAAATGAAAATCAAAAGCATAAATGGGATGTCATCTCATATTTGTTGGGATGAGCTATCATCAAAAAGACAAGAGATAACAAATGCTGCTAAGGACATGGGGAAAAGGCAACCATGGCTCACTATTAGTGGGAAAAAAGTTGTTACAGCCACTGTGGAAAACAGTTTGGAAGTTCCTCAAAATATTAAAAAATAATATTACCATATGAGTCAGCAATCCCACTTGTGGGTATGTATCTGAAGGAAGTGAAATCACTATCTCAAATAAATATCTGCACTCTATGTTCATTGCAGCATTATTTACGATAGCCAAAACATGGAAACAACTTTAGTTTCCATTGACTAATGAATGTCTCTATTTGGCTTATTAGCTCAGTCTAGTTATAAAGTGAGTAAGTTCTGGGAATTATGTTCAACAGGGTGACTATAGTTAATATTAGTGTACTGCATATTTGAAAGTTGCTAAGAGCATAGATTTTAAAAGTTCTCAAACGCAAGAAAAAATAGTGTAATATATTTGGTGATGGATATTAGCTAAACTTATTGTGGTGATAGTTTCATATTGTATACATATATTGAATCATCATGTTGTACATCTCAAAATAATAAAATGTTATGTCAACTACATTTCAATTAAAAATCCTTCAAGGTGGAAAAGGGTGGCAGAAGAAGAGTGATATAGTATGTCAAACACTCTATTGGTTCTGAATGTGGAAAGTGTCCACATGCCAAGAAATGTAAGTAGCCTCTAGAAGCTGTAAAAGACAAGGAAATAGGCTTTATCTTAGAGCCTCCAGAAGACATGTGCTCCTGCTGACACCTTGCTATTAGCTCAGTGAGACCCATTTTGAGATTTCTAACTCCTAGGACTATTAGATACTGCATTTGTGTTATATAATGCCAAAAGAAAAAAATTAAAGAATCTCTCTATTCCTAAGTATAATGATGCTGCTGGGATCTTTAAGAGCCTATATGCTGGGTCAAGTAGTTCACAGATGAACTTCTATGTTGGGAAGACTATTCAACTTTGCATGGCAACTATATGGCCCTAAAAATGGAGAGAGATTTTATAGAATGATATGTCAATCTCATAGGATGAGACTTTGCACTCTAGCTAAAGCATGTCAATGAGATGCTCAAAAGGTATATGGGGGAATAAATGACATGGTTACTGGAAAGTCTGTGTGACTGTTCTAGAAATCATGCATGAGCCTCCGAAAGCAGAGCCTTCTTAAATTGGCGGATTTATGGAAATATTCAAATAGGAGTTTAAATGAAATGGATTAATTGAGAACCACAGAGGCTAAATTTCCTAAAACCTGTCAGAGAACAAAAAAATATCCTGCCCAGAAAGCCTTAGAGAAAAGTGTCACATCTAAAAAGAAGTCAGGGTAGGCTCACCCTTAATTAAATACTTGCATTTATTTTTATACAGCAAAAAAAAAGTAAGTACGGTTGATAGTATTCCAGTGAGAGAATTTAATGTCAGAGGAGGCAGGGGGTAAGCCACTTTTGAGAACAAGAAGGAGAAACCAAACAGTGGCAAAATAACTCTAGCAATGAATACAACAAATGCTTCTAGATCTCAGAAATTTACAGGGAAATTCAAAGGATATCAACTACAGAAAGCACCACCCAATTTTGAAAGGAGAGTGTATCCTTTGCAATCTTTTGATAATCAGCAGTTCCTAACATTTTGCTATTGTTGAACCCATGGTTAGGTTTGGAAACTAAAATTAGCCTGAAATTTTACTTGAAAAACACATGGAATAACTCGCCCTTATTAGTAAACTCTGGTTTTCATATACAGGTAGGACTCTGAAAGTACTATGTACACTTATTCTAGCAGTTGATGTAAGGGCAGAATCCAAAATGATAGGATAAGGCAGTGGGAGAAGCAGATTACATCAATTTTAAAACCTTCCACTCAGTTTTACTACAATATAAAAATCAGGTCATGTACGTTTTTATATTAAACTTTTTTGTTAAATAAACTTTTATAATAGTAAAAAACAAACAAACAAACCCTTCCACTCAGCCATCAGAAAATTATGTGACAACTTTTTGTCCTTAACCCTAGGGACCCAGTAAAGACCAAGTTCTTCCCTACAGAGTGGCAGAGGACCAGCTTTTCAAATCCTGATTTGGTACCCCAATTTAGGGAGACAGATAATGACCTACTCACAAAAAGGAATTGTAACCATCTCAAGATTGCTTTTAAGCAAGAGGTATCTGCTAGCTAGCCCCTGAGTCACATTAACTACCAAGAGACTTGTTCCAGAATCAGGAAGAACTCTGTGATAACAGTAGTGAACAGGTGAGTGGTAAAGTAGAAACAACTTTTGAAGCTGAATGGGCAGCACATAATTAAATGTATGCAAGTGGCCCTAAATATAGATTATTTATATTGTTTCTCACATTTTTGATTGATACTATTTGTGAAAATAAAGTCCCAAGCTCTTGAAAAGTACCTAGTGTTCCAACTACAATACTGTATTTCCCTCCCCTTACAACTGCTTAGAATGGTTTAGAACTTTGAAAGAGACTATGAAGTTTTCACATAGTGTGAATAGAAGAAAGCATTTTCTGGGCTGTGGCTAAGACTTAGAAATGCTGGCATATGGAGGAGGCAGCAGTCCCCACCCACAGAGTCGTGTGTATGTGTATATGTGTAAGTTCTCACATAAATGAGCCACACACATTTAAATGTTATAGAAAGCCCATAGAAAAATTGAAAACTGAAAGACACTTAAATGTTACAGAAAGTTCAAAGCTCTTTGAAGCTTCTAAGTCCCCAGAATGCTTGCATGTATTATATAGGTGTCCAACCACATTCCCTCATTTACATATGAACCAAAATGTCCATGAAAAAAATTATTCCATATATTCATTCATTCTAAAATTCAGTAAAGTTTCTACTAAGGACTGAAGAATTTTCTCCACCACCAAATTCATAGTTGAAGCCCTTACTCCCAAATTACTACATTTGGAGATAGGGCTTTTTGAAGGTAATTAAAGTGGTATTTATAAGGGTAGGGTCCTAAACTGATAGGACCTGTGGCCTTATAAGAAGAGGAAGAGAGAAAAACCTCTCTCTCTCTCTCTCTCTCTCTGGATTCCATATGTACTCACTAAGGAAAGGAAAAGAGAAAAACCTCTCTCTCTCTCTCTCTCTCTCTCTCTCTCTCTCTCTCTGGATTCCAAATGTACTCACTAAGGAAAGGTCATGTGAGCACACAGCAACAAGGTAGCTGTCCGCAATCAGGAAGAGAGCCGTCATCCAAACGTCATCATGCCAGCACCCTTATCTCAGTGTCCTAGCCTCTAGAACTGCCTACCAATAAATTTCTGTTTAAGCCATTTAGTCTATAATATTTTGTTTGGCAACCTGAGCAGACTAAGATAGTCCTTGCCTTTGACAAGCTTACATTGTAAAAATAAAGAGGAAAAAATAATTCAACGAGTCACCAAGTCCATGTGTGATATGCCATGTGGCCATAAGTACTCAAAGAAAAATGAAGGAAAGAAAGAAGTGGAAAAATAATGAGGCATGGTATTTTATACTAATGAATACCTTTTTATATGCTCAAAACTAAGTGGAGAGTGCAAGAAAGTGAATGGAAGAAAGCATGGGACAAGTCATGTCAATATCTGGGACAGAACATTCCAGAAGGAAATAATCAGTTCTAAGGGTCTGAGGGGCAAGCCCAATGGCAGTTTTAAGGACAGCAAGGAGACTACTGTGTCTGTGGTAGATTGAGTGACAAAAGGGATGGTAGAAACTATAATCAATGAGGTTGCTGGGGTCCACATCACCAAGGGCCTTGCACATATAATACTTTGAATTTCATCTGAGTGAGATGGGAAGTTTTGGAAGAATAACTTGATCTGACAAAATTTAAATCTCTCTAGCTGCTGTGTAGAAAATTGATGTAGAAGGGAAAGAATAAAGGCAGAGAGAGCAATTAGAAGCCTATTACATTTGTCAGGTGATAAAAGATGCTGGCTTGGATCAGTGTTATAGTATTGGATGCGGGTGGTAAGAAGGAGATGAATTCTGAGATATTTCAAAGAAAGGGTCAAGAAAATTTGCTGAAAGATTAAATATGAGGGTATAACTGAGAGCTAGACATAAATGAGTTTATCTGGTTATCTGATAAAGAGCAGGAGGTTGTGAAGTAAATAGAGGTCAGAGTTCTTGCCAGGGAATCATTTAAAGTAATAAGGAATCTATTATAGTGGCTCATTTTAATTGTTGATATTGTACAGTTTTCTGTCTTTTACCCCGCCCCCAGCCCACCACCCCAGCCATCCCCACCTTCCTCCCATTTCCATCCCCCATAGTTTTTGTCCATGAGTCCTTTATACTTGTTGCTCTAAACCGTTCCCCTTTTCCCCTGAAATTCCCTCCCCTCCCCTTCTGGACACTGTCAGACTGTTCTCAATTTCAGTGTCTTTGTTTATATTATGCTTGTTTGTTTGTTTTGTTGATTAGGTTCCTGTTAAAGGTGAGATCATATGGTATTTGTCTTTCACTGCCTGGCTTATTTCACTTAGCATGATGCTCTCCAATTCCATTCATGCTGCCGCAAAGGGTAGGAGCTCCTTCTTTCTTTCTGCTGCATATAGTGGGTCATTTTATTAAAGAAGTCTGGTTATTGAAGGGACTTGTTCCTTTACAGTGTATAGCTGTGTCTGACCACTTTAGTCCATCCCCTCCTGAAGTAAGAAAGGAGAATTGGCTATGGGGAGGATGGAAAACCAAGAATATTAAGATAGAAGTAACTGAGAGAACAGATACTTCATTCTCCAAGAAGCACTGGAGGATGATAACTTGCCAGCACCTATGTGAATACCAGAGTAGAATATTAGCAATGTCAATAATTCCAGGAAGTTAGAAAGTATTAAGAGAAGTATATTGGAAGTGGGCTTTGACAAATGGCTGTCAAAAGGAGACAAGTAGTATGGATGGAACATGAGTTAGAGAAAATATACTGTCTAATAGGACAGATACACCCAAAAGTGTTAGAAAAACAGAAGTGTAAGTAGAGTTGGTAAGATGCTACACAGCCTAAGCAGAGAGACTACTGAGCTTCAGTTAAAATCTTGATGATATTAAAGAGGCCTCACATACCCTCATTCTTCAGGACTCCTGGTAAAAACAAGTAATTAGTGAGAGCTGAGTTTAACACTTGGATGATGACTGTAAAATCATCAGTAGAGGAAACACTGGAAAGAATTTTACATGAGACTCATAAATTGGTGGAGAGATCAGAGCTTATAGTTGGTGTAGAGTTTAGTGTAATTTGGAGGGAAAAATAAAAGGATACCCATTAAGTGGATGCTTAGATGAATAGGTAAATGGGGCAATGGAAAGACAGATAAATACTTAGAAGTTGGTCATATCAAATAATAATATGTTTGATACTGAAAAAATATATAGAGATCATTATAAATATGTGGCATAATTGATAGATAGATACAGATAGGCAGGTAGAGAAATAGATAGATATAGATACAGAAAAAGAGAGAGAGAGTCTATTATTCCACTGATGGAGACAGGTAGATGTTCATTTTTTTTTCAGTCTTACCTATTTCACACTGTATGATTCACATATATAGCATTTATTTACATATGGTTTGGATAAGATAAAGGAAACTACAATTACTATGGGTATATGTAGTTGGCGAAAAATGGTCTAAGTTGTCAGGCAAGTTGAGGTCATGAGAGGAGACTAGAATAATATAGTAGAGTATAACCTAATAAGTATAAATGCCCATGTTTTAGGAATGGTATGTGTACATGAGTGTGTGTTCATTTGGACGCATAGATCTTGCTTTTGGGAGTTGCATTAACCTATTTATGAAAACATACTATAAAAGATGCTGAGGACTCTGAATAGTTAAAGCAATCATGAAAAATAATGAAGTTGGGGGTATTACAATCTGTGGTTCCAAGTACATTACAAAGCCATAATATTAAAAATAGTATGGTATCAGCATGATAACAGACACATAGATTTATGGAACAGCACAAAACATCCAGAAATAAATCCTAACATACATGGTCAATTAATTTATTACAAAGGAGCCAAAAATATACAATGGGGAAAAGACAGTCTTCAATAAATGGTGTTAGAAAAACTGTACAGCACATACAAAAGAATAAACTTGAAACTCTATCGTATATGCTACACTAAAATCAACTCAAAATGGATTAATGACTTGAATGTAAGACATAAAAACATAAAACTGCTAGGAAAAAGAAAAACCCTAGGAGGTAAGCTCCTTGAGATCCAGTCTAGGCAATAACTTCTTATTTTGGATTTGACAGCAAAATTAAAGGCAACAAAAGTAAAATAAACAATTGGGACTACATCAGACTGAAAAGCTTCCTTACAGCAAAAGAAATTATCAACAAAATGAAAAGGCAACCTAGTGAATGGGAGAAAATATTTGCAAGTCATATCTAATAAGGAGTTAATGTACAAAGTATATAAAGAACTCATAAAACTCAATAGCAAAAAAACCCCACAGAATCCAATTTTTTTAAATGGGGAGAGGGAACAAATAGACATTTTCCCAATAAAGACAAATGGCCAACATGAAAAAGTAATCAACATCACTAATCATCAGGGAAATGCAAATCAAAACCACAGTGAGATATTGTCTCACACCTATTAGATGCTTTTATCAAAAAGACAGGAGATAAATGCTAGTAAGGATATGGAGAAAAGAAACCCTGGTTCACTGTTAATGGGGATGTAAATTGGTACAGCCGCTATGGAAGGCAGCATGAAATTTCTCCAAAAAATTAAAAACAGTACTGCCATGTAATCCAGCAATCCAGCAAACACACACACACACGAAAAAATCACTATCTCAAAGAAATATCTGCATTCTCATGTTCATTCCACCATTATTTATAGTCGCCAAAACATGAGAACAATGTGGGTTCCCATGATGGATGAATGAATAAAGAAAATGTGGTAACATATATACGATGGAATTTTATTCAGCCATAAAAACAAAGAAATCCAGTGGAAACATGGGTGGATCTTGAGTGCATTATACTAAGTGAAATGTGAGACAAAGAAAAATAAACACTTAGATATGTAATCTAAAGAAATAAAACATAAACACATAAAATAGTTGGTGATTGTCAAAGATGGGGTGTGGGGGTAGGTGAAATAGATGAAGATGGTCAAAGGTAGAAATTTTCAGTTGTAAAATAAGTAAGTTATAGGTTTGTAAAGCATAGCATGGTGACTTCAGTTAATAATACTATATAGTATATTTGAAAGTTGCTAAGAGAGTAGACCTTAAAAGTTCTCATCACAAGAAAAAAATTGTAATTATGTGAGGTGATGCAAGTTGATTAAACAACTGTGGTAATCATTTTGCAATATGTGCATACACATATCGAAACACTATGTTGTAAACCTAAAACAAATAATATGGTGTATGTTAATTGTATCTCAATAAAACTGGAAAAAGTTTTAAAAGCATTACATTTTCCTTTGCTATATGAAGTTTCAATCTTTAAAGACTTGCTTTCATACCTGAGTTACTAGATTCTAGATCTGACAGTACAGAAAAGGACCTTTATCACTAAATTATTAAAATAAGAAAGATCATGTCTGCTTTGATTGGCACACTTGTGAATCTTTCATTCCCTGTCACCATCCATAGAGACACCAGATCTAATGAGTAAATTACTCTCATTCTCATTATACTTGCTGTTAATAGCTTTTACTTAACAATTCTTTCACTTTAGAATTCTAAGGAAGTAAAAGAACGCCTAAAAAAATCTCTCTTAAATATTTGAGAACCTGTAAAATTTTGTGGAGAAAAAGGAAAAAAATAAAAATGAAAATGACTTGCAAATGTTTTCTCAAAAAGGTTGTATAAAAATGGAATCCATGAGTGAGTCACTAAAATAATTCCTCTTAGGCTTCAGAGAGCATCAGCCATGCTTTGACTACAGGAGAACAAGACATTTTTGGCCTGCTCTCATTCAAGACTGTGGCCTCATTAGTCCAGATTCACTGAACAGGACTTTGAGAACCTTTCTCAAAAGAACAAGATGCTGTCTTCAAGTTGAGGCTAATGAGGGACAATATACATTTACAGAAGCTTGAGTGTCTAACAGAGCTCCTGTTGATGGTGTAGAATTAGAGCAAGAAGATACTCTATTCCCAAAATCTTAACAAACAGAAGTAGCAAATTAGAAACCTCTCTTGGAAACTGAATTTATAATGCATTCTAGTGCTGACATCTTGTTGAAAAGTGGAAGACAAGAGAGGGGGATGTTCATTTTACATGGCAAGAAAAAAGGCAATAAATCAAAATGTTTGCATTTGTTAAGACTTCATTTCAGTGGTTTTTTTGGTGAGTAATACTTGCTTTTACATAACACTAGGCAGCAGGCATTCAAATGCTCATAACTTTCATATTTTGAGGAGCTGCATTGTGAGTTCATTGGACTTATTCAGTAAGGCTTTTAACATTTTCAATTTGTAAATCATTAACTTGTCTAAGACTTTCACCAACTGATAACTAAAGAAACAGTGGTTTTAGCACTAAAGAAACAGTGGTTTTATTTTCTATACAATGCTAGATTTCCCGTTGGCAAATGAAATGTTTGTCCTATGACGTCAAACATGTATTAAGTTTTTTTCTTTTCAAAAAATTTCCTCAGTTATGGGACCAAATAAACACAATTTTAACATTAGCTTGTTTGGCTTCAGTTTATTAAATAATTAAAGATTCTAAGAGAAATTTTAAACTATTATAGAAAAAATCTACAGTTGGTGTTATTTCATTTTTGGCCATTTAAGTAAATAACATGGGTAACTCAGAAGACAAATTTGCTGTTTATAATTATTAAGTTATTGTGTTCAGTGATCAAAGCTATTTGCCAATTTGATTGGACTCAGGGATGCCCAGATAGTTAATAAAATATTTTTTCTGGGTATCCGTGAGGGTATCTCATAAAGATATTAGCACCTGAATCAGTAGACTGAGTACAGTAGATTGCCCTTACCAATGCAGTGAGCATCATCTAATTTACTGGGGGCCTTAATAGAACAAAAAAGTGGGAGAGCAAACTTATTCTCTGTTTAAGCTGAAGAGAGTTGTCTTCGCCTGCCCTTGGACATGGCACTTCTGGTTCTTGGGCTTTTGGACTCAGACCAGGACTTACGCCATTACTCATCCCACATCCTACCCTCAGTTTCCAGGTCTTTGGACATCAGCAGCTTTCCTACTTTTCCACTTGCATGTGCGGACTGTGGGATGTCTTGGCCTTCATAACCACATGAGGAAATTTCTATAACAAATCCCCTCATATATCTCTATATATGTCCTGTTGATTCTGTTTCTCTGTTTAATACATTGTGCAATGGAGAATTAAAATAGAATCAGAGGTGAATGGAAGCTTTCACACGTTTAGGAAGTCCACTTCTCTGTCTTTAAAGGGGTGGATATCTAAATGCTTGCTACAAAGAGTGGGAGAGAAACATAAATGGGTAAGACAAATGTATTTGGATCCCACCAATGATCCATCCAATTAAAGGACATAATTGCCAGAATGTAATATAACTCTGGTTTTTCAACTACTGAGTAAAGAGGAGGGAAGAATGAGTGATATTGATTCATGTAGCATAGAAATGTTCAAGGTGCAAAACCAAGAGAAAGATTTCCAGGCCATATGCCAAATAGGATGTGACTTTTCCTTTAAAAGGAGTTTAAAATGCCTCGTCCTTTCATCAAAGCAGGTGTTTTCAATGTTGGTTGTGGAGAACAATTGGAGCTAGTAATAAAAACATGGAAACAATCTAGATGCCCAAGTTAAATAGAGACTTATATATACAATGTTAAATATGAAATGTGATTTCAAGTAAAACATGCAACCAAAATTCAACAAAATACATTTTTTAAAAAATGTAAAAGGTGAGTGTATATCGAGTAATTGATTTTTCAAACAAGTTCACGTGAAAAGATTGATAGCCACAAATACTATAAAATGATTGCCAACCTAATGTAAAATTATGTGGATCCAACTAGATAAGAAAAGCAGAAGACTGGCAGAATATCTGGTGGGAAGAATCCCAGATAAAAGGATGAGTACCCTTAGCAACAGTGGCCAATGGTTATCCCCAGCTTCTCACTGAGGAATTGAGAGTTAAGGCACTAGAGAGCAGTAGGTAAGACTGGAACCCCACCCCCTTCTCCCTAGTGCTAAGGCTGCCTGTGCCATCCATCCTTGGCAGGAGGCCCTGGCACTGCCTGCTGTGCAGAGGTTACACAACGTGGGTACAGACCTTGATGACACGATGGCAATACTTGTTGCTCATCGGAATGTCTTCCCTTCCCTGAGGCTGACTGGAAAGACCAGTTGAAAAGAGTAGAGATTTCTCCTCAACTCTTGCTTACTCTTGGTCATTTGTATTTTATTCTAGACTTCTATATTTTACAGACATATGACAATGTAAAAACTGTCAAGGAGACACTTCAAAACAGCTTACTCAAGGACCTTAGCACCTTAATGAGTCTTTGCTGAAACTTATATAAAGATATGTAAGATCCCCAATCTGGCAAAGGAAATAGCCTTCCAGGAAGTTCAGGAAGCTCAAAGAGTCCCAAAGATGTTGGACCCAAGGAGGAACACACCAAGGCATATCATAATTACATTAGCCAAGGTTAAAATGAAGGAGAGAATTCTAGAAGCAGCAAGGGATAAGGGGACAGTCACCTACAAAGGAGTTCCCATCAGACTGTCAGATGATTTCTCAAAAGAGACCTTCCAGGCAAGAAGGGGCTGGAAAGAAGTATTTGAAGTCTTGAAAGGCAAAGACCTACATCCAAGATTGCTCTATCCAGCAAAGCTGTCATTTAGAATAGAAGGGCAGATAAGGTGCTTCTCAGATAAGGTCAAGTTAAATGAGTTCATCATCACCAAGCCCTTATTATATAAAATGTTAAAGGGACTTATCTAAGATAAAGAAGATAAAAAATATGAACAGTAAAAAGACAGCAAACTCACAGATATTAACAACCACACCTAAAACAAAAGCAAACTAAGCCAACAACTAGAACAGGAACAGAACCACAGAAATGGAGATCATATGGAGGGTTAGCAACAGAGGAGCGGGAGGAGGAGAGAGGGGGGAAAGGTACAGAGAATAAGTAACATAGATGGTGAGTAGAAAATAGACAGGGGCAGGGCAAGAATAGTATGGGAAATGTAGAAGCTAAAGAATTTATGACACATGGACATGAACTAAAGGGGGGGTAATGTGGGTGGGACGGGGTGTGCAGGGTGGAGGGGAATGATGGGGGAGAAATGAGACAACACTAATAGCAGAATCGATAAAATATATTAAAAATTAAAAAAAGGAATGCAGAATTTCAGAAAGATATGTAAGATCCATCTGACCATCATTTTGTTATTTAAATTCATTATTTATGTTTCTTCAACACTTACTAAAACTTAATGACCAATGTCAAGAGCAATTTGATTCAATGAACAAGCAAACATATAATAACATTAATACCATAAATATGACTTTGCAACCAATGAACCATCTCAGAATACTTGGAGTTTGGGACCTGGTGAGCTAGTAATACTTAATTACACTGTTCAGGATACAACAATCTACACACTTTTTAATTTTCCTTCTTTCGTGTTTCTCTTCTTTTGCATTTTAAGGATGTGCAGGACTTCAAGACTCAGGTCCAAATACATTATAATCTTTGAACATGGCCCCTAATATGACACCTAACACAACTGTTCATATAGAGCACACGCATTCATTGAGGGAGAAATGCACTTAGCTTGAAACATCTTTAAACTCCTCTTGTGTTTTTTAAATTCTGGAGAAAGGCAGAAGTTTGTGCTAAATGAAGATTAGTTTTCAGGAGAGAGTTATATTACCTCTTGTTACTAATTATATACACCAAAAATCAGGTAGAGGAAACATTGTTAAATACTGCTCTGCACCCTGCAGGTATCAATAGCAGCTAACACATATAAGCGGCTGGGGCACACCTATTCTACACAGATCTGTCTCCCCCTTCCTGTGATTCCATGATCCATACAGTGCTCTCTGCTCTCAAGCTGCAGAGACCTGACCCTTGTTACACTGCTCGCATAATGACCGAGATGAGAGTGGCAAAAATCTCCTGTCCATCCTGACCTGATCTGGCTCTTTCTCAAGTACTTATCCCTCTGTCTGCAGGCAATTCATATAAAGAAGGGTGTGTAGAGTGTGAGATAAGAGGACCACTTGCCAACCCAGAGTCTACCAAAAGATGTTTACTGATATTTGATTCCTCTTTTCCTTTCTCTGATCTTATTGTATAAATTCCTCAGTCCTTCCGCTACCCACCCCACTCTCCACCATGTCCCCGTTTCTCTTTTGCCTGTCTTCCAAGACAAGACATCCTCGCAGTCTAATGACTCAGAAGGCTGCAGCTACAGGCAACTGGTGATTGGCAGCTTCATCATGACAATGCGCCCACTCATGCATCATGTCTCAGCGTAGAGTGTTTTGGCAAAACATCAAATCACACTCAGCCTGCCTACAGCCCAGATTTGGTGCCCTGAGACTTCTGTTTTTTCCCCAAACTAAAATAACATTTGAAAGGGAAGAGATTTCAGACTGTTGAAGAGATTCAGGAAAATATGGTGGGGTAGCTAATGGTACCTAAGAGAACTGTGTGAGGTCCCAAGGTGCCTGCTTTGATGGGGACTAAGTCATCATTGTCCTATGTACAAAGTTTCTTATATCTTGTGTCTTCTTTAATAAATGTCTTTTCATAGGATGTAGCTGGATACTTTCTGGACAAACCTTGTACACGGTGCTGGGCAATGGAGATTTATCAATGACCAAGGGACGCTTTCCTCCCCACAGGGAGTTGAAATCTTACTTGAGAAAAAATGATAAATAAGCAGATAAAACAATTACGGATTGCGATAGGTCTAATTAGGAAATAATCTGATATGGCAGTTGAAAGTGAAGATAAAGAGGAAAGGTAGATATCAATTGAGTAGTCTTCCCAAGCAATTTTAGTGATTTGAATTAAGCACCTTTCTACTTTACCGTAAGTGCCTCATGCTGTCTTCTGCATATTGGACCAAAAGCCCTGGCACCGAAACACAAATGAAGTAAATACCTTTCCTCCAGCACAGTCTCCATGCTGTGTGCTTTAGTTTTGGTTTTGTTTCATTAAAAAATAAACCTAGCTTAATTTAGCATGTAAGTAATTTTCATGCAAGCATCTCAAGGACTCAAACTTAATTCTATAATTATAAATCTTATGGTCAAAGAAGCCTTTAAGTACATTTGAGAATGACGATTAACTGCTTCAAGGTACAGTGTTCACATCTCTCCTCAAATAATTATCTAACCTTTAATACAGTTTCAAAGTACTGTATGTTTGGGCAGTAGCTTTTTTGTTTAATAAACAATATGCTAAATGCCAAAGTCATGGGTTTAGAAGAAGTCATATAAAGATTTATTACTTTAAAAAGTTATCTTAACCATCCATTATCTACAGAGGAGAATAAAATTAAAAAGTAGTAAATTATTAACTAAAAAGTTCAATAATCTAACTTTTTAACTATCATCTACTATTTGAGTTCAGTATAGGATTATAGTGAAGGGTTTGGAGATTTAATCATCTTAAAGATCAAAACATTTTTCCAAAATGCAATATACAGAGGTTAAAAAAATAATTACTTTCATTTAACCTCTCCTTAATGTTAAAGGAAAAGGTAATATTTGACCAAGGAAGTTCAAGGAGGAAACATGTTAGAATGACTGGCTGATAGAAGTTAACATCACTCTCTTTAATGTCTAAGTGGCTGTTTAACACTCAGAGATTTAAGTGCTGGATTTAGACAAAGAAAGAAAAGAACTTTAAAAGGTGTTAACTTCATCTTCTGCCATAAAAGAAGGGCTGTTTAATTAAGCCACTAGTAGTTCTTGGGTGGTTTTCAGTTTCGTTTTATACTTTTGAGATGAAAGATACATTCAAAATTATGTACAAAGTACCTTTTAGAAACTTTGGAAAGGTCAAGGAGAAAATAGCTAGATTTCAAAAGCTGAACTTTTCAAGGTTTTTTTCTGATTTTTCTCAAATAAGATAGCCTCCTCCTCCTCCTCTTAATAGTTCTTCAAGGCCCTTTTGGTAGCCAAAATCTTTGTTCTTTTTTTAAAGCAGCTTTGTAACAGAAGAACTAAAAATTAATTATGGCTATGGAACTTTTACACAGAAGAGTTTAAAAAGCATAGACGTAAAGAAGGGAAAAGGATGAGGGCCCATTTATCTTATATTGACAGGACTAGCTTCAAACGATGACCTTGAATCATAATCATCCTAATGAGCTCAAAATATTTCACTTTAACAAGTGAAACTATAATCAAATCAGTTTCTGAAAGCTCTACTAATGAGCATTTCCTTTGATGAAAACATGGTTAACTGTCTTAGTCTGCAGGAGGTGCACGACAGTAAGGGCCAGCTCCTGACAACTCATTAGCTGACCTGGGGAGAGAGTAATTTGAATGCTTTTGATAAAAATTTCAAGGCTTTTTTTTAACTTAAATTACAATTTATGCACTTTTATAAATAGTATAATTTTCCTAAGTTGGGGGAAACTAGCAAGAAGACTTCAAAGCTGTAGAACAAAGTTTGTTTATCGCATTTGGTCTGTTGTATCCCCAGAACCAGAAAGGGGAAACGTGTTCAATTAGTGACTGCTAACTTGGGGCGAATCCCTCCTTATGTTGCATTTTTTTTTACAGGTTGGTATGGTGTTAAATGAACTTTGTGGAGCTATATTCTATGAGATTTCAGATTAAAAATTAGAAGTTGCCGTTATTTACTATGAGCCTAAAGAATATCTTCTGAAACTACGTTCTCCACTAAAAGAAATCACTCAATTTACGTAAAACAGAAAAATAACCTAAAATGAAAACTGAATGCTGAAATGTGGTATGCTTTTATTTTTACCTACCCATTAAGAATACGCCATTTGAATTACTCATTTTAACTACTGCATGAATAATCTATTTCTTTCTCTCTTTCTCATTCCCTCCCCCTCTTTCTCTTCCCACTGCTCTCTCTCCAGAGCAGACATGACAGCAGGCTGTCAAAGAAGAATATAAAGCAGGAGAATAGTCCAGCTGTTTTAACTGTCCCTGGGAGACAGATTTTATTGGCTTCAGAAGGTAAATTTCTTATCTCCTCCCTTCCACAAATTCCCCTTTGCTGTTGAAGTATCTACTTTCTATTTGTTACACTTTCCTCAAGGCAAGCCACTGAGATGGTTTGTGTCATAGGCACGTGAGACACTGGCCAAGATCTTGTATCTATAATACACCACAGGTAGGGGATGAGAAACTTAATCAGAGATCAAGGGTGATCAAATATCAGGGTGGAGGGTTTCTCCCTAAACTGACTTAACAGATTCTTTGCTAAAACTGGATGGGGCAAACCAAAGACAGGACAAGGGCCAAGTTTGAGGCCTAGCTAAACAGAAGGCTCTGAGGACCCTGACTAAAAGTTGTCAAGCAGAGACAGTCTTCATCAGCCAACAGCACTGTAACTTAAGCTTGAACAAAGCTTATCTAGCATGCAAATTTTCTCAGGGAGGCACCTCACAACCCTTTTGCACGTAGGAATATTAACAATCATTTCAGCACACTTGGGTGCCATTGAACAGCAAGATCAGCTTCTTCATGAGTGGCAAACTCAACATCAGTTTCACCTTTCACTCTTCCATCAGGGCCAATTTCAACATGGACTCTTACAGGATTGAGAGGGAAGAAGTTGTAAATGTTTTCTGTAGCTTTGTAAGGCAGCCCTCTCATGTGGACACAGTGTCCAGTGGGACTCTGGACAGTGAACTCTCCATCTCCTTATCTGTGATCGTACATCCCAGAGAGGCAGTAACTAAGGTCTCTTCCAAATAGGTCAGTGGTAAAGCCGCAGGCATCGCTGAGGACACTGTATTCCTCATAGCCCCCATAGCCTACAGTACACACCCCAGACCTCATCCTCTGCAAGCCTGTCTTCTTGACAATGCCAATATACCTCCTGGCTGAGCCTGGGCAGTCATAAGGCACTGGCCACTGTATAGACATAAACTTCTCTTCAGTGTTTTCTCGTGCAAACTTTCTTCTGGTCTGTGATATTGAGTACGTGAAAACTATTTTCAGCTTTTTCATTGTATTGGTAGTAGACATCAGGTTGATGTTATCTAAGTTCGAGTAGTTTCAATTACATCAAATGTGGATCTTCATACCACATCACAATGAGGAGATGTGATTTTAGGAAACTCAAGGTGCTAGATCCCTAATTTGAAGAGGAGCATTTCTCATGTTTGTTCATTCTAGTTTACTTTCTTTTTAAAGTCTTTTAGGTTAAGCTTTTTAAAAGTTAGTTTTGAAAACTGAGACACACTACTAATACTGTAGGAACTGGTGATACCTTGACTTAAAACTTTCTTTACTGTGACTTCTTTTTAAGTGTATTTTGCTAAGTGAAATTTGTTAAGTTTTTGTTAACTCAACTTTTTTCTTAAAATAAAGACTTTTTCACACACACACACACACAAAAAACCCCTAGCAAAATCACAGACCAAAAGCCTGTAAATGTGAAAAGTGTAGCATTAAAGAGACCTAAAAAGGGACCCTTGTTTACAGTGAGAGCTGCAGACAGAAGGCAGAGCATCGCCCTGATCTAGCTCTGCTCAGAACGCACGCTGGGTGCAGACCTGCCTGCCTCCTGATTCAGACGGGGCAGAAAATTCAACTCTGTGGAGCACGAGAGACAGAGGGAGGCTGGACACACAATCTCCTTAGTGCTCTGTGGACACTGTAAGACCCAGAGAAAATCTTTGGTTTGAAGTAGTTTTTTCTCATTTTTTTATGTATAAAAGAAAATCTTCTTATTGTTAATGTAATGATTTTAAAGGGAAATTTAAATAAATAATTGATGCACTTACTAATCTCACTATCAATAAATATGCCTTCTCTCATACAATAAAAAACTTATGTGTCATGAGGAGATATTTAAATTGTTATACTAAATTAAATTTTATGGCCATTTTAAAATTTATAATGAAAGCCACTGTGTAGAAAAACTAATATATAAATTCTCTTTTATGACAAGCTTCTAGGAGTATGTAAATAGTTGTTTTATTAAAATATATTTGTATTTAGATTATTTTCAACATAAATTGTTTGCCAGCACTCATTTATCTTTCAGGTCATATTTTGCACAGTCACCAGCAATCACAAGGACCTCACAGAGGTTTCTTCTTATGTTTTGTGGTGTGCGTAAGTTTGCTGGAGATTCTTATCTGGGGCATTTCTTGACTGTATAAATCATACAACATTAGAGATATTACATATATCACATTCCCTACTAAGTGGCATACTTTTTCATTTCAAGTGGTGACATTCCCAGAATCTCACCTAATCAATAATTATAAGTCAATTAAAAAAGTAATATTAGCCAATCGGGTGTCAAAGGTTATATATCTTTAGCTTGAAGAAACTCAATTCCTAGGTACAAAATCACTTAAATTTCTAAGTTATGGTTTTATATATTATTGCCTTGATTTTTAATTGTTCAATTAAATAACAATTTATATATGTGTTTATTTTTTTAATTTTTAAATAAATTATCATGATAATGATTCCAGGATAAAGTCACATATGTTTTTATAACAAAACCTTCAGACAATACAGAAACTACAAATAAGTAACTGAAAACCACCCATACAGTAGTCATTGTCTTTAACTCTCTTAGTAACCGATATTTGGAATAACTAACCACTATTACAGTACTACAATCAATATTCTCATGCATTTTCACATAGTTAAAGTGTTTCTACCAAATTCTTTACTATTATTATTGTTGTTGTTGTTGTTCTTGTTATTATTATTTTGCTGGTCCAAGAACAAGCATATTTGAAATTTTGACAAAACTGCTAGATACCTTTCCAAAGTAGTAGTATCAATTTACAGTTCTATTAAATTTGTACAAGAGTGTAGCTTCCCTATAACTTTGTCAGCATCAAATGCCATTTGATATTTTAATATCCTCCATGCTGATGACTAAAGAATGTTGCTTTCTTACTCTTTTAATTTTTATTTAAATATGGTAAGCAAAGGTAGAAAATAATTTCTTATTGTCTGGAAAGTTAGGCAAGATGGCCCTGGGACTAAACTCATAATAGAAACTCACTATAACATTTTTTGAGACAACGATTGCTTGGTCACGTTTGAATTTTCAGTTCTGACTAAACACTTTGAGAGAAACAATTGTTTGGTTTTATTCTTTGTACTTCCTCATGAATACAGATTGAACATCCTCTATCCAAACTCCCAATCCCAAATCTAGGAAGCAGTTTCCAGGTTTGTCAGCCCTGTCTCAGTGGTATTTAGAGTTTGATAACTTTACAGGCATTTCCTTTTGTTCTAAACCCATGTGAAAAGAGAAATTCATTACTTCCCTTCATATTTTTACATTTTATGTACTTTTACATTATTTTCATACTAATAATTCAATTCTTAAAATATAAACTGGCAATGAGATAGCCAAATAGTGAAAATTCAGCTTTGGTGAAATCTTGCTTATTAAAAAAAAATGTCACAAAGAATCATTTTTCAGTGAGATGCTTGGTTTCTTTCTTTATTACAGCATTAGTATGGAAAACATAAAATAGAATGTTCCCATTGGTACTGTCTTATTCCTTAACAATTTAATGAAATTCTTTGAGTTTATACATAATTCTTTGGATACAATCCACCAGAAACTTCAGTATATAAATTAGCCATCACACATAAATTAGGCGGCATACAAAGACTGACATTTATGGTTGTGCCTTGATGTTCTAACACCCAACAAGTACCAACCCAGAGAGGTACATGATAAGACAATTAAAATAACTTAAAATGCAAAACACACAAATATGCACACATACACACTCATGTACATGTATCATTAATGTAATATTACTGGCATAAATTTTAAACTAAAATATTATCTTCAGTGCTTTTAATCTATATGGCTAAAGTTGTGATTTTAAAATAAATATCAAGATGATTTTTAATAAATGAATAAATAATATATTTTAATTTTAGGAAATATCTTACAGAATCTTTTTATAAAGCTCTTCTTAGTACCTGGAATCATTTTCAAGAAATTTTATTGATCCCTGGTTGGTTTGGTCAGTGGATTGAGCACTGGCCTGCGAACCAAAGAGTTGCTGGCTGGATTCCCAGTCAGGGCACATGCCTGTGTTGCAGGCCAGGTTACCAGCTGGGGTTGCGAGAGGCAACCACACACTGATGTTTCTCTCTCTCTCTTTCTCCCTCCTTTCCCCTCTCTCTAGAAATAAGTAAATAAAATCTTTAAAAAATAAATTTTATTGAGTTTTATTTCATTAAACATTTAAAAATTGGAATCATTATATTTTGTGAGAAATTACATTCCATTTTCTTCATATATTTTGATACCCAGGAAAGAGTAGGTGTTATTGAGAAGCCAAGGAGAACTATATGGCTCTTTAATCAGTCGGTTTTCTTAATAAAATAATACTTTTGGTTTTTCTTCCCTTTTTGGCTGGTAATAAAAATCAATAGGTAATAGAGGATAAAGGCCACTCATATGACAACTACATATAAATTAACACTACACTATTTGAATCATTTACGTAAGGGTGCTAAATTCTTACTATTTAAAGAATTCTATTCAATTCTACCCAAGAAAAATACACAAAGGACATGAATAAGAATTCATAAAAGAACAAACACAAATAAAAAATGAATACACTAAATGATGTTTACTTAACTTCACTATTAATAGAGATCAAAACAAAGTGCTCTATTTCATACATTGGATTGGAAACCATAAAAATAATTCTAAAACTCAGTGTTGGTCCAGCAGAGACATATAGAGTTATTTTATTTATATGTTGTTGGTAGAAGTCTAATTTTGTAAAGAAACTGTGTTGTTGAGGTTAATTTCATAAAATACCTCAAAAGTATTAAACCATTCATGTCTAGCAGCTCTACTTCTAGCAATTAGGACTAAAGGGATGAATATTTATACAGATTGATTATTATAGTCAAGTCTTCTAATTATACAGATGTAAAATAAAAACACCTAAACAATTATCAATATAATTCTGGGTAATGAAGAAAGCTGAAAGAATTTAAAATAGTAATGATAGGTCTCATTCCACTGATATGAAAAGATATATTTAAAATATAAGCTCCATCTAGAAGACCACATACAGTATGATCCCTTTAGTGCTAAGAAAGGACTTGTATACATGTGTTTGTCTATTTTTTCTCTATTTGTCTGTGATCTTTTATATACATAAACATTTTCTAGGAAAATGTCTAAAAAAGTAATAGTGATTACGTCAGCCACATGGCAATTAATGGCACAGGGATTGGGAGAGGGAAAAGGACTTAAAATTTTTAGTTAATACCATCAAATCGTTTGACAGTTTTTAGTTGAGCCCTATTACATTTGTAATAAAAACTCCTATTTTTTAAAACATGCCACAATTTTTATTATAGTATAAAAGGAGAAATAATCACTTGCTCTACTTCACCCACAGTATTGTCAGTGTGTCTTATTTTACCTTTTCTCAGCCATAACTAAAAATATATCTAATCCTTTAACTTGTAACCTATTGGATATATTTTTCTGCAGAATTACATCAAATTATTGCTGCTCTTCAAAAAATAGTTTAAAATGTGAACTTTTGCAAGGCTTATCATTTTCTTCTCCAGGTTAGATGGGTTCCAATCTTTTCAACGTTCTAGTCACCCTCTAGGTGTAATCCACCTTTTCAGTAACTCCTAAAACACAGCCTACAGAACTAAATATAATATTCAAGACATGGTCTGAGCAGTTCAGATTATAGCGAAACTATTACCACCCTTGAACTTGACCGTCTACCTCTATTAATGCAGTTTAAGAATGCATTAACTTTTTAAAGCATCTGTTAACACCATATTTGCTCATATTGAACAGGTAGTCACATAAAACCACAGGAATTTTGCCATAAATTTCCCTATTCTGTAAATGGGCAATAAACAAGAGTTTACAACAATCCAGTAAAATTTTATTTTATTAGTTTCAGCCCATATTTCCAACCTAGAAAGATCTTTTTTTTTTTTTTTTTTCAGGCACACAACTATCATCTAAGTCAGTAGCTGCCCTTTCTAGCTTTGCATTACCTGCAAAAGTGCTGCCATTGACCAAAGTGCTACATAGAAGATAGTCAAGTGGAGAATCCCAGTTCCAGGAACCTCCACAGGGTTTGACACCAGTCCATTACTCAATAGTCTGGATGGTTGTTCCATTAATTATGGATTTATAGGTTGCTCACATTTTCTTTCCCTTGAGAATATTAAGAGAATCATCATGGAATGTGTTACACAAATATAGATAAACATTTCTGTATTTTTTCCAGCAACCATTTTACAATTTGCATACACAATACAGTGTATTGTTAGACACAGAGGAATAAAATGTAATACCACTAGGGCTCTAGAGGTATAAATTGCTGACTCTCTGAACCTGAACTTCCCAATTCCTCTTGCTTACAATATTACAAGGACATCTATACTATCTTCTCAATTCTATCTAGACGAATCAATTTTAATTGTATATCTCTCACATTTAAATTTTATGAGAAACAATCATTTATTTGATAGTGGCATATAGCAGTTAAAAGCGTAGTCCTTAGAAGCAAAGTAGCTTGGGTTCAAAACACATTTCTACCATTTAATATTATATAAGCTTGAGCAAATTGCTCAAATCTGCTGTGCCTTTATTGCCTTACTTATGAAATAGTGACAGCAGACCCTTGGGGTTAGGGGAACCGACACCCACACAGTCAAAAACCTTCTTGTAACTTTTGATTCCCCCAAGGTCCCTTGGTATCTACAAGGGATTGTTTCCAGGACCCCCATGAATACAAAAACCCAGAGATGCTCAATTTCCATTTATAAAATGGTGTAGAAAAGCTCAGACAGTTGACCCTCTGCATTTGTGGATTCCCACCATGAATGGAAAGTATTGTTTTTGATGTGTGGTTGTTTGAATCTGCGGACATGAAATTAAGGAATACATAGGGATGACTGTATATTTATTGAAAAAATTCATGTATTAGTGGATATGCACAGTTCAACACATGTTTTTCAAGGGCCAGTCATTTTTCTTTCTAAGGGATTAAATGAATTGATATATGTAAAGCATTAAGAAAAATACCTGGCACCTTATAAGCTCTAATTGTAACTACAAATATTATTATGACATTTTCAAAGAAAAAATACAGTAATATTATATTAACTATAAAGCAAAGGTTTTGACTCGGTGCTATTTTTCTTAAATTATCTGGTTCTGTGCCTTGCAAAAGATGCATTTATTACTGTCTCCTAAGACTTATGTATACTTCCGTACTCCAATACTTCTATCCATTCGGTGAAATAGTATATAAATGTTTACTACTACTACTATTATTATTATAATTTATTATTATTATCACTATTATTAGGTGGAAATGATTGCTGGATGACTCTTGTAAGCTTCCACAGGAAAGTTAAAAGGCCACTGTATGCTTGGTGAGGGGATCTGTCTGGGGCTCTGAACATTCAGGCATCAGAAAACTAAAATTTTCAGTAACATTTTTAGGTTTTATCACCTTTATATTTAGCTACTTTAAAATACAAATTTATGTCAGAACAAGTTTTGGATATTGCTAATTTCCTGGTTACATAACTCAGCAGCATGGAATTTAAGGTGTCAAAATAATAACGAACACTCAGTTTGTTCTAATGTTACATATCACAAGTACATATGCATCGGAAAGCTGTGAAATCCCAAAGAGCCACAGTGCTAAAAGGGGGGACAGTTAATTCTAGGAAGAAACATAGCATAAGTTTTCATTATTTTATATGTTAAAAAATAGAATGGTGGGAGTAAAAGACAGAAAACTGTACAAGATCAACAATTAAAATAAAAATTAAAAAAATAGAATGGGAAGACATATAAGGATTTTAGTAAGAAAAAAAATGCTTTCAGAATAATTTAGGGAAACTTTTAGAATTAATTGCTTGATTATAATTAAGAGAATATAACCACTAGAAAGAGATTGGCTTTCAAAACTCTGATTTGATTTGCATATGTTAGTGTGAACATGACAACTGAAACTCCAGACAAAGGTTATTCCATGTCCCTAAAATAAAACTATTTTAATTTTCCTTTAAATATAAATGTTTAATTACCTGTACCACAAAATCAGTTAAACCATGTCCCTAGTTTTAGAGCAAAATGAGAAGGGCCCGGACACAATATTATCAACCTAAGAAACATCTCAAGGTAGCAGCAATGTGACATAAGCTATATATTAGTAGTAGATATAAATCTACTTCTAGTTTGTCAGCAGCCTAATGTATTACAAATGATCCCATGGGCACCTGCCTCCTTGAAGGTTCAAGATAAAGAGGGACTAGATGTGTTTTATGTACATTTAGCCAACAGGCAACATACAAAAATTACAAAAAGGCAAAAGTTTAGCTCAGCCACCTAAAAGTGAAAGTTGTCTGATTGGTTAGATTTACTGATAGAAGGAAGATTTTACACAGAAATTATTGTGATCCTCTGAAGTGTATTCTACTGACTTTAGACGAAATAAATTCTGAGTTTTCTTCCTATTCTTGTATTATTATTAAATATAAAATATAAAACTAAATATTTTGCACACCTATTCTAGGTCACAGAAAGCACAGTTTGTTCCCACTTCCTGTGCCATATCAAAGTGCTGTTATTTATTAAAAATGAATTGCTTCTCTATCTTCAATCTCCATATCTTTTGATTACAGGTCTTGATAGCATGATAAAGAATCGGCAACTGCCTCATTGTACTTTCCTGCTCTCCCTCTGTCCCAATTGTGAATTAAGTCCAGTGCCTCTCAAGTGTGAATAGATCACTTCATATCTAGCAGGTGATTTTAGAAAGCTCATGAAAAATATATGCTCTTTTTCTGGCAGGAGTAGAGATGGGTTCTGAAATATTCACAAAAGAAGAGGGGGGAAGCACCTTTTAGTCACTAGACCTAAAGGCTGAGTAAAAAATTTCTGTAACAAAGACTTTCAAAATGATTGATTTCTAATCCTATGCAATTCTGCAATTTCTAGATGAGTTGTGAAAGTATAAATTATACAGACTAAATATGTTCCTCTCTTCCTCCTTCTCCTCCTTTCTTCCTTCTTTTTGCATGGTGACTGATGAAAAAGTAAGAGAAATGATGAAGAACAAAAATAGAGGTTTCTCTTTTGGACTAAAAAATCTATTTTTAGATAATAAATATCACTGATTATTGTGAAGTTAATGACTCAATAGAAGAGAAGTTTTTAACTAGGTACAGCCTAATTTGGCCTTTGAGAGTCTCAGCTCTCACATAAAACTCATGTCAAGGTTCCAATACATTTATCTGCCATTAATACATTTAGCATATAAATGGTATTGACAATAAACTCTTTCAACATTACCATAGTTACTGATATTAAAAGTTGTATAGCTACCTATATAGCATAGCTATATTGCTTTTGTATAATGCATCATAATTCTGCAATCTAAAAGTGATTGTTCAGATTCTTGAATCACAAATGAATGGTTATCTAGTTGTGCTATCAACAAAATAAATCAGACAGGGAAACATTCCCATTTATATATATACAATGATGCTTCACCTAACTGTTCATAGCACACATGGGCCAGGAACCATTCATCTAAGGAATTTACGTGATTGTGACAGCAAAATCAAGCCGGAATTTGAGGAACCCTAATGCAACCATTGATGGTTTTCTATGTCAGAATAACAACAACAGAAAAAGCATTTGGATAAATGTTAGATTTACAAAGTATTTAAAGCTTATAATCATAAGTGCACAGGCTAAATTTTAGAACATATAGATGGCATATATGGTGATGGACCCTGAAGAAATCCAACACTAAATTTAAATTTGCCAGAGAGATAGGAATCTACAGACAAAATTAATTTATTAATGAGGATGTTTCTTTTAATCTCCAACATCATTTTCCAGTATCAAATAACACTACCCTGTATTTCTAATTTTTAGTGTTCTACAGGGGTTGTTAACTGCCAGAAAAGATATATACAAAAGACAGAAAGTGGAAAAAATTACTGAATAGTAAAGCAAATGCATGCAAAGCAATATATTCAAATGACAAGGACACTGAACTCTAAAACAGATGAAGGAAATGGATGCAGTGAGAAAGTGTCCAGAAGAGAAAGTATTCGCACTGATCTGATGAAGCAAATTTATTACATATTTATAAAATATATGTTAGCAGTTTCTTCACACTGCAGTTTGAAAGCACATATATCTTCATAAATTTTGTAATCATATGTTATAACAGAAAAGTCACGGACGCTATTCTTGTGACTGGGCCAGATAAATTGTGGCTACTCACTGTATTGCCTTGGGAAAATTATTTAGCTTCTCTGAGCTTCATTTTATTAATTGTAAAAATAAAACTATGAAACTCAACTAATGTTTAAGTTGAAAATTGAATAAAGCAGTATGCATAAATTTTCTAACACAGTGTCTGTCACATTGTAGTTATTTGAGAAATATAAGTAGCATCTTATTAACTCCTCTTTTATTTATATTAATTTTTATTGTCTATTAATATTTCTAAGACTTTGTGGAAATAAATTATTGTTGTCTGCATTAGACTTTCAGTCTGGCAGAACTAAGAATTCCTCGCTGTGTTATTATCCATTTGTTGATGGAGTCTTTGAGAATATAGATAAAGAAACTATGATTTTTCATCAGTCAAGCTGCTGTTAGGGCAAGAGTGATTCAGAAAAAAGAAATCACTATAAACAATATCCCTTAAACATAAATTCAACTCCTAGCCATTGCAACTGGTCATGTTCAATGGCTATAGTTGATCTTTAAAGAGGTAATCAACCCAAATACCAGTTAGAAAATATTCTATTCTAGAATACGCTTTCTCTAATAATATGTAAATATTAACCCCTGCTTTGTATTTCCCTTGTAGGTGGTTGAATAGTTTAAAAGGGAGAGAAGTATAATGCAAATAATTTCTTCTAACTAAAACATATATATATCAGTAGTTGGATGAGTCATAGTTGACAATCCTCTCAATGTTGGGGGTGATTGATTTTCAGTCCAATGATTTCACCCCCAAATTGTGTTCTTTGTTCATACATAGCCACGCATGTTGCTGACAACAGACCCTTATCCAAAGTGTGCAGCTTCCCAGAATTCACTCATGAATGAAGAAAGAAATTGTACAAGTTTAATATAACATAAAGTAATTTGCCTCTCTAAATAAGCCCAAAAGAATATGCTTATTAGATTTGGGGGGGGGGGGGTGGGAGTTGGTCAAATTTGGGATTATTTACTTTTTAGTAAGTAAATGTAGAACATGCATGAGATGATGCATGCTCAACTTTCCCAAAGCCTAACACAGTGAAATTATAGTCTCTCCAATAGGCCTTTTGAAGAATTAGATGACATGTGATTTTCCCCAGTAAACTTGGGATGACTGTGGTGGGGAGAAAATGGAGACAACTGTACTTGAACGACAATAAAAAAAATAAAAAATAAAATAAATGAACTAAAAATCGTTCTTGATTCAATGCCCAAGTTTTGAGAAGTAAACTCTAATTTCTATTGAGTCATTTAGTTTGTTCATAACAAACTTGATGTGACATGATCAATTGGTTCTCCTAGAAAACATCCAAATGTCTAAAATTTAGGCAGCTAATTTTCTATCAAGTTGCTGTGCTTTGGAAACACAACATTTATAATCCAATTTAGTGATCAAGAAAGCCAGAATAAGATTTTAATTGCAACTTCGATGCTACATAATCAGAAATAAAACTAACATCTTTCATGTAAGATCTTTGATCACAACTAAATGAGGCTTTGGGCTTTAACAAACACAGTTCCTTCACTAAATTTAAAAAATCAGGGTCTGTGATTAGGTCTCCTCCTATTAAAAAGTGTCACATTTGCAAACTGCACTATACTACTGAAAAAAATGGCACAATTTAATAAAAAATAGAGAGAGGGTATCTTGCTATTATTATCACATTTGGTTTTCTGTAATATTTTGTGCAATCATTAAAACCAAGGTAACAGTAATATTTTAGTCATCTCAATACCTAGAAGATTTTTATTACTTTGGCTAGGAACGTTTTCCTTGGATGATTGGTTGACAATATCCAAAGGATAATTTTAGGTCCTGAAGAATTAAACACAGGTCCATTTTTATGAGGTGGGACAGATTGGAAACCATTCTTTCTGCTTGTTCCAGTGAAATTGGAAATGAAAAGAATGTGTGTCATATGAGGGACAAGTGTCATGAAGCCCATCTGAATGATATTTCATGCCCCTCTTTATAGCCTAATGTTCAACTATATCTATTTTCCTGGCAGTATTGCACCCATCAAAAACAAGTTATTGACACTTATATCTCATGTATAAATCACATCAGGCAGACAAAGCAAAGATGATGGTTTCAGAGAGATTGGATGATGGAGTCGAATAATGTATTTGTTTTTCACCTCTAGGATATCACTTTAATACTATCCTGAAACAATGGCACAAAATAATTCCAATTAAATGATCTTAAAATAAGATATAAAGCAAATTCAGGTGATCTCATTCTGTCTAGTGTGTCAAGAGCTGACAGCACAAAATTGAGCAGAAATAGTTTAAATTTAGCAGTCTTCACATAGGTGTACAAGGACTGAGAGCAGAAATTGGATTTGCTTCAGTGCAGTCAATTAAGAAAGACTCAACGAGGAAAGGTTGAAGTGCATTGACAGGGCATTGGGAATTCTGTGAATGCTGACTGGCACTGGCTTGGGTACAAATTAAGAAAAGGCATTCTGCTTTCTGAAACTAATTTCCTTGGACTGAGAAATTATGCTAATAGATAAATGATGATTGAATAATAATAATAAACAAATATAATGAAGAGACAGTCACCAGTGACCAGCTACCAAACAGCCATGTCACTTTCAGTCTTATTTTTAAGGTCCCTGGTCATATAGTTTATTTCACCTAATTTTTCTGCTGGGACTCCACTCATCACACCTCATTCCATTTCATGATGTTCTTCAGATAATACTTGCTCTGTTCTACAGAAATGAGAGGCAGCTGAAAATAAAGCAAATATTTTTCCCCTTTATCATATCTATGGCAAATTATTTAGCCTACTCTGGCTTCCTCAGCATGTCATTCACTTCCTGTCCCTTGCTTATCAGCTCTGAGATTTCAAATGCTAGACAGAAGTCATTTCTGTCATCAGCAAATGTTTACCATGAAATGAAAAGCAGTGAGAAGTTATAGTGGGGAGGATATGTTAATCAAAACAAATCAACACCTAAGTCTGCTGTTTGATGCTTTTTTCAATAAAAGCTGCTAGATTAGGAGAGATCTCCCAAAAAGAAAATGTAAAATAAATTTGCATCTTAAAGGATTTGGGGAATTTAGAATATCTCCAAACTCTACAGTCTGCGAAAGGAAGCAAATAAAAGTGAAGTAACTTTTATACTCTCTCTGCTCGCTATTTTTCTTAGTTTTCCCCTCATAAAGAACATTTAACATAAACATATTGGTGAGAATCTTGAAATACATTTTAGGAAACTATTAAATGCTAAAATATAAATAAGCTTGTCTTGTAGTAATTGGTATCTCATCTCAGATTCCAAAATTGCATTTTCCAAATTTTGTTTTGCTTTTCCTTTTTTTACACTACTGGAATCCATGCCATAACTTTATTTAAAAAAGATGAATATTCCTGACATTCATTAAGCAAGAAAAGATAGGAAATAGAAATTGATGAAAAACTAACAGGAAACTATACAGAATGGGAACTAGCTGAACAAAATGCAGTTGAGAATTTATTAAGTGTTAGACTTTGAAGTATTGCCAATAATATCCAATCTAGCAAATTTCCAGTACTCAGGTAAACAACAACAACAAACATTTTTACCACTGAAGGGATATTTTAATACTTAATTTGTAGGCTTTTGTTTTATTCAGAAAAATCATAACTTGCATTCATGGCTTTGTTCTAAACATACATTCCCCAAACTGCACACTTTACTCTGTTAATTGAAAGCAAATTTTAAACCATACTGAGTCCCTTATGGTTTTGAGACCATAAATTTTTCCATTGGATTACTCATGTGTCTAATTTTGTACCCAGATGAATTGAAACTGGGAACTAAAAACATTGAAAGGAAGGGTTTTTTTTTTTAATCCTTTTCTGTGGAACTTGATAGTCTTAAGCCCATGCTGCTCTTGGCCAACTTCATCAACCCCTCATTTTATTTCCTAATATCAGAAAAGAAGAATGGCTGCTCCAGCTGTACAATGCCAGTAGCCAATTCAACTGACCAGAGCAAGGGTGGCAATCTCAGATGACCACAGGTATCAAGCAGGTGATAACGTAGGTGGAGCAAAGGGAGAAAAGATGATTTTAAATTAGCTCTCAGTTGCTGTTCGCCTTATGGTAATGTGAGACTCTGTATTGCCAGAACTTCCATTCTTCAAGAGAAGCCAGACATCTACTTTATTTTGTCAAATCACCCAATTTTAAAATGTTGGCCTCCTGGGTTTTGTGTGTTTTTCATTTTTTTTTTTTTTTTTTTTGGTGATTGATTTCTAGTGTCATACCACTATGGTCTACCAACATGTGGTCCTATCCTAAAAAAAATGTTCCATGTGCACTTGAAAAGAATGTGCATTTTCCTGCATTGGTATGAAATATTCTCACCTGTCAGAAGGGCTATAATCAATAAACCAACAAAAAAAAGTGTTGGCAAGGATGTGGATAAAATGAAACCCTTGTGCATTGTTGGTGGGAATGCAGACTGGTACAGCCACTGTGGAAAGCAGTATGAAGTTACCTCAAAAATTTAAAATGGAACTGCCTTATGATCCAGCAATTCCACTTCTGGGAATAGATCTAAAAAAACCCTGAAACACTAATTAATAGGAATATATACATCCCTATGTTCATTGTAGCATTATTTATAATAGCCAAGATTTGGAAGCAGTGCCTGTCAGTAGATGAGTAGATAAAAAAATCTGTGGTACATTTACACAATGGAATATTACTTAGTCTTTAAAAAAAGGAAATCTTACCTTTTGGGACAGATGTATGGATTTGGAGAGTGTTATGCTAAGTGAAATAAGCCAGTCAGAAAAAGACAAGTGCCATACAATTTCACTTATATGTGGAATCTAATGAATAAAGTAAATTAACAAACAAAATAGAAACAGACTCATAGATACAGAGAACAGACTGACAGCTATCAGAGGGGAAGGAAGGTACAAGCTGGGTAAAAAAGGTGACAGGATTAAACAAAGGAAAAAAAACCTATAGACAGAAACAGTATAGTGATTACAAGATGAAAAGAGGATTGTGGAGGAAGTGCAAGAGGGTTTGGGGAGGTAAATGGTGATAGAAGGAGACTTGACTTTGGGTGATGAACATGCAATACAATATTCAGAAGATGTATTATCAAAATATACACCTAAAACCTACATAATTTTTTAAACAATGTCACTGCAATAAAGTCAATAAATAAAGAATGAATAAATAAATAAATTGTTGGCAAATTTTTTCAGTTTTAGTGAGATATTATTGATATACAAGGTCTATTCAGAAAAAATGCAGCCAGTGAGAACAGTTTGCACGACATTGATGTAACTTGGCAGCCAAGGAGAGTGGACTGGAATGCACGAGCATTATCAATGACAACTTCCCTGTACTAGACAGTGGGGGCGATAGATGCCATTGAATGAGCATGTGTACTGTGTGACCATTGCATTCAAATGACTGAGCCAATAGAGCAATAAATATGCTTCAAATTTTGCATTAAGCTTGAACATTCTTCTGCAGAAACTATTCAGATGATTCAGAAGGCTGCAGCTATGGGGAACTGGTGATTGGCAGCTTCATCACAAAAATATGTCCACTCATGTATCATGTCTCATGCAGAGTTTTTCTGAAAAAACATCAAATCGCCCAGATGACTCAGTGCCCGTACAGCCCAGATTTGGCACCCTGTGACTTCTGGCTTTTTTCAAACCTAAAATCACCTTTGAAACAGAAGAGATTTCAGACCATCAATAAGATAAGGAAAATACAATAGGACAGCTGATGGTGAATGGGAGAAATGTGTAAGGTCCCAAGGTGCCTACTTTGAAGGGGACTGAGGCATCATTGTCTTAAGTAAAATGTTTCTTGTACTTGTATCTTCTTCAATAAACACCTCTGGTTTGCACATTACATGGCTGGATACCTTCTAGACAATAGAGACAGAAGAGTTCTCTTTTCTCTACATCCTTACTGCACGTTACCTCTTGTCTTTTTGAGAATGATTATTCTAATGCTTGTGAGGTGAAATCTCATTGTGGTTTTGATTTGCACTTCTTTATTAACTAGTGATGCTAAGCATCTTTTCATGTTCTTGTTGACCTTTCATATATGTTATTTGGAAAAATGTCTAATCAGATCTGTTGTTATTTGGATTCCATGTTGTTTGCTATTGAGTTTTGTGAGTTCTTTATATTTATTTTTTCCGATATTAACCTCTTATCAAAGGCATGGTTTGAAAATGTTTTTCCCATTCCATAGGTTGTCTTTTTATTTTGTTTTTTTTTTCTGTTCAAGTCTTTTTTAGTTTAATATAATCTCACCTATTTATTTTTTATTTTGTTGCTTATGCTTTAGGTGTCTCATCTAAAAATATCATTGTCAAGATTCATGCCAATAAGCTTTTCCCCTATTTTTTTCTAGGGGTTCAATGATTTCAGGTCTTATGTTTAAGTTTTTTAGTCCATTTTGAGTTAACTTTTTGTGAGTAGTATGAGATAGAATCCTGGTTTCATTGTTTTATATGTGAATATCCAATGTTCCTAACACAAAATAACACAGTTCAGACTAAACTACACAAGCACATGAGTCAACAAACATGAATTGAGAATTGGAACTGTGGAGGAGGAAACCACTAGACAAAATAGTAGTCAAGGAAGACTACAGCTATGCCCAGAGACAAAACACCAAAATAAAGAAAAATGAATAAGAAATACCTGGGATTTCCTCTCTGTCATCATCTTACCTTCTAAAAGAACAGTTCATTGGCTAAATCTAAGACCATTCAGCAAGAGAACTTAGGTGATAGAAACTGCATTCTTTGATCTCCTGTGGCACAAAGTAGAGAAAAAAAGGATAAACAGTGAATTTGGAAGAGCAGATCAATAACCAGAATGTTTTAGCAGACTGTATGCCATTATTTCCTTTTATAGTCAGGAAGGGAGGAAGGAAGGAAGGAAGGAAGGAAGGGAGGGAGGAAGGAAAAGAATTAGTCTTTCCAGATTTACATTGTAGCTTCCCCACTTTATGTCTTGAATTAGTTCCTCCATCTGTAAAAAGAGAATAATGAAAGCATCTATATCATAGGACTGTTTTAAAGATTAAATTATATAATATGTGTAATGTTCTTGAACCAATGCTTGACAGATTATAAGTATCTATTAATTACTACTTATTATAGTTGCTTGTTCTCCTTTACTTTGCCAAATGCTCTGATTGACTGGCCTATCGGACCAGCATAGAGTTAAATTTAAAACAGAATCATAGGTACTGACCAGGTGAGCCTACTGGGTAAGAGTTTCAAAAAGGGTAGACGTTAGTAATTATTATGATATTATTATGATATACATCTTCACTGTTGCCAACCAAGTTTTGTCACATTGCAGAAGAAATATATGTTTATTAGGTCACCTCCTCATAATTCAAGCTCTAACTAGAAGAGTAGTTAGGTAAATTGCTATCTCGTGTATTTAGTTACATTGAAATATACCTGAAAGAACTGAAAAAGTTTTCTACATATGAAAAGCCGCAATTTGAATATCATAAGATTTTGCATATTTGTTTGTTTTACATCCTTTGAAGAGGATGTTTTTATAAACAGCTATTGACAGGTGAAATGACTCATTTTATTTGTGTAAGAGCATCTAATTTAGTGTTTGTCAATGCTAACTGAACACTAGAATTGTCTAGCAATCTTAAAGGGCAACATGATGATGCTAGAGTTTCACTCCAGAACAATGAATATAACTTTCTGATGGTAGAATTCAGGAATGAGTATTTTTAAAATGTCTTTAGATGATTACAATGTACAGCCCAGGTGAATATGCTTCTAGACTTCTGAGTCACACACAATTCCCTGAGGCACCTAGTTCTGGACCCATAATATGTTAGTACAAGACATTAAAAAGCAGCCTTCAGTGCATCTTTACTTCTAGGTATATAACTGAAGGTAGATGACTTTTACAGGAGTTAATAGAGCAAATTTTAATGGACTTCAAGTGCTTTAGAAATAAAGAGAACTCAGATATGAATTGCTTCTTTGAACTATAGAATTTAAGAGCTAGAAGAAATTAAAAAAAGAGTATCTAGTTAGAAATAATAGAGCGAGCATCATGGATAGAAGTTATTTTTAAGTTCCTTGGTTCACTACACCCTGACATACCACCACCTATTATAAACATGAGAAAAACTGAGTCTCAGTGAAGGACAGTAAGGAACCTAAACTTAGGAACTTACGTAGTTAAGAAAGAGATAATATTAGAGGTCAAGTCTCTTGACACTGAAGACAGTTTTCTTACTCCTACTTTACGTTTTAATAAATGAATTTTAAAATAAATATTATGGTTTTATATTTTGGTGGGGAGGTGGTGGTATTGGGTTATCCTATTGTCATTCTGGTTACTGGTATGTTGGGAACTATGTTTCCCAGAATCTCTTTTCCTATGTGGGTCTAGATTAGAGTTGGCCAAAAGGAAAGCTGTATGAGGCTAGGTAGGCAGGAGTGAAGCAGCTAACATTAATTGAGGATTTGGGGGTCAGATGCAGTGACAAAAGATGCATAGATACTGTAATATTCCAGGTTATTCTCCCTCTCCTTATTTCATGTCCAGCTTTCTTTCTAATTTTCGTTGTTCACCAGACACTAGCTGTGAACTACAGAAGCACAGGCTTTTACGAGATTTCCCAAAGGTTTCTCCCAGTAGTCTACCTCTGGCTACAAGTAGTGATTTGTCAAGGGAACCAGTGCTCCAGGAGTGTTGATTTTTTTTATATCTTTCAACTTTTATTTCTGGAACCTTGCATCTCTAGTGCTTTCTACAAAAGTGTAGCATCCTGTAATAAATATCTTATTTTAGTATTCTCTTGTTTCCACTTTTATGAATGAACTGACCAATACAAGAGAAGGGAATAATAAAGTAGGGCTTTTGATTTATATGGTACAGTCATAAATCCAAGGTGACAGAGATAAAATTCATTCTCAAAATGCTCAAAATTTACAAAGTGACTCTATAGTTTCTAATTAATCCCTGTGTTATAAAGAAAAAAAAAAAAAGGCGTATTCAATTCAGAAATAAAGCAGCCTCGATTCAGAGAAATGAAGGCAACTCTCCCAAGCCATTGATGCCTAAGGCTCCCACCCCAGGCTCCTCTGACTCCACCATAGACAGTCCTCAGATGAACGCTGGCACTGTTGTGAAGTTCTGCTAATTATACAAGTCAGTTTTGAAATATTCATTTGGATTGCTTTACAGAGATAGATATTAATGGCTCACTAGCTTTGAATAAAAAAGTTTTCCTTTGATCTTAGAGAGTTGGGTCCTATGCTTTGGTAAAGAAAAGTGGACTGGAGAGAAAGAAGTCAGAACATTTCTGATTCATCCAAGTAATTATGGTAAAGTGAGTTTTCTTTGATTTTGGTAGTTAGACTTAAAGATACAGAGCCAGCAGTTAAAATCATCCTTTTGGGAGTCATTCTGAATATCTACACCTAAGCAACAAAACATGGTTCCATTCTCATTGTAGCAAATAACATTTAAGTAGTCCTTAGGCACTTGGAGGGTAAATGGAGGCAGTCTGGCTTCCTCACCCAGATGTTTGGGCAACTAAGCGAAGCAGTGCTCTCATAGCCTTGAGAATGGGTCCAATAAACTGTTTCCATAGCATGAAGTGGGGTCATATGCACAGAATTATGCTATGTTATATAATTTTATGGCTTTTTACTGGTTTTGTTTGTCATAGTATTTACAAGGGGTTAGGGGCTCCCTGCTGGGTGCCATGCTGGGGAGCAAGGGCCACGACATGTGCTATGCAGAGACATGCAGGGGGACACATGGCTTGCAGCATGCATTGGCTCACCCACCTGTGAATAAAGGCACGTCAAACATCCCAACAGCTCTGTGAATATTTTCCATCTGCCTGAATGCCATGAACCTGTCAGGCCTTGATTGGCTGCAACACAGCACTGTAATAGAAAGTTTCAAGTATAAACTTGAACTATTGACATATTAAAGAATCAGAAATATTTTGTAGTAAATTAGTGAAGAATGGGAGTCTTCGGTTATTTAGAGCTTTAAAACACTAACAAGAATTTTGTTTTCCAATGCCAATATGCATTAGTATCATCACCTTGGGGTGTCGGCTAACAGTGGGATTTCCTAGGCAGTACTGTCTGGATATTCTGATTGAGTAGATATATGATGGGGCTTGTACTAATTATCCATTGCTACATAAAAAAACTACCCCCAAACTTGGCAATATAAGTCAAGAAATGTTTATTATCTCTCATGGTTTCTGAGGTCAGAAATCTAGAATTGATTTGGCATTGGCTCTGTCTCAGGGTCTCTCATGAGGTTATTGTGAAGCTATCCACTGAGCCTTTATCACTGGAAGAAGTGAGTGGATTTGGAGGAGGTTTCTAAGAGATGGTACACATATGTCCATTGGCAGGTGCTCAGGTGCATCAGTTCTCATTAGTTGTTTCCAGAAGCCCTCAGTCCTGTCATATGGACTTTTCCATAGGACTCCCCTACACACAAGTAGAAACTTGCTTTGCCAAAGTGAATCATCCAGGAGAGAGAAGCTAAGTGACCAAGGTGAAAGCCATAGTAACTTTTACATCCTATGCTCAAAAGTGAACTATCATTTTCTGCCATATTTTATCGGTTGTAGAAACCAATTCTAATAAAATGTTAGAACTACACAAGAGTTCAATACCAGGAGGCAGGGATCATTGGGGTCTGCCTTGAGGCTGTCTATACTATAGGACACTATAGTATCCTTTAGTGTGCACCTATGAAGATTCATTTGCATGTGACCCATAGATCAGTTTGAGAAAAGAATAATCTATAGAGCATGCTGGTTTTTAAAAAGTATATAATTTATTTATCTATCCATCCATTCATCCTTCCATTCAATCTAAAAGTACACATAATTTTCTGAAATTAATTTAGGAAATGTTTTTATCACTGATATAAATTCCCACATGGTAACTTTGAAGTTTCCTTATCAAGGTAAGCAATTATTTGGTAACTGCCTGAAGTACTGAAGTCTTTCAAGCAAATATTTATGAGCACTGTTGATGATAAGGTGGTTGGTCATCAGAAAGTATAGTCACTGATACCCAAGGCCTTATAGACAAGTAATTAAAAAAGAGAGAGAGACTGAAGAATTTTGCTGAAGTTATGACTGCCAGAAAACATATAGCTCTTCAAAATAATCCAATTAATTAAACCTAGACCAGGAAGAAGGAAGAAGCTTCCAAAGTTGGAAAGAAAGAGAGACTCAGAGCAATTGGAAAACATGCAGTAGGACCTCGGAAACAAATACAGTTGGAAAATTAACCCATCAGATAAAAGCTGGCTTGACAGATAAAGAAAGCTGGTGGCCTCCTACAAGACTTTAAATAGTAGAATTTTAAGTTCAAGATTTTGGTATGTCACTTGGCTCAGACCTGTGTGCTCACATTTGGTGATCCCTCAAATCCTTCACATTAAACATTGATAACAGGGATTAGAAACTCTAGTCTAACAAAAAGATGCAGGGAAGGAATCTTTTAGCCTTTGAAAAAAGTTGTCTGCTTGAAGGTTACCAGTTTTCAATGTAAATAGGCCAGAGAGAAATCCCCTACGCAGAAACTCCTTAACTGTATGCTCACCAGCACCATACTATAGACATGACCAATGGTTAATGCCTGTGTAGTTTTATTGTATTTTTCTGTCTTATTGCACATTTAGAATAAGCAAGCAACATGGATGCTGATGATCTTATTCAATATCCTCAAACACAAGGCCTAAAAGAGGCCCTGATTTGACATTCAGAGGCATTTCAAACTTCCAGCATTTGGGACACAAGGCCTTGATAACATCATTAAAGATTTGTGACAGTCCCCAGGAGACAATGACTACAGTGGTTTTAGTGGCTAACAACTTGGAGAAAGTACAAGGTAAATTAGCAAATTCCTAAAAATCTTAACACATCTAGTTGTAGGAGACCAAAGCCTCTTCCTCAGAAAACCAATAATTGAATTTAAGGTTGACTTAAGCCAAGGTTAGTTAAGCTAATGGAAAAAAACTGTCTTGGCTCCATGAGTCCCAAGCTTCTTTCTGAGAACCCTAGCTGCTGTCAGTGTCCATTTAAGAAAGGAAAGGAGACAAAACTTGCATGAATCTGAATTAGAGCAATGATAATGGAAAATATTAGTTTCTTTGAAACACAAAGTGGATGACTAAAAACCAGAGGCTAACAAATATTTCCCCAGAGCATGCATTGCTCAAACTACAAGCATATATCAGAAATTTTTTAAATAATCCTCATAATGAGGAATAAGGAAATGGTTAACATGCACTATTCTTCAGAGATGTGAATGTATGTGTGTTAAAATGTCTCTTACTCTTGGCCATGGTATATGTAGATAAAATAACGTCAATGTCATTAACTATCGGTGGCTGAATGAAAATGATAATTAACACACCGTGTGTAAAATTCCACTCATGGTAACAGTTCCCTTGCTTTTACCTTCCTCACCATCCAAGGAGATCTTCTATTTGATATGCTAAGGTAGTTGCTTTTGCTCACATTCTTTTTTATTTTTTCATGCTGACTTCTTAACATTTTTAAAGCTATGGTGAAAAATTAAGTTTGAAAACCTTCAAGGTTGCCCCCAACCACTAAACTTCAGACAATATTCTTTTTCCAATTTTTTTCTCAAAACATAAATCCAAAATATAACAACTTAAGGTAGAAAGAAAGTTTTTATGTCATAAAGTACAAAAATGTTTCTAATCCTCGAATGCTATTCTCATCTGATCACCCATTTGCTGCCTGACTAGCAATCATGTTGGGGAACCCCATTTCTCAAAGAAGATAATTTCATCTTTAGAGAGTTTTATTCTGTGGCAAATTTGTTTTTCTGAAACTTTTCAACACTGACTTTTTTTAAAACCATTCATAAAGTAAACTTTCACCTAATTAATGTCGGCAGTCATATTTTCATTGTATCTTCAGTTATCCATCTAGACATTTACAATCCCTTCAAATGATACATATTTTAAGTCTTGCCTGAATGTAGTCAATCTATGCCTCATGTATTGCATGTTTTTGTTTTAATATTAATGTTTAGTACTTTAATACCCAATGCAGATTTTGCAGGTGCAGATTAGCCATCATTAAATGGAGAACTTTTGCTTCCTTAATTGAAAAAAACCTGCCTTGTATTTAGCCTGAGTTTGTAAGCTTGGCTGATACCCTATCAATTGCATACACAAAGAGAATTTTTCTAACAAATCTCCAAGCCTGCCTTAACAGGAGCTCTTCCTCACCTGCTTAATGCTATGTATTTTGTTTTGTTTTTTAGATGCATGTGCTACCAGGAAATTTCTATTGTTGTATAGTCATTACTCAAATCGTTTAAAATATTTTTTCATTCACAATCCATCTTCCATTCTGCTAACTGATCTTCTCCATATTTTTAATACTCATAAATGTGATAGATATTGCTTTTCTATCTGGGCATTACTGAAATTTTGACTAGGAATTCAAATAGGCTTTCAGCATTGATCTTTAATTTTAATACATTTCTCTGATGATCTAAAAGTACTAATATTTTATTCATTTAATCCTTTCAATTACCTGTGAGACATGCATTATACTTCAATTTTACAGGGAAAAAAGACATTTAGAACAGTGATATATATATTTGTCCAAGTTAGTAATGTGTTGAAGCCAACTTCTACCACATCATGAAAGCCAGTTATCCACATTTCTTCTCAACGTTACATAATTGTTACATCAATGACATAATTTTGCCAGCTAGAAACTGACCAGAGTAAGATTATATACACCAAGGAAATCATAGAGTTCAAACTTCTTTTTCTCCTAAAGAGTCAGTTCTTAGACATTTAACAACACACTGCTCATCCTGCATACATAATAAGAAAAAGAATCACGTCTTAAACTAATGTCTTACTTCATATCCTAATTTCTAGAGTCTTTCTAATATATTATATTTCTGAAATCAGGTTTTAGTAGTGAGCAAAGTACAGAGACAATGGATTTCTGGGAAGCCAGATTTACTGAAGTATTACTAAAAGGAAAAACTTTGAAGGACAGAAATACTGAGTTACTGGATAAAAACCTCATCTATTTATGTTTGCTCTTTTTTCTCAGTATTAAAACAGTACAATACAGAGCCATTTTCCATTTACTATGAACTATTAATCTTGAAATATTTTCTATATCTTTGCAGCCACACTGTTTATAAACTGTATTTTATCGGCTTGCCCTCAAACATATACTAAGTTACCTGTGACCCCTGAATTACAATTTACTTCATAGAACCAATCCCAAATCCACATAATCCTGTTTCCATTCAGTTATTTCAGAATTAAATTACATTTGTCATATTCCAAAAAGTAGCAAAGATTTGCCCAGTGGATAATAAAGTAGAAAGTTCTTAGAATCAATTGGCATGGTAGGAAAAGCATTGATGCTGACTCTTTTGGACAAGGTGTTCTCCACAGTATGTCTTATAAAATGGAAACGCAGCACAAGGCACTACAAAGGGCTGTTTCACATGCTGGGAAGAAATTCTGACAGGTAAAACTTTTTTAAGGTAATCATAGCTCTGATTTTCCAACTTGACAACAGAGCAGCTACATTTTGTAAAGTCTGAGGAGAGAGAGCTGGAAAAATAAAATACTTTCTTCTTGTTGTCTTAAAAAAAAAAGTACCTTCCGGGGGCGGGGGGAGTATTTCTCACCTTTAAATGACTATTTTTTACCTCATCCTCTGGCTCCTCTCTGCTGTGCTACAGAACGATTCCCCATGTGACAGATATCAGCCATATGACAATACTGGTTTTCATGGCAATGTGCAATCTTTGTTTCCACTGGAAAGGCCCAGTAGACAGAGTTTTGGGCTTGTCATTAAAGGCAAACTAATGTCCCCCAAAGATTTTTCAGAATACTTCACACCAGATTGTTGTATTTGAAAGCATTCCTACTTTCCATAATTGAATTCACATGGTATAGCAAGAGGAAGTACATTTCAGCAAATACAAAGATTAATATAATTTATTGTAGAGATTCTCATAAGATATATATAGATTTTATGCATGGTATTGTAAAAGATAGCGCTGTAAAACTATTCAGAATTCAGCTTAATGATCACTGACTGAAGGAGAATAAAACAGGGAGGATATTTGAAAGGGAAGCATCCTATTAATATTTATCTTGTACTTAAATTGAGTATGGTTTTCATCATTGGGAATATGTGTCCTATTGTTATAGGTTCTTGGGATGCTTGATCAAGTCATTAGTGAAACTCTGTCAGACTTCTGCATAAAATGGAAATAAACTCTTCAAAGTAAGTTCTCAAATGCTGAAGGAACATTATACATACACTATCAATTGTGTGTGAGGTCTTCAATTGATATGGCTGCCTTATGAAAATATTAGATTACCCTGGCTGGTGTAGCTCAGTGGATTGAGCATGGGCCTGCGAACCAAAGGATCGCTGTTTGATTCCCAGTCAGGGCACATGCCTGGGTTGTGGGCCAGTTCCCAGCAGGGGATGCATGAGAGGCAACCATATATTGATATTTCTCTCCCTCTCTCCTTCCCTTCCCCTCTAAAGATAAATAAAATCTTAAAAACAAAAAAAAAAAATAGAAGATTAAGACCCTATTATATTTTGTTAATTATATAGTTACCCTCTTTAATCATTTGTTTGAATTTATCACATAGCAACATTTTAAAGTTAATTTTTAAAAATGAATACATAAACCTCCAATCTTGACATCACAATGTTAACATACAGATTCACATGACTCACCTGTTCATTATTTTTACATTTTATATAGTGCCTGATAGCTTTTATTTTATTATTTTAATGTTTTATTATATTTTTCCCATTGCCATTTAGTCACCTCATGCCCCCTCCCCTCCACAATCACCACACGTTGTCCGAGTCCATGAGTCCTTTGCCTTTTTCACTCAATCCCTCCACTCTCTTCCAAACTTCTCCAACCCCCCACTAAGCTGTTATCCTCCTCTCTATCTATGAGTCCACCTCTATTTTGCTTGTTAGTTCAATTTGTTCATTAGATTCCACATAGGAGTGAAATCATATGGTATTTGTCTTTCTCTGACTAGCCTATTTCACTTAGCATAATCTTCTACAGGTCCATCCATACTGTTGCAAAGGATGAAATTTTCTTCTTTTTTATAGCCAAGTAGAATTCTATTGTGTAAATGTCCCATAGTTGTTTTATCCACTCATTTATTGATGGACACTTGGGCCGTTTCCATATCTTGGCAACTGTAAATAATGCTATGATGAACATAGGGGTGCTTATGTTGTATTGAATTAGTGCATGAGCAACAAGTGCTGGTGAGGATGTGGAGTAAGGGGAACCCCTTTTCACTGTTGGTGAGAATACAGGTTGGTGTAGCCATTGTGGAAAGCAATATAGAGATACCTCAAAAAATTAAAAATGGATCTACTTTTGATGCAGTGACCCTACTTTTGGGAATATATTCAGAAAAAACCAAAAGACTCACCTGTTTAAATTAGGGCTTATAGTTTAAAGGAACTTTCATTATAATCATCCTTTTTCATCCAAACTCTAAACCAAAACTGGTAATTTCTGCTCATGTGTCCTCAAATGTAAACATCAGTACTAGTCTTTATAGGAAAGTTTTTCATTAATGTATGTTTGGATGCTAGTCACGTGCCACAAAACTAAGAATAATGAAAATAATCGTAGCATTCTAAAGTTGACAAAAATTTTGGTATTATACTGTATGATTTCAGAGCAAATAATGTTTCACGTGGTTTTTATCTCATTTTATCTTTTCATATATGCCTGCAACCAACTATGATTATGAGAACTTCTTTAGGACTGAAGCTTGGGGTCCATGAGTCAAAATTCCAATTTAGAACGCTGTTAAAAAGTAATAATACGAACCATACATGTCTGGTACTGGAGGGATGAGTGGAGATGTAGGTTGAAAGATTCTGTTGCTAAAAATTTCCTTTCTCCTCCTTTTACAAACAAGTCTTGGTGGCAAAAGGAACAGGAAAATCTGTTTACTTCATTAGGTTGATAAAGTCACTAGTAGCCCAACTTAGCTTACAAGGGCTGTTTTTTATTTGTTTGTTTATTTGCAAGAAATACTTGAAAGTGGAAAAGACAAGTGAAATTGAATCTGTTAGCAATGTTTTCTTTTTACACAAAAACAAACAAAAATATTGACCAGTTGAAATCAACTCAGTAATCAAAAAACTCCCAACTAATAAAAGTCCTATACCTGATGGCTTCACAGGTGAATTTTACCAAACATTTAAAAAAGAACTAATAACTACCCTTTTCAAACCAGTCTAAAAAATACTAGAGGTGGGGAAGCCTTCCATGCTCATTTTATCAGCCCAGAATTATCCTGATTCCTAAACCTAACAAAGACATTACAAAAAAAATTATAGGTCAATATTCCTGATGAACACAGATGCTACCATCTTCAACAAAATATTAGCAAACAGAATTCAGCAATATATTACAAATATCATATACCATAATCCATTGGGAACTGCCCTGCCTGGTTTCAGAAGCTATAACCCGCCATGGCTAAGGCTGAGTAAAAAGTCCTGGGGACCATAAGCCACTAAAGAGACAAAGCTTATCCTTCCGGCAGGGGTGCAGCCTCTGCCTGCCTTTACTTCACCTTGCTTGGCCCTGGGCGGATGACAGGTTGGCCAATGACGGATAAGATTCCTCAAGGGAGGGACAACCCAAGACAGGCATGGTCACCAAGGGGCCACCAGGGAAAGACTTAGGGGACTATGGAAAAAAGGTGATGGACCCTCACCCCTTGGCTTTGTCATAGCCTGAGTTCTCATTCTATATGTAAAATGTCTCCTAATCTCTTGGCTGCCCTCATCCCCCACCTGAGTTAAGCCTGAAACAATACTGGAGGTGGGTGTGGCCCTGTTCTGGAATGGGCAGTTTCCAGGGACAATCAGTCCTAAGAAAGAATGCATAAAATCCTGTGAAACCTGCTTTGCTAAGAATAGCCTCAATTTAAATGATTAGGGTCCAAGAATAAAATGACTTTGTTTCCCAAAGTTTTATGGTCCTTTGGCAGCAATCTATCTGACCCTGACTCAGAATAAGCCCTTAGAATTCTTACCATATCATACCATAGAGTTTTCCTAATGAGGAAATGAGATAATTCATATAAATATTTAATTACAGCACCTAGTACAGAGTAAGTCCCCAGTTAATGTGATAGCTGGGCAGATACATGACTCAGGTTTACTCCTGCAGACTGTGCAACTGACCCACAGCCCCACTACTGCCTTCAGGATCCACTGAGTCTGAACTAATACCAGGCTTCCTACAGCTGCTCCAATGACTAAACACAGCAATGATATTAATGAAGGTTATTCCCACAAAAGATGGAGCTCCTTTAATGGAAGAATTTGGCTCAAGTACTCTCCAACAGCCTAGCTGAAAATTTCTTAGAACTACTGCAGGCTTAGACTCTTCCTATCTAATCTCCCTTCCTGCTCTATATCCTTCATAGGTCTGACCTGCATTGTGATCTAAAGTCCCTACATTCCTTCTTCACTCCTTCTTCTGTATCTTTTATTGGTATTACTCTCAGTAAATATCTTGGATATTTCATCCTATTTTGACAGGTTCTTTTCCCAGAATATAACTTAATATAATTAGCTATTGTATTACTACCCATATACATTTGATTCTATGCGGTCTCATTTCAGAAAAAAAAAAATGCCATCTTCTCTAAAGCAAAAAGTCCAACTTCTTCTCCCCTCTACAAAGACATCAGAAAGGTGGCTGTAGCATCAGTTTTTCTATTCACTTTTTGATCTCACAGAACCATTCATTGGCTATGGGCTTCAGTTTTCTTAACTATAAAAAAAAGGAAATCACACAATTTCTAAAGTCTTTCCAGCTGTAAAAGTTCACGTTTTCTATAATCTATTATGTATTATTTGCTGAGACTGTATAAAAAGAGTCACATGCTGACTGCTTGTAAGGAGTCCATCCCCAAGCCTCTATGAAGTTTGCTGATCTGAGAATGCTCACTTCTTGTTCAGTGGATGATGGCATTTGAAAGGGGACCAAAATAGGATTGGTACAGCACTGGGGGCAAACCCATCTGCAAGTGTGTCAAACCTAAAACGAAAGTATCAAAGACTCATATTAATGTATTATCTGAAGTCTACCCCTGATTAGTAGAAAATTTAGCTCTTTATATGTATTTATAATTTAAACATGCAGATCACTAAAAAGGGATTTAAATTATAAATTATATTCAGCAAATTCCTATTTGAGAACTTTATTATTGATTTGTTTATTTAAATAAGCATGTCTCCTCTTTTAACGGGTCACTACATCAACATATTCCTCTATAGTTACTATGTTTCTGAGGGAATGTGGTATTTCTGGCTGTCAAAGTTATAGGCCAATTATACAACTGTCTCAAAATCTCAGGTCATTAGAGTTAAGTGAGAATCTTTGTGAATAGCATGTGAGTCTCTTTCTCCCATAAAGAAGCCTGAATATGGACATTCATGAGGTTATCTCAAAGTGAGTAAAGAAGGCAGAGTGGGCAACTATAGAAAGAGAGACAGCTTTGGAGTCAGAAGACTGGACCTCATTCCTGGCACTGTATTTCTGAATTCTTCATGTGGCTATATTAAAGGGAGTAAGCTTCTTGCACACTGCCAACTTCAACTTTAAATATAATTTAGAAAATGGTTGCTTTAGATTTGAAATAGGTACATTGCTTTCCTTTTTTCATTTCAGTGGACCAAGGTATAGTATTAATGACTATATTGGGGAATCAGGGATCATTATATTGCTAAGATGATGAAATGAACTTTTATAATGTATCACTATTGATTACAGCAGATTCGAAAGATTTTGTTTTTCTATACATTTAATATTCTATGTATAGTCTAAGTCAGAACCCACTTAAAATTGATTTTAAAAGGAATCCTTTATAGGCTCACTGAAACTTTCTTAATTTCAAATGAGTGAGCCAAGCTTGTGATTTAGCAGCTTTTTATTAGGTTGAACTCTTTGTATTTATAGTTGGTTTGGGCTTAGAAGACTGGTTTTCTACTCTGACTTAAAAAATGTAGCTAAAGCATAAAGCATATTCATGAGGAGATTACTTTTCATTATACCTATAAAACTAAAAATTCGGATTGAGGTTGTCATCCAGGTTTCCCCCTAAAATATTTACATCTGTTATAAAATTTAGATTATCTATTTTGGATTACTTTTATCCATATATTTTGAATTAATATAGTATGCAAATTGTATGTTACCTATTCTTTCATTTAACAATTAAAAATAACAAACTAAGTAGCAAATAGTTTATTAGTAAGTACATGGTTTCAGTGGCAATAATAAATTCACTTGAATAAAAGACAGTAATCAAACGAAAAGACTAAATGCTTGCTAATCATCAGAAAATCTGTGGCCCTTAGGGCTATCATATAGAAGTCCAAAATCACTCAGGGGCCAAATCTGTAAAATCAAAATATGATTGAAGACAATCAATGGAAGTGATGTTATATCATCATCATATTCCTTTTTTTATTCATCTCTTTCTCTGTGCCATATAACTAAATACTTTCTTCTTATTCTTCATTCAAGAACAAATTTCCTATATCAAAATAAGACTTCAGAAAGTAAATTTTAATGTCTGTATATATTTAAACTCTAACATGGGCTTGAAATGCATGGGTCCAGTTATACACAGATTTTTTTTCAATTAATATATAGTTGGCCCTCCATGTGCCCAGGTTTCTAACAGTGGATTAAAAACAGTGTTTTTGAACCATGCTTGGGAACCCATGGATGAAAAGGGCCAACTGTGTGCATTGTTCTATGAGAATTCATAACACATAAGGGTCTTGAGCACCCACAGATTTGGATCTATGGATTTGATGGAACAAATACCTGATACTATAGATAAGTTTGGGGGGAGCCAAAAGTTATAAGAGAATTGTAACTGCATGGGGGTCAGTGCCCCTAACCTCCATGTTATTTAAGGGTCAACTGTATATGTGTGTACGAATGTGTGTGTGTCTGTGTTTTCTTTTACAAGCCTCAAAGTTAACTGTAAACCTAAGTACTTGAATATAGTCTTAAGTGTAAAGAATCCTGTAAATTATCCCCAAATGTTCATGTCTGTCTCTCCTGATTGTGACAAAAAGAAGCCAGTGAAAACAATAATTTTCCTAAGAACTATATATTTACTACAACCATGATAAGTCCATTCCTCACTGTGCTGAACTGGGATGTCCCTGCATTAAAGATAGTTTGCCTCTAGACTGCTCTTCTGCAAATGCATATTAATATATTCTCAGGATATGAACATGGTCATAAAGGAGTATGAGATAGAAATTTTTGGACAAATTAAAGGCTTCTTATGCTACATTAGAAAATGAGAGAGAGTCACATGCTGCTCTTAGGTCCAAAAGCTCACCATCTCCCTAGGGGAATGTGTTAGATATACACAAATGAGTGCATGGTTTTGGGGTTTGTTTCCTGTGATCTTTAAATGCAAGTCACGCAGACATGTTTCTGGCTCTATATTTATTTTGTTGCTTGTTTTTTACCCTATTAAGAAGTATGGAGAAAGTTTGTGAAAAATGACAAATGTAGTACTTCTCTAAAGGACAAATATATAAACATTTTCTATCATTATGGTTATTCATTGGTATTTGGTTGGAAAATGATAAGGAAACTTGTCTGGGAGTGGACAAGAAATAAAAAACAAGTTCTTTGTAACATTTTAGAGAAAAGAACCACACAGTAACATAGAAGAACTCCAAATGTACAGTCATTTCCCTGAGGGATATACTCTGCTAGGTAAGTTAATGACTCTCAGCTTCTTCCTGCATGAACATAAGCATAACAGGAAAACATGTCTCATGGGCAATACCATAAACATGTCTTTTATCTGATTTAAAAGTTTTCATTTTTCAAATAAGCCTTTTTACTTTTATTTTATTAAGTGGCATCATTATTATAAAAGTAAAGTAGACTATGAAGATATTGAATAGAAAACATATATTTTTTTCTGAAATTGGCACTATTCAGTGTGTATAGTTTTGAATACTTTTTCACTTTAAATTTTATCATGCACATTTTCTCTTAATCACAATGTCATCAAATATTTAACAGTTGATAACATTATAATTTATGTCTGTAATATAAGTGCCAATTCCCCTATTTTTGTATAACTTGCTTTCCATAACACTGTGGTTTGGGTAGGAGTATGTATTCTTCCAAGTGTCAGGCACACTCACAGCCCATCCCATAGAAACCAAACCATGTGGCCCTCTCTGCAAGTGAGGTCTGTTTGGAGCAGTATTGGATACTAGACAAAAGAACAACAAACCTATGGACAGGACAATAGTTAATAAGGTCTCTGGCAAAAGCTCTTTTTTTTTTTTTTTGAGAAGGTGTATAAAGGGCATTTAAAGAGGTCCGAGTGTCCTTGTGGGGGCAGAAGCCAAATATAGAGAGAAAGGAATAAGCTGAATAGAGAGCAGCAGTCATAAGGTAGCATGAAAAAGATTCAGGCAAGAGTCAGGAGCATCAATAAACAAAGACAGAGCAATTTAACTGAAGTGTTAGTGATGGGGGAACTCAAGAGCTGGAAAATTTTAGTTTTAGGTAATAGTTAATAAGCTTAATGATTAATGTATGTAAAAAGCTATTGTTTCAGAACTGAAGGTATGGCCCACCCTGACTCTAGGAGACCGCAAGTAAGTCAACCTTTGTGCTCCAGAAGAGACCATAAACAATGAGGATGGTATCTGAACCATTGTGTTCCAGGGAGAGACATCCCCCTCACCCAGGGCACAGACAAAAAAAATCACCCAGGATACAGGACACAGGACCCAGGACACAGATAAAAAAAAAATCACCCAGGACACAGAACACAGGACATAGGACCCAGGACACAGATAAAAAAATCACCAGTCAACAGATATAAGGATGTTAGGGAAATTACCAGACTGTATCTTTTATCTGAATAAGATTTTTCTGGAATTCCAAGTCCCTTACTTACACTTTTTCCTTTTTATAAAAAAGGCCAAATTGAAAGGAAATGTAAGACAATGTGTTAGGTCACATAACCCACCATCTTCTCAGATTGCCGGCCATCTGAATAAAGGGCCTATACAGATTCAATCTCTGTCTCTGCTTATTGGACCTGGAAGTGACAGGCAGCATAGATCCCATCTTTTCTGGTTTCATTAGCTTGTGAGAAGAAAGAGCAAAGGGTACATGTTGCTAAGAATGGGACAATGGTGCTCTTGGAGAAGCTTCGACACATCCTGAATAACCCCTCCCCCACTCTTGTCTCTAAATTGTATGCCACTCTCACTTAGACCTGTCTACACAAGTCCTTCTGTTTTCCTTACTTAGCCTTGTAGTTTTACAACCCCTGACACCTGAGGGTATGCTAACAACACTTGCTTATAAAGTAAAAGAGCCTAAGTGATATATACCACCAAAATAAAACTTGAATGAATACCCTTGCCACACCTGCAATTATATCCTCGGGATGATTCTGGAAACAGAATATATTGGTCGAAGTACTAGAATAGGTTTAAGGTTCTCGCATAATGCCAAATTGCTCTCTAGAAATATTTACTAATGCGTACTGCCACCAACAGTGTATGAAAAGATGATTTCAGCCTTCCTCCATCATCACTGTATATAATAATTTTTAAAAAAATCTGAAATAGTGTCTCATAATATTACTATAAATTCCTTTGATCATCAGAGAGGCTAAACCTTTTTAATGTTTATTGGCTATTTGCATTTCTTTGGCTGTGAAACATTATTTGCTATGGGTTCAGACTCAGTTATTACTTATTCTTATCTAGTGATGATTCTTTTCCTGTGACAGAATCAACCAGATCATATTTGAAACTTAAAGTGTTTGTTCTTGAGGATTGTCATATATATGACAGATTTATTTTCCCCCTTTGCTTTTATCTGAATAGTTTTGGGGATACAGAAAAGCATGAATAAGTCTGTTATCATGGATTTGATCCCCAAGTGAACTAATTAGTGTCTTTATGTTCTATGGCCACTTAACGCACTTATTTTCAGGTCAGTTCATTATAACAGTACCAGGGGAGGGAGTGAGGATGGTTTAATGCAAATCCTCCTTCATAGAAAAAAAAGAAGCAAATCATTCCTAGTTAGTGTAAAGGTGAGGGTCCTATAGCTCTGCATGGTCTCCCCTGCACTGCCTTCCATATTTTCCTTTATGGTGCCTCTGTAAAGTGTTAAGTTTTCATAGCACAAAATGAAAACCAATATGGAATTGTAATATTTAGGAAGGATATAGTCATTTTATATAGAGAGGCATTTGAGGCCCAAAATGTAGATTAAGGTACTAAATACTGCCCAATTCCCACTCTCTTGCTGTTTTGATTAGATAGAATAATACACAAGAAAGGTGGTGGGGTTTTTTGTAAACTAAAAGGGAGAACAACATAAACAAATAATATTTAGATCAGAAAAATTAAAAGTAATATTCATAATGACTTCTAATTCTGGTGCAGTCTGGGTAAGAAGGGAAAAGGCCATGATAATCAATAACCATTATCTTAAAAGCTTACCATAAAATATGAAATACAGTCACTTTCAAATTTGGCTATGCTTGCTCATTCTATGCTCTCTATATCATAGGAAAGAAGGGCAAGCATTCTCAAAAGAATGCCAATTTTCTCTGACACTAAGAGGCAACTTTATTATCTAAGTAATTTATTTAGACTGATAAAATAGCTATCTTCCCATGCCCAATAAGCCAAATGACTTTCAACCTTAAGAGAGTATACATTTTGAATAAGATGTGATAAAGGACTCTTTTTCAGTTAGCAGCCAGCTTTTGGCAAAGGGATAAAATGTTGTTTATTTAACAACTCTCTATTCTCTTATTTTTTTTATAAATCACTGCTCTGTTCAAGCCCCTCCCCATTTTCATTCCTCTTGAGTTCTTGAGACCCCACTATGTTATACAGACAGGCTCATCTTCAAAGGGTAAGGATTCAAAATACAGACCTTTGCTAACCTCTCCCCACATGTCTAAAACATATTTTTTTCTGTGACTCCTTCTCTTGGGAATATAGAAAATAGTATTTAGCTAGCCAAACTCAAAAACTGAATCAATTTTCTAATAATGACCTTCATAAAAGTTATTGTCACCTCATCAAGACATTGTTCCTTTATGCATTCATTCAATAAAATATTTATTAATGCCTTTCATGTTATAGATACTATTAATGTGACAATTACCAAGACAAGTGTCTGCTCTCCAAGTACATACAGACAGAGAATGCAAGCAAGGAAATAGGTGTTTTTAATATGGAACAACTTTAATTTTTGGAAAGCTTAGGTGTTATGGAAATATATTTTAAAAAACAAAATAACACAGAATTTGGGTATCACCAAAATCATTCCAGAATAATTGATATCTAAGAGAAAAGGTAAAGAATCATGGTTTGGTGTTCAAGAGATGAAGCCAATCCACCAAAGTTCAAATTCAAGCCTGCAGCCTATTAATCATGTGGCCTATACAAGTGGCTTTGTGTCGTTGAGACTGATTTCCTTTCTATAAAGTGAAGATAATAACAGCACTAAATTTACAGGATCTGTTGTGAAGATTGAATGAAATAATACACACAAATACTTAGAAGATTATCTGTGCAATAAATGTTAGCTATTATTATTAAATTAAGACCATAAAAATTAGCAAGAGTTAAGTGAGCCAAAAAAAAATAAGGTGAGAGAGACAAAGAGAATAATATGTCTCAACTTTAGGAATAAGGAGCAGAATTTGCTGACAAAATAAATTAGGTCAGGGTGATGACTTCTGCTTCCAGCCATGATAGAGTAATGAAATCTGACCTTCCCACTTTAAACAATTAAATGTTGAAAAATATGTAAAACAACACCTTTTAGGCATTAGACTGAAAATAGGCAGGAGAGGACAGTAATCCTAAGAGAAAAGAAGCACTTTGGGCAGTCAGTCCTACAAGTGACTCAACTCATTTCCTGGAGAGACTTTCCAGGTTACAACACCTGGTGGGGGAAAGTCAAACTAATCATGGCATCTGCATGAGCTGAGGAGGCAAAATATGGGATTCTGGGAGGCCATGTTGGCTAGAATCGGCAGAGCAGAAAACTGTACAGCAGGAAGCTACATGAACAAACAGAACTCTGCAGACCTTCATTGGGTCCCCTGAGCACTTAACTGAATCTATGTATGAAGACAGTACTGAGACTGGAAAAATCACCAAACAGAGCAAATGGAGATTATACACAGGAAGGAATAGTTTTTGTATGTGCCAGTCAGAGTAGTGAGAACTCCTCATACACAGGACATCATATATATTTCCTGGGAGGATATTGCCTCAGCAGTAGAGCTAAAGAAGCTCTACATTATAGGCTGTCTTGTCCTTCCTAGGTAAGCTTACAAACAAGACACAAAAGGATCAAACTTAACTGCATCCCAGAATAAAGTCCTAAATATTAAAGAAATTAAAAGAATATCCAGCACCCCAAATGTGCAATATCTTGCAACCAATCAGTAATTAATAAGCATGCAAATAAGCAGTAAAATGTGACCAACAAACAAGACACAACCAGTTTATAGAAACATAAGGAATAACACATTACAAAACCAAACAAAAGCTTTAAAAGAGCTATTATAAATGTATGCCATATGTTCTAGAGGTAAAGGACACTATAACTATGATAAGGCAAGAAATTAACCATATTTTTAAAAATGTACTCATAGAGATGAAAAAGTATTTAAATAAAAAATACAGCCCTGGCTTGTGTAGCTCAGTGGATTGACCGTGGGCTGCAAACCATAGGGTTGCCAGTTCAATTTCCAGTCAGGGCACATGCCTGGGTTGCAGGCCAGGTCTCCATTAGGGGCCACGTGAGAGGCGACCACACATTGATGTTTCTTTCCCTCTCTTTCTCCCTCCCTTTCCCTCTCTCTTAAAATAAATAAAATATTTTAAAAATAAAAAATATGTACAATTGATGAAAAAACAGCAGATTAGACACGGTAGAATAAAAAAGAAAATAACAAACTTGAAGACCTAGCAATAGAAACTATCCAAAATAAAACAAAGAGGGGGGGGAAAAGACAAAAGAAGTTGAGTGTGGCTAGCAGAAGCAGAGAGGAGAAATAGCCATAGAAGAGAGCTGAAGATGGAGGAGAAGCAGCTCAGACAGGAATGAACAAGCCCTGTGAATGAGCTTACAGTTGATGTGTTTAGCTAGAGGCCATCTTTCCATGGAGAATTTCAGTCAGTATAAAGAGTTATGAACAAAGGTATATTTTCTTTAGCAAAGCTACTTTGTGGCCATTCAAAAATCACTACTTCAAAATTCCTAAATGCCCATCAATAGTTGCGAGAAGTAAATTGTTGCATATTCACATATGGGAATCAAGTACTAAAAATAAAGAATTTACAACTACATGCTGTAAAATAGATGAACATACCAACATAATGCACAGCAAAAGAAGCCAGGTACAAAAGAGCCCAAACTATATAATTTCATATTGAACAGAAACAAGCAGAATTAATCAATGGAGTTAAAATTGAGGATGGGGTTGGTAGAAATATGAAGGGGCTCAAGGGAGACTTTTAGAGTCCAGGTAATGTATTTTATCTAAATTATGGTTACATGGAGAGAGTTCAGTTTATGAAAATTCATTGACCTACATTTTTATGATATAACTTCTGTGTGTTTATTAATTTTCAGTAACCTGTTCTATTTATTTACTTACTTCCTTACTTACCTACTTACTTAGTTACTTACTTACTTATATTCTTACCCAAGGGCCTTTTTAGAGAGGGGAAGGGAGAAAGAAGGAGAGGGAGAGAAACATCGATCAGTTGCCTCTCGTAGGCGCCCTGACCAGGAACCAAACCCAGGATCCAGGCACGTGCCCTGATTGGGAATGAAACACGTGACCTTCTGATTTCTAGGATGACATTCCAACTAACTGAGCCGTTCTGGCCAGGGCTCGGTAACCTGATTTTGAAGTAGATACTAAGAAGGCTGACTATGACTTGGGCCTCATTGGGAGCAGCTAGGAGTGGGAGATGAACAAATGAATAATTCAAAGACCAGAAAGTATTTAGATTAATACGGCAATTTGATAGATGGCAGTGGTGTTTTGTTTTGTTGTTTTTTTTTTTCCCAATCCCAATCTGTAAATTTCAGAGAATAAACTGTAGAAATTGCACTAGCACCACCTCAATCAGTCCCTAATGCCACAGGTCAGGCCGTTCTCTGAGACACGTTTTCCAGGGCTCTGGTGGGCTCTGTTTTCACTCACTCTGTTGATAAAATTCTCAGAGCCCAGGACACAAAGAAGCTTCAAGTGAATGATAAATTCAGTAAATGCTTCATCTCTTATTCCTTCTTTTCCCATTTTGCTTACAGTCGGGCATATCCTAAAGGTATGTGAACTTTCTTTTACAGAGCATTTACTGTGTGTCATAGAGCACAGTCCCTTGATATGAGAGAAGAATAACTAACTTATTTATTAGCATTTGAAGGAAACTTTGACAGTTATTTGAAACTTGATTGTAAATGCTATGGAATTATGACTATTTTCATTCTCTTTTTAGCAATAAGTTTCATTCCGCCAATTTTTTTTTAGTTAGAGTAGCACGTAACAATTGAAATGTCTTCTCCAATAGTAAGAAACACACTTTTCTTTACATTCTGTCTCTTCAGCATACTATCCTCCCAGGGTGCCCTGATAGTTTTTATAATTATGTGATATGAACAATAACTAAATACAGAAACATGTACATAAATATTACACATAGGTAAGAATATAATGGTTAAGTAGTTAATAAATTACATAGACAGATAGAGGATGATAGGGATGGATGGATGGATAGATAGATAGATAGATAGATAGATAGATAGATGATTGAAAGATACATACTCTCTATTTATTAACCAGGTAGATGGGCACAGGGAGCAACTCTGGGTATGCCCATCAAAGAATGGTTAATTTATTTTCCTTTAGAAAAAAATATTACCAAAGTGTTTTTTAATTAGTCTTGTAACCAAATGCTTATTTTTTGAAATATCTTTTTTTAAATTCATATATCATTCTGATCACTCATGGTCCAAGAACATTCACATAATAAACCAAAAAGAAATAGATGTTAAAGACTGGTCTTCCAACATTATAGCCAGTGATGCCACACTGTCTATGATCTCACTGACATAAAACCACATCCGTACCTCAGTGGCCACCAAACCATGCGGCAGAGCTTCTTTAACTGAGTTGTTTGAAGCTACAAGTTTGAGAACTATTGACTATTTTTCAAGCTCAGAATAGCTGTTGGAATCTCAGCAGGTGTTGGAGGAGCCAGCTAAACCTTGACAGTGTCAAAATGTGGCCAGTTGAGGTTTCAAGTCAGTCACAGCACCATTTACCAGCACTGGGGCCTCCTCTACGAGGTTATGGGCAAATTGGGCCATTGTTCCAGGATGGAAAAAATCTGTTTTCTTTAAAATGTTTAAGTTTTACCAAAACTTGTATAAATATCTCCAAATAAAAGCTTGATTCTGCCCCTATGCGGTGATGGCAAGTTCCACAAATGTAACAAAGTTGTCAGAACTCCATCACTGGCTATATCTTTATATAGTTCAGAGCTTAAAACACTCAAAATAACTTTTTGGTTTTGTATATATTAGGATTTGTGACCTTTAAAAAATAATAGTAAGAGGCATGGTGTCACTTTGCTCTATATTTGACTTGCAAAGGACTTGAACATCGGTGTCACTTAAAACCAGAACACTCCCCAGGTAGCACAGGCTGTGTGAGTTATCAAAGCTGTGTGAAAATGCTAAACTCTAATCTTCTTTAAGAGGTTCATTTCCTATATTGTGCAGGGAAGGTAGCTTGTGGACTCGCAGACCTTTCTCCTCCTATTATATGTTACACCCATTATTCAAGGCCCATCTTTAGTTTCTCTTTTCCTCTTGATCTAAGAAGCATTCCTCAGCTGACAGATGTAAGCCACAAATATTGCTTGTCCTCAGAATCCAATCCAATTTAAAGTTCCTTCAAATTTCAGAGCTGGGAAAAAACAAGAAAATTAGAATCTAACAAAATGCCTGTCATAGAGCAGGCATACAAAATGATCGTTGTGTGACTATTAATTAAAACATCTCTTCCACTCTCCTCATTTCACAACCTAGGACAAGGTATGTTAATTGACTCGCTAAAGCTCAGTTAGGTAAAGATGGATCTTGGAAATAAGATCTCCTGACTCTTAAACCAGGGTTGGTTCAGCATGGCCATGAGCCATTTCTACCTCTAAGCTATTTTTGCCTTTGCCATTACTTTGGTCACTTATAGTCTTAAATGAATATTGTCAGATTTTATCATCTCATTTGTTATCCATAATAGATTATAATTTCCCAAAGGGTAGAATTATATTGTGTTACAAGTAGAATGTTCATGACTGTGTACATGTGGAGGTGCACACGAAATCACACACAAACACACACACACACACACACACACACACACACACACTCACTACAGGCAAAACTGAATTTATAATAGGAAACATTTGAACCACTCTCCCGAACCAAGAACTTCATGTAGTGAGAGCTCAGAAAATTCTTCCTCAAGAGCCATTTTAATGATTTTTACCACTTTGCAAGAGGACTAGCAAAAAGCAGAAAATTACCAAAACTAATATACAATATTAAAATGGGAAATATATATTTACAAAATTTGCAAGACTCTGTACTGAAAAAGAATCAAATGTCAACAAGGCTTTATCATTAGTAAAGAAAAATGGAAAAGGGTACATGTAACTTGGTCATAAAAATCCATAAAATTTTACAGTATGTTCATGCTACCTCATTATTGGGCTTTATAATACCTAGTTGGACATCTGGGATCCTCCTTCATGTTCCCTATATAATTAAATAAGGCCCTTTTTCCATAGCAAAGGTACTCTGATAAGCTTTTCTACCACAAAAGCTAAATATTATTTTCTTGGCCTCAAAACTATCCTTCAATGTAAGACAGACAATAGCTCCAGAATCCTCTATTTTCTGGACTACCAGCATACCATTTCCATAAGAAAAGAGAACAGCACTCACTTGCTGTTTAGACTTTCCAGACTAGGGTAATATGGGAGACAGTACAACAATGTGCAACAGCGTGCCAACTCACCTTTCTTTCTCAGAAATCAAAACAGTAGCAAGTCAAAAGCTGTGCAAGGTATGATACTAAAAATCTAAGATAAAAGCTTCTTAAAAGCAGGAGGACAATCCCCGAAGGATCTCCATTGAGGGCCTTCAACAACCCCACCCTAGGTACCTGAATGAACCAGTGGCTAAATCTTATCCCCTGAAACTTAGCCCCAACTCAAGTTCATCCATAGTTGGATGAAGATGAACAGACTCCCATTCAAACAGCCTAGCAAAGAAAAGAAAAAATCTTCTCTGATGGAATATAACATTACCTAGAACTTTGTAAACAAAATGCAGAGTTTCAATAAAACCTGTAGGCATAGAGAAAGATAAGACTATATGATAGATAACCAAGATAATAATAGAAAATAAAAGTGAATTCACAAATTGTAGTTATTGGAATTGGCAGACAGGGAACTTTTAAAGAGATGATTAATTTGTTTATGGAAATAGAGAAAAATATGGGGAAAATAGACAAAATTATAAAATTTTAATTAAAACTGCAACCTATAAAAAGAATCAAATGGGTATGCTAGAATTAAAAGAATGTATCTGATCTGAAATGAACATGTATAATATTGCACTGGACATACCAGAATTAGCAAACTAAAAGATAGCTCAATAGAAAACATCTGTACAAACAATTTTCAACTTTTTCATCTCATTGTATATACAAACTAACTACTAAAATTCTGTAGTGCACCAAAAACATATTAGATTTTTTGCTGATCTGACAAGAATAGGTATAATTTGGATTTATTCACACTGAATGGCTATTGTTGCGTTGGCTGTTGTCAATTTTTTTTTTTTTGACAAACTAAGGCAAAAGGGGTTAGTGCCCCCAACTAAGGCAGGTATTGCATGTTTTAAAAATTCTTGTGGCACACCAGTGTGCTACAGCACACTGATTGAAAATTGCTATCAATACTAAAACACAACACAAAAAACCACAATGGAATGTAGTAGACATGTAGGACACATGCAAATAGTATGTGTGTTTAATGTCCCTACAGAAAAAGAAAAAAAAAGAAAAATATTTAAATAAGTAATGGTCAAATATTTTACAATACTGAAAAAAATCAATTTCCAGCTTCAAGAAGCTCCACAAACTCCAAAAATAATAAAAGAAAATCAACCTAAACATATCAAAAACTGGTAAAAACTAAGTAAAATTATAGTAGCCAGCATAAAGGTACACTATCTTCAAAGGAGCAACAACAAGACTGACAGCTGACTTCTCCATAGAAATAAGGAAACCTGGAAAACAATTAAATAGTATCCAAAATGTTGAAAAAAAACTCTGGGGTGCATAGGTTCTTTTGGATTGGTGTTTCAGGGTTCTTAGTAAAATAAGCCTGGAGGTGAAAGACAAATACCATATGATCTCACCTATAAGTGGAACCTAATCAACAAAATAAAAAAGCATGCAAAATATAACCAGACATTGAAATTAAGAACAAACCGAGAGTAACCAGAGGGGAGGTGGGAGGATATGATGAGGGGAACAGGGGGAAGGGGTTTTCAAGAACATGTATAAAGGACACATGGACAAAAACAAAGATGGGTAGGATCGAGCGAGGGTGGGAGGCAGGGATCGCTGGGGTGGGGGAGAGTGGTGGGGGTAAAGGGAGACAACTGTACCTGAACAACAATAAAAAAAGTAAAACACACACACATACACAAAAGAAAAATATGTTGAAAAGAAGTGGTATGGTAGTATTTTGCAGAAAAGAGTTATTAAGAATGTGTTTTCCTCATAAATAATATTATAAAATAAGATGAACAATAAATATTTTAGAAAACACTTAGAATGTCCATTAGTTGGATCCCTGGCTCCTAGCAGAGTATGTGGAATATACATGGACATAAAATACTTGTCTATATGTAGCCTCCAAAACTCTAGAAAAGCTAGAAGGCAAAAATTAGAAAACAAAAAAAGAGATCACGAGATGCTAAACTCACCTTAGCATCAAAGAGGGAACTATGAGTTTGGGTGGTTCTTTCCCAAAATGAGACAAATGTGATCTGTCTATGAATGATTCAGTTGTTCACAAAAGGTATAGATCTCTGACTGTTGGGCCACAGAAAGTGAGCCTTTGCATGGCATGCATATATATATGCATACACACACACATATATATTACATATATAATATATAATATATTGTATATATTATATAATAATATATATTTTTGTATATATATAAAATACCTCTTCTCCAAACCTTACTTTCTGCACTTTACTGCATGGTGCTAGGGCTGGAATCCTGTAAAATGTAGTTCATCTTTGCCAGTTGGATTTCTGTTAAGGTTTCTTAGTAGGGCAATGAAAGAAGATTGCAAGGCTGGAGGAGGAAGAAAATACTGTTCTCTTTTGGCTGCTGTTACTGCCAGTGTTGACCCAGGAACAGGTCTCCACTGCAGCAGTGGCAGTTTCTTCCAGCTTCTGTCAGCTCTTCCAGGGTAATTCTTATCCTGCCCCTCAATAAGGTGTTATCTCCGCTGTTACATTATTTCACCTTCACCACAGCCTTCCCCACAGCAAGCACATTTGTTTACCTACACAAGAATTAGCAGAGACCTTGGAATTTCAAACCTGAACTCTATTACTGGCAACTCAATTGCATGCTCTTAATTAAGTTGGACTGTCCACTGTCAGTGCTGGAATATTCTGTGCAGTTATCTTCCTTCAGAATCTGGAAGTGGGAGAAGGCCAGAGCCCTTCAAGTCTCTGTTTCATAACACATCTTCTCATTCCCGGCAGTAGCAGCTGCATGTTTGACCATCTAACGTCTGCTTTTGCCTCTTCACTTTGTCACTCAATCCTGTGTGTGTGAGGACTAAACTTCTTCCAATTACCTCCTTTTTGTCTTTTTTCTTAAATTCTGCCTCACGTACCATGAGAGAAAATGTATTCTCTAGAATCCAAGCTGGCTCTTAATGATTTTATACCAAATCCTACAGTGTATCAGAAAATGAAGACTAAATCTTTTTCTTTCCATTAACATTCTGAATCTTATTCCTGAGGCAGAGGGGCCATCTTAACCTGACTATACATGTACTGACTAAAAATGCAAATTAGAAAGACATTAATATTTTGTCAAAATATCACAACCCAACAGTTATTTCTCCCTTTCTGATGACTGGATGGTTTGAGAGGAAGTTCCTATTTGAAAGGGAAGGAGAAAACCATTTCTTATAGCTCTAAAGTCACCTTCCAAAACTAAACAGCATTTTCAAGCTGTAGAAATATGACAATCATGTTAAGTAATTTTAAATTATGTTCCTGCTTCTACATCATTTAATTGATTCTTATAACAATTAAAATATGCCTACATTAGATATAATTATTTTCCTCCTCTTATTAATCTATGGGTGTAAAACCCTCAAATGGATAGTTCCTAAATTTTTTTCAAGAAATCAAAGTTTAATTAATTAAAAGAGAGTATTTTTTGGTATTATCTATTATTGCTCCTAGAGGGTAAGCATAAGAATTATGCTATTGATTGATTAGTAAATAAATAGTCAAGAATCTTCCTTGGCTCTTTGCTGAAAATAGTGGCATAAATATATGTTTATAAAGAGACTGGTTTGTGGAACTAATTTTCTTGTTTTTCAGCTTTGACTGTCTACTCTTTTCACCTATTTCCTTATTCTGCTTAGTTCTTCTAGTCTTCGTTTCCACACTAGGTATATTTTACATTCTTTCTCCTGGGAATTTTTCTCTCAGTTTTATAGAGGTCCAATAAAATTGTGAAAATAAGAGAAAACTGTAGCAAGCTTTAGCAATACTAAATGATTACACTGAGTAGTTCTAGCAAAGACCTCTCTAATTGCCTGATACAGCACTACATATAATGAAGTTCCAGAAGTAAATAGAATGATTATACGTATAAACATAGCCATAACCTCTCCTCCTACATGAGTTACATTTGTGGTGTAGAAGAACTCAGGAGCAAGCTGAATGTGGAACACATGGAGTTAACCTTGAAGACATTAATGAATTCTCAGGTGGAACAGAACCCCTTCAGCTTCTGTGCACTGAACTGCAGGGCAAAGATGATAGCATTTGTCTTTCAATGGTTTTCTAAGGTGGCCCCTCAAAGAGCTACTGAGGTGTCCATTGCCCCTGAGCCTTCAAGGCAGACAACTGACAGTTTCTGAAAATGCCAGTCCTAACAAGCTCTAGGAAGAAACTTTAAACAAGAAAAAACAGTTGGCTTAGAAGTGATTTGTGGATGTTTTTTTGGGGGGAAATACTCGGGGTATCACTAAGGGAGGTGTGAGAAGTGAAATGTGATGAATGTATAGTTTCTAATATGATTCATCTCTATACTACATGGGCCTGTACTATAGTACAATTTCCTAGTTCTGTAGCACACAGTCAATTCAATCAAAACCTGATACTGAATCAGTAGTGAGTATATGTAAGTCCTGCCTCTTTTTCCCTTCAGTCATTTCATCCACATGTATTTCAAAAACTACATGTTAACTTACACCACACACAAAAATAAATTCAAGGTGGATAAAAGATTTAAATATAAGCCATGACACCATTAAAGTCCTAGAGGAGAACATAGGCAGAAAAATCTCAGATATTCCACGTAGCAACATCTTCACTGATATGTCCCCTAGAGCAAGGGACATAAAGGAAAAGATAAACAAATGGGATCTCATCAAAATAAAAAGCTTCTGCACAGCGAAAGGAAACAGCATTAAAATGAAAAGAGAACCAACCATATGGGAAAACATATTTGCCAATGACACCTCAGACAAGGGTTTGATCTCTAAAATATACAAAGAACTCACACAATTCCACTCTAAGACAAGCAGCCCAATTAAAAAATGGGCAAAGGACTTGAACAGATACTTCTCCAGGGAGGACATATAGAAGGTCCATACACATATGAAAAGATGTTCAATATCACTAGCCATCAGAGAGATGCAAATTAAAACCACAATGAGATACCACTTCACATCGGTCAGAATGGCCATCATAAACAAAGCAACAAACAACAAGCATTGGAGAGGATGTGGAGAAAAGGGAACCCTAGTGCATTGTTGGTGGGATTGCAGACTGGTGCAACCACTATGGAAAACAGTATGGAATTTCCTCAGAAAACTAAAAATGGAACTGCCTCTTGACCCAGCAATTCCACTGCTAGGATTATATCCTAAGAAACCTGAAACACCAATCCAAAAGAATACCTATGCACCCCAATATTCATAGCTGCACAATTTACAATAGCCAAGTGCTGAAAGCAACCTATGTGCCCATCAGTAAATGAATGGATCAAAAAACTATGGTACATTTACACAATGGAATTCTATGCAGTAGAAAGAAAGAAGGAACTCCTACCCTTTGCAAGAGTGTGGATGGAACTGGAGAGCATTATGCTAAGTGAAATAAACCAGGTGGTGAAAGACAAATACCATATGATCTCACCATTAACAGGAACTTAATCAACAAAACAAGCAAGCTAGCAAAGTATTGCCAAAGACATTGAAATTGAGAACAGGCTGACAGTGACAAGAGGGGAAAGGGGGGGCGGGTAATGGGGGAGAAGGGTAAAGTGTTTACAGGAACAATTATAAAGGGCATATGGACAATAACAAGTGGGGGACTGGGAACAGGGGAGGGAGGTGGGGAGGGCTGGGTGGTGGAGATGGGTGGGGGGAAAGGCAGAAAACTACTTGAACAACAATAAAAAATAATAAATAATAAACAAATAAAAACTATGTGTTAAAATTCACCCATGGTCTAAGAGTGAAAAGATCCAAAAGCGAATCAGTTTAGCTATTCAAACAGTCCCTGCCTTGTGTCCCTGGTTTAGAGATGTGCTCTAATAAACTGTACTGAAGTAGACAGATAAAGCAGACCTGAGTTTACATCCTAGGCATCAATTTACCAGACAAGGACCTCAAGCTTCAGCTTTCTCATCTTGAAAATGGTGGCTATGTTATCTACTTTAAACACCATTGTGAGTATGAAAGCAAATATATGCAAAGTGCCTAGCTCATCCTTGGCCCTTAATAAGAGAGACATTATCATTTTAATTTCTTTTCTCTAATGTGATTAAAAACTAAGCCAATAAATTTATTCTGTAGATTTTAAAATAATTAATTAATACTATCTCACCCTTGATTTTGAAGGGCATTCATGTAAAAACAAAAAGCATATTGTTCAAAATATATAAAAGAAATTCAATTATATTTGACCTTATTGTATATGAGACTGATTTCTGTTCTACATTACAAGAGACCCCCCAAAAAATTCAAATCAAAATTAGGATCATATCTATTCAGTGATGCTCTGTGGATATTTGGACTACATGGTTTTGCAGCCAAAGGGCTTTAGAACTGAATCCCCAGCCATCCTCTACACAGTGGAAAACACAACTGCGAACTTCAAGTTAAAATGAGATCTGTGTGGAAAGTAGTGCAGCTTAGAACATTCACATACAATACAGGATGCATCTCTAATGCAAGGAAAGGGCTCATCGGGAGTGTAAAGCATGAAAGCTTGAAATACCAGAACTGATGTTGGGAGCAAAGCTTCCCAGTGAAAGTAGAGCTGATTTATTTTGCAGAAAGATGCCAAGGGAAAACTACATTCCAACTTGCCCTTGAATTGGAAAGCAGGTTGATTGCTTGTACACCACTGCGAGCTCTTAAATTCATTATCAGTTAGATTTTGGATTACCTTAGAAAGAAGCTCTGACAGACTGTAACAACTGGATCAATCACTGTTTCATTACACCTATATTAATTAAACATCTTCACCCTTTAGTGGGACATTCTGATTAGCCATGACAGATCATTATTTTCAGCAGAACATGTTCCAGATCCAGCAATGAACACTGAGATGCAATCAGACACCAGTATATGCTGGAATTAATAATTACATTAAATTGGCTGTAATGAATAATTTATGTGTAAATTCTTATTCAATTTGCTATGGTAACACACGAGAAGATGTCTGCTGTATTTTAACAAAGCACAAGTTTTCCAGAGTAAAATAGTACCTAAAATAATAGGACACCCACTTCAGGAGGAAAGGACTTAATAAAAGGTAAAGTGCAATAAGGTAAAAACGTACAATGCCACTGTCATTGTCATCATTAATTAACATTCATTATTCATCCACAGGTGCAAAGACCTCATATGAAGCACTTATACACTATAGAGAATTAACACTGCCCTTCAAATGTTAACAGAGAAAAGATAGACAAGCAAGGGCTGTTCCTTATTGTCTGGTTTGGTTTGTTGGATGTTTTCTGGGGAAGTGAAAACATATTAGAACTTTCATGTAGTCTATTCTAACAGAAAAGAAAATTAAAGAGGTACTGTAAAGGATGAAAGTGTTGCTACACAGATTGTTGCCAAGTCTGGGTATGTTGAAGAAACAGCATAGTGTCCATATAAGTGCTCAGTTATAGTCACAATATTCACTAAGTATTGAGTGTTTCCCTGTATATAGAACCTCATGAATATGCTTTTTAATTCTCACATCCATCATAAGAAAGTGCTAGATGAGAGTACTTGGGCTCTAAGCAGTCAGGCATGTTCACAAAGCTAAAAAATTAGTGGCTCGGTAGACTGAGTGCTGGCCTGTGAACCAAAATGTTGCTGATTTGATTTCCAGGCAGGACACATGCCTGGGCTGCAGGCCAGGTTCCCAGTTACAGGCATGCAAGAGGCAACCAACCAGTGTTTCTCTCCTGCCCTTCTCCTCTGAAAGTGAATAAATAAAATCTTTTAAAACACCAGTAAAACCTTAATTCTGGAGCACTATAAAGCCTATGGAGTTTGCAGAATGTTCCATCACTTCAGTATTTTTCAAAAATATGTTGAGTCTAATTAAAACTACTATTTCTCATGTATCACTATATGGTACATAGCTGTGGGTTTTAAAAATGATCATGAAAATCCAGCATTATTTTTAGATTTTTGAATTTTGACCTAACAAGGTTTGATGTGAATGCTATCTAATAAAAATCAAATAATTTCTTCCTTTGGGGTTTCTTGTCCAATATCCAAGACTAAACCAGAATGGAGCCTGCAGATTCTGTTAGCGGAATCACTCATTACTATCTTCACACAAAGGCATGCTATCATTCTCATACAAATAACAAGGGTTAGCTGTGTGCCAGGCATTGAGTTTAGCATTTCACACTCACTGTAGCCCTTAGAAGGTATAAGCTATTTTTATCTCTATTTTAATGGAAAATGGCTCTTAGAAAGATTGAGAAATTTACCCAATGTTAGCACACTGAGTGATAAGGCTGAATTCAAATTCAGGTCAATCTGTCTTCAGATCTCACAATGTTAATAAATATACTACCCTTTTCAAACTAGAGTGAAAAGGTCCTGCCTTATCTTTACTGAATTTCTTCATATAAACCAAACCTTATTCTACTGAATTGCTAATGGACTCAATTTAGACCTATATTAATTTCACAGACAGATTATAACTAATTAAGAGCAATTCCTTTTGGGAGCTGTTGTCATTCACTTTTACCTTAGTGTGAATGGGGAGGTACAGGCAATATTTGTTAACAAAGAAGAAATGGAGTCAAAGAAAAGAAAAAGAAACTTGGGGGAAGGGGTTTCCTGAGATGAAAGATACAATGTATGCCCCAAACAAGAGTAAAGGTTCCTGTTTGTCTTTGCCTATGCCCCAGTCTTCACCTTGGAGTTCATCTGGGTGACGGTTGGGTATGCAGACCCTGGGTACCCTTTGCCTAGTAGCTGCCTGGAAGACCCTAACCTTCCTCCCAACTGACCGTTGCAATATCTGAGTTTCAGTGCAATAGTCCAGCCAACTGGTGATTGCTGTCCAATAAATGTCAAGCTCTCCTAGTTTTATTATTACCCATAATGTTGGGCGGACAGAAAACAGGGTAGAAAGAGGGTAGGAACCTCTTCCTAGAAATTCTATCTTCAAAGGGAAGAGTCAGGTTGTATTAGGGTCTCGGTTTACAAATTTGCCCTGTTTTTTCTCCTAAATTCTTTGTACATAATGACTATTCAGTATGGCTTACTGATGTTGATGGGAACAGCAATAACGATGATGATGCAATTCCCTAGAATACTATCGTCCTAAACAGATGAAAGTAGCAGGGTGAATCTGATATGAATAATAGAATCCTAAAGAACATGCTGCTCCCTATTGCTTACTCAATTATATAGATCTGTATCCTCTTTCAAAATAAAATGTTTTCTCAAACAGTCATAGGAAAATCCATGGAACAAACCACAGAACATGAAACTGTTTTTCCTCTCTTCAAACGTGTTTGACTTAGCAACACTATGACTTTCAAAGAAGATTAGCATTACCAATAAATCACTGCACTCACAGATGCAGAGCAAGACAAAACACAGGGCTGCCAAGGCATATATTACAGCAATGGATGCCTTAGCAACAGTTTTAACTGTTCTGCAACAGATTGTGCCCTAAAGCAGGAAATACCCTGCACACAGGAGGTCATTTAGCATTTGCTTTTTCTAAGTAAATAAGTAGGTAGACAGACAGACAGATAAACACACAAAGCTTCATCATCATCATTTTACGTTGCTGTTAGGCTTGTGAAAAACAGAGTTTGAAAAGATTGGGTAACAAGAAGTTCTTAAGACTGACACAAACCCAAAAGCTGTCATGTTTCTTTTCTCATTTGGACAGAGTACTGTGAATAAAAGGTGAACTCACCGAAGATCGAGGTGGGGCTGGGAGCACTGGCATTAGCACTTGCTCAGTCTGCAGAGACCTGAGAACCTGCTTTTTTTTCCTTTCCTTTCCTTTCTTTTCTTGAATCTAATCTTCCATCTGTCTCATATTCTGACATTAGAAGAATTTCATCCACCAGACATGCTTCTAGCACTTCTACCCAGAAACTAAGAGAAATTTAAGTGAATTGAAAAACTACACAGCCCCAGGTGAAGCCATTTCATAATGAAATAGAAAGCCTGAGAAACCCCAAGTTGCATTAGTAGGTGGGGGGAATCACTCATTTTTAACATTCTAAGAGTATGTTTTTGCAACATCTCTGAATACAGAGGATGAGAAGGAAGCCCATTCTGCTTCCTCCTTCCAAGTGCCACAGAGGTGACTTGTCTAAGCTAGGAAACTCCTCTAAAAGCTTGTCGTTGGCACTCAAAGAACCCCTGTACTTCTTAATGATTACCCAAAAACTTCAGGGATGTTATACACCTGCCAAACTAGCTTGAGACAAGTTTGTGAGGTTCAGGAGTTTGACTTTGGTGGTAGTCCTTACTCCTTAACCTTCATACCCCAACATAAGAAGAATTAATACCTATCTTGCTCTTGCTCTCTCCCTTGTTATGGTTATGAGACAAGTTAAAATTTATATCTCAACTTTTCAGTAGGAATGATAGTGGTAGCTACATTATAGGTTTGTTGTAAGAATTAAATGATATAACGGAGAGAGAGAGAGAACACTATAATCCTCTTTCAGGATATTTTTCCCGAGAAAAGGATAGATTATTCTTCCTTCTGAAATACCAAAAAAAAAAAAAAAAAAAAAAACCGGCACAGCCAAAAAGAGTCATGCTCCCTTCCATTACTTCTTCTGCCTTTGCCTTTGCTTCTTGGATGGACTAACACTTTACACACCATCACGGAGGTAATTTCTGAAATTTGAATGTGAGCTTACATAAAAAGAAAAATAGCTCTTCTCTGTTGTCTCAGATCTTAGACCTGTTTCTGACCCAGGTACAGGCAATGATTAACAGGAACAAGCTGGCTTACCAGATGATGCTTCAAGATCCCAATCCGAGCATGTGGTTTTCTACCCTTTTCTTTTCCATATATTTCCCTTGGGAGCCTCTACAAGTGACATGTGGTTAGCCTAGAGAAAATCTCATGTTCAGGTGACCCTGCATCCTAGCCATTGATCTTTATGTCACTCTTTCCCATCCTTAATATCTGCTATTATTTTGTCATGCTAGGGGTTTACAGGGGTCAAACTGTGGGGTAGGGCATCACAAGATAAAATTCCATATAAAAAAAGAAAGACTCTCAGCCCTGGCTGGTGTAGCTCAGTGGGTTGAGTGCAGGCTGCAAACCAAAGGGTCAGCAGTTTGATTCCCAGTCAGGGCACATGCCTGGGTTGCAGGCCAGATCCCCAGTGGAAGCCACATGAGAGGCAACCACACATTGATGTTTCTCTCCCTCTCTTTCTCTCTCCCTTCAATTAAAAAAAAGGCTCTGAGGTGGAGAAAACTAAGAAAGGCCCTCAGTTTTCAGAATTAAGACCCAGGGTATCAACGGTAATAGAATTTAATGAGAAACGCAGACAGGTTTGTGTGGGAGAATGGAGAGAATGGGGTCTTGGAGACAGTTAATCTGTCTTTGCCTTCAGGAAAGAGGACATATCTATCTCAAGTAAATTAGAGGATGACAGACAACCTGTGCATTTATTAGAAATAAGAAATACCAAAAATGTGAAAAGAAAAAAAATGAATGTAGTTGGGGGTAGAAGTAGAGTAGGTAGAGTCTATATCACAAATTAGGGAGTTGCAGCAGGTTTCAGAGATGGTTCATTCACTCTGGAGTTCTGAAAGGATATTGGGAACTTTGGGACACCCTAGATATAGGTATCATTTTAGTTCAACCAAGATCTAGTTCAAGTGGTCCCAAGGGTCCTTGATCTTTCTCCAGAGGGTCAGGAAGCTAAAATCCAACTTTTTCCAACTGCTGGATAGTATCCCATGTTTAGTTTATTAAAAATGGAAAACCACCAAGCTTGAAAAAGAACATGCAAATTGATCACAATAAAAATCAATGCTTTAAGTTGCAGTGAATTTTAATAATTGAGACTGTCATTGTTTTACCCATAAAAAGTAACCTTGATGGTTATTTGTTATGTATTCAGTTTTGCCTGCCTTAGCTTAAGCTTAAATATTAATAGAAAAAGAAAACCTACAAAATCCCTCAAGCTGCTCTGTAGGAGTCCAAAGTGTTTAGCTGGTGGTGATGAATGTAATCATTATTTCTGTGCTAATTTTTAAAGACAGTAACAAACATTGAAGCAAATAATTTAAAGAATGCTGGATAGAATACTTGACAATTTGCATATGCTAAACATATAGCTTAGATTCTGGGAGTCTCCTTTCTAGGATAAACATATTTGAGAATGTGGGAGGTGGTAATCTAGAAACTTCAGGAAAAGATTTTTTGGTTTTGTTAAAGAAGAAAACAGTCTGGTGTTAATGGTGACTGGCTAAAGAGCTGTTAAGAGCCTTCCTTATTCAAGTTACTCTAGACTGGTTTCACTTATTGGCAGTACAGCATAGATTCAGAGTGCAGTCTTCAGAGACAGATTTCTAAGTTTACATCTTAGCTCCACCAATTACTAAGCAAGTGACTTTGAGCAAGGTAAAATCTATATGCCTCCACCGTTCAATGAGAATGAAAATGGTAGCTATGTTTTAAGTTTGTGGTGAGAATTAAATTATATAAACCTTGACAAAGTGCTAGGAACATGATAAATCTTCAATCTATGTTAGCTATTATTATTCAATCATAAGAGGGATGACTGAAGATCATCCAATCAGACACTCCTGGTGAAAGGAAGAAAGGAAAGGAAAGGAAAGGAAAGGAAAGGAAAGGAAAGGAAAGGAAAGGAAAGGAAAGGAAAGGAAAGGAAAGGAAAGGAAAGGAAAGGAAAGGAAAGGAAAGGAAAGGAAAGGAAAGGAAAGGAAAGGAAAGGAAAGGAAAGGAAAGGAAAGGAAAGGAAAGGAAAGGAAAGGAAAGGAAAGGAAAGGAAAGGAAAGGAAAGGAAAGGAAAGGAAAGGAAAGGAAAGGAAAGGAAAGGAGAAAGGGAAAGGGAAAGGGAAAGGAAAGGAAAGGAAAGGAAAGGAAAGGAAAGGAAAGGAAGGAAGAAAGAGAGAGAGGAAGAGAGAGAGAAAGAGAGAGAGAGAGAGAGAGAAAGAAAGAGAGGGAGGGAGGAAACAAGGAAGGAAGGGTAAGTTTATATGTCTGGCAAAATTAAGTTTAAAATAAAAAATCCATTTAGAAAATTCAAAAGTCATTCCAAACATATAACAAGTGGTTATTAAGCAACAAATAGGATATTATAATAGGGAATCTGTGATACTGGTAATACCAAAGTGCTTTCATAGCATTCAAGAACATATAATTAATTCATCAAACATTTATTGAATGACATGCAGATATCAATGAACTTATGGGCATTTTAATATAAAAAATTGCTTTCTTCTGGACCTACATCTAAGGTTTTTCAAGTTGGTTATACTTTCGTAAAGCTCGTTAAGATGACATATACTATAATATTATATAATTAGTGCAATAATAGGATAGTGATGATATGAAGCAAGATTTAATAATTTACTTTCATTCTTGTGCAATCAGGTAAAGCTTTAGCACCGAAAAGTAAACTTCTTACACAAACACCAAGAAATCACCAGATTGATCAGGAAGCAAACATGTGCCTTAAGGTAAAAACATCATGGTGTAACGTGTAGAATACAGCCTGGACTGTAGAGTGCATAGGAGCAGCGGAGGGAGAGAAGAACAAAAAAAAAGAGGTTGGAAATCTTTTAGACTCACTTTAGACCAGAGACTGCTCAGATTATTGAACAGCAGATAATCTTCTCAGAAATGACTTTTTAAACGAGTACAAAGAGAACAGCATATACAAATTAAAATTCCAGAGATGAGAAACTGTTAGATTCATTTACATAATTTCAATTTTTTTTATAAAAATGCCCTTAGTGACTTGTCGAAGATCACAGGCAAAAAAAAAAAAAAAAAAAAAAAAGGGGAGCAGGCAGTTCAGCTATTCACAGAACCAGGCCTTGATTAGGAAAGAGAAAAAGAGTGTGAAAACCAATGAGTAACTTTGTGCAGGAACTCTGACTTAACCCCTAAAGGAATCATTATATTTCTTTTCCTCTAATAATGCTATTTTACTTCCTGTCTTCTTTTGAACCAGTTCTTCAACATGCTTTATATATTTTGCCTACACAAGTGGAGGTTAGTCATAAAATTGATAGTATCCTATTTATTGGCTACTTATTATGTGTGACCACAAATCAAAGTCATTTTTTGCATATCTCATTTAATACCCATAACAAAGCTCATGGCACCTTTGTTATCTTGACTTTATGAAGCTTATATAGGGCTAAAGGATTTGTCCAAGCCATGTAGTTAATGACTGATACAATTTAGATGAAAATTCAAGTCTTCTGATGACAGGACACAGTTAGTGAACTCCATTCTATATATACTATTATTAGGTTAATATTTTTCATTTTGGAAAATTCATGTGGCCTCTGTAGAGAGAGAGTCCTCCCTCTTGGTAGATTAATACCTCTCTAATCAAATTGGACAAAATAAAAAATCTGAATGAGCAAAGTAAGAACTGAATTAATGGCCAAATTCTCACGAGATATACATGTGTCTCATTATTCTGTAAGTTGTACCAACTGTCCCATGATTCCTTAGGTCCAGAGATGCCTGGATAAAAACTGGAAAAAAGTAGACACAGGATATTCATGATGAGATATCAGAGCCATGGAAAGAGATGCTGAAATTATGGTGGCACCTTGGTCTAAATATTTTGTAATATTGTTTGGTTTGACTTGTATTTTTTATGCTTAATACCTCTTTTAACAAGCTAAATAAATATTTATTCATTTTTTAAATAAATACAGGACTTACAACACTCAAAATAAGATGTTGCACTGATTTCATCAACTTTAGAAACATTACAAAATAAATATAACTTCAGAGATAGCAGTTTTTTTTCTAATTCTTCTTATATTTCGCCTACTTTTACCTGTCTTGAAAAAAATCATATTCAGATCTGAAAACAGAGTAAAACATCAACTAGTCGAATACACTGTAGAGAAGCACTTTCCATTTTTCCTAGAATAGGAAGAATATCTCTTTTTTCCTTCCAGATACATTGAGCATCTGACTTCTATTTTTTTGTCTACTACTGTTAATTATAAAGACAAAACAAAATAGATAGTAAATTAGATTAACATTTTTGGGAGATTATGACTGACTTTGGGCATTCAAAATTAATTTTTTAATTCTGATCCTACTCTATACAGTAAGTGACAGATAATACCTGACTGAATGTTCTATGAGGGACTCATACTCATGTCATAGTAAAAACAGAAATCATTAAATTTCCCTTTACAAGTTATTTCTTCTCCTGGTTCAGGACTTGGTTATACCTGTTAATGATGTCATCACTCTCCCAGTGACCAAGCTCATACACTTTAGAACCTTTTTGAACAATTTTCCCTCTGTGCAGCTGTCTCTTTTCCTCTCTATATTTTTTCATTATCCAGCTCTACTTTTTCAAACAAAAGATATGGAGCATCCATAAATCTATTTTGAAAGGAAAGGAGGCTACAAGAAGTAAGTAAAAATGAGTAATGCCTAATTAATTGCCTCATACGCTGTAGCATTAAAATATTTTTGAAAATAATTAAGTGATTAATCAAATTTTGTTTACATTTACTATCATATAAATATATTTTAAGTATATTTACATGAAAATATTTTTTGTCTTTTGAATTCTATCGAAGAGTTTCAAGTGCCTAGTAGACAGTTTTATATTTACTGGCAATATTCCAGAAACACATGAACTATCCTACTGATAGAAACAAAAGCATTTTTGTTTTTAAATTTATAAGCAATTGCCTTTTTTATCCCTTTTGATGTATATAGTATAAATTTGGACCCTAGACTCTTCCTTTTAAGTCCATATGGGCTCAAATGATATATTCAGTCCATACTCTCAATACCCAACTTTCTCAATTAACTCTGACTGATCATATGGCCAGCTCTGTTATTGTCCTTGTACTTATCTGCAAAAAGACTAGATCTAAAAACATTACTTAATTATTTAATCCTCTTGTCACAGAATGAACTTAGGGTGATTAAATAATGTATTAAAATTTTCAAATATTTTCATGATTATGTTATATTTGGGCAACCTAATTTGGATGACTTCTTATACACTCAATAAGAAAAGAAACATAAAAATATCTAATTAAAAAGTAACAATAGTGAGGAGGAAACAAAACTGTCACTGTTTGCAGATGACATGGTAGTGTACATAGAAAATCCTACAGACGCCACCAAAAACTGTTTGACCTAATAAATACATTTAGCAAAACAGCCGGATACAAAGTCAATACTCAGAAATCAAAGGCATTTTTGTACACCAACAATGAAACATCAGAAACAGAAATCAGGAGAAAAATATCCCATTTGATATAGCAACAAGAAAAATAAAGTACCTAGGAATAAACCTAACCGAGGAGGTAAAAGACCTATCCTCACAAAGGTACACAACACTGAAGAAAAAAACTAAGGAAGACACAAACATATGGAAGCATGTACCATGCTCATGGATTGGAAAAATTAATATCATCAAAGTGGCCATACTACATAAAGTGATTTATAGATTCAGTGCAATCCCTATTAAAGTACCCATGACATATTTCACAGATATAGAACAAACATTTCGGAAATTTATATGAAACCATAAATGACCCCGAATAGCTGCAGCAAGTTTGAGAAAGATGAACAAAGCAGGAGGGATCACAATACCTGATATCAACCTGTATTACAAGGCTGCTATAATCAAAATAGTCCGGTACTGACATAAAAACAGGCACATAGACCAATGGAACAGAACAGAGAGTCCAGAAATAAATTCAAGTCTCTACAGTCAATTAATATTTGACAAAGGGGGAAGAAGCATAAAATGGAGTAAAAATAGCCTCTTCAACAAATGGTATTGGGAGATCTGGACAGCTACATGCAAAAGTCGATGAAACTCGATCACCAACTTACACCATATGCAAAAATAAATTCAAGGTGGATAAAAGACTTAAATATCAGTAATAATACCACAAAGGTCCTAGAGGAAAACATTGGCAGGAAAATCTCAGACATTCCACACAGCAGCATCTTCACAGATATGTCCCCTAAAGCATGGGACATAAAGGAAACACTAAACAAACGGGACCTCATCAAATTAAAAAGCTTCTTCATGGCTAAAGAAAACAGCATTAAAATGAAAAGAGAGCCAACTATATGGGAAAACATATTTGCCAATGACACCTCAGACAAGAGTATGATTTCCAAAATATACAAAGAACTCACACGATTCCACTCCAGGAAGACAAAAAAAAAAAAAAAATTAAAAAATGGGCAAAAGACTTGAACAGACACTTCTCCAAGGAGGACATATAGAGGGCCCAGAGACACATGAAAAGATGTTCAGCATCACTAGCCATCAGAGAGATGCAAATTAAAACCACAATGAGATACCACCTCACACTGGTCAGAATGGCCATCATAAACAAATCAACAAACAAGTGTTGGAGAGGATGCAAAGAACAGGGAACCATAGTGCATTGTTAGTGGGAATGCAGACTGATGCAGCATCTGTGGAAAACAGTATGGAATTTCCTCAGAAAACTGAAAATGGAACTGCCTTTTGACCCAGCAATTTCACTGCTAGGATTATATCCTAAGAGCCCTAAAACACCAATCCAAAAGAACCTATGCGCCCCAATGTTCATAGCAGCGCAATTTACAATAGGCAAGTGCTGGAAGCAACCTAAATGTCCATCAGCAAATGAGCAGATCAAAAAACTATGGTACATTTACACAATGGAATTCTATGCAGCAGAGAGGAAGAAGGCACTTGTACCCTTTGCAATGGTATGGATGGAACTGGAGAGCATTATGTTAAGTGAAATAAGTCAGGCAGTGAGGGACAAATATCATATGATCTCACCTTTAACTGGAACATAATCAACAAAAGAAAAAAGCAAACAAAATATAATCAGAGACTTTGAAATTAAGAACAATGTAACAATAGCCAGAGGGGAAAGGGGAGGGGACAGTGCAGAGAAGGGTTTTCAGGAACTACTATAAAGGATGCATGGATGAAACTAAAGGGGAGGGTGGCAGCAAGGGAGGAAGGTGGGTTTGGAGAGGGTATGGGGGAGGGGTGGGGAGAAAATACAGACAACTGTAATTGAACAACAATAAAATAATTTAAAAAAAAGAAAAAAAACAAAAAAAAGTGATGATAGTGTATTGTAGCTTCAGGGGAGCTTTGTAACTATGGAGGGGATCGTATCTCACAAGTAGACAAAACTGATATTTCATGCAGGGAATATGGAAACTGAAGCCGATTGTGTTGTATTATGACTGTAAAATGCTTGAATAACCCCCAGAAACCACTCTGGCATTCTGTGAAAACTCTCATTTCAAGGAAATTCTACCAGGGCTTCACTACTGTTTCTCTAGCAGATCTGGTTTAAGTCACTCAGTTTCTCCACATGTTAATTTTATTATGCAAAAAGAAAAACTGATAATAACTCTTCATTAGTCACCTCAGAGGATGTGTTATAGTATGAATTGCATGGTTTCTTTAAGTAGTTTCTTGCTTCTACAGAAAATCCCCAACAGATAGGGCTTGAAATGTTGAGTATAAATACATGTAAAACATCCGCGATGGCATTTGAAACCATCCTGTCATTAATAAAATAAATGCAATGCCATCTACATAATGGGTCAATAGTATCTGAGGAACAGACAAAAAAAGCAGGGGTGGTTGGGGGAGAGAATGCTTTCTTTTTCAATTATGTTGAAAAGTTGCCTCATTTCTACCTCTGTCACAGGACCAAAATGTGAAAGGCTGGGAATTACATGCAAAACTGAGAAGAATTGAATCTGAGATGTCTGATTTTGATTTGGCTAGCCCATGCTGCTATACAAAAATAGCCCTGGGCATTAATCCATCAGATCCATTATTATGCCTATTTCTGAGATTTATACATTGGTTTATGGTAGCAATAGACATTTATTGAGTGCTGATCACCTGCCAAGCTCAGTGCTGCACACCTTAGTAGCAATAGTCCCAACCCAGTGGGTTTTCAATGTAATAAGACAGGCAAGGCAATTAAGACAGACTCAGAGGAAGAAAATGACTAATGCATGCAGAGGAGACAGAATAGCTTTTCTTTCCTTTGCTACACCTTGTGGAGCCCACTGTGGTGTCTTTGTTCAAGGAAGCTAAAGAAGTATTTTACAGACCAAGAGGGTGTGAAGATAGATGTCAGCATCATGCTCAGATCATCTGTTCACTTCAGATTTTTTGACATTGATGCAAGTAGTAGATTTTCAGATGTTGCACTGGTCCAATTCAACTGCTCACGAGTTATTTTCTTATCCTCTCTGTTTCATACCTCATTTTATCCCCTTGCATCATTACCATCTTTCTCCACCATGATTGTTTAATATCTCCCTTTAAAATGCCTTAATGATACCCTTCCCTCATTCTGGGTCATGTAGCATCTTCTTCATCTAAAGCATTTATCAAGACTCTCCATGCAGTTGATAATGAATTCAGTGAATTAAACAGCTATGGCCCATGGCCCCAACTGCCATAAAATTTACAACAAAACATGCTGAACCAGTTCATAGAATGTTTGTATTGCCTTAACAATTATCATATATATATATGATTACCATACACAATATATATATATAGAGAGAGAGGCCTATTTTTATTTCTTTATTTATTTATATTTATATGGTAAATATATATATAGGTCTATACAGATATATATATATATATTTAGATGGTAAACATATATGTATGCCTGTTTGGCTTTACTAGCACAGAATATTAACTGGTTATAAGAATTCAGGACATAGCAAAACACCATTCTCAGTATGGGGTAATGTTACCTTATATTATGAGAACCACTGGGTGACATTTAATTGAAATGTGAAAGAGCAACTTATTGGATAAGGGCTTAGAAAGAAGAGTATTATGGACTTAGTCTTTGCTCCCTGCCCTCCCCAATTCTTATGCTGAAATCTAATCCCCAAGATAACAGTATTTGGAGATAAGGCCTTTCAAAGGTAGAACCCTCATGAATAAGAAGAGTCCTCTTATAACCAAAGGTCAAAGAGCTCACTGAGGAGGTAAATAGTCTGCAACAGAAAAAAGAGAGAAAGAAAGAAGGAAGGAAGGAAGGAAGGAAGGAAGGAAGGAAGGAAGGAAGGAAGGAAGGAAAAGGAAAGGAAGAAAGAAAGAACAAAGATCCTTACCAGAACCCAACCGTGCTGAAACCCTGATCTGAGACTTCTTAGCCTGCACAACTGTAGGAAGTAAATTTCTGTTTTATATAAGCCACCCTCTCTCAGGTACTTCATTATAGCAGTCTGAACTAAAATAAAGGAAAGAAAAAGTTGAATAATCTTTATTAAATACCTACTGCATTATTTAGGGTCATGCTACTCAAAGTGCAGTCCGTGGGCCAGCAGCATCAGTGTCACTTACGGGTTTATGAGTAATGCATCATTTTGAGCATCTTCCCAGACATGCTAAACAGCAGCCTACATATTAACAAGATCCCAGGATGATACTGAATCAGGATACAGTTTAAACTGCTGCACCAAAACTAAAAACATAGTGGCTTAATGACACCAGGATGCATGCTTGTCTCACTGAACAATGCAATGAAAGGAGCAGTCTAGGGCAGATGAGGGGCTTCTGCAACACAGAAAACCTAGCTTCTGTCTCTGTTTTTTTGTAAACTTTTAACCAGGGGGAGGAAAAAGGGCAAGAGAAATGCAGGCTCATTTTTTTCTTCTAGTGTTATGAGCAGAAGTGGCACAATTTTATGTCCAGAACTTACTACCATGGGTACACCTTCCACAAGGGAGACCACACAATGTGGTCTTAAGTGAGGTGACCCTAACCTGAGGAGTCCATTTTTGTTAAGAAGAGAAAATTGATATCACTAGGTAGGCAGCAGTGTCTGCTACTTCTTTATAAGCCAGGCCATTTGCCATCTGGCCTTGACAACCCTATGAAGAAGATGGTGTTCATCACACTTTTCACATACCAGAACCAGAACAAATCTTTGAATCATCCTGGCCTTGTGTGATTCTAGAGTGATATCAGGGGAATCAAGACTAGTCTGGTTTACATAACCAAAAAGATTTTATTGATGTTTTGATATGTCTTATTTCTAAGTTCTAGGATGAAGCTATCTTGGTATCTCCTTCTTAGCTTATAAGTACAGTGTTTTTTATTTACATTTTTTTATTGTTGTGCTTTTTAAAACATAACGTGAAGAAGGCTGCAGTCCCCTCTCATCCCAAAGTTGCTAGGAAGATGTATAATTGTCAATGGGAACTTTGTCCTTAACATTTATTTTTAAGTATATTTTATACATTATGCTTTTACAGTTGTCCCATTTTTTTCTCCCTTTTATCCCACTCTGCCTGCAAACACCCACCCTCCAGCATCCCCCACCCTTAGTTCACGTCCACAAGCTGTACGTACAAGTTCTTTGGCTTATTCATTTCCTATACAATTCTTAACCTTCCCCTGTCTATTTTATGCCTACCTATTATGCTTCTTATTACCTGTACCTTTTCCCCTCATTCTCCCCTTCCCCACTAAAAACCCTCCATGTGATCTCCTTTTCTGTGATTCTGTTCCTGTTCTAGCTGTTTCCATAGCTTATGTCTTTGTTTTTTAGGTTCAGTTGTTGGTAGTTGTGAGTATGTTGTCATTTTACTGTTCATAGTTTTTGATCTTCTATTTCTTAGGTAAGTCCCTTTAACATTCCATATAATAAGGGCTTGGTGATGATAAACTCCTTTAACTTGACCTTGTCTAGGAAATTCTTTATCTCCCCTTCCATTCTAAATGATAGCTTTGCTGGATAGAGTGATCTTGGATGTAGGTCCTTGCCTTTCATGACTTTGAATACTTCTTTCCAGCCCCTTCTTGCCTGCAAGGTTTCTTTTGAGAAATCAGCTGACAGTCTTATGGGAACTCATTTGTAGGTAACTATCTCTTTTTCTCTTGCTGGTTTTCAGATTCTCTCCTTATCTTTAATTTTGGCTAATGTAATTATGATGTGAGTTGGTGTTTCCTTGGGTCCAACTTCTTTGGGACTCTCTGAGCTTCCTGGACTTCCTGGAAGTCTATTTCCTTTGACAGACTGTGAAAGTTCTCTTTCATTATTTTTTTCAAATAAGTTTTCAATTTCTTGCTCTTCCTCTTCTCCTTCTGGCACCTCTATGACTCAGGTGTCCTGGAGATTCCTCAGACTCTCATTTTTTTGAATTCTAGTTTCTTCATTTTGTTCCAGTTGGATATTTATTACTTCCTTTTGCTTCTTCATTGATTTGAGTCCTGGTTTCCTTCCCTTCACTTGGTTCCCTGTAGATTTTTCTTTATTTCAGTTTGTATGTCCATTCTTCCTTAATTTTGTAACCAAACTCAATCATTTCTGTGTGCATTCTGATTACCAGTGTTTTGAACTCTGCATCTGATAGGTTGTCTATCTCCTTCTTGATTAGTTCTTTTTCTGGAGCTTTGATCTGTTCTTTCATTTGGGCTATATTTCTTTGTCTCTGTGCACTTGTTATGTGGTAAGGGGCAGAGCTTAGGTATTCACCAGGGCAGGGCAACCCACATTGCTGCATTGTGGCCCTGTCTGTGAGGGAGGGGTCAGAGAGGAAACAATGCCACATGCTTGACTCTCACGACACTCTCCTTCACTTCCCACAAGTGGATTATGCCCTTTCAGGCACTGATTCCCAGGTGGGTGGCTTTGTGTATGTTCTAGGACTCTGTGGGCCTAACCAATGGAGTCTCCTGTGAGACTGGGAGTTTCTCCTGCTTTTGCAATCCCCACAGGTTTTACAGCCAGAAGTTTTGAGTCTTTAGTTGTCCCATCAGCCAGCCCCTGCCTTGCCCCCATGATCTGCTACCTTGCCACGCATTCTCTCTGTCCGCTGTTCATCTCTGCCCCTCCTACCAGTATGGATGAATGTTTCTTTAACTTTTGGTTGTCAGAGTTCCATGCAGTTTTATTTTCTGAAAGTTCTGGTTGTTTTTTTTTTTATTGTTGTTGTTGTTTTTAAATTCATTGTTATCCTTCCTTTGGTTATGTGAGGAAGTGAAACCCTTTTACCTACACCTCCATCTTGGCTGAAACTTGTCCTTAACATTTACTGATGGCTGTTTTTTGATATCCCCTCATGAACCATTAGTTCTTAAATCATTCAGTTTAAATTCAGCATACCAAGGCTCTTGCTTGAATTTTCCCTTATATCCAGCAGTAATTGATCAGATGAACACCATTACTCTCACCAAATTACTAAATGGTTGGCACCTGTTTGGTGTTCTAAATACTTGGTGAATCAATAAAAGGCAAGAATCTCAGTTGTTCAGTGACAGTAGTCTCAGTCATTAGCTTGCAACAGAATGACTTGGAGGGCATATTCAATTATAGTTTCTGATTCAGGAGATCCAGAGTGGGGCCTGAATTTTTTTTTATTTTTAACAAGATCCTAATTGATGCTGATGCTGCTGGTCAAGAGACCACACTTTGAGAACCATTATTGTAAAATTAAATGGAATTTATCTTACCACCGCAGGTGTCTGTTAATACATGAAATGCACAGATTAACAAAGGATGGTACCATTACCTTATCTTAGAAACCAAAGCTTACACTCTTACAGTAGTGACCCATATTTACATATCATCTGAGTATTTTCTATATACATTGGATACCTCCTTATTAAAATGGGGGTGATAATATCTCCCTACTAAGTTTGCTCTGAGGATTAAATATAAGTAAGGTGCCTGGCACCTGGGCACACACAGTTCTCACTAAACTATAGCTTTCATTATTATCACAACTGTTCATACAAAACCATTAGCAGTGTAAATCATCTGAATTTTAGGGAGTCATCATAAACGTTCTTTCAAGATACATTTACTTGCTACCCACTTTCGCTGAAAGTTTCACTAGGAAAATACCTTTTCTTCCAAAATTATGTTCTATAAACCATAAAAATTTGTTTTTCTCTGATACATAAATATGAGTAACTTTGAAGCATGATTCAATTATTTTATTTTAAATGTTATAAAATACGCCTGGCCAGGTGTCTAAGTTGGTCAGAGTATTGTCCCATAAATTGTCCCATACACCAAAAGGTTGGGTTTTCGATTCATTGTTGGGGCACAGATTTAGGGTGTGGGTTTGATCCACAGTCAGGGTGTATATATGGGAGGCAACAAATCAATGTTTCTCTGTCATGTAACTCTCTCTCTCTGTCTCTCTCTCCCTTCCTTTTCCCTTCCTCTTTCTCTAAAATCAAAAAAACATATCTTCATGTGGGGACTCTTTTTAAAAATGTTATAAAATATCTGATCATGTAGGATATGTAAGATCTTTATTACTGAATTAATTTTACAGCCACTAATCCAGATAGTTGAAAAGATGAAAATATAGGTCTAAAAAACAGCCCATAGCTCCTCTTAATTCCTATTACCAATTTCAAAATTTTTGAGTTTAAACTTTAGAATTTAAATAGTTCTACCTGTTGTAATGAATGTTTAAGTCAAATTCATGAACTATGCTACAATGGTTTTACATACAATACCACTTGCAAGGTGCTTCCAAATCACTTTTTATTGGTGTCTCTTAATAAAAGTTCTATAAAGTAGGTCAGTGACACATTCATAATTTTGCAAATGTGGATGATAAGGGACTGCATAAGGTTATACCGCACAGTGTTAGCAGCTTACAGATTTGAATTTTCAGACCCTGACATTCTGTTCCCCCACACCAGCCCACACTGCCTCACTACACTATAAATTATTGATTTGAAACCACACTGTTATCTTAATGAGCAAGGAGAAGGGTATTACAAAACATTATGGATTTACTTATTCTGACCTACTTTATGTTAATGCCTTACACTTTTATATTACTTTATTATGTTCAAAGATATTTTATATAATTTTCTCATTTGAGCCCAACACCCACATAAGGGAGGAACCAGATTCCCTGATGAGGAGTTCAGTTCTCATGATTCACTCTTTCCACCTCACTATTGCTGCCTCTAGTTTATTACAAGAATGCTCACTATGTATTGAGTTATATACAGAAAAATGATCCAATGTCAAATCAAAAGAAAAATTGTGCTAATATTTCAAGTGTATTACATCACTTACCAATTGGATGTGCTCCTTAAACTCTTTAAGCTTTAGTTTGCTCAGTGCTAAAATTGAGATTATAATAATGCTTATCTTGTGAGGTCATTAGGAGTACCAGCAAGGTGAATGTCTTAGAATACTGCCCAATACACTGCAAATGTTCAGTGAATTGAAACACTTACTAAAAAACATGAGGAAGTTGATTTTATTGGGGAAGAAGTATTAAATTAAACTATAATCAGAAAAGCTCAATAACATGATACGTTAAGAGGTGAGTGTGATTCCTAACCCTGACCCTATCATCCTATAACTTTGGGTGAGTTATTTAAAACATCTATGTTGGTTATTAAATGAAAAAACTAATGAGTGGTCTTAACTATGCTTTGTTATTTGACTCAGTAAATTTCCTTTATAACATTAGTCCCCTCTTCATTCACAGACAGCCACTATAATCATTCCCATCTTGCTGACTACTGGCTTCTAAGGACATATTATATTTAAAATCTATGTATTCATACTATAATGTGTTTGCTGACATAATTTCTCTAATATTGAGATATTGTGGCTATTATCTCAAAAACATAATACTTTAATTATTTTTATCTGATGTTCCAGATAACTAAGTTTAAAATACAGATTATAGGAAGCATTACTGGAAAGATTCCAAAAGAATCCAGGTCTTTTAGAAACATCATTTCCAGACTTCTAGACAAAAGGGAAGCATAGGTAGATACACTTTGCGTCCTCACACAACCAAAAGAAGGACAACAAATTTGAAAACAAAAAATTACCAGAACTTCCAGAATATTGAACTATATGGAAGTCCAACAACCAAGGAGTTAAAGAAGAAACATTCATTTAGACTAGTAGGAGGGGTGGAGATGAGCAGCTGGTGCACAGAGGATGCATGGTATGGCCACAGCTGGAGGACTGAGTGGGCAAAATGGTAGGTAGCTGGCAGGCTGGGCAGTCCCATATTTGTGAGCAGATAAACTGGGAAGAACAACTGGGGAGCTAGACGGACTCCACAACGCAGGGTGCCAACGTGGGGAAATAAAGCTTCAAAACCTCTGTTAAAACATGTGAGGACTCTCCCTGAGGTGGGAGAAACTCCTAGCCTCACAGTAGAGTTCATTGGAAAGAGGCACAGAGTCCTAGAATGTACACAATCCCACCCACTGGGAATCAGCACCAGAAGGGCACAATTTGCTTGTGGGTAGCAGAGGGAGTGACTGAAAGCCTGCAGAGAATTGAGCAGGCAGCATTGTTCCCTCTCAGACCTCCCTGCACAACACAGCAATGTGGGTTGCCCCGCCCTGGTGAACACCTAAAGTTCTACCCCTTACAATGTAACAGTTGCACCAAGACAAAAAAAAATATGGCCCAAACGAAAGAACAGATCAAAGCTCCAAAAATAGAACTAAGTGACAAAGGGATAGCCAACCTATCAGATGCACAGTTCAAAACACTGGTAATCAGGATGCTCACAGAAATGGTTGAATATGGTCACAAAATAGAGGAAAAAGTGAAAGCTATGCAAAGTGAAATAAATAAAAATATACAGGGAACCACCAGTGAAGGGAAGGAAATTGGGACTCCAATCAACTATTTGGAGCAGAAGAAAGAAAGAAACAACTAACTGGAGCAGAATGAAGAAACAATTATTTGAAAACATGAGGAGAAGCTTAGAAACCTTTGGGACAAATTTAAACATTGGTGGAGGAAGAGAATGGAGGAAAAGGTACAAGGATTAAGAAGTATAAATGGTAGGTACAAAATAGACAGGGTGAAGTTAAGAATAGTATAGGAAATGGAGAAGCCAAAGAACTTACATATATGACCCATGGACATGAACTAAGGGGGTGGGGAATACTGGTGAGAGGGAGGGTGCAGGGTGGAAGGGAATAAAGGGGAGAAAAATGGGACAATTGTAACAGTATAATCAATAAAACATATTTTAAAAACATCATTTCCATTTTGAATTCTATTTAGAGGCTTTCTGTGAGGGTTCTATTTGAATTTAGGGTGCTGTAAGGCCCCCAATGACATTGGACCGATATCTTTTTTGTTCCTTACCTTTGGGACCCTTTGACTCATTTCCTACATGCTCTTTGCTGGTGTTCTCGTCACTCCTGTGGCTCCAGAACTGAAGTAAGAGTTATCCTTGATTCACTCCTCTTTTAAGATTTCATAGCATCAGTGGACAAGTCTCTTTGAGTCTGCCTCTCCAACATCTGTCAGGTATTTTGTCATCTCTCAAACCTGTTAATAAGGTACTGAATTGTCTCCTGCTTTAGGTTTATATCACCATCCTACACAATGTTATCAGAATATTCTTCCTAAATATTTCCTAAAGTATAGTTGGATTATGACATTCTCTGTACTGTCTCTTTCTCTACCCCAAAATCTATGGAAAGAAGAAAGAGCAGAAGGGAAGGAAAGGGAGGGGAGTGCAGAGGAAGAGGGATGGGGGAAGGGAAGGAAGAGGAGAGAAGGAGTAGAGAGAGAAGGGGAAAAGGATGGTATAAAGTCCAGACTCTCAACTTCAAGCTCACCTTCTGGTCCAAAGCACCGTTCATTTTCTTTATCAATACTCCATCACATATCAAATGATATGTTCCACCTGCATGTCTGTGTTTGCACTGTCCTCACACCTGAAATATCTGCTCCTTGTCTTTTGCCTAGTAAGATTCTATTATTCAAATGTATATCATATTGATGAAGCTGTTCCTCATTCTCTGTACTGGGAGTGATTTCTTTCTCTGAAACCACACAACACTTTTTTGCATCATTTTGCATATCACAGGTAAAATAATGTGTTGTAAGAATGTTAGTGCATAGGTCATTTCTTCTGCTGAATTATTAGCTCCTTGAAAGTGGAGACTATTTCACTCACATCATGATACCTAAGCACATTGAACATTCATATGTATATAAAGCAAAGTTTATTTGAGATAATCTTAATTAAGATGATCATTACACTTCCACTGAAAACTTACAAATCTGGTCAGTTTTAACCTCTACACAGTAGTAATTTGTAAGTTCTACACTTAATATAGTAATTCTATCACTATTTTAATATTTGTGAATTATCTGAAGTCAAGACTTTTTAAAAATTTTGTGGGTACACATGACAGATAATGCAATGCCTGACATACTGTAGGTCTATAAATAACTGCTGAATGAGTAAATGAAAAAATGGAAACATTTTTGCATTATCTCTCTTTAGTTGTGGCTCTAACAACTGTGCTTAATAATTACAAATATTTATTTTTATGTTGCTCTTCCCTTTTTGAAAATAGCTACAATTGTGAGCCAAATTTAGTGCATAATATTAGCAAAACTGACAAAAACAATTTTCAACCACAACAATGAGAAAGTATAGAGTAAAAAGATTGATTTTTATGCCAATTCCATAATCTATTCTTAACTAGCATGCCAAGCACAGTATTTCTTTAGTCATAACATATGGATTTCTATTAGAAACATATTTAGAAATAATCTGTCTCTATTGCTGCCTATTTTGTATTTTTGCTGATTTGCTATTTCAACAATGCTGTATAAAGGGTAGACGTAGGACTTACTCCTTTGTCAGCTCTTGAACTAAATAAAGTAATAAGCTATATGTATTTGAATCACAGTACGTATGAAATCAGGATTGGACATCATGGTTAATCAAGCTCTGTGAATGCATGGGATGTGCAAGTGTAACAGCGTGTATATGAATCCATTGAAATTGGATAAAACACTTTTTCATATAGTTTTAGGTACAATTAGGGTAAATATGACAAACTGAAGCATTCATGTGGTTCATAATAGTCAAATTTGAAAAGATGTCTTTCTTCCTTGCTCTTTACCAAACAAAATATAGGACAAATTATTAAAGATCTACACAGAGAAGTTAAATTCTAGAGTATCTTGGAAAAAGAGCAAGTCTAGTGAGTTTTAGAAGCATCAGCTAAATAGGATGATTTATATTTAGCTTTGTCTGCAAGGAGGGTGACATAATAAGTACCCTGTCCAATTTATAAATAGAGATAAGATTTTTCCCTTTCAATTTTTTATGGTTATGGTATTCTAAAATGATAACAAGAAGCAGAAAAACCTGTGCATAACCTGAAGGATATTTGTTTTAACCCAAATTTACTCAGTGTTTCACAATATCATTAGATCATTAGCTCAGCATGGCAGAATGTACGCCATGTTATTTTCCTTCATTCTGTGCCACCATTTTTGACACAATTCCTTACATGTAGTTGTTATCTAATTCATATATGCTGAAATAAATAGATTAACTTTAACATGTTGGAGAGAGGGGCATATTTTAATTTGGCAACACTAAAATAATAGATGATAGAATTTCAATGTTGCTTCTCCTCATGGTCCAGCATCCCTAAACAGTGTTTCATAGAATGCTTCATACCCATTTTTCAAAAAAGCCTCTGCATTAAAATAAACTATGGATTTTTTTTTATCTTTTAGCTCAATAGTATTGACCTCAAAATATCACTAAAATGTCCAAAAATGAAGAAATCACTTTTTTTATCCAAGCCTTTTGAAAAAATTATTTTGATTAAGGAAATGCTTTTGTAAGAAGTTCTTATTAACATTTCCATACATTCTGTAGCACTTTGAAAGGGCTATCTTAATTAACCACTCATTCTGAAATACATAGCTACTCAATCTAACTTTATTTAGTTTAGAATAAGTTGGAGGGATATGAAGAATTTCTGGCTCATGATTCCCAAAGCATAAGCTTGTGTTGTCACAGCATTCTCCTTCAAGGGCTCTAAACGATCAAATACTTCTGGTGTGGCTGCTCTACGGTGGAAATCACACCACAGATTGTTGTGCTGCATTAAGACAATTCCGTCTCTCTTCTCCAACTACAGTTAAGAAGAATTGTTGGCTTTTTTCCACATTCTGCTCCCATTCACAGATGAGCATTAGAGAGATTTTGGAAATGGAAGGCCTTTATGTCTGCCATGAACAGGGTCAATTCAGTGTGGCAGCTGTGAGCTGGTGACATAGACTTATATTGACACAACCCACTTTTTTGCTGCAGAATCACAAAGTGAAAGCACCCCAGGCTCTTCTGCCGTTTTCAATAAGATACGAATTTTTCCCTTCCTTGTATTAAGCAGAGATCTGTCATCTTGACTTGTACACTAAATGGTCCATTCTGACTGCCTTGTTTGTGTCCAATACCAGCCAGAATCCAGAAACATGTGTTAACATTCGGCATGTTTGGGGGCTAGTTGGAAGGGCCTGAGGCAAGACTCCCTGATGCCTGCTGGAGGCTAGTCAATAATTATTAGCCCTTCAAGTGGTGGATACCCAACCTAAACTATATTTATTTATTTATTTTTTAAAAATCTTTACTTTAAGCCACAGGGAAAGGCATTTTAGAGAACACACTTTCCCAGCAGTTACTAGCTTGTAATAAAGATACAGTTCTGAGAAAGTGGGAGGCTGACAGAGGAGGTGTCTTCTCAACTCAAATAATGTGAAATCACCAAAGTAAATTAATTAGGCTGTGTACTACAATACCAGTGGAATCTTTCCAGTTGTTTTTCATGGCAGACATTCCAAAGTTTATAGCTCAGGCAAAAAAAAAAAAAAAAAAAAAAAAAATCTCCTTCCAAAGGAGAATCACTAGTATGGCAAAATGATGCACCAAGCTCTTGTACAAAGCAATACATGAGTGAAATAAGCAAATCAAATATAATCATTGAAGATGTCCTGTCAAGATGGCAGCATAAATAGATGGCTCGCCTCCTCTCACAACCACATTAAAATTACAACTAAACTATTGAACAACTTTCATTCAGAACTGTCAGAAATAAAGCTGAATGGAAATTCTACAACTATAGAATTAAATAAGAAACCACACTGAGACTGGTAGGAAGGGCAGAGACACGGAACTGGTTGGTCCTACACCCACATGTAGCAGATAAAAATCAGGTAGGATATCTCAAGAGTGAGGGGTCCCAGCCCCACACCAGGTCCTCCAGCCCAGGGTTCCTGTGCCAGGAAGATAAGTCCCCATAACCCCTGGCTATAAAAACCAATGTGTATTGAGGGTGTGGAGGACAGAAACTTCTGGAGTTCTAGGCACTTTCTCTTAAAGAGCCAGCACACAAACTTACTTGGACTCACTCCCTCTGACCTCCTGTAAAGGGGGGCAGCAGACTAAAAGGCATTAAAGATATCCACGGAGGAACTGAATTGTTTCACATCAGGGTAAGAACTTGGAGGCAGCTTTCTCCCAGATAAGAGTGCTGGCAATACAGAAAGATCTGATCAGATCACTGGGGAAGAGGAAGGAGGGGCTGTAGGAGGAGGTTTCCTGGGGCAATGATAAGCAGTCTAGGGCAGGATTGGCTGAGAAGCTGAAAACCTACAGAGTGCATGGAATTATGGGCCATAACATTTAAAATAAAAGGAGGGCAGAGACTGGCTCCCTGGCTCTCTTCCTTGAGGATGTTTGGATGATCGTGTTGCAGCTGACTGTATTTCCCAAAGGACAGTAGAAGGAGTCCTGGGAGTAGCCTAGGATCAGGCTGGCCTGGCAAAGGGTGGCAGTGTAATTCTTCTTTGGGTGTTTTAGAGGGGATAGGCTCTGAGGCAGAAGATTGCCATTCATTCATCCAAAATTGTGTAGCTTTTTTATCTTATATTCTTTTCATTTGTAAATTAATCCTGTAAAAATGAGATAACTAATAAACTAAAAGGGATAATCATAAGAGAACTCGGGAGTTAAAGAGTTTAGCCTTAATTGATAGACTTAAGTTATTAAAGCTGTAACTAAAGAGTTAAAGAGTTTACTCTTAATTAATAGGCTTCCATGACTAATGCTCATAGAAAGTTGTTATTGCAAAATTATGTAGCTTTCAAATAAAGACTCCTTTCCTTTATCAACAAAACTTTGCCTCCAGAATTTTGCCTAGATGGTGGTGGCAGGCAGCAGGACCCCACTTGCTGTTCAGTAATACTGGTAGAGGTCATTGTTCTTTTTTTAAGCCCTTTGACCAGAGAGCCAGAGAGCCAGAGAGCCAGCAGGCGAGCACCATGTCTGAGACTCTATACATTTAGCTCAACATTTTTGCCCCACACTGGTTATTCCATGATGTCCTGCCCTACCCAAATTTCAGGCCAACCCAAGATACAAATGGCTTGTCTTGGCCCATGCATCAGATTTTCCTCAAACAAGCAGCATCTGGTTTCAGTGAGCCCAGCACCTCTCACTAAGTTATCCCATGCCCAGGGCAAGCGGCAGCCAGCCTTGGTTCACAGCTTGGCCTATTCTGGGCACCTCCAAGTCCAGCACAAGTAGAAGCCATCTACAGATCATTTTATAGCTTATGCTGTGTGACCCCAGATAGAACACAAGTGGTGGCTGAGCTTGGACATGCCAACAGCAATTGTGGCTCAACTACAACAGGATGCATTCACAACACACTGTGGACACCCCTTGAGTACCCAGCCTGGGTAATAAGGGAGGCTGAGGTACTGGACCCTACAGGACACCCACTGCATAAGACCACTCTACCAAACCTGGGAGATGTTATAGCTCTACCTTATACATAGAAACAAACACAGGGAGACTGCCAAAATGGGGAGATGAAGAAATATGGTTCAAATGAAAACAGAACAAAACGCCAGAAAAAGAACAAAACAAAATGGAGAAAAGCAATCAGATGCAGTATTCAAAACCCTGGTTATAAGGATGCTCAAGGGACTTAGTGAGGATCTCAACAGCATAAAAAGATCCAGTCAAAAACACAAGATGGACTACTTGAAATAAAGAACAATTTACAGGGAATCCACAATAGAGTAGATGAAGCTGTGAGTTAAATCAGCAATTTAGAATATAAGGAAGCAAAAAACAACCTATTAAAATAGCAGTAAGAAAAAAAGAATCCAGAAAACATGAGGTAATGTAAGGAACCTCTGGGACAACTTCAAGCATATCAACATTTGCATCATGGGGGTACCAGAAGGAGAAGAGAGAGCAAGAAATAGCAAACCTATTGGAAAAATAAATGAGAGAAAACTTCCCTAACTTGGTGAAGGAAATAGACGTGAGGGTCCAAGAAGTGCAGAATCCCAAACAAGATGAACCTAGAGAGGCACACATCAAAATTCATCATAATTAAAATGCCAAAAGGTAAGTAAAAAGAGAGCGTCTTAAAAGCAGCAAGAGAAAAGCAGTTAGTGACCTACAAATGTGCTCCCTTAAAAATGTTAGCTGATTTCTCAAAAGAAACTTTGTAGGCTAGGAGGAAGTGGTAAGAAATATTCGAAGTGATAAAAAACAAGGACCTACAACCAAGATTACTCTACCCAGGAAAGTTGTCATTTAGAATCAAGGGACAGATAAAGAGCTTCCCTGACAAGAAAAAGCTAAAGGAGCTCATCACTATCAAACCAGTATTATACAAAATGTTAAAGGGTCTTTTCCAAGAAGAAGATCAAAAATATAAACAATAAAATGGCAATAAATACATATCTATCAACAATTGAATCTGAAAAATAAAATAAACAAACAAGTAGAAAAGAAATAAAATCATACATACAGAGAAAGTTTTGATGGTTGCCAGATAGGTGGAGGTTATGGGGGATGGATGAAAAAGGTGAAGATATTAAGAAGTACAAATTGGTAGTTACAGAATAGTCATAGGGATGAAAATACAGCATAGGGAATAGAGTAACCAAAGAACATATCTGCATGACCCATGGACACAGACATTGGCATGGAGATTGCCAGAGGTAGTAGAGAGGTATGAGTGTGGGGGGAGGGGGGATGGATAAGGGGGGAAATTGGGACTATAATAGCACAAACAAGTAAATATAATATTAAAAATAATAAATATAATCACTGAAGTTTTAGTACTTTCACTCTGAAAAAGACAAACTAAGAGCACTGCAATTAATAAAAGGACATAGAAACACAAGCAACTTTTTAAATGCTGGCTATATCTGTGTTAAATAAGGTATCTTTTACAAGGCACAAATTTTTTTACATCACTAATTGAAGGTAAATTATGCCTGTTGCAATCAGAGCTCATTAAACAAATAATATTGTTTTTATTTGTGTTTTTAATTATTTTAAAATTAACATGTCTGCCCAAATTCTGCACTATCTGTAAGTCAGAGAAGCCCACCAAAGGAGTGTGGAGCACATGCACATGTATCCACTCTTTAATAAGACAAACACCTACCTTGAAGCCAGCTCTGTGCCAGGAACTTATCTCCTAATTTAGACATCACTACCTTCAGCCAAAAAACACATTAGCAATGCAGCTGTTGGAAACAATTTTCCAAAGTGTCAATAATAACAGGACTGTCAAACCTAAACCCATTAATTTTTGACTTTTATTTATAAAACTTCTGTATAATATCAGCATCAATTTCAAACCCAAGAATGTAAATTATCATGCATTTCTTCTAATCTGTCTTTTAGGTCCTTACTCAGATGGCAGAATTCCACTGAGGCTTTGCCTAAGAAGCATTCCCTTTAGAACTGAGTTTCTCCTTGGATCTAGGTTGAAAAGAAGCCAACTAGAGAGAAATAAGGCAAAGAAGATGAAATAAAAATATTGGGTGGGGTGGCCTACAAGTAGTCATAATGAGGACAGAGACAGTCAGACTGCCGTTGGGCTGAAGCCAGGCCATGCACCATCCAAAAGGAAGAGCCGTGGAGAAGAGCCACAATGCATCCAAGCAGAGCCTACCTGAAGTATCAATCCAAAAGTCAAGAAGATGGTCATCTCTTCATATATCTATTGGCCATCTGTATGTCCTCTTTGGAGAAGTATCTATTCAGGTCTTTTGCCCATTTTTAATTGGGTTTTTGGGGTTTTGGGTGTTGAATTTTTTAAGTACGTTATATATTTTGGATATTAACCCCTTATCAGATGTATTGGCAAATATGTTCTCCTATTCCATGGGTTGTCTTTTTATTTTGTTGATGGTTTCCTTTGCTGTGCAAAAACGTTTTCATGTGATGTTGTACTCCCATTTGTTTATTTTTTTCTTTTGCTTCCCTTGCCTGGGGAGATATATCTGATAAAATATTGCTATGAGCAATGTCTGAGATTTTGTTGCCTATGTTTTCTTCTGCAATTTTTATGGTTTGTGACTCACATTTAAGTCTTTGAATCATTTTGAATTTATTTTTGTGTGGTATAAGAAAGTGGTCTAGTTTAATTTTTCTGCACTTACCTGTCCAATTTTCCCAACACTATTTATTGAATAAACTATCTTTAGCCCATTTTATGTGCTTGCTTCTTTTGTCAAAAATTAATTGGCTGTAAAGGTGTGGGTTTAGGAAAATTAAAACTACAATGAGATACCATCTCACATCTGTCAGAATGGCTATCATCAATAAATCAACAAACAACAAGTGCTGGCAAGGATGTGAAGAAAGGGGAACACTTTTACACTGTTGATGGAAATGCAGATTGGTGTAGCCACTAATCTCAAGCAGTATGGAGATATCTCAAAAAATTTAAAATAGACCTGCCTTTTGACCCAGCAATCCCACTTGTGGGAATATATCTGAAGAAACCCAAAACACTAATTGGAAAGAACATAAGCACCCCTATGTTAACTGCAACATTATTTACAATTGCCAAGATATGGAAGCAGCCCAAGTGTCCATCAATAGATCAGTGGATAAAACAACTATAAGACATTTACACAATGAAATACTATTGGCCATAAAAAAATTTTATCCTTTGCAATAGCATGGATGGACCTGGAGAACACTATGCTAAGTAAAACAAGCCAGTCAGAGAAAGACAAATACAATATGATTTTATTAATATGTGGAATCTAATAAATGAACTGAATTCACAAGAAAAATGGGAACAGACTCATAGATGGAGAGCAGGATGACAGCTAGTCGGGGCAAGGTTAGGGGCTGGAGGGATCGAGCAAAAAGGAAAAAGGACTCATGCACATGGACAACAGTATAGTGATTCCTGTGGGGAGAGAGGTATAAAGGCACTAAAGGATAATGACAAAAAATACAATAAAGATTTTTTAAAAGTCAAGATGAAAGACGGCTGCAATATAAGACAGAATCAAGGGCTATCTGAATGATGGAATGAAACCAGAAAGATAAAGATATGAGCAGACCACAAATGGACTTACTAAGACTTCTGTGTGAAGCTCTCACTTCCTTCTGGTAGTGACACTAAATTATTAAGAATGCTGAACTGGTAAAAATAAGGAAGGCTGTGTCAGAAATAGAGGTAACATAAAGGCATGGGAAGCACAAAACATGAATTTGAACAACACTTCCAATTTCTACTAATTTCTATTTATGCCTAACTTCCCTCAGGGTCCTCAGTTTTCTTATCTGGAGAATAATGATAATACACCTTACCTCATGGTCTATGATAAGACTAAATAAAACAATATACGTAACATGCAAAACACAGTTATTAGGATGTAGAAGTATGCAGTAAATGGTTATCTGGTATTCTTAATGTCATTAATTTGATACTAACATCATAGAAAAACTTTTATTTCTTACAAACAGCTGTAGCAATGTGAGAAGAAAGTAAGTATTCTAAAGTCCATAGTCAAATAAGAGCTGCATAGCTTAGGATTTCACTTACTTGCATTTTCTTTTCTCTCCCAAGTAGTGAAAATATGTCATGATAGTCAGAGCCAATGTAGCATGGAGACACACAAATGTGGAAAAGCGTAGTAGGAGTCATCAGAGAACACAATGTGCAGTGTGGAAGGAAGTGGAGACTGCCCTGGGTCCTAAGGTTAAAATACTGAAATGCCAACTATCCAAAATTTACAAGCCCACATTTCAGGGTCATTTCAATGCAATTGTCACTGTATTTGAATTAATGATGCCTGTACTCTTAAAGCTAAATCTCACATATGGGGGAAAGTGATTGAGAAATACATTAAATCCTCTATACTTTATTTGAGTCACTTCAACTCTAGTTCATCTCTGGGCAGAAATTCCATTTTTCTGGACTGGCATCACAGATTTGATATTCCAGATCTTATTTTCTTTACCCCTCTGTGTTGTAAAATGTATTATAATCATTCATAAATGAGAATTGTCTTCCTTTCTTTAGCAGAAAGGTTGGCATAAAGTGCTAAATTAATTTTGATTGAATGAATGAATGAATGAATGAATAGGGGAGATTGTAGCTAGCAGGATTCATCTCTTACTTTTTAAATATCACCATTTATATGGAATTTACAAAAACTGAAAAATACTCATTTGAATTACATGATGATTGAATTGCAGCTTGTTTTGATTTCTGGCATTTTAATTTTATTTCATTTTAAAGTTTCCTATAATAGGGTTCAACATTTTTTTTACTACATTCGAGCTCCTCCTTCAAACATATTTTGATCCATTATGGTCTTTTCTTGTTTTGGTAACAAACTCCAAGTATATCAGAAAAGTATAATTGAAAAGTCTCCAGTTCATGAACTATTACATAATTTTCAAACCAATCAGTGCAGAATGAACTCTTCTGCAATCCTAAACCTTTTTTAGCTCTTCATAAACATGCACACATATACACACCATACTACCTGAACTATGGAGCAAGAAGTCATAACCTTAAGTTGACCTTAGCCAATTAGAGTGCTGAGAATATGGATGTGTTTTGTTGGTATACTCTCACATGGAATTTTTTTGGAAAAACTAAACCGCAGCACATTTATAATTCAGCTTTATTTTCACAGATTAGAATTGCTTTCCCCATGTGCCAGAAGGAGATTGCTAACGAAATAGAAAAAAACAATCCTAGGCACCAAGAAAAACTCTCTCTTAGGGACACGATCAAGATGCCCTGCTGGGGACAAACCCAGTTGAAAGCTACAGCAACAGTCTGGGAAAAAAACTTTTTTTGTATTTTATTGTTTATGCTATCACAATTATCCTTGTTTTTTCTTCCTTTGCTCACCTCCACCCCATCCTAATCCCTCAGACAATCCCCATACAGTTGTCCATGTCCATGGGTCATGCTTGTATATTCTTTAGCTAATGCCTTCACCTTTTTTTCATTCAGTACCCCTCCAACCCCCACAATAGCTGTTCCTTGTATGTATGCTTCTGTTTCTATTTTGTTCATGAGTTTACTTTGTTCATTAGAGTATGTATATAAGTGAGATCATACAGTATTCTTCTTTCGCTGGCTGGTTTATTTCACTTAGCATAATAGTCTCCAGGTCCATCCATGCTGTTGAAAAAGGTAAGAGTTCCTTTCTTTTTCACAGTTGCATAATATTCCATTACGTAAATGCACCACAGCATTTTTATCTACTCATCTACTGATAGGCACTTAGGCTGTTTCCAGGTGTTGGCTATTATAAATAACACTGCTATGAACATAGGGGTGCATATATTCTTTGGTATTATTGTTTCAGTATTCTTAGGATATATTACCAGAAGTAGAATTGCTGGGTCAAAGTTAACTTCATACTGTTGTCCACAGTGGCTGCACTAGTCTGCATCCCCACCAACAGTGCACAAGGGTTCCTTTTCTCCATATCCTCACCAGCACTTGTTGTTTGTCGATTTATTGATGATAGCTATTCTGACAGATGTGAGGTGATATCTCATTATGGTTTTAATTTGCATTTCCCAGATGATTAATGATATTGAACATTTTTTTCATATGTCTATATGGGCCATCTGTATGTCCTCTTTGGAGAAGTGTCTATTCAGGTCCCTTGACCATTTTTTATTTTTTTTATTTTTTTTTTAATTTTTATTTTAATTGTTGATCTTGTACAGTTTTCTGTCTTTTATTCTCACCCCAACCCACCACCCCAGCCCTTCCCTCCCATTTCCACCCCCCCATAGTTTTTATCCATGTGTCCTTTTTACTTGTTTCTGTAAATCCTTCCCCTTTTCCCCTGAAATTCCCTCCCCTCTCCCCTCTGGTGACTTTCAGCCTGTTCCCAATTTCTATGTCTTTGGTTATATTATGCTTGTTTCTTTGTTTTGTTGATTAGGTTCCTGTTAAAGGTGAGATCATATGGTATTTGTCTTTCACTGCCTGGCTTACTTCGCTCAGCATGATGCTCTCAAGTTCCATCCATGCCGTTGCATAGGGTATGAGCTCCTTCTTTCTTTCTGCTGCATAGAATTCCATTGTATAAATGTACCACAGTTTTTTGATCCATTCATTTACTGATGGGCATCTAGGTTGCTTCCAACACTTGGCTATTGTAAATTGTGCTACTATAAACATAGGGATGCATAGAAGTAGAAATCAAGGAAAAAATACCATTTGATATAGCAAAAAGAAAAATAAAGTACCTAGGAATAAACCTAACCAAGGAGGTAAAAGACCTGTATGCAGAAAACTACACAACACTGAAGAAAGAAATCAAGGAAGACACAAATAAATGGAAACACATACCGTGTTCATGGATCGGAAGAATTAACATCATCAAAATGTCCATACTTCCCAAAGCAATCTACAGATTCAATGCAATACCTATTAAAGTACCAATGGCATATTTCACAGATATAGAACAAACTCTTCAAAAATTTATATGGAACCATAAACGACCCAGAATAGCGGCAGCAATCTTGAGAAAGAAGAGCAAAGCAGGAGGGATCACAATACCTGATATCAAAATGTATTACAAGGCCACTGTAATCAAAACAGCCTGGTACTGGCATAAAAACAGGCACGTCGACCAGTGGAATAGAATAGAGAGCCCAGAAATAAACCCTAGTGTCTATAGTCAATTAATATTCGACAAAGGGGGCAGCAACATAAAATGGAGTAAAAATAGCCTCTTCAACAAGTGGTGTTGGGAGAACTGGACAGCTTTGTGCAAGAAAATGAAACTCGAGCACCAACTTACACCATACACAAAAATAAATTCAAGGTGGATAAAAGACTTAAGCATAAGCCGTAACACCATTAAAGTCCTAGAAGAGAACATAGGCAGGAAAATATCAGATATTACACGCAGCAACATTTTTACTGATATGTCCCCTTGACCATTTTTTAAATTGGATTGTTTGCCTTACTGGTGTTGAGATTTATAAGTTCTTTGTATATTTTGGAAATGAAACCCTTTTCAGATGTATCATTGGCAAATATATTCTCCTATACGGTGGATTCTGTTTTTATTTGCTGATGTTTTCTTTAACTGTGCAGAAGCTTTTTAATTTGATGTAGTCCCATTTGTGGGAGGGGGGAAGAAAAACTTATTTCCAAAACTGTTTTTAGAAGTCAGGGTGTGGAAAGAAAGAAAACTCTTAAGGAAGAAAGATTTTGCAATTATGTCAAAACATAGGCAATGGTTCAATTTACAGAGAAGAGGGATTCTCTTAGTTTGTAAAAGAAATTCCAAAGTCCAATATGATGATTACCTTAGAATTTACTAGAAAGCAATAAAAGAAGAGCCACAAAGGCAAATTTAATGCTTAAAAAGCACCAAGAGGACCATCAGAGTGTGTGAGTGTGCAGTGAGAGGCTGAGGGAAAGGGACAATGAGAGCCTTCAAGACAATAACACAGGAGTCTCATGGACAGTGACTGGAGGAAAGTGTGTATGAGTAAAATTTTTGTTCAAACCCTGATGGTCTAGAAGGCTTCTTCTGGGTTTTCAATATCTAGGGGTAAAATAAAAACAGGTCTTCTTCAACTTTTCATAGCTTCAAGCTAGTTTCATGTGGCCTGACCTTTCCCCAGGGAATCATTATTCTCTTGTCTTTGCTTGTTTGTGACTGGATTCTTTGTCTTACTCTGCCATTTCTTGCCTTTCCAGTTCTGCGCACAAGCTGTTTTTCTCACTATGATCTCGATGTTCCATACCAGATAGACCCCCTGCTGAGAAACTCCCAGTCAACTCTCTACTCCTCTTTTTTTTTTTTTTTTTTTTAGTAACATTTTTTTAAATTTTAATTGATGTTTAAGTACAGGTTTCTATTCCTCTCTTTTTATGAAGAACTTCATTGCTGTGTATAGAGAGATAAATAATAGAGCAGAAAAGAAGTGCTTATGGGTGGGTTTGCCATTCAGGTGCTGAGACCCAATCTTTACTTTTCAGTTTTCTCATCTTAACGTAATTTGTGGAAGCTCCCTTTGTGTGTATAGTTTCCTATTTTCCTTTGATATGGGTCACAACCCCAAGTTAAATAAAGAAATCTTCCAAATACTCCCTCTTCTAACCATGTCTGTTGAACCAAAAACAAGGAACTGTACAAATTACAATGGACAAAAGTGAAGATGTTAATGCTGTTATTCTTTTCTGAAGTTTTCCAATCAATGCATAATAATTAACCGCACCTTTGTTGTGTTGTCCTGGTTTCTTCATAGCATCCTGAAAGGACTTTTGTTCCTGACCTCTAGCAGGAAGACAGAATATTAACATTGCAACTCACATTTGTAAACAACCTTAGTATTTCCAAGAAGCTTCATATAAATTACTATCTCATCAAAGACTAGAATTCAGTGAGTTACAGGGACTATCTCCTCCAACCTGTACCTCAGGTCATTTTTCTCTTTATGAAGCAGAGGTAGTTGGCACTTGTTTTCTGCAAAGGGTCAAATAAATATTTCAGGCTTTGCATGCCATGCAGTCTCTGTTGTAGGGTGAAAGTAGCCACAGACAACACATAAAGAAATATGCCTTACTGTGTTCAAAAATTTATAAAAACAATTGGTGGGATGGATTCAGTCTGTGGTCTGTTGTTTGCCAACCTATGCTTGAAAGCTTTCTTTACTAATCTCTAAATGTATTTTGTGCTTTCTCATTGCTCTATACTTGCAGTTACCCAACCTGTATGTCCCGACTTTGTGCAAACTACAAGAAAGGAAAAATGTGCTTCCTCTAAGACCATTTAGATACAGTCCAGTGCTTCAGGAGACTGAATTACAAAAAGATTTTAAGCTACTTCAGGGTCAGAGCCATATCTAGGTACTACCATTATGATACCCCCTGTAGATGCTCAGTACATATTTCTAATTTTAATAAAGACAAAATGTATAGCTTCAGATATGCCTCATGTCCTTTCAACTTAGAACATTACAACATTAGCCTTATATATCTAAATGATCTTCCAGTTTTATGTTTACAATGGAATAAAAGGGAGTTGTAGCAATTCACAGTTCCAAAATGCAATGTATGAGAGGCCAATGTAGTTTTTTTTTTTAATTTGCAGCAACTGAACATCTCCATTTGAAGATTTTTTCTCCAGATGGATCCTATTGAGAGACAAAGATCATCTCCACTGTAATAGGCCAGTAACCAGAACCTGGAGCTAGCATATAGGTACATGACTAGACAATAAATCAGATGGATCCACCTTGGACTTTGAATGTGGAGCCTAGCGACTCAAGAAGAGAAGCACTGGAGAATTATATTTGAGGCCACAACTATGCCCTGGGCTCAAGTGTGGTTGCTGGGCCTGTGGGTTGGGTAGTAGCTTCACCAGATAGGTCCTCTGCTGTGATTTTATCTGTGGTTGGGTCTGCCACTTAGTTTCTCTTGTTTTTGCCCATTATGTGAGCTTGGTTTTTCAGCCTTTTTGGCTACTTTAGAAACTACATGATAATCTTCCAATATTTTTTCTTTTAAATCATCCAGAGCAAGTCTTTGATGCATGCAGCCAAGAATGTTGATTGATTCAGTCCTTTTTCCCACATTGTCACCAACTGATGTGATAACTCCAAATTTTATCAATGTGGTAGACAAAAATACATATCTCATTACTGGGACAATTTTTAGGTAACAGACTCTTTGGAGTAATGGAATGATATTTTTAATAAATTGTTAGTTTTTAAAATTTCTTAAAACTGTGATTATCTTCACCAAATAAGCTGTGCCACACAATTTACTACCAGATATTTAATTTTTTCTTACCTATTTTAAGGAAATTTTTATAATGTGAATAATACTATACATAATATTTTAATTCTGGAATTTACTTTTGATGTATAAAGAGACATTCCAAACTGGTTTTGTTATTATGAAATAGTTAACTAATTAGTTCAACAATATTCTTTCTTTTTCTACTTCTTTGTAAGACCAGGCAAGTTTACTTCTTTGTTTTGTTTTAAATAATTCCAGGCATCCAAACATTTATCAGAATGCTTATTTTATCATACAATTCTAAAATTCTATAATTGTGATATGTGTCTCTATTTAGCTCAATTATTATACACAATGCATGATTGTTGAGAAAATAAAAATGAGCCCTGGCTTGTGTGGCTCAATGGATTGAGTGCCGGCCTGTGAACCAAAGGGTCACTGGTTTGATTCCCAGTCAGGACACATGCCTGGATTGCAGGCCAGGTCCCCAGCTAGGGGTGCATGAGAGACAACCACACATTGATGTTTCTCTCCCTATCTTTCTCCATACCTTCCCCTCTCTCTAAAAATAAGTAGTAAAAATGTAAAAAAAAAAAAAGAATGAATGAGAGACCTGGTGATGTTTTATAGTAGTAAGAGTCTGCATTTTGGACTACATTTTATTTATTATTTTGCCTGACAAACTACAAAGTCTTGATGATAAAAAGTTGATTATTCTAGAATTTGGCCAATGAAATAATCTGGACATGTAGGGAAACAATGAGAGCCTGAAAATATTCACTAAATGCATAAAAGTGTGAGAATATTTCTGATCATACAGTTCTTTGTCCAGAAGCTGAAGTGACTTACCCAAAGTTGCCCATATGAAGTAAGTTGGCAAAATTCAGTCTATGAGTAGGTGTTAAGTGAATTTTAAGTATCACCAAATAATAACTGTAAAATTATCAAAGATTAAGAAAAATAATATACATAAGTCACTGGTTAATAAATTATGGAGCTCTCTCTGAATAATATAAACAATATTGGTTAGTTAAAATTCTGGAAACAGTCAAATTTGATGGACTGATCCTCAGCATTAGGATTGAATAGGTGGTAGTTATGTCAGTAGTTAGAAGTGGTTCAGGTAAGTTTTCACATTTTTCACACTGCTGATAAATTTTATCTACTGAATCACTGTAAGTTCATCGTATTGAGCCTTAAAAATCTTTCTATTCTCAAAAGTCTTATCTGTGAAGAAGGAACTCAGTAAATTTCTCCCCAAACCCATGACCAATCACTGTGACTGGTTTGAAACTGTAATCTTGAAGGACAATGATTTATTTTTCTATTTCTTGAGGTGGTAAACAAAAGACACAAAGAAAGTGTGAATTCTAGCCAATGTAGAAAATTTACTTTTTAATATATTTTGTTCTTTAATGTTGTAGCATATTTTTTCAGTTTAAAAAGATGTCACATGGGAAAATATTTCCTCTCTAGTTTCATAATGGGCTGGAACAGGTGTTGAAGAAATATGCTAAATGAGTATGATTTAGTATAGATAAATTTTATGTTTAAACTAAGATGATTGCAACTGTAATGTGTTCTAAGCAGAAGGAAACCATGATTTACATAAACAGAAGGAAACATTAATCTAAAGAGGACACAATGAAGCAAAAACTTATCCCCCAAATTCAGTGAACATAAACTATTTTCTTAATATAGTGGGGAAAGATAAAGAAAAGATATGCAATTATAATTCTAATTGTTGATGGCAAAGTGATGTTATCAGTAATATTCCAGTACTAAGAATAAACTTACTACATAATGTACAGCTTAAAAAAACTGTATATTATAGTGCTTCCAAAAGCATTGTAAGAATCTGCCTAAATAAATAAAATTTAAAAGATATTCAAAAGAAAAATACTAAAAGTAAAAAAAAAAAAAAAAAAAAAAACTTTTCACCAATTTTAATTAGAACAGAATGAAACTTGGCAGCTTCATCTGGGATGGTTCAGAAGAGGAGGTCAACGAACTAGAATGAACCTAGTCCCCGACTGACAGGTCAGAGAGTGTTTTTACTTAATTAAACCCATGGAGGGAAGTCCTCTTCAGGTTTATGTGAAGGGTATAGAGAAGAGAATAGAAAAAAATATAAGGATGTCTTTCTTCACTGTGCTTGTGTGAAAGACTGCTTTAGATCCATTGCATTGAAGACATCCCACTTCCACACCCCCAGGCACATACTCCTACTGGAGGCCAGATATGGAGAGGATCTGGCAGAAAGCATTGCTTGAGACAGTTTCTGTTACCTTGATATATATATATTTTTGCAGTACTTACAAAGCATCAATTCTAGCTTTGGTAGCACACAGCCCACCCACTGAGGCAGCGTTCATTTCGTGATTAAGCATATGCCCGATTCTTGAAGTGAATGTGAGAAAAGGTAAAAAAAAAAAAAAAAAAAAGCTCTACACTTGGGAAACAAAGAATTCTTAAATGTCGAATGACAAAATTTAGGTATTTCAATATTATAAGTTAAAACCTGTCTTTACATGGCACTCAAAGATGGATGCTACATAGTTATTTCACTTTTTCGCTGATTCTGTCATTTCATTTGTTTATGCATGCATACAGTTAATTTTTCTGTCCACCTCCTAAACTCTGGACATGGATTAATTTTTGTTGATTAAGTGGGAAAGACAAAGTCCTGTTCTCATGGATCTTATATTTGTGGAAGGTTTGCCATTACAAAATCATGTTTCATGTAAACCTTAGGTTATGTCGTGAGTAAATGTTTCATGATGTAGTCTTTCCTATAAGTCAGCCTTCAAACCACCCCCCAACCCTTTGGGTCATCTGACCCAAGTCTTAAGAACTAAAGCACTGGGCTATCTCTATGGTCACCAGCCCTACAGGCAACACTGGCACCAAGGAATAACAATGAGTCAACACAGGTGACTAAGCCATTCACTCAGCTATTATTAATACAAATTCAATCCAAATCTATAATAACCTAATAACACTAATAATCACTCAGAAACAATCAGCAATAACATCACATGAGAAAATTGGGGGAAAACGAACCCAAGTCCCACGAGTCCAGATCGGAGTCCAGGTCCAGAAGGCAGCCGGTCAGCATCTTGCAAGGCAAAGCCTATGGCAGCTTCAGAGTCAGCTAGAGCAGGGTCCACTGAAGCAGAGCGTGCCATTCCTCCCCTCTTGTCTGTCTTAGCTGTCTGTTCTAAGGCCTTCGCTGTCGTATTCTTATATGATGTAACGCTGCACTAGCCTTTGATTAACCCATGTCTTGTGCCACCTAGATAAACACATGCTGATTATGTAGCTCTACTGCGATGCCTAACGGGGTGGTGTTACCCCTCAGCTAATCACATGCTGCCTGCCATGTTGTACTACACATGCTCTCGGGATTGCTCTATCCCTCTGAATCATTGCTCCGCTGCACATGCTCTAAACATGACTTTTTAGTTGGTGAGACTGACACCATCTTAGTTCAGTCGCGTTCTCCACAAGTTAGAATATCTTAGGTCCTGTGAATAAACATTAAATCTTTGGAATTCAGGCATTAGTGACCATCTGATGGGAGAATTTGGGTGCGAGTTTTAGATTGAGCTGTTGATGCTGAGGCCACCTGGGTGGTTAGAGTACAAAGGCTGGAATGAGGAGACTCGGTCCCCCTTTGACCTGGTGAAACTGGCTGCAGGACAGGTAAAATGGGCACTGGTTAGCCATATCTCCTGTATAATTTGATTTATTCTTTTCCCTGCATGGTTAGGTTGAATCTCTTACCCTGATTACTAAATACGCATGACAGTTACAGCTTTCCTTCCAAACTTCACAGTCCTACTGAGTCACCTGTACTGGAGCTGATATTTTGAATATCAGCTGATATTATCTAATCTAGAAGATGTACAGAAAACAAGCAGATAAATAAAATGAGGAAATAATCACTGATCTTTAAAAGTGTTAAAAGAATAACACAAATAAGTTAATGGTAGGGAGAGCAAAGGTAGGGAATTAATTCAGTTAGAATAACCAGATTGTTCTCTCAGAAAATGTAACATTGAAACTAACGATAATGATAATAAACCTGACATTTGAAAAGCTAGTAAGATTATTTCATGTAGACAAAACAGCTAGAGAAAATTACCTAAAGCAGTGAAGAGTTCATTCGTCATAGAGATAGGAAATAAGCTAGTGTAGCAGGAAGTATGGAGCCACAAAAGGTAGTGTAAGATGTTAAAACAGGCAGGGAGAAGATTACACAAAGCCTTGTAGGCTGTGATAATGTAAATCATAGGATGCATTGAGTTTATCCACCAGGTTCTTTTTTTTTCTTAATTTTTAAAATTTTAATTGTTGTTCAAGTACAGTTTTCTGCCTTTTACCCCCATCCCAGCCCTCCCCACCTCCCTCTAGATTCGAACCCCACCTTGTTATTGTCCATGTGTCCTTTATACTTGTTCCTGCAAACCCTTCCCCTTGTTTATAACTATTCAGATAGAGAACAATGGCTGAACTTCTACACGATAAAATGAGTAAAGCCAGACCATGTGAATTAGACTTTGCAAAAATTAAGATGTGTACTAAATATGTAAATGGCAGCCAGGCTGCTTGTAATCACCCTCCTGAGAACTGCCCTCATTACAACACAGATGTGAGGAGGGTTAGTGAATCCTCTGAAGCTCTTTATTAAGAAAAAAAATACAGGTTTATGTTACCAACTTGGCAATTCAATTATAAATTATTATAATGAAAAATGTTGGTTTTCATTCAAATTTATTAATGTTTTTCTGGATCATGAGAGAAACTTAGATAAAACTAAAGTAATTGTGTTTCCAACTTTAGTAATAATGCATTAAAAATACTACATTGGGCTTCTGGACATTTTTTTATTCTTCGTGGAATTATCTTTAAAATGGAATCCATAGGTAGAAAATGGTGTTCCCTGTAAAAGCCAGCTATCACACTTGAACATTTTTCTGTTAGACTATTTAAAAAAACAACAACAAAAAACTGGAGTAAAATATAGGAGTCAGCATTTGTTGGTATAGAAACAATTAAAATATGCCTATAAGCTAACTGCTGTCAGAGAAAGTTTGTGAGACAACTGGAAGATGGTTTAATACCAAAATTTTAGTGCCAGCACTTGGAGCCTGAATTAAAGCAGAGAAGAAGATTCTCAACTAGTAAAACTAAGGACATGCTCTAGTTTGGGTTCTTCATTGGAAAATAGGCAGATAAAAAAATACATTGAATTACATTTGTGAACCCTCATTATTCTATGAGAAGAATCCTTGTTTTACGAAATATTAGCACTCTATATGGAATCCAACCCATCCAAATATTAGAATTCATGCTTATGGATTAACCACCTCCTAGATTATCCTTTATAGCTAGCTACATGCTCTTGTAGCTTACTCTCCTTACAATCAGTTAGCTGATAGGAAAGAAAGATTAATTTTAATATTTGCCTGAGGCAAACAATTCAGAAGTCATTGCTCCTATTAAAATACTAAGTATCCCTAAACCAATTATGAAATATAAATGATTTCTGGATTATCTCAAACCAAAAACTTGTTATAGATCTTGACTTAACCACAGGATCTCCTCATGTAAAAATAACTTCTCAAAAGAAATTTTTTACTTTTTAAAATTTTATTGGACCACTGTATTTTTGGATATATTTGAAGCATTAATAATTACAACATGTATAGTTTTATCTGAGTTCCCATAAAAGGACTGAATAAATACATTCTTACTGATTTTTTTTGTAGCTCTATTTAAGTTTCAAGTTTTTCAGTTGGTTGGTTTGTTGCATGTTTGTTTTCTGCCCAATACATTAAAACAGATTGAACTGACTAAATATTCTTGGGATATAATTGCCTGTAGGCTGCCATATCAAAGAATTTAGATGCTGTTGGACCCAGAAAAAAAAATCCCCTTGGTTTATTTACACAAAGAGATTATATTAAAGGCCAAAATCAAACGATAAAAGTCTCTCGAAACTTCAAAGAAAATTATATTTCCCAAACTAAAATCTATTAGATCCAGCACAATGTATAAACTTAGTTATCTTTCAGGCATGTAGGAATTACCTAATATTATATTTGTGGCTACAATCCCAAAGTGAGTTTCTGCTCTTCCAAGACATTCTAATTATTTTGAAAAAAAAAAGAAAAAAGTCTTCAAATAGTTTCAATGTAAAAATGTCCAGAAAATGCCTGCTTATGATGCTTTACTGATTTATTTAGTATTTAAAAAAGAATAACCTAGTTATCTTTCTTTTGCTTTACATATTCAGTTTTTGTTTAGATTTTGGATTAAATTTAACATGTATTGAAGGCAGTATAATCATCCTAAGAAAACAAAATTTGTAGGACTTCAATCACCCAATTTACCAGATTATTATACAATTTAATGGAAAAATGGCTTGTTTTTAGGGAGGCTGTTGTCAAAGGATCAGCATTACTACAGCTGTATGGACCCTTCATTGGGCATGGAGAATGCTCAGATACCATAATTTTTTTAAAAAAAAGAATGAATTTTCTTCAAGGTGTGAATAGAAATAAACTTCTAAAGCAAAGAAAAGCTTCAAATGTAGAACCTTAGGCTTATTTTTTTTTAATGAAGAATGTAATATCATGTAATATAAGAAGGGAGAAATGGGAGGCAAGAGGTTTTTATAAAGGTTAACATCTTAAGATTTGACATGAGATTGCTCCATTGTTTGTAAATGTGGTAGGGAATAGGTTGGCAGAGAGGAGTTACATACACAACAGAAACCATCCATCCAGCCTTCTAACATGGGCCAATGCCAGGTATGTAGTTTCAGCCACTGAGGAGAAGCATGGCTTTCTAGTTTCTTCTTTTGTTAAACATAATAAAGTATTTCAACCTGAAATTACAGAGCAAAATATCCTGCTATATATTACAGAAGATATCCAAAAGAATAATTTCAAGTGCAAAAAATGATGTTTCTATTTTAATAATTTCTGTACATTGCAGAGGACCGTGAACTTTTCTCTAATATTTATTGAATGTCAGCTAGAATCTCTTCCTAGAAGGCAATTTCTCTGACCATCTTGTCCTCTGATGTACCTGGAAAAATGTCTCGTATTAGGTGCTCGATATACTTGTTTTTTTTTTTGTTTTTTTTTTGTTTTTTTTTTTTTTTTTTTTTTTTTTTTATGAAGAGAGAGGAGATCATAGAAGTGTATAGTTTAATTTTCTCAATATGCAATACGAATCCTAAGTCAAAACCTCTTCCTAGGCTTTGACTTGGCTACTACCTCTCAAAATGAAGAGAGTGCAGTAATGGTTAACAATTCAAGCTCTAGAATCTGAGAAAATCTATGGGTCATTTCTGGCTTACTTATTTATTAGTTTAAAAAAAAAAACATGGCAAAATGCTTGAACTTACAAACCAATTTTTTTTTAGAAAATGTATAAAATAATAGAAGCTATCCTACACAATGACTGTAAATAGCCAACAGAGTAAGACACATAACCTTAGTAATGTACCCCACTCATACTAAGTGCTCAATGAATGATCATCTAATTAAAAAATGAATCAATAAGTATTAACAGCAACAACAACAATTTCATGTCTATTATCTGCTTTCTGCATCATTTATAGTAGTTTGCAGTTTTCATACCTAAAGAGAGTTTTGGGGATTTTTAGGTCTTAACATGTTAGAAATTTACTTCTATACACATGTGGCAGTTAGCAAATAGTACACAATCAATGCATAATGATTGTCAGATATCTTCTAGAAAACCAAATTCTTTATTTATTCATGTTTTTTAAAAAGTAATCAGTGTTACCAATAATTAAGATATAAGTCAATCCACTTGACTATGGCTTTCTTTCCATACTAGCTTACAACGTAGTGCATTGCGCAGGCACACTACAACACCTTCAATTTGTTTTATAAGACCCTTGAGTTTTTTCTTTAAACTGCCATAAGTGCAAATTATTCAACACTTATTAGGTGATATCTGCAACAAATAACACTAAGTGGCTTCCAAAAACAAGTATTTCTTTTCATGTTACCAGACAGTAGATGGGGAACTACAGCTACAGTTGGTTCTGCTCCAGGATGACAATTCATTTGGCGACTGTCTTCTTTACTGGGCTTCCAGGCTAAAGTAATAATCCTTTGTGACACGTCCATTTTTGTGTCAGAGCATAAGGGCCAAAAGAGTTGGGAGAAAACTATAGATGGCTCTCAAATCTTTTCACACATGGCCACTGAGTGAAATACATACCTATATATCACATAACCAAGCACAAAATCAGCAAGGCAGAAACCTGTTTTCTTCACACACATATTACATGATAATGGGCAGGGACCTAGAACCACTTTTTATCAGAAGAGAGAGTGATAGAACAGTGCTAAATGTGCTTCATGAAAGTCAAGATTCAAATAAAGTTCTACTACCTATTAATTTAATCACAATGAAATAAAAATCAAGTACATATTTCCTTAAGAAGGCAGGGGAGATATTCAAAAACATGTTTTGAATGAAGGTAAATAATAAATACTTAATTTCTTTCTCCATGTTACTTGAAAGTGTGTCTGAGAGAAGAATCTGTAAATCTCCATGATTTCTTAATGGGAATAGATGAAGGGGGCATTAAGCGCACATGAAAACGAAGCTACAGGGCATAACCAATTCATTTGGTCTTTCTGATGAGATCTTTCTTTATAAATAAAGGGGAATGGTTTTTAAAAAGAAGATAAAAACCAATCAAATATAAAGCTATATTCAAACCAAATCAAAGAGGCTAATCTCTCAGGAAGGACAGTGGGCTGATACACTAGGAAGATGAATCAAACAACAGCCAAAGCTGAGAGCCAACCCTGAGATTTGACAATCAATGAATCACTGGACACTTAATCAGTCTGTGTCCTTAGAACATCATGATCTAAAGGGAAATCGATAACACTCAATTATATTATGATCTTGCTAAAATGGTGAATAATGAGTGAAGACCAGACAGTCAAAAAATGTCTGCAATATTGCTTTGGGCAATAAAATGTAGGGAGTCCAAGGAGGCAATCATGAGGTTTAAAATGCAAGACATATGGCCAATCTATGAAAGTTAACATGTCTAATGTAGAAAGGATCTCTGACCTGAAAGACTGGGCAATGAACTACAGGTTACTTTGCTGACAGGAATAAATAGATCAGAGACATCCCTCTTCCTCCTCAAAAAAAAAAAAAAAAAAAAAAAATTATATATATATATATGTATATATATATATATATCATGTTACAGAAATTTCTTGTAACTTTTCCTTGGGAAGTCTCAACAACTTAACAACAGGAACGTCAACGATTGAGTGCCTCAAGGCCCTCATTTCCAGCAACTAGTGATCTGAGGGGAAGCAGTCACCACTGCACGTCATGGCTGCTAACGAGACACAGGAAGCTTCTTTACCAGGCAGCAGTTGTTTTTTTTGTTAAGTTAGGTAGGAATAGAGATGAGTAGATGATAGATGATAAGTAGGCTCTGCACACCCTTTACCTTTTCATTCAAACTCAGTAATTCTCAACTAGGGACAATTATGCCCCCCGGGGAATGTTTGGCAATGTCAGAGACATTTGCATTCTCACAGCTGCAGATATGCTACCAGCATCTGGTGGATAGAGGCCCAGGATGCTACTAAACATCTTACAATGAACAGTACAGTCCCCCCATGGAAACAACTGTTTGACTGAAAAACAAAAATAAAGTTAAGACTAGGAAGCTCTGCTCTATTTGAAACTGAGGACACTACTTCCCCTGTGAAAGTTCTGGTTCTACCTGAAGCCCTCTCCATTTGCTGTTCCCTCTGCATAAGTAGTTTTTCCCTTATTTCTCCCTATGATCCGTTTCTTCATATCCATTATTGTGGACTCAAACATCACTTTCTCAGGGAACAATTCTCTCATACCACCTTCCCCCCATGCCTGCTTATCATTTGCCATATTGTTTGATTTACTTGTTAACTTTTTGTGTGTCTCCCCCCATTAGAATTTTAGATCTGTGTCAGTATGAACCATGTATTCCCTTTCTCTCACTGATATATGGGCAGTACATAAAGCAAAGACAGGCATGTATGTGCTCCAATAAATGATGTTTTGAGTAAATTCCATTCTAGGTTGCTAGCCTATCAGGCATGTTTATCTTTACCAGCCTAGTCTGCAAAGATCTTAGGTAAGGAACCTGAACTGTTAGAAGTCTCTAGGAAGAAAGAACTAGAATTTAACAATAAAGTTACAAGCCTAAATCTAGTCAGTTGCTTCCAATTATCACTTGCATAAAACATAAAAGAAGACATCCAAAGTAGAAAAAAGTGTGGCCACATGACCATAGCAATTGGACACACAGATTAAGAGAAAGGGAAAGAGAGAGAGAGACAGAGACAGAGAGGAATGCAGCGTATAGCTGCCATGAAGGAATACAATCATTTGAGAGAGAAGAATATTCCACTGTGGGGTATGAATGATTCATCAGGACTCCTCACAGTGCACTGGGGAGTTTATCAGTTCTTACCTTCTTTTGCTCTGATTCTATTCTTGCTAGAGAAGTAATTTTCTGCTTGCCAACTCAACTTTATAGTTACTCCAGTATTAGAAAAGGATTGCTCTAAAAAGCAGGCAAAAAGGATTTGGTCTTGGAATATACGACCCAAGCAGTTAGAAAGACCTGAGAAAGTTGCTTAGTCTAACTAAGCCACAGATTCCACACCTCTATATACTAGTATCAACACTCATGAAATTTAATAGTGAGTGTCCAAAATACATTAGTCTTGGCATTGTAAAATAAAGATAATTTGAACTTTAGTGTCTTTTCAACCTTGGTTAATGCAGGTCAGGTTTTCTAAATTTGATGAGGAATGGGAGCCCTGACAACGGTCAAGTTCTAGAGCTTCAAGGATGAGGGAGATGTCATTAAAGTGGTTTTGTCCTTTGAAGCTCAACTACAGGTAGCCAGCTACTTGGTCTGTCCTGTATGAGAGACATTACCAGTGCTCACAACATCTGATGTCCTTCTCGTTCTGGTTACACAGGTCACAATTCCCAGCCTCTTGTAGTTAGGGGGTGTCAAGCAACTAACGCTGGCCAATGGTAGTGAGAGGAACTTCTGCGACATGACGTGTCACTTAGAAGCTGGACATAAATAGAGAAATGAAACCTCCATGCACTCACTCTCTTCCCCCTCTATGGTTACTGCTGAAGCCACAGGCTGAACTGGTGCCACTATCATCAGTGTGACTCCCAAATTCATGAATGGAATAAAGCCCCTCACAGTACTGTATAATAAGCATGAGTAAAAAATAAAGACATTTCTGTTAGTTAAGCCACTGAGATTTGACAATTGCTTGTTTTTACAATATAGATGTACGCTATCTGTAAAACTTCCCTTGCCAAACTATAGTATAATAAATAGAAACATTTAAAACCAATGCACAGTGAAGGCTAGAATAATTGTGGCTCTTCCCTACCGGGAAGACAAGAGTGAAGGATGACTCTGTGAGGGGGAGGGACACACACACGTGCATGCATATTTATAATACAGTTAGATGGGCTGCATATGAATATTGATGACAGCAGATCTAAACTGTGACACACCAGGGCTTAATGTGTGTGTGCATGCTCTAGAAAATAAAAACTCTGAATTAAATGCATCCAGCTTTTCTAGTGCTTTAATGATTTTTCTTTCCATAGACTGTTACATTCCTCAGATTATAAACTTTCAGGGAATTTAGAGTAGCAGGTTCTTTGAGGGGTATACTTTTGTCTTTGTATAATAGGTGTGACCCATGCTTCCAAATCATATCTAGAAATTCAGAGATGGGAAGCAAGGAAGCAGATGCTGACCAAAAATGCAACAGATCTTATGCATTTCACGGGCAGTGAATAAAGCACGCAGGATGTTCCCTGGGACTGAGCACTTGCTAAGAGGCATTGTAATAATCATTCATAGGGCTGAAAATTGCAGAATTCATGAACCTTCAAAATGAAACATTGTGAATAAAGTATTATTTGATTAGGGGCCATGTATAAGAACTTTCATCTACAGGTAGTCATCCTAACCAGAAAGGAAATGTAATCTCTGCCCACAGCAAGGCTATGAGCCTTGTTGTGGGCTTATCTTTTTTTTTTTTTTTAAGTGTGAATGTGAAGAGATCCTAAGTAAAATATATTTAATTTGGAGGGACAGTGAAAGTAAGCACAACCAGAGTGAAATAGTATTGTGACAGCTTCTTCAGGGCAAACATATTATTCATATTCTCCTTCCCTCGCTCCCCCTTCCCTCCATCTCTCCCACCCTCCTTCCCTCCCTCCAATCATCTCCAGCCTGGATACTGAAAACTAGGGACATAAAAACATAGCATTTTTTCTATGTAACATATGCCTTTACAATAGAACATAGCCATTAATAAAATCTTCCTAAAAGTAGGGTTTAGTTTTTTATAATATAGTCTGGAGATTATATAAATATGTAGACATATAGATAGATATATCTCCAGAAGGTATACAGCCATGCAATATGAAAAACAGAGATATTTACTAAAGAAGATAAAAGATACAAGAAACAGTGTACATAGGACAATGACACCTCAGTCCCCTTCAAAGTATGCACCCTGGGACCTCACACAGTTCTCCATAGGCCATCGGCTGCCCTGTCATATTTTTCTGAATCTCACTGACAGTCTGAAATCTCTTCCCTTTCAAAGGTGACTTTAGTTTTTGGAAAAGCCACAAGTCACAGGGTGCCAAATCTTGTTTATAGGTAGTGGCTTGAATCAAGTCATTAGCAACTGTAGCACAACATTCCTTCTGCTCTGGTAGCAGAAGCCCCAGAGTGAATTTTGCCACAACATGTTTCAATGCCAAGATCCTGTGTCAAAGTGTCAGACACAGTAGTTTTTAGAATCCCCAGATCAGCTTCTAGTTCTCACACTGGCAGTCACTGATCTTTGTTGATTGCAGCCCATACACGTTCAACATTCTCAGGTGTTCTGCTGTTGCAGGCCTTCCACAACGTAAATCATTTTCAACAGTCTCAACCATCTTTGAAGCATTTGTGCCACACTTTTACTTGCAATATACTCATTGCATTGTCCCCCAAAGCCTTCTGAATCATTCTAGTAGTTCTCACGGAGGAATGCTCAAGCTTTCTGATACATAGAAAAAGTTGTATTTTTGTGAAGAGTTGTATTTCTTGAATTAATTTTTTAAAAGATGAATACAGGAAAAAGTGAATCAGCTAAATGAATTGTTGAAGTCCAGTTATGAATGTGTATTTTAACTTTGTCTTCTTTCCTTTCTGTGCTTCCATCTCACAGGCCTAGATAATTTAGAATTAATTACTAGGCATAAACATCTGTGTGTGTTAATATGTGCACTTTCTTCCTTCCAATGTTTCTTGTCTTTCCTACAAATCTACTCCATTGAACTCTGTTCTTTTTTAGAAAGAGATGTATATCTTATTCATTCTTATTCTTCAATGCCTGACAACATGCCTAATACTTAGCTGATGATCAGGAAAGGCTTGTTCATTTAATTAAGGTAATTCATTGTTAATCTTTTTTTGTGTGTTGGAGTTTCTCTGAGGGGTTTCAACAACTAACTCCCCTCTTTCTTACCTAAGGTATAAATAATATGAAAGATAATTACATAATAGCAATAGAAAAGAACTAGGTTGGAGAATAAACTTTGGTATGAGAACCCAATGGGCCTCATAATGAAATCCCAGAATTGAGCAGAATTATTAACCTCAGGGCACAGTCAAGACTGACCCCAAGTTGACTTCACATGATTTAATATGTCCTCTAGGGTACAGGGATACTAAAACAAAGTGTACGAGAGAGAAAAGAAAGGTGGGGCTAAACCACACATGCCCAGTTATTACTCCCAATGTTATAAGTAATTCTCTTCATCTCCCCAGGATGAAATAGAGTTAGAGACCGACTTGGAATTACATTATTAAAGCTCCCTTTACAGACTACGGGCCAAGATGGAAGCATAGGTGGGCACACTGTGCTTCCTCACACAACCAAAATTAAGGACAACAAAGATTTAGAAACAAGAAAACATCCAGAACTGAGAGAAAATTGAACTGTATGGAAGTCCGACAACCATTCATCCAGACCAGTAAGAGGGGCGGAGTTGCAGCAGGAAAAAGTGGAGGTTGGCAGACCCAGGCAAGCAGGCAATGGCTGACAGATCCCAGGCACACAGGCAGCAGCTAGCGGACCCAGGCAGTGGGTGGCAATGGGCAGAACCAGCGAGGCCATGCAAGGTGGCTGGTTGACCAGGTGGTCCCACATTCCTGCGTAGATAACCCAAGCGAAAACAGGGAATGAGACAGACCTCGCAACCCAGGGCCCCAGTGCCAGGAAATAAAACCTAAAAACACCAATTGAAAACACTTGTGGGGGTTGAGGTGCCAGGAGAGACTCCAAGCCTCACAGGAGAGTTTGTTAGAGAGACCAACAGGGTCCTAGAACACACACAAGGCCACCCACATGGAAATCAGCACCAGAAGGGCCCAATTTGCTTGGGGGAAGCGGCAGAACGGACTGGAATCCAAGAGAGAGCAGAGCAAGCACCATTGTTCCCTCTCGGACCTCACCCCCACATACAGCGCCACAATCCAGCACCACAAACCAGACTGCCCCACCCTGGGGAACACCTAAGACTCCGTCCTTTACTACGTAACAGCTGTGACCAGACCAAAAAAAAAAAAAAAAAAATGGCTCAAACAGAACAGATCAAAGCTCCAGAGCCAATTCATCTAAGTGACCAAGAGATAGCCAACCTATCGGATGCACAGTTCAAAGCACTGGTCATCAAAATGCTCACAGAATTGGTTGATTTTACTCACAAACTAGATGAAAAAATGCAGGCTACAATATGTGAAATGAAGGAAGACGCATGGGGAACCAATAGAGATGGGAGGAAAACTGGGACTCAAATTAATGGAGTAGACCAGAAGGAAGAAACAAACATCCAATCAGAAAATAATGAAGAAACAAGAATTCAAAAAAAGGAGGAGAGGCTTAGGAACCTCCAGGACATCTTTAAACATCCCAACATCCAAATTATAGAGATACCAGAAGGGGAAGAGGAAGAGCAACAAGTGGAAAACGTATTTGAACAAATCATAAAGGAGAACTTCCCCAATCTGGCAAAGAAAATAGACTACCAGGATGTCCAGGAAGCTCAGAGAGTCCCAAAAAAGTTGGACCCAAGGAAGAACATACCAAGGCACATCATAATTACATTAGCCAAGGTTAAAATGAAGGAGAGAATTCTAGAAGCAGCAAGGGATAAGGGGACAGTCACCTACAAAGGAGTTCCCATCAGATTGTCAGCTGATTTCTCAAAAGAGACCTTGCAGGCAAGAAGGGACTGGAAAGAAGTATTTGAAGTCATGAAAGGCAAGCACCTACATCCAGGATTGCTCTAACCAGCAAAGCTTTCATTTAGAATGGAAGAGAAGATAAAGTGCTTCTCAGATAAGGTCAAGTTAAAGGAGTTCATTATCACCAAGCCCTTATTATATGAAATGTTAAAGAGACTTATCTAAGAAAAAGAAGATAAAAAATATGACAGTAAAAGGACAGCAAACTCACAGATATTAACAACCACACCTAAAACAAAAGCAAACAGCTAGAACAGGAACAGAACCACAGAAATGGAGATCACATGGAGAGTCAGAAACAGGGGAGTGGGAGGAGGAGAGAGGGCAAAAAGGTACAGAGAATAAGTAGCATAGACGGTGGGTAGAAAATAGACAGGGGGAGGGCAAGAATAGTGTGAGAAATGTAGAAGCTAAAGAACTTATGACACATGGACATGAAGTAAAGGGGGGGAATGTGGGTGGGAGGGGGTGTGCAGGGTGAAGGGGAATGATGGGGGAGAAATAGGACAACTGTAATAGCATAATCAATAAAATATATTTAAAAAATAAAATAAAGAATGGAATCTCAAAAAAAAAAAAAAAAAAAAAAAGCTCCCTTCACAGAAAGAAAATACATCAGGAATGGAGACTTGTTCCCAAATATGTTATATGACTTTCGTTACTACCTCAAAATTAAGTTGTAGCTTAAAAGTTAAATGATAAATTTCAAGATCTGCTACATTTACTAATGTCAATAGAAGAGTCCATAGAAGAGAAAATTGAGCACAGCTGAGTAGCAATACTTACTAGAAAGGACACTATGAAAGAGCAAGAAGGCCATCTCCCAGTTGGCATTTAAGGACACACATACCCCAAACAATCCTGGAACCCAAATTGGTTGTGTGTGGGAGGTGGAAAAAAATCCAAATGATGAAGTCCTTCTTACCACTTCCCTTGGGGTGACTGTAGGAGTTCCCTGGAGAAATTGCCAAAACAACAGAGTGAGTCTCAGCAACTCATGTCAAAAGTAGTCTAGCAGAATTTTGAGAGCTAACCCAGAGTTTCCCAGCAAGGCCTAAAATTAGGACACCAAGTTCTGTAAACAGGAAAACTTGGGAGCTGACATTATCTTTATGCAGATATTTGGAGTGCATCATTAGGGAAAGATATGTTTTAAAGATTACATACAGATATTCTTGGATTTTTAAATGAGTACTTTAATACCATACTTTGAAATTTACATACGTTATTTATTTCAGTAGCTGCTTAATAGCTTTAAGAACTAATGAAGAATCCATCAGAAGCTTCTCTATAATAACAACTAGTCTTTATTTCTTATGACTATTAACCTAAGAGTTGAAACTAGTTTCAACTATTAGCTGAAACTTTATAGTTGAACCTTAATAGTTTCAGCTATTAGCGCTATTAGTTGAAACTTTAAGGCACTTTTCCAAGGATCTGAATGAATTTATCAAACAAAAAGACAACAAGGCATCACCTTATGAAAAGAAAAAAGACAAGATATTGGTATGAGAGCCAAAGATTCCAGTAGTGATTACCTTATCAAGCATCTGTGTAACTCTGCAGATTTCCATTTATTTAGGTCCCATTAAAGGAATTAAAGTAGAAAGGAGTCTTAGAGATAAACTGTTCTCATATTTCCATTTTACAGAAGATGCCCCCAGAACTTAAGGGAAATGTGTTTTCCTGAAGATGTAGAGTGAGTCAATGGCAAAACAAGGATTAGAATCCATATAATTTAATTCCTAGTTTGGTTCTTTTTTTCTAAATAATCTCTGTGTTTCCTTTAAGCTCTAAAATTCTGTGAATATAATGACTTCCTTTGTAGACTTTTCATCCCTAAAATATAGTAAGAGCATATAATCTTACCCTCCCCACCACTCCACCTTGCAGATGTGGAAGTAGAAGCTCTGAGTGCAGGAATCATTTACTATCAATGAGAAGTACAGTTTGTTCACTCTGAGAACACAAATCCTATATAGTTCGTAACTCTCTGCTTTGCATATGCCCCCAAGAAAGGCATATTCCTGATAGAACAATTAAAAAAAGACAGTAAATCTTGAACTAAAGTGTGAGACTTCTGGTCAAGATGGAGGCATAGATAGACATGCTTCACTTCCTTGTGCAACCATAAAAAGAATTACAACCAGATCTCAAAACTAATAACAGCCAGAACTGTCAGAAAAAAAATGAGCTGTATGGAAGTACAACAACCAAGGATTTAAAGAAGACACATGCATCCAGACAGGTAGGAGAGGTGGAGTCTAGGAGATGGGCAGAGAGGCAGTGTGCACAGAAAGGCAGCTGTAGCAGTGGCAGCTGCAGAATAGGTGGGAGGGATACCTTCTGAGCAAGCGATCCCAGCCCCAAGCCAGACTGCACAGACTGCAGTTTTATAGCACCGGGAAGACAGATTCCCATAACCTCCAGCTGTAAAAACCAGTGGGGTTGGGGCAGCAAAGACACTGCAGGAATTTTACCACTTACATAGCCAGCATGGTCTTAAGAATGTTCCCAAATTCACCCACTCACCCACTCCAAGATTCACCACCAGAGCAGCAGCCAGAAGGGTGCCAGTCACACATGGGAAGGGGTTGAAGTGACTGGAAATGGGGTGAGCGCTGAGCGAACCTCCAGAAGCCAGATAGCAGCATTGTCCACTATCTGAGCCCTCCGCACACAGCTACAAAGCAGTGAACCACATGCCCCACCCTCACAATTACCTAAGGATCTGCCCCACACAATTTACAGGTACTTTTTTGACATAGGCCACTCTAAGATGGAATAAATCGGCTCTACCTAATACAAAGAAACAAACACAGGGAGGCTGCCAAATTAAGGAGACAAAGAAATAAAGCCCAAATGAAAGTGTGGCAGACCCTTCTGTGTGGTGTGGGCCCAGATCCCACTCGGAGATGCACAGGACCCACGCCCACAGATAGGTTCTCTCGTGGGGAATCAGATTTGCAATATACCTAAGCTGCTTTTTGCTGAAAACTCCCTCACCCTGCAAATGCTTACTGTGACTTTCTAAAATCCATGCTAAACCTTGCAGGGACCAGTGTAACTGGCTCAACAACTTTTGCCTTTTTATTTGCTAATATCCTTCTTCTGTGATGTGATTAGGGGCATTGGCTCCTTTTGTTGTAACTGAGGATAGTGAGTGAGGACCATCTTGTAATGTGAAGAGATATGAGAATAAAGTCCCATCATGGTAGAGGCAGTGGCTTTTACTCCCCTTGAGAGAAAAGCCACGCTGTTGTCCTTTTTCCTCCACCAGACTTGATAGTCCATGTGTGTTTTTATTTCATCCATAATAACGCAGACACTGCTAGCTGGTGTCGCATCATGAAAGAACAGAACAAAACTCTAGAAAAAAAAAAAAACAAGCAAAACAGAGATGGCCAACCTATCAGATGCAGATTTCAAAACACTGGTGATAAGGATGCTTAGAGAACTCCTTGAGTGTGGCAAAAATTAAAGGAAAAAATGAAGTAACACTAAACGAAATTAAGAATAATCCACAGGACACCAACAGAGATAGGAAGGAAGCTCTGATTCAAACCAACAAGTTGGAACATAAGGAAGAGATAAACTTTTAACCAGAAGATCAAGAAGAAAAAGAATTTTTTAAAAAGAGGATAGGCTTAGGAACCTCTGGGACATCGCCAAATGTGCCAACATCCAAATCATAGGGGTGCCAGAAGGAGAAGAGGGAGAGCAAGAAATTGAAAACTTATTTGAGAAAATAATGATAGAAAACTTCTCTAATTTGGCAAAGAAAATAGACATAAGTCCAGGAAGCACAGAGAGTCCCAAACAAGTTGACCCCAAAGAGGAACATACCAAGCAAAACACATCATAATTAAAATGCCAAAGGTTAAAGGTAAAGAGAGAATCTTGAAAGCAGCAAGAGAAAAGCAGAGAGTTACCTAAGAAGGAGTTCCCATAAGACTGTTAGTGGATTTCTCAAAAGAAACTGCCGGCAAGAAGGGACTGGCAAGAAGTATTCAAAGTGATAAAAAGTAAGGGCCTACAACAAAGATTACTCTGTCCAGCAAAGTTATCATTTAGAATGGAAAGGCAGATAAAGTGCTTCCCAGACAAGGTAAAGCTAAAGAAGTTCATCACCATGAAGCCATTATTATAGTAAATGTTAAAGGGACTTATTTAAGAAAAATAGGAACAAAACCATGAACATTAAAAAGGCAACGAATTCACAACTATCAACAACTGAATCAAAAACAAACAAACAAAAAACTAAGCAAACCAGAACAGGAACAGAATCATAGGTATGGACATCATTTGGAGGGTTATCACCTGGGAGGGGGAAGGTGGAAAATGGGGAAATGATACAGAGATTAAGAAGCATAATTGGTAGGAGCAACATAGACAGGGGGAATTTAAGAATAGCATAGGAAATGGAGAAGCCAAAGAACTTACATGCCCAACCTATGGGCATGAACTAAGGTTTGGGGGGGGGGATTTCTGGAGGGAAGGGGGGTACTGGGTGAACAGGGGCAAAGGGGGAAAAATTGGGACAAGTGTAATAGCATAGTCAATAAACTATAATACAAATAATAAAAGTAACTAGATAAAGTTTGTATTCATGTACCTACACTCCTACCTGTATGCTTCTTGTCAGCATAGACCAAAAAGAGAATCAAGTGACTTTCTCTGAGAGGTATCTGCATGGCTCTCTTTTAAAGAAAAAGGGAAGACTCCAAGAGAGAAAGTCTTATAAATGTTTGGGCTCCCAATGTCTGACCTAGTGCCTGACAAGTAAATATTAGTAAAGTATAGAATATCCTTGAGCACAATTCTAGAGAGTACCTTGAACTTATTATCTGTATTTTGTAACTCCTTTTCAAAGTTTGTACAATTCAATGAGGGTTTATCCATATTAACGTTTTAAATTTTATTTTACTCAATTTTATGTATTTATTTTACTTTTTATTGAATTTATTGAGGTGACATTGGTTAATAAAATTATATAGGGTTCAGTTGTACAATTATATTGTATTGCATGTTCGCCATCCTAAGTCAAATCCATATTGTAAACAACTTTCAAATCGTGCTACTATTGTACGATTAAGCTCATTTAGGAATCGGGCATTAAGCTCCACCCCTCCACCTCCAGAAGTGTTTATGACAACTGGCTATTCTCTACCTTGGAGGAAAGCAGAGTTCATACTATGCCTCACATACCCCTATAAGTTTATGAGTTTTGATGAACATACGTCGGTACTTAGGAGTGTCTTTTTCAATAACAGTGGTTAAGCACTGGAAAGATAATTTTATCCTGGCTCTTGAGTGTATCACTTCAGGTAAGGGTTAAGAAGTAAGTACCTGGGCATCAATATGAGAAGCAGCAGAAGCTAGAAATGGCCCCTCTACTTGTCACTTGTGTAAGATTGCCCTGCCTCTTCTAATCTTAGACAAAGGCTCCAAAGTTATCATCTGGCATATAGCTTCTCAAGACAGGAGACTAAGTTATCCAGTGTGCCTTCCTGCATCCCCCGTGGGGTCAGGGTTCCCCTTTCCCCTTTCAGTTCAGCTCACCTTATTATCTTCGTAACACTTAGCAAAAGATAACAGATTAAACCAAGTGCAGAGATAATGAAATATAAATTAGTAGGCTTTCTAGCCTTAATACACAGTCCTGTCAGGGTGTATTATCTGATGGATTGAGTTCAGAGCGAGTCAGTTAAATTTTCCCTTATCAGAAACTGAGTGTGAAGTGTGGTAATGTTGCTAAGTGCAGAACAAAAATCTCTCTCTTTTGCATCCCATGACTGCTCCAGGCAACATTCTTGGAAACCTCTGACTAGGAAGGAAGAGAAGACCCTGAGATATATACAGTGTGACAAGCCAGGAGGCTATGCTTCTCCTGTACCCGTCCTATGAACGGCAGTCGCCTGTGGCTGTGACATTACCACACTTTGCTCAGCTTCAGAAAGGGAAATTTAACTGACGACTGCTATGAACTGAAGCCACAGCCTAAACCAGATAATACACCCTGACAATACTGTCAGGCAAAAAAGGCTGCGTTCCCATTGATTTCATCGCATTAAAGACATATTACCCTGAGCAGTGTGTGTTTGAGGGTATATTGTATGCACTGTGGGACTATCAAAGGGAATGCACACTGATTAAGGCAGAAGCAGGCCTCCAGAAGAATCTCCAAGTGGCCTGCCGGAGACACACAGCATTTGGCAAAGTAGTGAAGGTGATGCTGTTGATGGTAATTATAACTTGGTTCTTCATTTGTATCAACTTCTACCTGCTGGGTTTATTTGAGAGAGAAAACCAGTTGAAATATACCAAGAGCAACAATGAATGCCAGCTTTCTACTTTCTCTCTCACTCTCTTACTCTTTTCTTTTTTTGTTTGTTTGTCTTTGCAGAAAAGTAGCAGATATACTATAGGCAGGGAAAACATTCAGGGGACAGAAAATATAAAAACTACATATCCAAATCATCCCTAAGTTGACTGTTCTGTACTTCCTTCAATTTGCAAATGTAAAAGTCTTCAGAAGTTTATTATTGTTTTAATAATTATGTATCAGCTCCTTTTATAAAATAATGTTGGCACATGTACACTCAAATAAATCAGCATTCCTAATTCTACTGACTAATTTGGCAAAATCTAAAAACTTCACCCAGAAATGCAAAGATGAAAGGAATTGGAGATAAGTATTTCCTAATTAATATTTTTAAAAGTTATAGAGTCATAATTTTTTAAATAAAGTGTTTTTCATATTGTATGCATGTGCCCTGTATGGATATGAAGGGCAAATAAAGAAGAAATGCAACAGAATGAAATGTGTCTTTACTTCTTATAAACTCAAAAACTAAACTCTAAAATTATTTTGGAATTCAGGCTCAAAAAAATTATTTTGTTAACACTGCCATTGAGAAAGTATTAAATACGCTCCAAGTCAGGCTTCCTCGCCACTCTTTTTTTAATATATCTCGTAACTTTAAAATCTTTGGAAATCCTGCACTCAGGATCATTTGGCTCTCCGATCACTCTGGTCATAGTTCCTAAAATCTATCAAAGTTTCTAAAATCTTTCATTTATTTGTATAATCAGAGTTTTGGACTTGTGCAGCTCACTGTTTTTTTGTTTTTGTTTTTGTTTTTTTTTTTAACTATAGACTACTGACACATGGGAAGTAATCAACATCTAAGTCATAATCATCTTCATCCTTAATTGGATTTAATACTATCCAACTATGTGCTCTTTCAGATGAAATGGTCAATATAGAAAGTCAATGATTTACAGTTATCATTGGTTATAAGTAAAGATCCAGAGAAAAAGCACCATCAAAGCAGCCCAGACCTTTCTAAAAGAAGAGCTAAATCATAATCAGGAAGGGCGATATGTTATTCAGAACCTTGCATCAATATTTCTTTGATTAGAATAATGGGCTAGTAGTGTGGGAAAGGAGAGCAAGTGGTAAAGCAAGAGATTCAAGTGTGGTTAAGTCAGTTCACCACTTGTCCCACTATTAAAGACTGACATCAGTACTGGAAAGCAAGGTGACCACCCTCTCCTTTCACCCTCTGAGTAGGAAGGTTTGAGCTCAGGTTGCTCCTCCTCCCACAAAGCTCCAGTTGGGGGCCCTCCAGCCACATTTCTGCCAGGCTTGCACACTTCTACCAAGTCCTGTACTTTTTGATATGAAGAATTTATAAATAAGCAAATAAAGCACACTTAAGTTAATATAAAGATTATACTACAAAGATTACTAATTAAATGATTAATATAAAGAGTATTATGTAAATATAAAGATTCAATCATTCATATAAAGAATCAAGATTCATACCATGGTGAATTATATCATTTATGACATAGCCTTCACCTCATAAGATTTCAGTTTTTTGTATTAGTTTCAATGTTCAGTATTAAAAGTGCTGCATGTGTTTTGTTTTCTTACCATTGTCTTACTCCCTTATGTCCCTCTATTTCTAATGTTTATTTTCAGTTTGGTGTGCTCTTGTTAACATTGCATAGCTAGATCTTTTTTGAACACATTCTGTGTCTTCTGTCTTAAATTCAATTACCACTATATGTACCTTGCCACTGTTTACCCTATACTTTCCTATTGCTTTCCTCTTCCCACTCTTCCCCTCTATACTTAAATTGACAGATTTTTCTTTTTTTCTAAAGTGGTATTGAAATTTTCTTCCTATACATGTTATGATGGTTACCACTAAATTTTGAGAAAGCTCATTAAGAATTTACTAACCCTAGGCAATACCTGTAACTTTCCTTTTCTTTCAACCCAGTATGCTGATAGCTCTCCATGTCTGTCTCAAACACCTTCTAGATACTGGATTTTATTTGCTAGATCTTAGATTTAATTTTCCAGTTTTACTTTTGATTTTCAGTTAAGTGTGTTGGCACGGGGAAAAATATACAGTGTGTGTATGTACATAGTTACTTTGGATTAGTAAAGTATATCCTCCAGTAATCTTTGTTGAAAAGGTATGCAAATTATAAGCTTTCTGAATTTATCAATGCCCCAAAATGCATTTTTTTATCCTCAGAACTGAATGCAATTTTGGCTGGGTATAGGATTCTAGGTTTAAAATATTATTCTTTCAGGACTTTTCAAAATACTGTGCCATTTGCTTCTAGTACCTTAGTGTCCATTAATAAATCTGTTGTTAATCTCACACTTGTTTTTTGTTCCTTTGTAGATGGCCTCTTTCTTCTCTAAGGGAGACTTTGTGATTTTTCCTCCAAATAAGTGAAAGGGTTTCTTGTTACAATTTCTGTGTAAAACATTGGGTCAAATGTACAATATAGCTTTGGAAATCATTTTTAGAGTCAACAAGTGTCTATATGCACACACAGTTTGCCCAACACTAAGGGATATAATACTGAACAAGATAAACATAGTTCCACCCTGATTAAGCTCAGTTTCCTGATAGTGACAGATAGTCACTAGTAAATTTGCAAGTTTGTATATAGCTACACTTTTGGTAAGGGCAACAAAGGAAAACACATTATGCAATGAATGTAAAATGGTGTAGGCAGAACAGGGCAGGGATCAGGGGCAAGTCAGAGAAAACTTTCTAAAAGAAATAATATGTAGTGATGCAATTGAAACATGAGAAGTTTCATAGGTAATTAGGTAAGAGGAGGGGAAAGTGAGGCAATCTATATGATGTAATTTTTTTCTAGTAGTAGTGGAAATGACAGAATTAAGAAACTGGACAAAATTGTGATTCATAAGTAAAAATAATAATTTGTTCAAGCTATTATTTATAACATGCTTTATATAACATGCTTTATATGCTTAGTATAAAATGATTTTATACTAAGGCCTTTTCCATAGGATGACACCAACAAGATTGAGAAATGGATGATCTGGGGTGTTTTCAACCAACACAACAGCTACATCACAACACATCATGACTCAATGGTTTGTACTCTATAAACAATTCCTCAAACCTCAAAGGACCATTCACTCACTGCATTATGTAAGAGCCTGGGAGAATAATTGTATTAGCATTCATTTCCCACTTGTAAGGCTTGCAAATTTAAGTCTATGACTCATTTATCAGCAGAAAAACACTTAAAAAAAAAAAGACTAATGAAGAAAGAGCCCAAGCAAGAATCTTAGTTATTCTCCAGCCTAAAAATGGGAGACTAGACTAGATAATGTTAATAAAATTTATTTGATTCTATAAGTCAAACACTTAGAGCTGGGGAGTTAGAATGCATCTTGAGTTTACCTATGTTCTTCCTTTGTTGTATTGTGAACACATTCCTTGAGGTATAATTGTACGGTGTTGAAATCAGGACAATTAAGAATATAGTGAGTTGACTCCATGGGAGTGCATTTCCAGGATTTCCAAAATATACCTGAATTCAAATAAAATTTCACAGATTAAAAATAATAGAGTGGTGTCGTAGTACCCAGTTCAAGGTCAGAGTCAATTATTTCCTGTTTCCATCCCATCTTTCCCTCTGTGGTATAATCAAACAGGTCACAGATAAGACAAGAGGTGAATTTGGCTTTCAGCTCCCTCACTGGAAATAACCAGAGGAATCACAAAGCAAAATCAATGGCAAGATGATGACAAAATTCCTGTAATTGTGGAATAATCTATTTGCTATTATTCAGCCTATATCACCAACACTTAATTTTAGAAGGTCAATTTTCAAATATTAAATAACCATAATAATTTGCACCCCATTGAAATACAATTTTCCCTTTTCATTTTAATAAGGAGAAAAGTAGTAGGAGCAAATCCCTCAATTTGTTCCATCTGTTATATTCATGTGGCCGTGTTTCTTTCTTCTTTTTTCCTTTTTTTCCCCACAGATCAACAAGATAAATCTAACTGCCTAGCTGCAGAAAAAAAGGATGAAAGGGGCTCCACTGTGAACTGAAGTTGCAGTTGAGATGCCTTACACTGGCTGATGTTTTGAAATTAGCATGAAACAGCACCAGAGGAAACAGAGGGATTCTTCAGTGTTGTACAAAGGACCCTGTGAACTTTCCAAATTCCTGAGATCTCATTACTGACAACATTTTTGCCCTCCAAGTTTTCATGTGGTGACCTATGGCTGCCATTGGAGCATGGATGCAGATTTCCTCTCCAGTGAAATGGCAGGAACAGAGGGGAAAACAGTGTTGAATAAGGCAAGCTGTGCAACCACCTACATAATTAGGAAAGCTGCTTGGGAGGAGAAGGGTGGACATCTAATGAGCTAGCAAGGATAAGGTAGAAAATGAGAGCACAGTTATGTAGTGAAAGCACTGTTTGAGTTTTCCTTTAGGTAGGCTGAAAAATAAAATATTAAGCCTGCTGAAGCCCTTCCAGAGTTTGGGGATTAAAAGCTCTAAGGAAGCTTATACCACTGTAGGAAAGGAAGAGAGAGAAGAGTGTTAGCCTTCAGTAGCTGTTTCTGATTAGTACTCTTCTGACCCAAATTTACTTCAAAAGCAGCATCAGTGTCGGCAGGAGTCACAAAAAAATGTTTTTAATGATTTCAATACAGAAACAGGATTTTCGGCAGGTGATGTGACATATTTTGATGAAGTTTCAAGATAGAGTTCAAAAACAAATATCTGTTTTTAAGAGTAATTATTTTAAGAGTAACCAAGATCAACGATTCTAAAGTCATAGGATTTGAGAGCCATACACACACACACACACACACACACACACACACGCACGCATACACACACACACAGATATATATATAGATCCCCTCCTCCAATAGCTGTGTGAGTTTAGACACATGGTCAAACTTCTCTGACCCTCCATGTTATCATCTACATAAAGATAACAATGGTAGGCCATATTTCAAAGAGATTTTCTGTGAGAATTAACCAAGATAATACATGTAAAACACTAAAAAATGTACTGCCCCATAACAATGAATGTTAGCTATTTTTTTTTTTTTTTTGCTATTATCAGAGATGATCAGGATATAAACTGGTAGTAGTAGCAATAGAAAGAATTTTGATGACATTCAAGAAATGTTTCGGTAGTGCAATTGGGAAAACTGGAGATTCATTGGATATGTTTGTAACAGAGAAAGAGGAATCAAGAATAATCCCCAGAATTTAAGATGGAGAGCTGAGTGGATGAAATGTCGTCAATTAAAATAGAGAGTACCAAAGAGGATGAAGATTGAATGAGGATGATGAAGACCTCTAGTTGGGAAATCCTGAGGTCCCCATTGATTATTTCAAATCAGGTCAACAAAGTTCTTAGTCTTAGAAGATACAGAGCTCTTAAGACAAAAATGAATGGATAGTAGAAGCATGTGAAAAATCTGGTGAGTTTTGTTAACTGGAAACAAAGGATTGCACAGGACCAAAGAGAGAATAATTAATGGTGTCAAATACAGCAAAAAGAGGGAGGAAAAATTATTTGGAGAGAGGGAACAGCATGTATGTAATCTGGAGGACAAAAAGGGATTTGGTGGCCAAAACCAGGGCAAGAGCAAAGAAGTAATGTACAATGGGACTAAAGATAAAAACAGAAAGAACATAATAAGAGCATGTAATATTTTGGACTTTTCTCAAGGGCACTAGGGGCCATTGAATAACCTCAGGAATGTGTATTGTCTAATCAAATTTTGTCTTTAGAAAGATAATATTTTTAAAACTGTGGATAACAGGTACAGAGGAACAAGCCTGGAATCAGAATGACTGTTTAGAAGTCAATTATAGGAATCCAAAGGGGGAAATGATGTTAGTCAGGACAAGGTTGTAGCATTGAGTTAGTTAAGTAGAGAGATCCAAGATGTTTAGATGGTTAGAAATACAGAGGAAGCAAAGATGAAAACCTGGTTTGGGAGCTGGCCTCTGATTAGATGGTAATGGACACAGGAGGACAGATAGGTTTATTGGGAAGACAGTTTTATTTTAGGTATATTGAATTTTTTTTTTTTTACTTTTTAAATTAAATTTATTGGGATGACATTGGTTAATAAAATTATACAGATTTCAAGGGTAGATTTCTATGATATATGATCTATATATTACATTATGTGCTCATCACCCAAAGTCAAATCTCCTTCCATCACCACATATTTGACACCCTTTGCTCTTTACTACTCCCCCACCCCCCCCCACTTCCCTCTGGTGACCCCCATACTGTTGTCTGTGTCTATGAACTGTTTTCTGTTTTCCTTGTTTGTTCATTTGTTGATTTCAGTTGTATATCACACATAAGTGAAATCACATGGTTCTTGACTTTTTCTGTCAGACTTACTTTGCTTTGCATGATATTCTCAAGAACCATCCATGTTGTTGCAAATGGTATTATTTCATCTTTTCCATGGCTGACTGTTACTTTATTGTACATATGTAGTATATACCACATCTTCTTTATCCAATTATCTATCTGAACACACTTTGGTTGTTTCTAGGTCTTGGCCACCATAAGTCATGCTGCAATAAACATAGAGATGCATATATCTTTGCAAATAAATATTTTCAGATTTTTAGGACAAATACTCAGAAGAAGGGTTTCTGGGTCAGATGGTAACTCTATTCTTAATTATTTGAAGAGCCTCTATACTGTTTTCCATAGTGGCTGTCCTAGTTTACATTACCACCAACAATGAATGAATGTTCTTTTTCCTCTTCAATCTCTCTAACACTTGTTAATACTTGTCATATCAATAATAGCCATTCTAACAGGTGTGAAGTAGCATCTCACTGTAGTTTTGATTTGTATTTCCCTCATAGCTAGTGAAGTTTATCATTTTTCATATATATATATATATGCATGCCATTTGTATATCTTCTTGGGAGAAGTGTCTATTCAGTTTCTCTGATCAATTTTTAATTGTACTGTATATTTGTTTGGTGTTGAGTTATATGAGTTTTTTCAATATATTTTGGATATTAACACTTTGTTGGAGCTTCAGTTTGCAAATTTCTTCTCCCTTCCATTGGTTGCTTTTTGTTTTGTTTGCAGGGTTTTTGTTTGTTTGTTTGTTTGTTTGTTTGCCTTGCAGAAGTGTATTAGTTTGATGTTGTAACATTCATTTATTTTCACCTTTACTTCCTTTGACTCTGGGGTCAAGTTCATAAAATCCTCCCTAAGACCAAGTTTTATTAGTTTATTACCTATGTTTTCTTCTATGTAATTAATTGTTTTAGATCTTATATCAAAGATCTAAATATAAGACCAGTATGTTGAAATTTTTAAATCCCTTTGAACTTCTGATTGGAGATGTGGGTGGATGTGTATGCAACTCTATGTAGGAGAAAACTTTTTTCTCAGGAGAGAGAATTGTATTGGAAATAGAGATCTGGAAGCTATTAATTAGTCCATGTCCTATATCTGGAGTCACAGGAGATGAGGAGAAACCATGTAGAGCTGTGGGGTAGGGGGCGGTGGTGGGGGGGGGGAGTGGCTCAGTAAAGCATTTACAGAGTGCTAACATCAGAAGCAGACGAGGGAGAGCCTGAAAAGTAGACTGTGAGGAATGACCATGAATAGAGGAGGAAAGCTTTAATAGGTCATGTCACCATGACATTGAGAAAGGAGCAATTCTAGAATGGATGTTTATAAGGATAAAATAATTCAGGGAAATCATACAAGTTGGGTGCTTAGGAATATGGACTGGATCTAAAAAACAAAGCCATCAGGACCCTTTAGAAGAGAGAACTAATGAAGTGGTGAAAGAATTCTAACTTGACCCGTGTTGATTTACATCTTTAATTCAAAAGTTGAGTAACAAGGTTAGCAACAATTTTAGATAGTGACCTCTCCCCAATAAGAGAAGAAATAAAATTAAGTCTGGGTCTTAAAAGATGAGAAAGTGATCTAAAGAAAGGGGAATATAAAGTGAAAAGATACCGAGGAAAACAAACAGTATGAGAAAGCCAACTAATCACTTCACAAAGGTTCAGGGAGGTGAATTCCTAAGTTTTTTACTGTAATCTCTGTGGATGCTTATTATTTTAACATGAAAGTTCCCTTCCTCATACTTTAGCCACATGGTTGTTTCTACATGGAAACATCCTACTTCTCTTAGCTTATGTGAGATTTAATCTTCCTCATGTTAAAACAAGGCTATATATGCTTTACATGCATTAACTTATGTAACTTCCTAAAAAGCCATCTAAGACAGATAGAATTAGTAGAATGAATGTGAAAACTATGGCATAGAGAATTTAAAAGTTTAATCGTATTGAGTAGTGGATCTGGAATCAAACCCAGAGTCTCTGACTCTAGATTGTGTTCTTACTGCTATAGATACTGCCTCTCTAGGAAATCATCATTAAAGCAAATTATTTATCAGTAACCAATTCTAATTGAGATTTTTAAAATTAGCTACATACATATGTATTATGTATTGTGTTTATTCAACTAAATTGTGAGCTTCATAAAGGAAGAAAATGTACTGGATGTTTTCTGGGTTTTGATTAACCAAACTACAATCATTTTTCTTCTGGTAGAAGTACCCTAATCTTCCCTTAGGGAAACACCACATTCCATTTTTTCATGTATTTCCACCCTGCACTAAATGACCCAGCTCATAATAGCCAATATACACCAAATCTGCTGGAAGCACTGATTTATTTAGTAGTTGAGAGCAATTAAGCCCAACCAGAGTGAATCCTTGAACTTGTGGGAAGAACTTCCTCAGCAATACACTCTTGTTTACTGAACTTAATTTGAAGAATATGAGCTTAAAGCTTTCACATGAACTCAATCATGCTTAAGGAAAAAAAAACACAAAGAAGACTAATCTGAGAGAAGCAAGAAATGATGATGATAAAGAAAGGGAAAAAAGAAAGGAAAGGTGAGAAGAGGGGACCAATAAAAAAGGGGATAATAGAAAAGAAAATAGAAATTGGAAAAGAATAGAAAACTATTTTCAGCAGCTACAAATTGTTTTGTCACTGAAGTAGACACTTTTATATAGATTATCCATTTAATATTTATAAAAATATTGTGAGGCAGCAAACAAATAAAATGAGTAAGATTCAATCTCAGATCTAACTCCAAATTTTAGTTTTATTCACAACTTTATGCATTTTCTTATAAGGTGTGAAAACTAGTATAATATCTTTAGCATTTTTATATTTAATATTAATGATAAATTTGGTTGATATTGATGATAATGATAATGTACTGATAGAAGATATACTTCTTATAAACAGTATTATTGTGAATTTTATTCTGAAAATAAAATGTGGTTTATGTATTAGAAATATGTATTACAGCTCTAAGAAGAATCTAATTTTTTATAATAGTATCTTCAATTCTTAATGATTGTCACCATATTCCATTGTTATTTAAATTATCCCTCAAAACCTAGAGAATATATATTTTTATACCAGATAAATAGCAATAAATGCTGATTATATTTATTTCACTAGTTGTTTAGCTTCAGGGAAATGACAATCGGGAGAGTATGAATAAAGTAGCATAGGAAAAGGTTCAACAGAAAACAGATAATTTTAAATTACTCACATCATTATAGGTTGATATTATAAAAGTTATTTTATGAAGCTTAAGCCCACAAATTCATGCTTCTATTTATTATCATATTTATATTATCAGAAGGCTTATCAGGGTACATATAATGTTTTTTCTCATAAGATTTATAATTTTGCTAGAAATTCTAATAAAGTTCATTGAAAATCTTTATGTTTCACAGGACTTTTTCTGTCTTTCAGAAATTGTTTAAAGATTGCCTGTTAAGTGATACCTCATTCACTTTCTGAAAACTCTGTATTTCAAAAGCATGTTTAATGTAGAGTCCGTGAGAATATCTGTCTGGGTAAGGACTTGGATTCTTCCTGACTGTGTCATTAGGGGACTAAAGGAGTAAATGTGGTAAATATAAGGGCAAATATGAAAGTTTAGGTTCAGTTGCATACCCCAAAAGTCCACATTCCTGGGTATTAAAAAGTTAGGCCAGATGGTAGGACATGTAACATTATAATTCCCAATACTTCACTTGCCAGAAAAATGGCTTCCATTTTATACTTCAATTTTCCACAGTGGGAAAATGACTGCAGTGAGTGTTTGTTGATTGCATTTCTCCAGAACCACTTCCCTGTGTTGTCTGGTACGAGAGAGCTTTTCTCCTATGGAAACCACATACAATGTGGCTCAAGTGAGCGTGACCTTTCTACCACTACAGGAGGGGTTACTCAGTTGGACCAATCAGAGGAACCCAGTGGTCCAAACACAGTCAGCCAAACTGAGCCTAACAAAATCTTCTTTAAATTTTGGTCAAGAATGGTGGCCATTTAGCTCGCCTGTAAAGAGGACTTATGTTAGAGAAAGACACACAGAGTGAGCTTTGAAGACCACCTCAGTAAAGGCTGATCCAGACAAAGCTGATTACAGCCACACCCCTAATTTTCCCGTTATCAGAGACAGAAATTTTCTTACTATATTGAAATCAAAAAGCATCTTGAGTTTCAGTTTTATATCCCCCAATATCACTTCAATAAATTTAATTTTTTTAAAAAAGAGAGAGCTTTTAAATCACAAAGTATCCTGACTAAAACAGAACTTGCTGAAGCACAGTTAAAATTCTTTTCTAAGGACTTTTCTAAAGACTGAAGAATTTTACAAATCAAGACTTTGAGTAAAATAACATCTCAAGCATTTGTGTGCCTCACTAATTAGTAATTATGCAATAAAAATACAACTAACAAGTTAGAAATCTCTTAAAAGACACTGGCTATCACATTAGCTTAAGAAACACTTTTACTTGTATAGGAATTCCTGACTTGGAGATTGTTATAGAAAAATTGTGTGTTTCTAAAAGAAACTAAGGTTTTAAAAAGACATCTAAGAATTTTTCATTTGCTTCCAAGGTAATCGCTGACTATGTCTACATGTTAGCAAAATTTGAAAATGCAACTTAAATCGTGGGTACAAGCAATATTGTTGTTTAATTATTTGTATAATTAAAACCTTGCCTCTTACCCTTCTCCACTTTGCTGCTAAAATAGAATGTGCTGCATTTTGTTTGTTTCTCATTATAATTCATAGTAATTAGTGAAGAGAACCCAAGTTTTTTTCTTTTCCTTTAAACTAAATATAAGAAACATCAAAATATTTTTAAAAGCTCTCTTAGGTTATACCTCATTTTACTTTAGATTTTCGTAAAATCTGTAGAATTAAGCTGTGCCCCATATTAAAAAAATCAGCCAAATAATGTGGAAGAAAATAAGCTTTCTGGCAGAGCAGGTAATTCTATTGCCTCCAGGAGGATTTCTAAATTCCTCACTTTTTAAATTATATTTAGCCATCTAAGCTATTAGACCACGGGGAATGTCTCAATGTCAACTGAGTTAAATAATCATAAATTGAGCCTTAATTATGTGCTAAAATGGTGCTAGAAACTAGCATTAAGAAACTAATTAAAATATAGATCCTAAATGAAAGAAGCATGTATTCTAGTGTGGAATGCAGAAATGCAAACCAGAATTTATGCAGGGTGATAGGAATTTTATCATGAATGTGCACAGCAGAAATCAGAAGATGGTTAACTCTCTTTAGGAGAATTAGGGAAAGATAACCTTGAGCTCATCTTTAGACTGAGTTCACCAGGGTGAGGGTATTCCTGGCAGAGGGAAAGTATACCAAAGGCCTAACGTCAGAAAGACACAACATAGTTTAAGTTAACAGGTTGGTATTGCTGCAAAATGATGCACATTGAGAACTAGCTAAAGACAAGACTGGTGAGAAAGTCAGGATCCATGTCAGAGGGAATCCTTATGTAGTCTTTTGAGACTTTATTCTTAGGAAATGAAGGATAAGACTAACAACAAAATCTACAGATATATATAAGGCTGTTCTTTTCAGCACTGATTGTTCTGTTGAACAATGGATACATCCAGCCTTTTCTCAAGATGACATTGGTTAAAGTTTACATTTCATCTGCATAATGATATGCTACATGCATAATTGTAATTCATTATATAAATTGAACATAGAAATATGTATTGTATTTTTCAGACTCTAAGACGCACATTTTTTACCACATTTTTGCTTCAATTTTTTTTCTTATTTTCTCCTTTAAAACCTAGGTGCATCTTATGGTGTGGACCCCAGACACACCTAGGTTTTAGAGAAGGAAAACAGGGGAAAAAAAGTGGTCAAAAGAAGTGCATCTTATAGTCTGAAAAATACGGTACATGATAATATAAATTAAAGGAGAAAGTGTTTTAACACATTTTTATGTTGAATCTCAGCTCTATTCTCAGTACTTCTTTAAGGTAATTTTTTCCCTCCAATTTCTTAACTTTAAAAATGAGGAGGCACTATTTTTTAAAATATAAAAATAATCAAGCCATTTTCCTTTTCACTTCTGTGAAGTATTTAGAAGTTGGATTCTGCTGTCCAGTACTTTGATCTGGTGGTGTAAGATAAATGTTATACTCATTAAAAGGTGCTCTGCAAAGTATAGATTTATGAGTGCCACACAAAAATGTTCATCTGATATCACCACTAATGTATCTGGTTATTAAAGCCAGAAATTGGGGAGTTATTCTTGCCTCTTTAAATCACTCTCCTTCTCACATTCAAATATCTACTCAGTATAACCAATTTTATCAGTAAAATATTTATCATAATCATTCCTTTTTCTTTATCACCATTACCACAGTTATAACCTAAGCATTCACTATGTCTTTACTGAAGTAATTCCTAACTAGTCTCCCTTTCAACAGTCTTGTTATTATCAAAAGTATCCCTCATATAGTGGCCAAAATGGATGCAAAGAGCAGAAAGGTGAATATTTCATTCCCCTATTCAACACCCTTTGGGTTTTCCTATAGAGTTTGGATTTGTCAGCATGAGAAACAAGATCTTTCATGCCTAAGTCTCAGAATTCTCTAGTTTCATCACACACCAGTCTCTGCCTGATACTTCATGTGTAAATACTTTCTGCTGGTAACTGTCAATCATGCAAGACTATTACTTACATCTGTGCTTATGAGCCTGACCTCCATTTCTAGAATTCCCTGCCCTGAACTTCATCTAACCTAGTCATCATTCAAGACTCCAATTACCACCTCTTCCTAATCATACATTCACTCCACCTAATGCAAGCTGGAATTTTGTGCTTTGGCATCCTGTTTTTATTAAAATATACTGCCCACAACTCTGTTACTATAACAATATATTGTTTGCAACTTCATCACATTAAATTAATCTCTTTGATAAAAGGTATTGTACCATAATCCAGTTTGAGTTCTAATAACTATCACAAAGACTGGTTCATGGTAAGTTCTCAAATTATTATATAAATAGACGGAAAAGCAATTGGAATAGTTTATAAATGCATGGTCGGTTAGTAAACCCTTCACTCAAAAAGTAAAAGTTTAATTATTCCTAAGCATTGGTAAAGGGGTAGATAGGCAAAGGAAGATAATTCCAGGTAAGATGGGTGAGGGCAGGGGAACTTTTAGTAAAGGTTCCAGGCTGAAATTACAAAGATGTTCAGAGGAGTCTCAGTGTAACTAGAGTTGAAACTTTCTTCAGAAAAAAACTTTGTTTTTTTAATTACTTTATTGTTGTTCAGTTACAGTTCTCTGCATTTTCTCCCCACCCTCTGCCCCACCCCAGCCAAACCCACCTCCCTCCTTTGCTTCCACCTTCCCCCTTGGATTTGTTCATGTGTCCTTTATAGTAGTTCCTCAAAACCCTTCTCCCCTCTGACACCTCCCCCCTCCCCTCTGGCTATTGTTACATTGTTCTTAATTTCAAAGTCTCTGATTATATTTTGTTTGCTTTTTTCTTTTGTTGATTATGTTCCAGTTAAAGGTGAGATCATGTGATATTTGTCCCTCACTGCCTGACTTATTTCACTTAGCATAATGCTCTCCAGTTCCATCCATGCCATTGCAAAGGGTACAAGCGCCTTCTTCCTCTCTGCTGCATAGAATTCCATTGTGCAAATGTACCATAGTTTTTTGATCCGCTCATTTGCCGATGGGCATTTAGGTTGCTTCCAGCACTTAGCTATTATAAATTGCGCTGCTATGAACATTGGGGTGCATAGGTTCTTTTGGATTAGTGTTTCCGGGTTCTTAGGACATAATCCTAGTAGTGGAATTGCTGAGTCAAAAGGCAGTTTCATTTTTAGTTTTCTGAGGAAATTCCATACTGTTTTCCTCAGTGGTTGTACCAGTCTGCATTCCTACCAACAGTGTACTAGCATTCCCTTTTCTCTGCATCCTCTCCAACACTTGTTTGTTGATTTGTTTATGTGGCCATTCTGACCAGTGTGAGGTGGTATCTCATTGTGGTTTTAACTTGCATCTCTCTGATGGCTGGTGATGCCGAGCATCTTTTCACGTGTCTCTGGGCCCTCTGTATGTCCTTCTTGGAGAAGTGTCTGTTCAAGTCCTTTGCCCATTTTTTAATTGGTTTTTTGTCTTTCTGGATTGGAGTCATGTGAGTTCTTTATGTATTTTGGACATCAAACCCTTGTCAGAGGTGTCATTGGCAAATATGTTTTCCCATATGGTTGGTTCTTTTTTCGTTTCAATGCTGTTGCCTTTAGCCATGAAGAAGCTTTTTAATTTGATGAGGCCCCATTTGTTTATTCCTTCCGTTATGTCCCTTGCTTTAGGGGATGTATCTGTGAAGATGTTGCTGCATGGAATGTCTGAGATTTTCCTGCCAATGTTCTCCTCTAGGACTTTTATGGTGTCATGAGTTATATTTAAGTGTTTTATCCACCTTGAATTTATTTTTTGTGTGTGGTGTAAGTTGGTGATGGAGTTTCATTTTTTTGCATGTAGCTGTCCAGATCTCCCAATACCATTTGTTGAAGAGGCTATTTTTACTCCATTTTATGCTTATTCCCCCTTTGTCAAATATTAATTGACTGTAGAGACTTGGGTTTATATCTGGGCTCTCCATTCTGTTCCATTGCTCTCCGTGCCTGTTTTTATGCCAGTACCAGGCTGTTTTGATTACAGTGGCCTTGTAATACAGTTTGATATCAGATATTGTGATCCCTCCTGCTTTGTTCTTCTTTCTCAAACTTGCTGCAGCTATTCAGGGTCATTTATGGTTCCATATAAATTTCTGAAATGTTTGTTCTATATTTGCGACATATGTCATTGATGCTTTAATAGGGATTGCATTGAATCTATAAATCACTTTATGTAGTATGGCCACTTTGATGATGTTAATTCTTCCAATCTATGAGTGTGGTATATACTTCCATTTTTTGTGTGTGTCTTCCTTAATTTCTTTCTTCGTGTGTTGTATAATTTTCTGAGTACAGGTTTTTTACCTCCTTGGTTAGGTTCATTCCTAGGTACTTTATTTTTCTTGTTGCTATATCAAATGGGATTTTTTTCTCCTGATTTCTGTTTCTGATGTTTCATTATTGGTGAACAAAAATGCCTTTGATTTCTGAGTATTGACTTTGCATCCAGCTGTTTTACCAAATTCCTTTATTAAGTCAAATAGTTTTTTGGTGGCCTAATAGTTTTTGGTGGCCTATAAGATTTTCTATGTCTACTATCATGTCACCTGCAAACAATGACAGTTTTACTTCCTCCTTTCCAATTTGGATGCCTTTTTTTTCTTGTCTGATTGCTGTGGCTAGGATTTTCAGTACTATGTTGAATAGGAGTGATGAAAGCAGGCATCCTTGGCTTGTTCCTGATCTTAGTGGGAAAGCTCTAAGTTTTTGTCCATTGAGTATGATGCTGGCTGTAGGTCTCTCATATATGGCCTTTATTATGTTGAGGAATGCTCTCTCTATTCCCAATTTGCTCAGTGTTTTATCATAAATGGGTGCTGTACCTTATCAAATGCTTTTTCTGCATCTATTGATATAGTCATATGATTTTTGTCTTTCATTTTTTATGTGGTGTATTACATTACCTGATTTGTGAATATTGTGTCATCCTTGCATCCCTGGGATAAATCGCACTTGGACATGGTGTATGATCTTTTTAATGTATTGTTGGGTGTTGTTTGCCAGTATTTTGTTGAGGATTTTAGCATCTATGTTCATCAGCAATATTGGCCTGAAGTTTTCTTTCTTTGTTGTGTATTTATCTGGTTTTGGGATTAGGATGATGCTGGCTTCATAAAAAGAGTTTGGGAGTCTTCCATCATTTTGGACTTTTTCAAATAGTCTGTGAAGGATAGGGGTTAGCTGTTCCCTAAATGCTTGTAGAATTCTCCTGTGAGGCCTTCAGGTCCAGGGCTTTAGTGTGTCAGGAGTTTTTTCTTTTGATTACTGCTTCAATTTCATCTGCTGTTATTGGTCTGTTCAGGCTTTCTGCCTCTTCTTCATTCAGTTTTGGAAGATTATATTTTTTGTCCATTTCACCTAAGTTTTCAAAATTTTTGGCATATTCTTCGTAGCAATTTCGTACAATCCTTTGTATTTCTGTGGTGTCAGTTGTAATCTCTCCTCTTTCATTTCTGATTGTGTTTATTTGGGTCCTCTCTCCTTTTTTCTTGATGAGCTTGCTTAAAGCCTTGTCGATTTTATCTTTTCAAAGAATCAGCTTCTGGATTCATTGATCCTTAGCATTGTGCTTTTAGTCTCTATGTCATTTAATTCTGCTCTGATCTTGGTTATTTCCTTCCTTCTATTTGCTCTGGGTTGTCTTTGTTGTTGTTCAAGTTCTTATAAGTGTAGGGTAAGGTTGTTTATTTGAAATGTTTCTATCTTTTTTAGGTGGGCTTGAATCACTATGACCTTCCCTCTCAGGACCGCCTTTGCTGTGTCCTTTAAGTTTTGGATTGTTGTGAGTTCATTTCCGTTTGTTTCCAGAAACTTTTCGATTTCTTCCCTAATCTCATTCTTGACCCATTCATTGTTTAATACTATGCTATTCAATCTCCATGAGTTTGAGCATTTGGGTTGCTTTTTGTTTGTTTGTTTTGTTTTTTTTGCTTGAGGTTGGTTTCTAGTTTTAGTCCCTTGTGGTCAGAGAAAATACTTGATATGATTTCAATTTTCTTGAATTTGTTGAGGCTTGTTTTGTGTCCTATCATGTGGTCTATCTTTGAAAATGTTCTATGTGCATTTGAAAAGAATGTGTATTTTCCTTCTTTGAGATGAAAGGTCCTATATATATCAGTTAAGTCCATTTGATCTAGGGCATTGTTCAATGCCACAATATCTTCGTTGATACTTTGTTTGGAAGATCTGTCCATTTTTGACAGTGGGGTGTTAAAATCGCCTACTATAATTGTATTGCTGTCAATATCTTTCTTAAAGTCCTCCAAGACTTCTTTATGTATTTAGGTGCTCCTATGTTGGGTGCACATATATTTAAAATGTTTATGTCTTCATGGATTCTTCCCCTGAGTATTATGAAGTGACCTTCTGGGTCTCTTTTTATGCCTCTTTTTTTGAAGTCTATTTCATCCAATATGAGTATTGCTACCCTGGCTTTTTTTGTCCTGTCCATTTGCTTGAAATATTTGTTTCCAGCCCTTTACTTTGAGTCTGTGTAGGTCTTTTGTACTGAGGTGGGTCTCTTGTAGGCAGCATATGTGTGGGTCATGCTTTCTTATCCATTCAGCTATTCTATATCTTTTGATTGGAGTATTTAATCCATTTATGTTTAAGGTTATTATTGATAGGTACTTATTCATTGCCATTTTTCCGCACCTGTGTTCCTCTCTCTTTCACTGTTTTTCTTCTAGTTCTTAAAGCAAACACTTTAGCATCTCTGGCAGAGCTATTTTGGAGGAGGTATATTCTTTGAGGCTTCTTTTGTCTGGGAAACTCCTTATTTGGCCTTCCATTTTAATTGAAAGCCTTGCTGGATAAAGTAGTCTTGGTTGCAGGCCTCTGGTTTTCATTACTTGGAACATTTCTTGCCATTCCCTTCTGGCTTGGAGCCTTTCCTTTGAGAAGTCCACTGCTAGTCTTATCGGGGCTCCCATGTACGTTACTTCCTGTTTTTAAATTGCTACCTTTAAGATTCTCTCTTTATCTTAGAATTTTGCCATTTTAATTATGATGTGTCTTGAAGTGGGCCTCTTTGGGTTCCTCTTGATTGGGACTCTCTGTGTTTCCTGGATTTGTGTGACTTTTTCTCTCATCAAATTAGGGAAGTTTTCCATCATTACTTTTTCAAACAGGTTTTCTATCCCTTGCTTTTCTTCTTCTCCTTCTGGTATCCCTGCTATATTGATATTGTTATGTTTCATATTGTCCTATGTTTCCCTTAACTCCTCTTCATTCTATCTGAGCCTCTTTTCCTTGTCTTGCTCATTCTGGGTGTTTTTTGCAACCTTGTCCTCCAGCTCGCTGATCCGATCCTCTGCTTCATCAATCCTGCTTTTGATTCCTTCTACTGTGTTCTTCAGTTCAGAAATTGTATTCTTCATTTCCTCCTGGCCCTTGTTGATAGTTTCTATTTTCTTTTTCATGTTGATATATTTTGCAGTGAGTTCATTGTAGTTTCTGGTTATTCTCTGTAAGCTCATTGAGCTTCCTGATAACCATTGCTTTGAACTCAATATCTGATAGTTGAGTTGCCTCTATCTCATTTAGCATTCTTTCTGAGGCTTCCTCCTTTCCTTTCACTTGGAGATTGTTTCTTTGCCTTCCCATTGTTTATGAAACGCTTCTTGTTAGCCTCTGCTTCTTACATTGATCTGTTCTGACTTCCTGAATTTATGGTGTGAACTTCTATGGTAGAATACTTGTGAGATTCAGTGGTGCAGTCTCCTTGATCTTCCAAGCTCCCTGGTCTTGGGCTGTCTTTTATGTTGGTTCTGTGTATGTCTCTGGGGTTTGATGGTTGTTGGGTCTTTCTTTGGTGGGTCCTTCCCTCCAGCTGGTTAACTGAGGATCGCTCTGTCCACCACATCTTATATTCTGTTGTGCAGGTGAGGGCAGGCTGTGTTGAAGCCAGATCTTCCATGTGTACAAGGTTTTGAGGATTCTCTCTGGCTCTTGTTCAGTTGTTTGTTCCCCCCCATTTAGTTGTAATTCCAGGTAGATCCTGTGTTGAGTTAGTGTGATTTCCACTCCCTTCTTCACCTTCTTCTGTTGTTATTTGTTGGTGGTTCCTTTGTTGTTGGATTTCCTCTTCCAGCAGGTATCCTGGTGTTCACAGCTTCCACCATCTGATTTTTCAATGCCCTCTATAATTTTTGGTCTCTAATCTTCTTATATACTGGGGCACTGTTGGCTGTTCACTCTGTTCCTCAGAAGATCGGCTAAGTGTTTCATCTGTGTGCAGGGGGAAGTGGACCCTGCTTCCACCTATCTCGCCACCATCTTCTTCCAGAAGCCAAAAACTTTGATTTATTCAGAGGGAAACTTGAGATGAAAAACTTGAAGCCCTATACAATTAACACTAAAAAGTAACATTCTGTTAAAGAGAATAAGGGAATATTAAACAATTTTGAGTCCCTAGTAACATAGCAGACACACACACACACACACAGAGAAACTACCTTATTACCATATCTTGATAGTCTCAAAATGGAGAGCACTAGAAATAAAATACAATGCACAAAATACTTTGAAAATGGTTTAGGCTTGAATTAAGGTAATGAGAATAGGAAGACACTGTATTATATGACACTGAAAAATAATTTGTAGAAAATGTTGGCTGATTAAAATTGAGGAACAGGGGAGAGGAAGCATAGAGGATGATCTGACATGTTCAAAACTAGGAGGGAAAATGATGCAACTATTGTAAAGAATGGGGGTTTCTAAAAGGAAGCCAATATTAGGGATCAATACAGAGGTCTGATTAATCTCAGGTTATGATTAATGTGACTCTGAAATATTCAAGTGGAAATATGTAGCAACTGGCTGGATATGTGGACCTAATATTTAAGACCAGCCCAGAACTAATGAGGCAAAGTTAAAAATTATATTCATAAAAATAAAATTACATACATCACACCCACTAGATGGCTACAGTAAAAAGTACAAAAGTATGTGTTGGCAAAGATGTGGACAAACTGGATCTCTCCTGCACTGCTGGTGGAAATATAAAATGACATAGCCACTCGGGAATACAGTTTGTATGCTTCTTCTAAAGTAAAACAAAAACTCACTATGTGATTAGGAAATTCCACATTTAGAAAACTAACCACAAAAAAGTGAAAACATATGTCCACACAAAGACTTTAGTGTTCATACTCTTATTCATAATAAACTAAAATTGGAAAAATCAAAAAGTCCACCAACCAGTTAATGGATAAATAAAATATAGTATACCCACATAAAAATACCATTCAATATGAAAAAGAAATAAACTATATAAACATGGGTGAATGTCAAAAACATTATGTTATATGAACAAAGCCAAATACAGAAGACTACATATTGCCTGATTCCATTTATGTGAAATATCCCTCTAAAAAAAGGTAAATTAATACAAACATAAAGCAGGTCAGTTCCTGCCTTGAATTGTGGGTAGGTACAGGAATTAACTATAAGTGGGCATGAGGGAACTTTGGGCTTATAAAATATATTCTAAAAAATGGATTGTGATACTAGTTATACAATCCTATATATTTACTAAAAAACTATACTATAAGGCCATAGAAATCAAAAAAGCAAGGTATTGACATATAAACAGACACAAAGAACAATGGAACAGAACAGAGAGCCCAGAAATAAACTCATACCTTTACAGTCAATAAATCTTTGGCAAAGGAAGCAAGCATATACAAAGGGCTTATATAGTTCATTCAATAAATAGTATTGGAAAAATTGGAACACCTTCTTACACCACACAAAAAATAAATTCAAAACATTGGCAGAAAAATCTTGGACATTGCTTATAGCAATATTTTATTGGATATATCTCCACAAGCAAGAAAAAGAAAAAGAAATAAATTGGACTACATCAAACTGAAAAGTTTTTTGCACAGCAAAGGAAAAGTTCAACAAAATAAAAAGACAACCCACAGACTGGAAGAACATATTCACTGATACATTTAATAAGGGATTAATATCCAAAATCTATAAAGAACTTATAAAACTCAACACCAAAAAAATTTAAAAAATAGGCAAAGGACCTAGATACACACTTCTCCATAAAGGATATACAGATGGCCAACAGACACATGAAAAGATGCTTAATGTCAGTAATCAGGAGAAAAAATGAAAATTAAAATGAGAGAGAGACAATGACATATCTCATACCTATCAGAATGGCTATTATCAATAAATCAACAAACAACAAGTGCTGGTGAGGGTGTGGAGAATGGAGAACTCTTTTGCACTATTGTTAGGAATGCAGATTGGTGTAGCCACTGTTGAAAGCAGTATAGAGGTAACTCAAAAAATTAAAAATAGATCTGCCTTTTGACCCAGCTATCCCACTTCTAAAAATATATCTGAAAGAACCCAAAACACTAATTTGAAAGATCATAAGCACCCTTGTGTTCACTGCAGCATTATTTACAATTGCCCAGATATGGAAACAACCCAAGTGTCCATCAGTAGATGAGTGGGTAAAACTATGGGACATTTACACAATGGAATACTACTCAGCCATTAAAAAGGAGAAATGTGATGTTATTATCAAATTTAGAAAAAAGAAGAAAGTTAGAGGAATCACTTCCTAATATCAAATTATACTGCAAAGCCACAGTAACCAAAACAGCATGATACTGGAATAAAAATAGACATATAGATCAATGGATAGATCAGAGGGTGCCCAAAAGTAAACCCATGCCTTTGTGGCAATTATATTTGACAAAGGAGGCAAAAACGTACAACAGACTAAAGATGGTCTATTCAATAAATGGTGTTGGGGATATTGGATAAATATGAAACTAGTTTCAAAAAATGAAACTAGACCATTTTTTTACACCATACCCAAAAATAAACTCCAAATTGATTAAAGATATAAATGTTGGTCTCAAAACCATAAAAATCTTAAAAGAAAGCATAGGTAGTAAAATCTTGAATATTTCTCATAGCAATATTTTTCTGATATACCATCTTGGTCAAGGGAAACAAAAGGAAAAATAAACAAATGGGATTACATCAAACTAAAAAGTCTTTGCACAACAAAGGAAACCATCAACAAAATAAAAAGACAACTCACTGAATAGGAGAACATAGTCACTCATACATCTGAGGAAGGGTTAACATCCAAAATAACGACCAAGATGGAGACATAGGTAGACACACTGTGCCTCCTCATACAACCAAAAGAAGGACAACAACAAATTTAAAAACAAACAAACAAAAAAACAATTAGAACTAACAGAAAATTGAACTGTATGGAACTCTGACAACCAAGGAGTTAAAGAAGAAACATTCATCCAGACTGGTAGGAAGGGCTGAGATGGGCAGCCAGGCAGAGAGGACTCCAGGCAAGGTGGCAGGTGGAGGACTAGGGCAGGCAAGGCTGCAGCTGGTGGGCAAGGAGGCAGCTGGCAGACCCAGCAAAGCGGTAGATTGTGGACTGGGCGGTCCCACATATGCGTACAGATAAACCAGGAGGAACAACTAGGAAGCGAGACAAACTGCACAACCCAGAGTTTCACTGTGGGGAAATAAAGCCTCAAACCTCTGATTGAATACACCTGTGTGGGTTGAGGCGGTAGCTGGAGAAACTCCCAGCCTCACAGGAGAGTTTGTTGGAGAGATCCACAGGGTCCTAGTATGTACACAAATGCACCCACCCAGGAATCAGCACCAGAAGGGCCCAATTTGATTGTGGGTAGTGGGAAAAGTGACTGAAAGCTAGCAGAGAGCAGAGCAAAAGGCACTGTTCCCTCTCAGGCCCCTCCCCCACATACATCACAATGCAGCCATGTGGGTTGCCCTGCCCTGGTGAACACCTAAGGCTCCGTCCCTCATTACGTAGCAGGTGCACCATGACCAAAAAAAAAAAAAAAAGGCACAAATGAAAGAACAGATCAAAGCTCCAGAAAAAAATACAACTAAGTGATGAAGAGATAGCCAACCTATCAGAGGCACAGTTCAAAACACTGGTAATCAGGATGCTCACAGAATTAGTTGAATATGGTCACAAATTAGATGATAAAATAAAGGCTATGCTAAGTGAAATAAAGGAAAATGTAGAGGGAACCAATAAGGAAAGGAAGAAAACTGGGACTCATATCAACAGTGTGGACCAGAAGGAAGAAAGAAGCATTCAACCAGAACAGAATGAAGAAACAAGAATTCAAAAAAATGAGGAGAGGCTTAGGAACCTCTAGGACATCTTTAAATGTTCCAATCTGAATCATAGGAGTGCCAGAAGGAGAAGAGGAAGAGCAAAAAATTGAAAACTTATTTGAAAAAATAATAAAGAACTTCCCTAATATGGCAAAGGAAATAGACTTCCAGGAAGTCCAGGAAACTCAGAGAGTCCAAAAGAAGTTGGACCCAAGGAGGAACATGCCAAGGCACATCATAATTATATTAGCAAGGTTAAAGATAGGGAGAGAATCTTAAAAGCAGCAAGAGATAAGGAGACAGTTACCTACAAAGGAGTTCCCATAAGACTGGCAGCTGATTTCTCAAAGAAATCTTGAAGGCAAGAAGGGGCTGGAAAGAAGTATTCCAAGTCATGAAAGGCAAGGACCTACCTCCAAGATGACTCTATCCAGCAAAGCTTTCATTTAGAATGGAAGGGCAGTTAAAGTGCTTCCCAGGTAAGGTCAAGTTAACGGAGTTCATCATCACCAAGCCCTTATTATAGGAAATGTTAAAAAGTACTTATCTAAGAAAAAGAAGATAAAAAATATGAACAGTGAAACGACAACAAACTCACAGTTATTAACAACCACGCCTAAAACAAAAACAAACTGCGCAAACAGCTAGAACAGGAATAGAATCACAGAAATGGAGACCACATGGAGGGTTATCAGCAGGAAAGTGGGAGAGGGAGAGAGGGTTGAAAGGTACAGAGAATAAGTAGCATAAATGGTAGGTACAAAATAGACAGGGGGAGTTAAGAATAGTATAGGAAATGTAGAAGCCAAAGAACTTATATATGTGACCCATGGACATGAACTAAAGGGGGGGAGAACGTGGGTGGAAGAGGGTGTGCAGGGTGGAGGGGAATAAAGGGGGGGTAATGGGACAACTGTAATAGCATGGTCAATAAAATATATTTGTAAAAATAACAAAATTTATAAAGAATTTACAAAATTCAATACCAAAATACAAATGATCCAATTAAAAACTGGGCAAAAGATCTGAATAGACACTTCTCCAAAGAGGACATATAGATGGCCAATAGCATGTGAAAAGATGCTCAATGTCACTAATTGTCAGAGAGGTGCAAATTAAAACCTCAATGAGATATCATCTCACACCTCTCAGAATGCCTATCATCAATAAATCAACAAACAATAAGTGTTGGCAAGGATGTGGAGAAAAGGGAACCCTGGGCACTCTTGGGGAATGCAGACTCGTGCAGCCACTGTGGAAAGCAGTATGAAGTTACCTCAAAAAATTAAAACTGGAACTGTGTTATGACCCAGGAATTCCACTTCTGGGGATTTATCCAAAGTTACCCAAAACACTTATTTGAAAGAACATGTGCATCTCAGTATGCACTGAAGCATTATTTACAACTACTGAGTTTTTGCCAAGTGTCCATCGGTAGATGAGTGGATAAAAATGGCTGTGGCACATTACTCAATGGAATACTACATAGCGGTAAAAAAGAAAGAAATTTTACTTTTTGTCACAGTATGAATGAACTTAAAGGATATTATGCTAAGTTAAATAAGCCAATCAGAGAAAGGCAAGTACCATACAATCACATTTATATGTGGAATCTAATGAACAAAATGAAGTAACAAGCAAAATAGAGACAGACTCATAGGCTGACAGATTTTGGGGGTGGGCGTGGGGAGCTAGGTAGGGGGTGGAGGGATTGAACAAAAAAGAGAAAAACTCATGAACATGGACAACACTGAGGTAATTTCTGGGAGTGGGTAGAAGAGGGTAAGAGGGGGTAAATGGTGATGGAGGTGGACTTGACTTGGAGTGGTGAACACAATACAATACACAGATGATGTATTATAGCATTGTACACCTGAAACCTGTATACTTGTGTTAACCAGTGTTACCTTAATAAATTCAATGAAAAAGGAAAAAAACAACAACAAAAAAGATACTCCCTGGAAAACCCAGGTCTACCATTTATCAGCTTTGTAACTATGTGTTAAGTTACTTAATTTCTTTGAGGTGCAGTTTCCTTAAATGCAAAATGAGAATAATAATCCCTTCTGTAGGACATGATTGTTAGACACATTGATGATAAATATGTAAACATATACACATTTTATAGGGCTCACCTCTTAGTAGGCATTCGAGAAATAATACTAGATCCTGTTTTACACCTTCAAAATTTCTTCAGGTAGTTACTATGCAAACATTTTTAGCTGTGCTTGGTTATTCAGGGAAAAAAAGGGAAAAGTAACATAAAGTACACTTAGACTTCACAATACAAATGCTCCTAAAAAGTTTATTTATAAAATAACTGTTTATAAACATGATAGCTCTATCATGTATGTTAAATAACTTTGTTATCTGAAAAACTCTGAGAAAAAGTTACAACCTAATGAGTAAGTAAAGAGGCATTGTGCCTGCAAATTACTCCTAAACCTTTCAGAAAAATGTGTCTATGTGTGCGTAGGGAGATAAAAAATTATAAAGCAAATGTAGTAAAACATTTACATTTAGGGAGTTTTAGTAAAGCACATACATATGAATTCTTTGCAATGTTTTTGCAACTCTAAAAAAATATCTTTTTTTCTTGTATGTACCCTGACTGGGTATTGAACCTGCAACCTTGGAATACCAGCATGACACTCTAATCAACTGAGCTACCCAGCCAAGGCTAAAAAAAATCTTTAAGAATTTTTCCCTTATATACTTTTTGTATAAAATTACATGTTTCATATTTTAGCTTTTCCTAAAGAATATATGGTACATGTCTTTTAAGTATCAACTGAGTCAGGCACAGAAATATTTTCATTTTAGGGTTAGACGATCCAACATTGGCTAAACTATAGGGTTTTTGTTGTTGCTGTTTTTTATCACCAGAGACAAGAGGCTTTCTGAAGCTCTCGGAAAATTAACATTCCCCACCCCGCCCACTGTGAGCCCTTGCAGAAACCCTACAGATTACCTGTCCTGTGGGTTTGTTGCTCTTTGAGTCAAATTCCCTTGGTGGAACAGAGGTTTCACATAAGGCAACAAAGGTCTCCATACACCCTAAAACGCCCACTATGCACTTACTCCCAGCATCTCAAGTGGCAAATGCAAAACACAGCTGGAGGTGAAGTTTGATGAGAAAGTCACTGTTTTGATACTTTTGCTTTTCTTTCCATTTATCTCTTGCTCTCTTAAGCTTATTTGAAAGAAGTCTAAACCCCACATTCCATTGTGTTACTTTCCTACCATTTGCACAGTTTTTAGTGCTCCTGTTTGTTTCCTTTCCCCTTTCCTCAAAAGCAAACTTAGTTTGAAAATTGAATAAGAATTAATAAGAATTAGGATTATTCAATGTTATGAAATACAGAAGGAAAGACAGGGTAAATTTGGTGAAATTGGACAATATTTATAAATTAGAAGGAGTGGCAAAGTAGCAGACAAATGAGAAAGATAAATTACGTCTGTCTCATCGCACCCATTCCTCTTCCGTGTGTTGTGTCTCACCTCTAACAATTATCGCACTCCAGCTCCAAGACAGAGGATTTCCTTGGAGACTGGCTCTGCCCTGCTTCTCATTGCTCCTTTACAGGTCCATATTTAGAAAAACAAAAACACTCAACAGCAACCAAACATTCACAGTGGGCTTCTTGTTCCTCCTCCAGGCCTTATTGCCAGGCAGATTTTTCTCTAGTCTATGGAAACATTTTAGTGTTAATTTGTTCATGGTTTCTATCTCACTCCCTTACTAAGGCACTAAACAGGGAATTAACAGAGATTCATGGAGTGCCATCAGCGACACTTTCCCAAGTGTTAAACGAATATGATAATGGATTGCAGACTAAGTTCTTCAACTAATCTAGTTCACTGGGTGCTACAGAAGATTAGTCATTAGTTTATGTCAAATAAAACGATTCAAATTCTTAACATGTTGATCCCAGACTCAAACCATTATATCAATCCTGAATCCATGAAAACCTCCCTGTTTTTCCATATGCAACTCTATCCTCAACTGCTATTCGATGTGGCTCATTAAGATGTATATATGTTTCATTTTATGGTTTAGACTACAACTTTTGATAGCAATAAATAATATAAATGTATTTACAAGGACACATTAAACCTGTACATCAGGTCAAGCTATTTCGTCTGACTTGGGCTTCTCTAAAAATTCATGTTCTCATCTCTGGAGAATAAAATTCTGAGAGTAAGCTTGCAACCACTTCTGGTCTTCTGAGAGACCTAATCACAGAAAAACACTATGAGCCAAGAACAACTGAGTGTATGTTAATAATAAACTGAATGTAATCAGAAGCTTTCAAAAAAATTTAAGCTCAAAGAATTATATTCAATGTAACTGTATTAATCAGCTCAGGGTGCAACAACAACAACAACAAGATACTATAGATTGGATGGCTTAAACAACAGAAATTTATTTTCTCACAGTTCTGAAGGCTGGAAGTCCAACATCAGGATACCAACACAGTCAGTTCTGTCAGTGACTCCGGTACTGCCTTGCAGATGGCGCCTTCCTCACATGTCAGGGAGAAAGAGAGATTAAACTCCTTGATATCTCTTCTTGTAAGGGCGCCATATTATATATAATTAGCCCTATTATAAGAGCTTTGCTCTCGTGAACTAATCTAAACCTAATCTCCCAAAGGCCCAGTCTCCAAATAATCATCACATAGGGAATTAGGGCTTCAACATTAAATTGAGGAGGAGAGGACCTTACATTTCATAGCCATGAGCGTTAACTGTGTTTGGGCAACCACATTACACTGCTTGACCTTAACGGAACATAAAAGCCCCGTGTCTTTTCACACTGCACTGCTGTACTGCACTGCTGTTAAGCTCTGCACTCTCATCCTTATTTGGGTAGTGGGCCTAGAGTTAATAGTGTAGACTACTATAATAATGAACATTCAAGTTTACATTTTTTGTATATTATTAATTAGTCCAAGATTATCATACACCTCCCAGGTAACGGAATCCTCCTAGCTTTTTATTATCTTCACAGGTAATAAGCTGGTTTTTCATATGTCCCTCTGGGTAACTAAAGTGGTAAATATAAAGGGAAGAGGGGAGAAACCCAGGGCCTACCCATGGAACTTTTCTTACTGTGGGAACTTTTTTTTTTTCTAACTCTATGCATCGATTCTAATCTAACTCTATACTGCGTGGCATTTACTTCACTTCAAATTTCTGTTTATACTGCTCGTATTTTTTCTATGTCTAGATTTATTTACATACTTTATTTCCATAAAATATTTTTGCAAGTAACTTCTGCATATCTTGAATGTGGACTGAACACTTAAGAAGCTCTTCAAAAGTGGTTATTTAATGAATAGTTGAACAGCATTCCCTTACGGAGCAGCTATGGGAGGTTAGATTTTAGTTATGGGAGAAATGACTGGTGTAGAAACTTGGAGTTAGAGTTATAGGGATTCAGGAAGCAGGTCAGAGTTAGAAGAGGGGTATAGCACGACAACTGAAGATCATATAGGGAAGAACATAAGGGGAAGATTCAGAAGAGAAGCAGGGAGGACGAACAGTGTTGGTTCAGTTATACATCCTGGGAAGCATTATGGGTGGGGTGGAAAACAATAAAAACCAGGGACAAATTAAATTGAGTAAAGAAAGTCTGTTAAGAGAAAGACAAACAAATGGTGAAATTAATTTTTCGATATCCAGATTGCAAGTATACAATAGATATGAAATTGTGGTTAACTGTCAGATGTCTCATAGGGTTATTATTCTGAGTAGATTTAAAACTATAGCATGGTAAGGTGGACTCGGAGATCAAGACACACCTGATATCATTGGTTATTATTTCCTCTAAGCCTTCAGAACTGTGTTGATGTAATTTCACTCGTAGCTTGAGCAGCTACCTCTTACTTCAACTATAGTATTTCTATTATTTATTTTTTTAGCTTACTTTTTCCCAATTACGATTTTGTGAGAAAAACAAATTGTGCAACAGAAATGTTTGTAAACCATGGATTCTCTACCAGACAGCCTGCAACCCACTACTCCAGTTCATTCCTTGTGCAGTGCACTTGAGCTCTCTGGCCTCTACCCCAAATAATGTTTAGGTTCATATTGTACACTCTGAAATTCATTAAGATGACTTGCTAAGTAAAGGATCATCTACTTGAAATTTCCACCATTTAACAGAAAAGTACCTGATGGCTCTTTGAAATGAATTTTCCAATTATTAGAAAGGCTCCCTCCAGCTGTCTGCCACAAAACCCTAGGTGGATAGGCGGGGCAGGGGAGGGCAAGGGGGAGTGAGAAATTAGGACAACCGTAATTGAACAACAACTAAAAAAAAACCCAGATACTCTAAGACTTATTTTTATCTTTCCAAAATGTCAATTTATAACAACTACAGACACAGGTAAAACAAACAAACTGATACATTAGAATTGATCTCCAATCATCAAAAACCCATTTTGTTTACAAACTCTAGCAATTGCTCATCCCTATTATCAATCTGATGAGAGTACATAGAGCACAGATTTAAAATGTTACTCCTTTCTTACCTTATATAAATCACTGGGGCTCACTTTCAAAGGTAGGGGCTTGAGGAACCTGGAGTTAGAAAAGAAGCAGGACAGTAACTGAGTCCTTCCCCCTTCAGGGGGAACAATCCACTAGCTCAGTCTCTAGTCACCAAAGGAACATGCTTCTCACCTCTCTCTGTGGACCTATGTTGCCACTTAGGTTTATGGTGACAATATTTTCTGGGTCTCTAGATTTATGCCTGAGACTAAAGTTGCACAGACGGCCATTTACATTTCTTCAGAAGACTTTTTAACTCTGTAGCTCTAACAACTGCTTTTGAGCAAAGGCAAATTAGGTAACTTTGAAGATCAAAGTCTTGCATTTTGTGTTTCTTCCTTACCATTGCTATACCATGTGTAGCTAACACAGCCTGAAGATACAGCATGATATACCATATGTGTTTAAGGGTGAGGAACAAATCAACCTCAAGGAAGTGACAGTCATCTTCAATATACCGATTTGTGTACAACTGTTGACTTTCTCCTTTACTTCAAGAGCCAGGCGGTAGCATCTGACTACTTATTTTCATATTTGAATTTATTTCATTAAAATATAGTATGCTTAGGGTGAGAATTTAAGCTTTTATTATTAAGTATAAGATTAACTACAGCAAATTAACTGTCTAGGGAATAAAATATGATCCAAAGCAAGAAATAAGGAAAGGCAATAAGGCCATCCATCTTCATATTCACAAAGTAGATCAGAATTGTCCTCAAATGATTATGATGTAAATATTTTTAAAAGGATTTTATAGTGATTTGAAGTGTTTAAATAGTAGTAAGACTATTAAAAATGGACATTAATTAAAAATATATCATCTTTTAAATGACCATGACTTAAGCTCAAATTGTAGCAATCTAATTGAATGGGTAGAAATGCAAGGATATGACCCCTAAGTTTAGAAGACCCATAATCTTTTCTTTTCACCTTATAGAGAGCCTATGATTTTGTTCACTGTGATTTACTGATCACAACATTATTAAAATTGAGGAAGAACAAATAGGAAAACATAGATCAAAGGTTTTAAAGATGTTCCTTTTTTATAATTTCACTGAACTTCTAAATATTCATTTATTCATTGAAAGAAACACTTTTTGTTGCCATTCTGTACAAGCTCTCTGTACTCAGTGCATGGGCTATAAAGAAGAACAAGCTGTGGTCTTTGTCCTCAAGTTACCCATGCTTAGATTGGAAGGTTGTCACAAAGAGATTTTCAAAATGCAATGCAGTGAGAACAATGTCAGACAAATGCAAAACCATGACAAAAGCTCAGAGCAAGCTTCGTCTGAGGAAGATAATGAAAGCAAACAGGGGAGTTGGGGAAGGCTTCCTAAAAATCAGGACCTGAACTGAATCTCAAATATTAGCAGGAATTCCACAAAGGCAAGTAGGTTAAGAAGGTAGAATTGGTTTTGAAGGTTAGGGACAGCAGAAGTGTGGGAGGATGGAGCTGACTGGTGCTAGTTATGGGGTTTCTTTTGTGCTACATTACTGAGTTTGATATTTACCCGATTAGAATTAGGAGTCCTTTGAAGGGTTGTACTCCAATTAGTGACGTGATTAAATCTGAGTTTTAAAAAAAAAATCACTGGTGGCAGAATGGAGAGTCAATCATAGCAGGATAGGGCTGGAGGCAGGCAGACAAGTTAGAAATTTATTACATAAGATTATGACAGTTAAATCAAAGCAGTATTATAAAAACAAAGACAAGAGAACCTATTCCAGAAAAATTTAGTTGGGAAATTGGAAAGATTTCACAATATGTAGAGTACAGTGTATAAGAAAAGGGAGGTCTGTAGGGTGTGTGAGGTCTGATTTCTTGTATAGCTTCTGGAGCAAGACCATCAAATAAGAGAATATAAGAGGAAGAGAAACTTATAGGAGGAAACAAATGTGCTCACATTTAGGAATATTGAGATTGAAGTGCCTTATAAGGCATCCAGGTAGGACTATCTAGTTAGCAGATGAATATAGACTAAACTCCAGAGGTCCAGGTTAGAGACATTGATTTGCAAGTCTTTAGTGAGAGGTTAGAGATGACAGGAGAATGGTCAGGTTCTATCAGACAAAACATGATCAGGAAATTAGGGGCTTAAGAAAGACCCATGGTGACTTCCCGCCTTCAAGAGGTGGGCAGAAGAAGTTTCCAGGACAGAACCTGAGAAGTTAACGTCCCTTTATCGAAAGTATCCACTAGGGTTAAAGTGTGTGTTTATTGATAAACTTAACAGCTTGCATTGTCCTTTAAAACAATGGTACTAAGAACTGCAGATATTTAAATTTGTAAACCCCACGAATTGAATGTTTCTTTACCTAAATTTTTATTTCTCAACATAAATTCCAATAAAGTTATTAAAATGGGACTTGGGGCAGTGAACATACAGTACAATATACAGACGATGTATTATACAATTGTACACCTGCAAGAGTAAAAAATACTCTCCTTACAAATAAAAGTCTCCTCTTCCAACACTTATACATTTTATGTTGGAAACACTAAAAATAATTTTTTGAAGAGTGGCAATGAAGATTTGAAAGAAGAACTTTGAAAGTTTGGCTGCAATGGAGCAAAATTAAACAACAGGTTTATTACCAGATGAAGAAAAATAATAAATAACTCCCTGCTTTATTAGTCAGGTGTTAGTTTTATATAAAAGACCATATTGCAAAATTCTATGTCCAAAGACAAGGTGAAGTTTTCCTTTCAAAAATCAACTATATGTTTCTAGTACTTATTATTTTTCCACAGTTAAATCTCTGTTCCTGTCCTTGTCATTTCACATCTGGTATTCCAAAGCTCATTCCTCACCACCTGTCTTAGCTTTCCCTTCAATCTGTCCAAAATCTTATAGTTAAGCCATCATTAAAATATATTTTACCATAATTTTTTCTTCTTTAAAGTTACTTTTCAATGTAATCATTAGATCTTAAATCAACATTTTCTCTGAGCCTTCAGGGACATTCCGGTAACATCTTCTTAGTCTCAAATTAAATAAGTGGACCTAATAACATATATATTTAAATATATACATTTTATTGTAACAAATGATCATTTACTGTGCCTTGCACAGTTAAAACAGAAACAAAAATAGTAACATCTCTTATATGTATAGTTATTGAAATTTTTCTATCTTTGATAGATGTTATTCTCTTTTTTCATTTTTTTAAAATATATTTTATTGATTATGCTATTACAGTTGTCCCATTTCTCCCCCATCATTCCCCTCCACCCTACCCACCCTCTCCCACCCACATTCCCCCCTTCAGTTCATGTCCATGGGTCATAAGTTTTCTAGCTTCTACATTTCCCATACTATTCTTGCCCTCCCCCTGTCTATTTTTTTCCCATTATCTATGCTACTCATTCTCTGTACCTTTTCCCCCTCTCTCCTCCTCCCACGCCCCTGTTGCTAACCCTCCATATGATCTCCATTTCTGTGGTTCTGTTCCTGTTCTAGCTGTTTGCTTAGTTTGCTTTTGTTTTAGGTGTGGTTCTTAATAGCTATGAGTTTGTTGTCTTTTCACTGTCATAGTTTTTCTTATTTGAAGATGGAAGAAACTGAGACCCAGAGAGTTTGAGGGTCTTATTACACAAACTCACATAAGGTCAAAATAAATTCCAGAAAACAGTTTTCTCAACTACTTATCCAATGCTTTCTCTGTAACCATAAAATATATGCTTAACACTGCCTGTTATTAATGCCAGTAAGAAAGGGGGCCAACATTACTGTTTGTCTATAGTATAACTAGCACTGAGCTGAATAAATTAGACAATAATTTCCCTTAATCTTTTCAACACCCCATCATTTCTTTTGAAGGACTAGGACATAGACAATATAAGGGCTATTAATATTAGTCATTATAGAAGTAATAAAGAAAGTAGTATAATTCATTTCATAAGTAATAGTGGAATAATTTGAAACCATGTTTCTTAACCCAGAGTCTGAGCTTTTTCCATCTAACTGCACTATCTCACACTATAAAAAGCTCCAAGTCTATCTCTATCTGTTACGCTTACACAATAGATTTTAATTGAGTGGCCCTTGTGTCACAGTTTCAGACAGGGCTATTGTTACAGAAAGAAAAATGACAGGCTATCAGTCTCCGAGGAAACAAACAAGTAAACATTGCAGGAAATACAGATTTTTCTTTGCTAATAATGGAGGAGGAGTAGAAATAAAAGAAGTTTTGTTAAAAATATTTATAAGGATAACACAAATGTAAAAGTCAGTGATTGCCCCATAAAAAAAAAACTCTCAAACCAGTGATTCTCAAGTCTTTTGTTATGCCTTAGGCCATGTTATTAAGACCATGGGTAACTTATATGTCTCCAAGACACTAAGGACAAACTGTAATCCATGTAACAAACAATTGGTGGAAGAGGGAGACTAATCATGAAATTAAATAAATAATAATATGTATCAAAGTCAGGAAGTATTGTCCTTTTTTTTTCTTGTTGCTATATGCACTTTTATTTTTTTAATATATTTTATTGATTATGCCACCACAGCCATCCCACTTCTCCCCCATCACTCCCCTCCACCCCGCACACCCGCCCACCCACACTCCCCCCCAGTCCATGTTCATGTGTCATAAGTTCTTTAGCTTCTACACTTCCCACACCACTCCCGCCCTCCCCGTCCACTCTCCACCCACCGTTTATGCCACCTATTCTCTGTTCTCTGTACTCCTCCCCCTCCCCCACGCCCCTGTTGCCAACCCTCCATAAGATCCCCACCTCTGCAGCCCTGTCCCCGCTCCAGCCGTCCGCCCAGCCTGCCCTTGTTCTAGGTGTGGTTCCCAATAGCTGTGAGTCTGCTGTCCTTTCACTGTCACACTTTTGATCCTCTTTTCCTAGATAAGTCCCCTCAACACCTCACATAATAAGGCCTTGGTGATGATGAACGCCCCCAACCTGACCCTATCTGAGAAGCACTCCATCCTCCCCTCCATTCTAAACAACAGCCCTGCTGGACAGAGCAATTTTGGATGTAGGTCCCTGCCCTTCAAGACTTCAAACATTTCCCTCCAGCCCCTTCTTGCCTGTAAGGTCCCCCCTGAGAAATCAGCTGACAGTCCTATGGGAAGTCCCTCGCAGGTGACCATCCCCCCATCCCTTGCTGCTTCCAGAATTCTCTCCTTCATTTTAATCTTGGCCAGTGTAACCATGATGCGCCTTGGTGTGTTCTTCCCTGGGTCCAACCCCTCTGGGACTCTCCGAGCTTCCCAGACATCCTGGCAGTCCATTTCCTCCACCAGATTGGGGAAGTTCTCCTTCATTATTTGGTCAAACAAGCCTTCCACTTGTTGCTGTTCTTCTTCCCCTTCTGGGACCCCTATAATTCGGACATTGGGACGTTTAACGATGTCCCGGAGGTTCCCAAGCCTCCCCTCATCTTCTTGAATTCTTGTGTCTTCCTTGTTTTCTGTTTGGTTGTTAGTTTCTTCCTTCTGGTCCACTCCATTGATCTGAGTCCCAGTTTTCCTCCCATCCCCATTGGTTCCCCATGCGTCTCCCTTCACCTCACGTATTGTAGCCTGCATTTTTTCATTTAATTTGTGAGCAAAATCAACCAATTCTGTGAGCATCCTGATCACCAGTGCCCTAAACTGTGCATCCGATAGGTTGGCCATCTCCCCACAGCTTAGAGGAATTGGCTCTGGGAATTTCATTTGTTCTCCGGCCTGAGCCATTTTTGGTGGTTTTTTTGTTTTGTTTTGTTTTGGTTTGGTTTGGTTTTAGTCTGGTCGGGGCTGTTACGTAGGAATGGGTGGAGCCTTAGGTGTTCCTCAGGGTGGGGCAGCCCAGTCGCTGGGTTGTGATGCTATAGGTGGGGGCGGGTCCGAGAGGGAACAATGGCACCCGCTCCGCTCTCCCCTGGATTCAGTCCCCTCTGCCACTTCCCCTTTGCCTTGACCATCTGTGTGCGTGAATATGGGACCACCCAGTCAGCCAGCCACCTTGTACGGCCTCACTGGGTCTGCACAGTTGCCCCCCTGTGCCCGGGGACCGCCAGCCACTGCCTGTGCACCTGCCTGGGAACTGCCAGCCGCTGCTGCTTGCATTCCCGGGTCCGCACCTCCACTTTTTCCTGCCGAGACTCTGCCCCTCTTACCGGTCTGGATGAATGGTTGTCGGACTTCCGTACAGTTCAATTTTCTATCAGTTCTGATTGTTTTCTTGTTTCTAAATATTTGCTGTCCTTAATTTTGGTTGTGAGAGGAGACACAGTGTGTCCGCCTATGCCTCCATCTTGGCCGGAAGAAGCAGTATTGTCCTTTAAGGGATAAAATATACTGACTGGGTTTGGTGAAAACTTTAAATGCACAATTGATAAGGTAATTTGCAAGTATGACGGTTTAGTAAATGGTCATTAATTATAGCAGTGAGAAAGAAGGAGGTCTTGTACTCTTGTAAATGAATACTGAAATCTCAAATAAAATAAAAACAGAGAGCAGAATTATGCTTTGTATGAAATATCTACTAGCCATCCATCATTTAATCAGTGTAATAAAATTATACAGCTCAAATATCATTTTCTACCACTGTTGACTCTCCTACTGCTAAATTAATTCCATATTTCTAAGGTACATGAATTTAACAAACAGGATCCCATAAAAGTCATCGTATTGTTCTTAAGAAATGCAATTATCAGTAAATGTTTTAGGAACCTACTATGAGCCAGGCACGTAATGGAAGTTTCCTTGACAAATGGACACAATTTTGGAAAGATTGGCCTCCCTGAATACAGAAACTATATCCTATTCATTCTGCATTACTTTCATACAGATTAAATAAAGTCACATTTGTAACAGGTTTAGATGGATATTTATCAAGTATGGATTTAAGGAATCTTATTCTTGATAAATTAAAAATCTATTTGAAACATATGGGTTCATTATTTCAATCCAAACTCATGTTTTTCAAGTCTAAATGAATTGGTTTTGAAACATGAATTTAGAAAGGCAAAAAGACTAATCAAAGAGGCTCCTAAGACTTCTTGCCCCTGGAGAAACATATGGATGTTATTTAAAATCAATTCAGAAAAAAAGACAGGTTGAAACTTCTTATTTAAATCAAAGCTTGTCTTTGCAGTTGTACACACTCACTGCATGATGATTAGAAGATGCGCATCAGATGGAGTTCACTTTAGCAATCAACACAAGCTGACTCTGGCTGATGTAAGCAAATAAAAATAATTTTAAAAAAATGCCGGGGGCCCCAGATTTGAATTACTAGGAAGACCAGAGAGGAGAGAGAATCAAGTAGCAACAACAAAGCCAGCACTACTGCCAAAATCCAACCAACGACACCACTTATTTCTTGGTCACACACCTCACCTTCCCAGATAACTGGCACTAGACCCAGGGTGACACCACTTCCCACTCGCTCGCACTCCAAGGAGTTTTCTACTGTGTTTCCTGACACCATTTGTTTTTTATTTAAGGTCCAAGGTAAGTGGTTTGATTGGCTGAGCCTAGATCACAATATATGGCAATACACACTATGTAGAAAGTTTTAAAAATAAATATTAACAACAAGGTGATATTAATGTTTGACACTATATATTTTGTCATACAGTTTTTGCCTCTTATTCTGGCTTTGCCAAATCCTTCCATTTCTATATTATTTCATAAGTCTATAAGGTGTATCTTCACATAGAATTTAAAGTCACATCTCTATCATTTAGGACTTGAATATATCTGTATTAGATATAATTAGGTTCCTTTGTACTGAACAGAAAACCCCCAAAACAGCACTGATTTAAGCAAGAAAATTTTCCTATTCCTCGCAAAATGATTTTGGAAATCAGCTGCCCAGGACTGGTGTGGTGACTCTATAATTAGAATAAAATCAACGCCTTTTTCTTCCATTACACCATCAGCAGCTCATCCTGGTCCAAAATGGCTGCCACAGCTCCAACAATCACATCTGTGTTGCAGGCCAGCAAGTGAAAAAGTGGAAGGACCACAATGATGTTGACCTCTTCCCATGTAAGGAACTGTCTTGGAAATCACACACAAAAAGTCTGCTTACATCTTATTGGCCACAATTTAGTCACCTGTTTGTATCCAGCTTCTAAAGAATTACATCTTTAACTTGGACGGACAGTAATGTGCCCAGCTTAAAAATCGAGAGTCAGAGAGTAATGAAGATGGGGTGAGTAGCTAATGGGAAAAGTGGGGGTGTGAATAGCACTGCTTCAAACAATTCTTTTTACTGTTCTCTCAGTATTCCATATGCAGTCTTTTTATCTCATGAATAGAATTGACTAAATAAACAAGCATTTTCTGGAATGCACACAATTCTTTAAAAGCCTTTGTATTTCCTATCCATTATTTACCTCCCCATGTACTGTTTTCTGCTCTCCAAAAATAAAACTATATTGCTTTAGGGAATTTTTCTTTCCTCAGTTTCAGCCATGTGGTTTTCTATGCTCTGCCCTTAATTTCAGGGCTCAATATAGCCCATCATCCTGGTCCTAATATTTGAGTCAGTAACTGGTATTTTATTGGGACTAATTTCATTTAATAAAACAGGAAATTTGGGGGTAGAAGTTTCTGGGGGGAAATCAGCCAAGTGACAAATAATTTTTGGATATATACAATATACCAACTATTGTTCTAGGTACTTAGAATAGAGCAGGGCATTGATTCTTGTGCAGACAACAACAACAAGTAACAAAAAGGAAGAAAGAAAGAAACTATTCCAGATAGTTCAAGCAGAAAGGCATTTACTACAGGGTAATTACAAAAGCATTGGAGAGCTGAAGGATTTGACACTAAGTTTCAGCCTTTAGAAATGTTTCAACGAATACCATAAAACAACAGACCTAATACAGCAGGTGCCTTCCCTGCTAGCAGGAAGCCAAGTAATCAAGGAGCTGCTGGTCACCTACTGGCTCCTGCATCACTGTTTTATCCAAGATCCAGGCACCAGGGAACCAGCTATTGGCCCCCAAATTGTATCACCTCACTACAGTTCATGCCCCATATCCAGCCTCTTGACACTCATAAGACAAAGATTGGACACTCAGAACTCCAATAATAATGATGCAGAAAAAGCAAATAAGCAATTAAACCTTCACAACTGTGCTTACTGCAGAACTAGCTAACTTAACAAAGTGGAAAGTTAATTCTTTCCACTTTGCAAATCTTACATTGGTGGCTTTGTGGTAGAAATATATCTTCTGAAATGGAGTCTAGAAACTGTCTTAAACATCGCAGTCTCAAAAATGAAGTATATTACACCGGAATTGAAATGAAGCTTTTGCATACAGTTTGCAACATCTGTCACAAGCAGCCAACAAGATAGATGGAATCTCTGTCTTCTGTGATATTTAACTGAGGAGCTTTTGTTCTCTCTTCCCTGGGTGTGTTCAACTGCAGGTTACACACTGCATAATGAGTCTTTGGTCAACGGCAGTCCGCATACACAACATTGGTCTCACAAGATTAAAATGGAGCTGAAAAGTTGCTATCACTTAATGACGATGTCATAGCTGTGATAATGTCATGGCTGCCATAAAGGTCATAGCTGTCATAAAAGGCAGCGTGCAATGCATTGTGCCTGTGTTTGTAGTAATTCTGTTGTGAACAAACCTACTGTGCTACCAGTTGTATAAAACTATAGCACATATAATCATGTACAGTACATAGTACGTGACAATAATAATGAATGAGTGTTATTGGTTTATGTGTTTATTGAACTATGCTTTTTATTACTATTTTAGAGTATACTCTTCCTACTCATAAAAATGTTCGCTGTAATACACTAAGCTGTGATACACTGGCAGCAACTTCATACATCTCATATTTACCGCATATCTTGATTGCATCATTTCTTCTGTGCTTTATTTAATCTGGTGTTCTTTTGTACAGTAACATGTTGTAGGGGCTTACAGCCTAAGAGTAACAGGTTGTGCCTTATTGCCTAGTGTGTAGTAGGCTGTGCCACTAGGTTTGTGTAAGAGCACGCTGTGATGTCTGCACAAAGGCAAGTCGCCTAATGGCACATTTCTCAGAACACAGCCCAGCCATCAAGTAGCGCATGACCAACTGAACAATGAGGTGAAGTGGCCTTTGTAAGTAAGCAAACAGAAATATAAGCCTGTAAATGCCTCAAGGTTACTCAATAGGAACTCTAAGGACAACCAATCACTAACAGCCAACTATGCGTTAAGCCATAGCCATTCAATCATTTTCTTTCCTTCCTGTGGTCTTTCCTCTATAAGTCTCTCCCTGAGCTCCTATCAGAGGAGTGTTCCTAACAATTTCTGGTTTGGCACTGCCCAATCAATTTGTGCTTAAATAAACTCTTAAAATTCTTAATATGCTTCAGTTTGCCCTTTTAACAGGAGCAACCAAAATGGGTCTTCTTTCTGGATAAAGTGATGAGTGTAGGTGAGGCTATAACTTCTCTCAGCCATTTAACCATCCTGAAGGAAGAGAGCCTGAAAAGGATGCTAATCAATGGGGCAGAGTAGAACCAAGGGATTCATAGAGAAATATGTGGATGGAGCTCTGATGGCCCCATGAACCTCTAAACTGAGCAATGTCCGAATCCTGTTTTCCTTGAACTTCTCTGTTAGCTCAGCCAAAATATCTTCTTTTGGGGTCAGCCACTTTGATTTGGTTTTTTCATCTTTGCAACTAACTGATCCTTCTTTACATAGAGTGTAGAACCAGAAAAGGGCTATTGAAGGAGATTTGAGTTAACATACAGAATTGGCTCAGTGAAGTAGAGAGAAAAGGAGTGAGGACTTAGTTACCTGGAGCTAACAAACTGGCAACATTCGTTACGTAGCATGAAAACTCTTTGTTAAACAGTAGTGGTTGTGACTTTAGGTTCAGACTTTGTGCCTGTGGAAGTTGAAGCATTAAAGCATTTAGTAGAACATTTTCAAGATATTAGCCTTTTTTTTTGCCAATATATATCAACTATTTACCATACACCATGCATATTCTAACAATTTATTTGTAAGAACTTATTTGCCTCTCAAAATAACTGAAACAGGTATAATCATCTCCATTTTACTGATGAGGAAACCGAAGCACTCTTCTCTAAGCACCAAAGGAAAAGAGAATAATCTGAGCCAAAAAAGGAAGAATATTCACTTTTCCCAGAATGATCCTTTTGGTCTTTTGTGAGCAACCTGAGTTGAATGGAACTTGAGTTTGCGCAGGTGGAAAAAAACTGAAGTACACCCTGTTAAAATTGGTTGCAAGAAAAATCATGGGGAAGAGATCTCCCTTTGTATTTGAGGGGGATTTGATCTGGGATGCCCCACAGATCCCCAAATCAGTGGGTGTTCGTGCCCCATAAATACAATAGCATAGGAAATTTATACACTTGGCAGGCCCTCCTTATCCAAGGAGGTTGGTTGAGTCCAGATGAAAACTTTGTGGGTACAAAAAGCTGACCATATTAGCAAGTGAAAAAATTGAGGGCCTGAGACAAGTATACCCAAGGCACTGCCCAAGTATACTCTGGTGCATTCACTACATGAAAAGGGGACCATCCCTCTTATTGCAAGGATGTAGATGAGTGACATCCCCACGCTCACCCCACTGGCCTAGTGCCCTGAACTGCTCCCAAGAAGAGAACAAGCCAGAGGTCATTGTACCAATACCAACACCTACTTCTGGGAAACAAATTTCTCAGGCCTGGTTATGAATTCAAAGATGATGATCTAATAACATCTCTGGTTTTGTTTACTATCCCTTGAAGTTTAATAAAAGGAGTTTAAATTCTGCTTAAAATTCGATTACAGTATTAAGGAAATAGTTTGAGGGCAAAAGCCTTCAAATAATTAGTGAAGAATTAAGAGTGCTGATAGCTCTACCCCAAGGCATTTCTCAGGCCCCACACCAAGAGAAAGAGTGCTGCATGGAGCCCAAAGGTAAAGTCCATTCTAATTCCTCTCCAAGATGTGATTACCATGATAACGGGAGATAGCTGGGGGGTAGGGGGTGAACAGGCAGATAGGCTTGATTAAAAACTTACTCTACTCCCAGGTTAAGTCTGTGTTATTCTGGTCCAGCAAGAAATATGTGTGACAGACCATTCATTAAAACAAGTGTTCCTCCTTACCCATGGGGGTACATTCCAACACCCCCAAGTGGATGCCTGAAACTGTGAATAATGCACAATCCTATGTATACTAGGATTTTTTCTATACATACATAGGTATAACAACATTTAACTTAAAAATTAGACACAGTAAGAGATTGACAACAATAACTAATAATAAAATGGAACAGCTGTAAAAATACACTGTAATAAAAGTTATGTAAATATGATCTCTTTCAAAATATCATATTGTACTGTACTCACATTTTTGTGATTATTTAAGATAATAAGTTGCCTTATTAAGTCAAAAACTTTCACCTTACACTTAAAGGAAGTACTTTGTGGCTTCTCTTCGGCATATCCAGATTGCCAGTATCATTAACACCTGTGATTTGGGGACATTATTAAGTAAAATAAGAGTTACTGAAACACAAGCACTGTGATACCTCAGTAATCGATCTGGTAACCATAAAAGGTGCTAGGTGACTAATGGGCAGGAGGTGCACATGCCCTGGACAGAGGGATGCTGCACATCCTGGGTGGGACAGAGCATGACAATACAGCATTTAAAACTTGAATTGTTTATTTCTGGAATTTCCCATTTTATATATTTGAATTGTGGGTTGACCACAGGTAACTGAAACTGCAAAAAGTGAAGATGCAGATAAGGGAGGACTACCGTATATATTTTTATTTGTTATTATTTGTCAGATTATCACATAACGGGATGCTAGATCTGGACACAGCCGGAGTATGGCTCACTCCTCAGAGCAAAGGTCAGCAAACTGCAGCATGTGCACCAAGCCTTCCCACCCCACCTACTGCATGTGTAAATAAAATTGTATGGAAACACAGACACACCCCTTTGTCTATGAACAGTCTGTGGGCTGTTTTCATACTGCACTTCAACAACTAACAGAGTTAAGTAACTGCCACAGAAACAGTATGACTCACAAAGCATGAAGTATTTAAGATCTGGCACTTAAAAAACAATATTTGTCCACCCCTAAACCAAAGAATCCTAGTTCTGGACCTGGATGGAGCAATGTGATTGTTTCAGGAGTAGCGCAACTGCTCACGCTTTCTAGGATTCCCTAGAAGGACTCGCAAGACCTGGAAACAGTATTACTCGGGTTAATGTTTATCTCAAAAAAAGGGTAAAGAATAGGATCAGCAAGTGGAAAAGACACAATGAGTGGAGTTTGCCAGCAAGTAGGCACAGGTTTCTATGGTCCTCCAGAGAAGTCACACAGGTTGTATTGTTCCTCCAACAGTGAGCAGTAGCCCAATGAGTCTCAAAGTGGAGACCGTTGCAGGAGGCTGGTTAGGTAGGCGTATTCACCTGCATGGCCAGCCATGATTTCCAAAACTCCGGACCCTCAGAAGGAAACCAGTGGCCATCAGAAATCACAGTGTTTGCACAAGTTATATTGACAAGTTGGTGTAGCATTGTTGGTGCCCCCAGTATACAAACAACCTTATTAGTTTGCAACAGAGGAAACAGTCCAAGGGGCATGTACGTTCCCAGTCACATAGCAGGTCCTCCTGAAGACATGCTAGTGTTGAACATCTGGCCTGCTGTGTTAATTCTTTCCCACTCAAGGATGCAGGTTCAGGTGGTCTCCTTGGAGGGGAGATAGGACAAGTTCATGTGAAATAGGCCTCAACATACCTTTAATAGTATGTTGAACACTGCATATAGATACAATATAGTTCATTGGTAACAAACAGATGCTTGCCTCCTTAGCATCTGACCTCTGAAACAGTACCTGGATTTATTTTGGAGAACCACCTCTAAGCCAGAAATTATTTGCAAGATAGACCAACCCTCTGTTACTGTGTTAGATCCTAACACCTTATCCCATTTTTCTGGCCACAATGATTGTTTCAGAGACTACTTTGTGATCAAGTTTATGTCAAGAAGAGCCTTTTATGGGAGGTTACTAGGTAAGAAAGTTTTCTACTTTTCTGTGGGAGCTATTTTAAAAAATGCTATTTTCTCTTCATTTAGTGTGCACTAATGCAGCCTGGATGTCTGACAGTCACTATTTCTATCATTAATACAACTGTGTGATGTCCAAGCTCAAAAGTAAATAATAGTAAAGCTATTTGCTGTTATTACAATAGTAAATAATAAATGTAATAGTACACACACACACACACACACACACACACACACACTCCAGTTTAAGCCAATCTGAGCTGGGATCTTTGTCACTAACAATAAACATTCCGGACTGATAAAGTACCATCACTCCTCTTTCACAAGTCAGAAAAAAGTTAAATAAGTTGCCTATAGTCGCAGTTACAATGATAACAGAGCCAGTATTCAGGAGCAGTTCTCTTTGTGTCCAAAACTGACACATTGTTCTCCTAATTCATGCAGCCACTAGAGCAGACTTTCTGTTGATTTCATCCTGCTTCCCCCACCAAAATCAGCTGTGTATTCCAGACCTACCATACCTTCAGTTACCACATGGGAATCTGTTTTAGCATCATTAATTCTGTAGCTATTTCATTCTTGCAAGTTGGGAATGAATATTTGAGCTTTTTTAGTGTGAAAATAGAGTGGACACAGTTCTTTGGCTTTGTATTCTCTTCCTTAACTACTTTATGTATTATGTTACATTTTCTCCTAAATACTTATGAAGTGAAATAGATACTTTATTATTCTGGGATACCTGAAAAACTTCAGATTTTAGGTTCAAAAGTTAGATCTGAATAAAAACAGTTAGTTGCATGTAACTTCTAGTAAAAATCATCTCAAATGATTTACTAGGCTATTCTATAATTGTATTTACCCAATATTCAAGTTTATGTATAATCTCATATTCACACAGGAAAAAAAACTACTATGTACGTCCCCAGGAAAAAAAAAAGGTGAAGTATAACTGTGGGGGAAAAAATCTTTTCAAATATTCTCATACTGTGAGCCTATTATAAGTGCAAAAAGATTAAAGGTATAGTATAAAGGTGTGTATTTAAATGACTACAAATAACCATTTAACTGGAGCTGCCTAGGGTACATCAGTAGCCCCTAAATGATCAAAGGCTAGTGCTGCAGGCAAGGTCCAAAACCACCTGCTTATACAAAGTACTTTAGATGACAGGGCTGATATTATGCACGTATATTGATACTCCTTGAAATGATTTAAAAAATATTTTAAGTATCTATCCAAAAATGACAGAAGGCAAACAGATTGAGAGTTGAGTTTGTAATTGTGCTACCAACTCATCCTTTGCCTTGTGTACAAAGGTGATTAATTTCTTAGTTTTTTCATAAATTTCCTATCCTGTTATTGTTATCTACAGCAAAAAAGAAGTCCTGCTGTATTGGAATTTAAATGGGCATCCTTTCACTCACCCCATACAATCCCAAGAAAAATTGTGAAATAAGATAGCTTTGTTCCTTAAGTCCACTTTAACTCTTACCGTTGTATAAAAGGTACAAATAATAGTATAAACTAGTTACACTATTATTTTACATGTTTAATGCCACCACAGGAAGAAATACATATTACAGCTGACTTAATAATCCACATATATGTGTAACTAGGTAGATAATAACTTGTTTTAATTATATATCTTAGTATATATTTCATATATTATATAATTATCTATTACATATGTAATACCTTATATATTATTAAATACATATTACATATGTTATATAATTGAAGCCAAAGTTATATATAACAATTCTCAGTTGTGTATTATGCAATACACTGTGACTTTTTCAATTCTGTTCTGTCCTTTTTCATCTTTATTAAATGCCCATCACAACTTGACTTATCAAATTGATTTCAAACCTGTTAATGGGTTATGACTCAAAAATTAAAAAGCAATAGTTTACATTAAGAAATAAATATCCATCAATGGCCCAAATTTCTATTTCTTTAAGTTACATGGCAACAAGGATAAGAACCAATGAAAGAGGCTTCGTAGTAGAATACCAGACATCAGAAGGACAAAGGAATACTTACTTGAATGTTTTCCCTGCATTTTGGAGATTCTTCCACTAAGACAGTTTTTTCTACTTGCAAAGCTCAGAGTAAGACCACACGTATCCCAGCCTCCTTTTCAGTTAGGTGTGACCAGGATGGAATTAATGTTAGCCATTTCCAGGCCTGTTATAGGTCTTCTCGTGAATGGTCCTCATCCTTAACCCCTTGACATGAGGCAGATCAGCAGAATGGTCTTAAAAGCCAAAAACTGAAAATGGAAAAACCACAAGCTGAAATAAGCCTGGATACCTTAATCACTGTTCTCTGTATTTAAATGTGTATTTCATCTATTTCTTATGATTTTTGATGCATTTGGATATATATTCATATAGCTTTCTCTTTTCTATGATTTTTCTTTGCTTATTTTTCTTTTTCCTGCCTTAGATTAATCTAAATTTCTTTATTCTCTTCTATTGATTTGGAAAATATACTTATTTCTATTCTTGAGTGGGTTGCACTAAAAATGTTAACAAATATAACTGACCTGAAGTTAACCAACATCACTGCCAAGGTCCTGACTTCTCTACTTGTTTTGCTTCTGGTGGGAGTTCATTTTCTTTTTAGTACTTATTTTACAGAAATTCAATATGCAGTAAATTGCTTAGTGTTTGGTATATCTTTATTTCATTTCTCTCTTACATGACAGCTTTGCAGGGTAAATACTTTCATAATAACAGTTATTTTCTCTATATATTTTAAATTAACTACCCCCTTGTGTTTTCATGGTAATCTTTGTTCTCCTAGAAATTTACATTCAATCTCAGATTATTTTTATAGGTAAGTCATCTGTTCTTTCTATTGGCCCTTACAATTTTCTGTTGTCTTTGTTTTTTTTCTCAAATTTCTGATCATACACAGCTTCTTTATCCGGGGACCCCTGAGTTTTAATAATTCATGGCAATTCTCAGATATCTCTGAGTATTGACTCTCTCCATTTTCTATGCTCTTCTGGTAAGCCTATTAGACATATGTTGAAATTTATTGTTCTGCCCATGGTTGCTTAATCTCTTTTTCGTATTTTCCATCTCTTAATCACATTTTTTGCTATGTTCCTAAGGATTTACTCAATCTGTCTTTCAGCTCACTAACAGACTCTCGGAGTAATCTAGTATCTATTTAAACTACATATTGCATTTCTAAAATTTTTCCATTTTGCTGGTTATTTGTTTATAGTGTTGTTCTGTTATTTCATTGTGGTTATTGTGTGTGGGTTACATGTTCTTATATGTTTTATAATTTAAACATACAATTTATACTACCCTTTTTTTAAAAGGATTATTTTATTCTCATTTGAGTTAGAGGGGAGGGAGGAAACAGAGAAACATTAATGTGAGAGAGCAACAATGATTGGCTGCCTCCTGCACACTCCTCAGCCAGGGATTAAGCCCAAAACCTGGGCATGTGCCTTGACTGGGGATCAAACCAGCAACCTTTTGGTTATGGGATGGACACTCCAACCAACTAAGCCATACCAGCCAGGACTCTACTTACCATTTTACATTTTTCTAGTGTTACAAGTTCTTAGTCTTGAGAAAAATTTAATTCCTGTTTAGTATGTCTGCTTACTGTTTCTCCTGTGGAATATTCCCCAATGTACTTTATAAACTTTTTGTGTGAGATTGTCTGCAATAAGTCTTTGTGTTTTCTTTCATTTTTGCTGCTGCTGTTTCTGTGGGGCGGTGGGAAGTACTCTGCTCTGATTGGGAAAGTGTCCCCTAAGGAGACATCCTGCATTTGCTTTCACCGAATGTCCAGGAGCTTCACAAGCAGGGAGCCAGTATTTTATTAATTTCACAGTTTATATTTGAATATGCCTTTGCATTGTTCAAGATTTTGGCTCTTTCACTATTTTTTTTTTTAGTTTGGGGGAGATTTTTTTTTCCCCGATCACACTCCCCAATAGAAACAAGCTTCAGAAAGATACAATTTTCTAGTCCCCATTTCACAGAGTATTTTCAAACTTTCACTAAATTTGGTTTAAGTTCATAATCTTGCATGGTCCCTGGGCCATATCACCCACTCCATCAATGGCTTCAATAGCCCATTAGCTGTCAAAGCAGTCATCTCCATCTACTACATCCTCATCCCTAACCTTTTGCCCAGCTTTTACAGCATCAATTTGGACTTTTACTGCTTTGCTTTCAGATTTTTGGTTGTTATCTTTCCCCTTGCTAGGCAGGAATTTCTCTTCTGTTCTTTTAAATTTGAAAGGAGACTTCCAGCCAAGGTGGAGGCATAGGTAGGCATGCTTTACCTCCTCGCACAACCATAAGAAGGATCTCAGTTAATCTCAGAACAAAAATACAATCAGAACTGCCAGAAAATCAAACTGTATGGAAGTCCGATACCAAGGATTCAAAGAAGAAATATTCATCCAGGCTCCTAGGAGGGGTGGAGCCAGGGAACTGGGGTGGAGAGGATCTAGTGTGGCAGCAGTGGAGGATTGGGAAGTCCCACATTCACCTGTGTGGATAAAGATGAGGGGAACACTTGGGGAGACAGCCATTCTAGCCCTGGGCCAGTTTGTGCAGCCCAGGATTCCAGCACCAGGAAAACAAATCCTCATAGCATCTGGCTATAGAAACTACTGGGGGTTGGGATAGTGTAAGAAATTGCTAGTCCCTCAGGAGAGTCCATTTATAGGAATTGCATAGCTATGGAATGTATGCAATCAAACCACTCTGGGATTCAGCACCAGGGCAGAAGCTAGAAGGGTGCCAGTTGCAGATGGAAAGTAGAGGGCAGTGTCTGGAAATGGGGTGAAGGCCTAACAAGTGGCATTATTCCCTCTCAGATCCCTCCCCCACATACAGCACCACAAAGCAATGAAGCAGATTGGCCCACCCTGAAAATATCTAAGGCTTCACCCCTTATAATGTGACAGGGGCACCAAGAGGAGTCAAAGCAGCTCTATTCAATACACAGAAGCAAATACAGGGAGCCTGCCAAATTGAGAAGACAAAGAAATATGGCTGAAATGAAAGAACAAATCAAAACTGAAGAAAAACAACTAAGCAAAATGGAGACAGACAACCTATGAGATGCAGAATTCAGAACACTGGTGATAAGAAGGTTTAAAGATCTCATTGAGTACAGCAAATGCCTAGGCAAAGAAATGAAGGCTATACAAAGGGAAATGAAAAAAATCCACAGAGAACCAACAGTGAAGAGAAGAAAGCCAGGGTTCAAATTGATGATTTGGAACATAAGGAAAAAATAAACAATCAGGACAAAATGAAAAACAAGAATTCAAAAAAAAAAAGGAAGAGAGATTAAGAAGATTATGAGACCCCTCCAAACATGCTAACATCTGAATCATAAGGATACCAAAAAGAGAAGAGGAAGAACAAGAAATTGAAAACTTATTCGAAAAAATAAAGGAAGAAAAGTTCCCCAATTTGGTAAAAGGAATAGATATACAAATCCAGGGAGCACAGAGAATCCCAAACAAGTTGGACCCAAAGAGGACCACACCAAGACACATCACAGTTAAAATGCCAAAGTTTAAAGTTCAAGAGAGAATCTAAAAAGCAGCAAGAGAAAAGCAGAGAGTTACCTACAAAGAAGTTCCCATAAGACTATCGCCTGATTTCTCAAAAGAAACTTTGCAGGGAAGAAGAGACAGGCAAGAGTATTCAAACTGATGAAAAGCAAGGGCCTACAACCAAGATTACTTCAACAAAGCTATCATTTAGAATGGAAGGGCAGATAAGTTTCCTCCCAGATAAGGTCAGTTTAAAGGAGTTCATCATCATCAAGCCCTTATTATAGGAAATGTTAAAGGGACTGATTAAAAAAAAAAGATCAAAACTATGAACAGTAAAATGACAACAAGCCCACAACTATCAATAACTGAATCAATAGCTGAATCACAACTATCAATAACTAAAAACACAAACACGAAAACAAAAAAACCAAGCCAACAACTAGAACAGGAACAGAATCTTAGAAATGGAGATCATGTGGAGGGTTATCAGTGGGGAGAGGGACAGGGGAGAATGGGGGGATAAGGTATTGGAATTAAGAAACATAATTAGTAGATAGAAAATAGACAGGGGGATGTTAAGAATAGGATTGGAAGTGGAGAAATCAAAGAACTTATATGCATGACCCATGGACATGAACTAAAGGGAGGGCAGTGCAGGGTAGAAGGAATGGGTGTACCTGGTGGAGGAGGTCAAAGGGGGAAAATTAGGACAACTGTAATAGCATAATCAATAAAATACATTTTTAATTAAAAAATAAAGACACAAAATGTAAAGCACCAAAAATATTATATTGAATGAAAGAAAATAAATATGAAAGAGTTTATATATGAATCATATGAAGTCGAAAATAGGCAAAACTAATTTAGTCTGATAGAAAACACAACAGAGGTTGCCTCTGCGTGTGGAAACGGGCTAGGGGCAACAATTTAGGAACTTACTGGAATGATGAAAATATTCTATTTCTTGCCTGGAAAGCTGGGGTTACACTAGCATGCGTATTTGACAGAATGTATTAAATTATCCAATTAACATACTGTTTGTAAATTTTAGCTATGGTTTAAAAAACATTAAATATGTGGGTAATAAAAATTCAGGACAGATATTTTATAATTTTATCAACAAGGAGAAGCAAATTGCATTACTCCAATACAGTTTTTCTGGAGTTCAACTTGGCCAAAGGACTAGTCTGAATTTTTCCTAGAAGTTTTATCGAGCTTTGAAGTTCTGAATTTTTTCTATGCCTTCTACAAGACAGCACAAAACTTTCTATTTTTGCAGATAGTAAAAAAGTAACACTAAAAGAATTATATAACCACACAGCTATTTCACTCTTCCAAGTAAATGCCATTAAATACAATTCTTATATTGCTAATGCTTCAGGCTTCCTCTTAGTAGCTAAAATCAAGATTTTTTTTTTCACCATCAACTCTAAAGATTATGAAGGTGAACTAAGAGGCAGTTCTGTTGCTGATGTTTAAGGCCGAACCAAACACAGCTTGTCCATCTGTAGCTCTCAAATTTCTGTACTGCCGTCAGGAAGAACAGTGAGAGGTTTGTTAATAAATACAGCACATTTGACATGGATATTTAAGACACACAGGGAGCAGAGATTTACAACATGCTGCCATTTTTACACAGAAGTTTCTCCTATCCTTGTAAAGTCAATGAGAAAGCAATAACAGTGCGCTCCCTGAGGAAATGGTCCTTTCACACATTCTGTCACAGCAGATGCAGCTGGTTTTTCAACTACTTCGCTCCAGAAACTGAGTGATAAGTCTTGGAAAGGCTTTGTGAAAGTGCCACATGCAAGGGAGAGCAAAGGGTGAGAAAAAGGATTGAGAAAAGATATGGAAGCAAACAAGTCATAAAACTTGATGGTAAGTCATGGGCTTCGGTTAAACCAAAGACTTCGAAAAATTTTCTGAAAAACTTAAAAACTATCTCTGATGCAAAGGAAAAGCAACTGCCTTGTTTTGATTCTATTCCATTTGCTTTTACAGTATAGCATTGCATACAATAAAAGGAAAATAAAGGAAGTGAATAGGCCATCTCTCTTCTCTCTTCCCTGATAATAGAGTTTAGCAGTCTCTGTCCATTTCTAGTTCAAAGACAGATGTAAAATGAACAGAGTTGTTTCCTTTCTCTGTCTTTCTAGAATTATATTACCTCGTTTCTTGATTTCTCCTATTATACTTTAGGTCACCTTACCTGAACTTCTGAAAATGCCTCCTAATTTATCTTCAGGCTACCACTTTTTTTTGCTTTTCAAATACTCACCATCTGCTATTCAGCGTTATCTCATTAAAACACATAATATGGTGTGACTTGCCTTAGGAATGACTACCTCTTGGAGGCTCTGATTGCTCCAGATTCCTCTTTTAAGGCCATAAGGTTTTTTATAGGCACTGTTCTGCTTTTCTTCCTTGTAAAAATAATGATAAGTTTTGAAAGTGTTAGGTTTAGGTGGGTATATCTGGGTACAGGAGGAGGTGATCCCTGTCTGGGTTTATACAAGTTGCCAGTCCTAGCCAACAAACACAAAATGAAGTTTCCTGGAGGGCATCTGGGAAATCTTGTCCTTGCATTGAACACGGAGGGTAAGGGAGAAGAGGAGGAGGATGAGGAGGAGAGTGGAAGGCAAGAGACAGGGAGGGAAGAGGGAAAATAAATCAAACAGTAAAGAATTTTTTTCCCTGTTTGCTATTCCTTGCTTCTGATATAAGCTGTGTAAATAAGTTATGTATGAAAATATTGCAGCCATCATGCAGCCATGTGGGTAAGGTAGAAGGAACTGCAGAAATATATTCTCAGTTCTGATATTGGCTTCCTGAGGCTAGAAGGAGGGTGGATCTTGCATGACTATGATTCCTGTCCCTCTATCATATTTAATTGACTCCAGGATCATGAGGCCTCAGTTAGTTCCATGAATATGCAGACTTCTTTCCCACCTCACAGCCTTTGTCAAGCTGCAATGTACAGCATACAGGGTATATGTTGAAATTATTAGGAACTTAGCTCAATTTTTCTTTCTGTATTTGTGCATTTATTATAGTAATTGTTCAACAATGTCTTGAGGAAGGAACATCATTTTATATAGCATACAAAGCCCCATTGGACTACAGTTACCTTTGCATTTGCCGTTGCCTACGCAATACAACCAGGAATTGAACCTGCAACCTTTAGGTGTATGGGACGGTGCTTCAACCTACTAAGCCACCCTACCAGGGCATTGCTTTCAATGGATATATCATTTCCTCAGGGAAGTTATCCCTGGTAATCCTATGTAAATTGTAGCTCCATTATCTTCTCACACAGCTTAGTGACAAGTTTCCTCATTACCCCTGTCAATATTTGAAATGACTCTGTTTATTAGCTCTCATTGCACTACCAGTAAGACCTATAAGAAAAGGGCTGTAACTGTCTTTTTCACTCTTAAATCACCTGTACATTGCCCAATGTCTGAGGCACCCAATATTTCTTGAATGAATAGATGGAATACAGAATGAAAGCACCAGGCAGGAAGGTATGAGGGGAAGGAAGGAAGAAAGAAAGAAGGGTTATCTTGAATTGCAGCACAACAGTATTTTGTAACAACCAAATCTGAATTAATAACAAATCTGAGAATGAGAAGATATAGTGGTTATAATTAATATCAACTATTTTGTGTATATATATTAATACTTACATAAATACGTATATTTTATGTTGTGTATAGGTAAAAACAAAAAGGTACTTTGCTAAATATGTCATGAAGAGACACATGAGTAGAAAGTCTGATTATTCAGGGTAAGGAATCATTCAGGTCTAACGAGACAAATGCGTTCTGGCAGTGTCTCATTGGGAAGAAACAATTTTAGGAGGGACTCAGAGCACTGAATTAACACCAGGAGTAGGACAGTACAAGCTACGTGTTGTTAAATGGAGCAAAAACTGAAAAGAGGAAAACACATACGGGGGCAAATTAGCCAGGTAACAAATTCTTAGAGTTATCTTCACAGACAAAACAATTTGGATGCAGCTGGTGAATTCCAGCATCGAGAATTTATTGTTCAATGGTATTAACAGGCATCCCTATCTTTCTAATCATCTTATTCTAGCCCATGAACCTAAATATTTTCTTCTTGTCTCCATAATTTTGATCTCCAGGATTCATCATCTTGATTTAACAATACCGCAGTCTTCTTGACTTTGACATCTGACAGATTTCATCACTGTCATTTTGTGCATTGATGGTGATGGAAAAAAGATTTGATGGAGTTTGGAACTTTGAGCTCTAGTTCCAATCTGACAACCAATAAACTGTGTAGGAGTGATCAGTCTTGGTCCTGATTTTTCTATTTGTGAAAGATATGCATGAAAATATTCTCTCTAAATTCCATTTCTAATTTCTCCAAAGGATATCATGTTTGGTGGACAATTGCAGCAATCAAAAGACTCATTTCCCCTAAAGGCATTTATTTATGCTACACCATAAGTGGCAAATGGCAGGGCCTAACTTGTGTATGCATTTTTTAGAATGACAAGACAAATTTCCTTTTAAATTACTCCTTTAATTACCTAATAATACATGGACATTAAATATCTTTTTCTGAATTGATTTTGGTGATTGATTGAACCTAAAAATGCCATTTGTTCAGACAACCCAAAAAGTTCAGTATGATTATCTACTCTCCTAGATTAAATTTGCTCCATAAAAATTTTTCTTTTTTCCTCACCTCCACTTCTGCTCCATAAACTCATTCTGGTAATTCTATTCACAAAATATATACCTAGACCATCATCACAGCTGTCACATTCCTGGCTCAGGCTATTGGTTCTCAGCAGGTTCACTTTCCAACTATCTACCTGCTCCCACTCTTGGCTGCATTCTGCATACAGTAGCAAAAGTGAACTTGTAAATATGTCATCTTGCTGTGTAAAATAGTCCACAACTTCCCACTATCCTCAGAAAAGAAATGTAATACCTGCATGAACTGGTCCCTAGTCATCTCTCCAGCCTCCTCTTCTCCTAACTCCCTGATCCTTTTTCAGTTCCAAGGAGGAAATATTTCCAACTCTGACCCTTTGGGATGCATAGCTCTGTCCAAAGAAATTACCCTCAAATATTCTCTTCTCTTTATTTCCAATGATCTATTTTTTTATACCTTCCATGTTTATGACAGATTTAAGATTCATAAAGGATTTGAGACCACCTGCATGCGGGATGTCTCAAAACTCTCTTTGACACAATACATCACTATAGCTTCCAAATTGAAGCTTGTACTTGAGCATTTTATCTCATTACTACACCTCTGTATATACCAACTTTTTCATTTGTCAAACTTTTTCATTTGGAATAATAGTGTATGCCCTTTAGGATTATGTGTGTGTGTGTGTGTGTGTGTGTGTGTCTGTTTGTGCATGCATACATCAAACATAGGGTATAGCACAAAGTAAGCACTCTCTGTGTATGTGGTCCTGTGAATATAGTGATATCCCATTGTCCTTTATACATTTTTAAATTACTGTTTGAGCTAATCTATGAGTGAAGACAATCATTCAGTGTATCCAGGGAAAGGAAAGAAATAGGCTAAGGAAGAGATAACAAATAAAGAAATTTTCAAAGCAGTTATTTAAATGACTTTCTTTTTTAATTTTTCTATTTTTTGAGAAATATGTTTTAAAATATTCTTAATACTGCTATACGGTGCTTTATCTTCTTGGTCTGTTAATCTACTTCAACTGTGTGTTTTGTTTTGTTTTGCTTTGCTTTCAACAGAGTATTAAAAAAACCTGAAATGTTTTTTTTAAAAAAATTAGCTCTCCTTTACATGTACATTGATTGCTCAATTCTCAAAGCAATTATGAATTTACTTAAATTGTTCCATGATCAGCCTTACTATAATATCAAAAAAGTGCTGAATTAATTCCTTCAATCAATATTTATTATTCATTTATCAATAAACTTTTTGGTCTTCAAGGGATCAGTACTGCCCACCTTTATTTTGTTTCTTTTTAACCTTACATCATTCCTGATTTCACGAAGCACAGAATTGAGGTTGGCTACATGAATACTCAGTATAGTCTTGATTTAAAACTGTAAATAGAGCTTTGGAAAATAAATCCAATAAAATTGGCCTCCTTTTTCTACTTGTTTTTAGAATAATTCATGATTTAATAGTTAGGGTTTTGTAGAATACTTTAATGTCTTTTTTTCATATATATAAACTTAAAAAATAAATTAACGAAAAAGAGAAAAGAAATTAAATTTATTTATAAAAACATTGATATACTTTAAATTTGTTATGTGTTTAAAATCACTTTCTAAATGAAGAAGAAAAAGTAATAAACACAATTGTGTGAGAGCATGAATGATTCCATTCTGAGCTTTATTATTTAAAAAATAGATGCCAGTACTCATATCATAATTACTTAAAAAAAGTATCTACCACTACATTTCTCTTTTGCATTTAATTTCTTTTTTCATAAAATTTATTGGGGTAGCATGGGTTAATAGGATTATATAGGTTTCAACTGTACATTTCTATGATGAATGATAGGAAGATATGACGCACTATGAGCCCACAACCCAAAGTCCAGCCATCTTCTGTCACCATATACTTGGCACACTTTACCCCTAACTTCCCCACCCTCCTTCTTCTGGCAACCACCGTACTGTTGTCTGTGTCTATGAGTTTCAGTTTTATATCCAACATATAAGGGAAATCATATGGTTCTCAGCTTTTTCTGATTCAATTCAAGTAGCATAATATTCTCAAGGTCCATCCATGTTATTGTAAATGGCAGTATTTTATCTTTTCTTATAGCTGAGTAGTATTCCATGTGTATATGTACCTCATTTTCTTTAGCCAATCATCTATTGAAGGACACTTTGGTCATCTCCATGTCTTGGCCATCGTGAATAATGCTTCAGGGAACATAGGGGTGCATATACCTTTGCATGTAAATGTCTTAGAGTTTTTCGGGTAGATGTCCAGAAGAGGGATTGCTGGGTCATATGGTGACCGTATTCTTAATCTTTTGAGGAAGCTCCATATTGTTATTCATAGTGGTTGTAGCAGTTCACATTGCCACCAGCAGTGAATGAGGGTTCCTTCTTATCCACAACCTGTCCATCGCTTGTTATTAATTCTCTTGTTGATAATAGCCATTCTAACAGGTGTGAGGTGGTATCTCATTAACTTGCACTTCCATAATAGCTAATGAAGTTGAACATTTTTTTCATATATCTGTTATTCATTTGTACACCTTCTTGGGAGAGTGATGCGGACTCCAGACCACGGGGTCTGTGTGTTGTGGCTGCGGTGAACAAATTCACATGGACAACAGAAGTCCTGTGAAGAGAAAGGGACCGCATGGCTACTCTCTAAGTGAGAGAGAACCCTGACCCCTGCCTAGAGAAGCTTTTATTGATTTTCTGGGTACATGACATTGAGGATGGTTCTCATTTACTATGCACAGGTTCACTGTAGGTGATTACCTTTTACAGATAACAAAGGAAAGAATGTTGCTAATTACTTCAAAGAGAAGGATGTTGCAGATCAAGAGGAAAAGTGGTTGAACTGGTTACACTCCATACTTGGGAGGTTTAGCACAGATTTTAAGAAATTACTTTGAAGATATGCAGTAAACATTTGCTGCTGCAATTCAAGGTGAGGGCATTTTAGCAAAAGCAAGCCTCATAGCAGCCTAGGTACAATGCAGGCCTGATTCCCCATGGGAAAACCAATCTGTGGGCTCGGGTCCTGTGTGCTGACTCGCTCCCCACTGGTTTTTCTGAGTCTGAAGCTGGGCTACATTCCCTATATCATGCGGAACAGTTCCCCATAGGAGAGGTGTCTGTTCAGGTCTTCTACCCATTTTTTAATTGGACTATTTCTTTGGTGTTGAGTTGCATGAGTTCTTTATACATCTTAGATAGTAACCCCTTGTCAGAGCTGTTATGAAGACATCACCTCCCATACCTTTTTGTTTTATTGTTGGTTTCTTTTGCTGTGCAGAAGCATTTTAATTTGATATAGTCTCATTTATTTATTTTTTCCTTTACTTCCCTTGCCTTTAGGATCAAATTCAAATCTTTATACAACCAAGGTCTATGAGTTTATTACTTATGTTTTCTTCTATGTAATTTATTGTTTCTGATGTTATATTTAGTTCTTTGATCCATCTGGAATTTTTTTTTTTACATAGGGACAAACTGTAATCTAGTTTCATTCTTTTGAATGTGGCTTTCCAATTTTCCCAGAACCATTTATTGAAGATGATTTCCTTTCTTAATTGTGTGTTTTTGGCTTTGTCAAGTATTATTTGCCCGTATACATGTTGTTTTATTTCTTGGCTCCCAGTTCTGTTCCATTGGTCCCTGTGTCTGTTTTTCTGCCAATTCCACTCCATTTTTGATTATCATAGGTCTGCAGTATAAATTGAAGTCAGGTAGTGTGACATCTCTAGCTTCATTATTTTTTCTCAGGATTGTTTTGGATATTCAGGGTCTTTGTGCTTCCATACAAATCTGATGATTTTGTTTGTTTGTTTTGCTTTATTTCTTTAAAAAAATACCTTTGGAACTTTGATGGGAATTGCCTTAAATCTGTACATTGCTTTGGGTAATATGGCCATTTTATCTGTGTATTCTTCCAATCCATGAACACAAAATATCTTTCCATTCTGTTATGTATTTTTTTCAATCTCTTTTAATAATGTTTTGTGTTTTTCCGTATGTAGGTTTTCACATCATTTTTTAAGTTTATCCCTAGGTATTTCATTATTTTTGTTGAAATTACAAAATGAATTTTCCAAATATCTTTTGCTGAAGTTTCATTGTTAGTATATAGGAAAGCAGTAGGTTTTTGTACATTGATTTTGTATCTTGCATCTTTATTGTATTTATTATTTCTAATAGTTTTTTGGTAGAGCCTTTAGTGTTTTTTTTGTATACAGAATCATATCATTTGTATATAGAGTGAGACCTTTACTTCTTCATTCCGAAATTAGATGGCTTTTATTTTTCTTTTGCCTGGTTGCTCTGCCTAGGACTTCCAAACTATGTTGAATAAGAATCAACAAAACAAACAAGCAAGCAAACTATAACCAGAGACATTGAAATCAAGAACAAACTGACAGTCACCAGAGGGGAGGTGGGAAGGAATAATGGGGGGAAAGTGTGAAGGTTTTCAAGAACAACTATAAAGGACACATGGACAAAACCAAGGAGGGTGGGTGGCATCAGGGGTGGAAGGTGGGATGGCTGGGGTGAGGGCAAAGGGAGACAACTGTACTTGAACAATAATTTAAAAAGTTAAAAAATAAAAAATAAAATTTAAAAATTGTGAGAGTTGGCATTCTTATCTTGCTCAGGATTTTAGAGGAAAAGCTTTCAATTTTTCATCACTAAGTATGATATTGGCTGAAGGTTTGTCTATATGGCCTTTATTATATTGAGTTACTTTCCTTCTATACCTATTTTATTGAGCATTTTAATCATAAATGGGTGTTGTATTTTATCAAATGCTTTTTCTGCATCTATTGATAAGATCATATGATGTTTATCTCCCTTTTTTTGTTGTTAATGTAGTTTATTGCGTTAATCAATTTGCCTATGTTAATCATTCTTGTGCCCCTGGAATGAACCCCACTTGATTGTGATGTATAACTTTTTTGTTTTATTGTATCTGCTACACAGTATTTTGTTTAGGTTTTTGCATCTATATTCATCAGAGATATGAGTCAGTAGTTTCCTTTTTGTGTGTTATCCCTGCCAGGTTTTGGTATCAGGGTTATGTTGGCCTCCTAAAACGTGTTAGGAAGTAATGCCTCTTCTTCAATTTTTTGGATGAATTTGAGAAGGATAGGTATCAAATCTTCTTTGAATGTTTGGTAGAATTAGCTAGTTAAGCCATCTGGTCCTGGATGTTTATTTATTTATTTTTTTGGAGGTTTTGATGATTGCTTCAATTTTCTCACTGTTGATCAGCCTACATAGATTTTCTAGTACTTCATAATTCAGTCTAGGAAGGTTATATATTTCTAGGAACTTACTGATTTTTTTCTAGGTTACTAAACCTGGAAGCATATAGTCTTTCATAGTATTCTAGTATGATCCTTTGTGTATCTGTGATGTATGTGGTAACCTCTCCTCTTTCATTTCTGATTTTGTTTATATAAATCTTTTCTCTTTTAAGCAAAAAAAAAAAAAAAGAGAGAGAGAGAGAGAGAGATGATATTATGTAGTGAGTCCAGCCAGGCATTTGTCAATTTTATTAATCTTTTCAAAGAACAAGCTCTTTGTCGAATTAATGTTCTGTATAGTCTTCTTCTATTTCATTCAATTCCACTCTAATTTTTATTATTTCCTTTTTCTGCTGATTTTGGGTTCCTTTTTCAAGTTCATTAAGATGTAATGTTAGGTTGCTTACTTGGGATTTCTCTTGTTTCTTGAGATAGGCCTGTAATAATGTAAACTTCCCTCTTATTACTGTTTTCACTGCATCCCAAAAGTTTTGATATTCTCATTTCTCTATACATATCTTTTGGCCTTATCTTTTATTTCTTCTTTGGCCCAGCCATTTTTTAGTATTATATTGTTTAATCTCCACGTATTTGTAGGTTTCCTTTTGCTGTTGATTTCCAATTTCAAAGCATCATGGTCAGGGAATATATTTGGTATAATTTCAATCTTCTTGAATTTGTTGAGGCTAGTTTTGTTACCCAACATATGGCCTATCCTTGAGAATGTTCCATGTGCAATGAAGAAGAATGTATAATCTGGTGTTCTGTGATGAAAGGCTCTGTAAATATCAATTATGCTCATTGAGTCTAATGTGTCACTTAAGGCCAATATTTCTTGATTTTCTGTTTGGATGATCTCTCCAGGGCTGTCAGTGGAGTATTAAGGTCCCTAACTATTGTGTTTTGACCTGTTTCTTCCTTTAGTTCTATTAGTAGTTGCTTTATATATTCCAGTGTTCCCTGATTGGGTACCTGTATATTAAGAAGCGGTATGTCTTCTTGATGTAGTGTCCTCTTTATCTTTATAAAATATCCATCGTTTTCTCTTGTTACCTTTGCTATCTTGAAGTCTAATAAGTATGGCTATACCTGCTTTTCTGTGGATGTTATTTTCTTGGAGAATCATTTTCCACCCTTTCACTTTGAGTCTAACTTCGTTTTACAGCTGAGGTGTGTCTCCTGAAGACAGCAGGAGTAAAATTTCTCAAGTGTAATTTCTTATACTTAAATACACATTACATAATTATTTCATCACTTCTCTAAGTAAAAAATATTTCAGAGTAATAGTATCATTAACAAAACATTGTTTGTCTTACAGATGAATCTGAGTTAATAAAGATAAATTTTTTCAAGTATAATTTTTCAAAAATTGGTAAAGTTAATTTTTTTCTAGTTTACTAAATATCTCAGCTTAACAAACAGGTGTTCTGATCTTAACATGGAGTTCATTTTTACAATCCTGAAAAATAATGTCATATTAATCTTCCTTGTTCTGACTATTCACTGACATTCTAACCAGATGTCAGTTAAGACCTTCTATAATATATTCTTTCTCTACACTGTTGCTTTATTTTCTTAAATTATAATTATGGAATTACCTTGCTTTCATTTTCCCCACCTTCTACCCTTACTGTAAATCACTTAAAGGCAGGGATTCTTTTTATATTACTCTTAACAGAGTCTTAAATTAGGCCCTTAAATTAATAGCTTCTCAGCAACTTTTACTGATTTGAAACTTATGCAAGTTATGCACTTTTTTCCTACAGAACTGCAAAGCTACATTTTTAAATAAATTTAGTCATGAAATGATCTTTTGTTCAAATAAAGAATTTTTTTGTTAACCCTATTGTCCACTTGCTAGGCTGGGAAATGATACGTAGTACCAGTTACCATCCACGATTTTTCATCCATCTCTTGTGCCCTCTTTCTTTCAAGAGGCATCTTTACCTATGATATACTTCTGAGATGGGCTTATGTGAGACAAGAGCAAATACCCATTGTCGATACCTCAAACTCCAAACACCACCTATGGTGTTGGACTGACATGACATACACCTTTAACGAGAGCTGTTTTACAGAGGCTGTAGGAAAGAGACAGGCAGGCAGGCTTCAGACAGTGACTGGCATTCTTCTTTTGACAGTTACATTCGACTCTAGCTCAAGTCAGCTTATGTTCCTTCTTCACACAGATTTCTAATCACAAGTGACTAGTACTTCAGGAAAAGAGGGAAAAGAAAAGGAAATATTAGCAGAGCTTTGGGAAGCAGAGTAGTGGAGTTTAAGTGCTTCACTTTCCTCTAGAAAAAAACACTTAGTACTTGTATTTTTACTTTAGATCCAGTTAAGAAAAGTAGAGCGGTGATTGACTTCCATTATTTTGGCCTAAGATTCATTTCCCACTTTCTTTTTAATAACAACACCTTTGTTTTCCTTTGCGTAACCACCATGGCCCCCATCCACAGCTCCTGAATCTTCAACCAATAAACACCCTGTTTCTAGAAGCAAGTGCTAACCCCATCTAGTGTATCAGTTTATCCCATTCTTCATCAGTTAGGAAGCATTCATCTACAAGGAAGTAGGTAAACAACAAGAAGTGACAAATCATAATTAAATAACTAATTCCAAGTTAGTTCAGCAGCTTTATAATTTCCAGCTGTTGCATAGAAGTCCATAAGATTCTCTTAGCTTTTGCATCATCATTACATGACTACATCTACAAGCAAGAAGTGGGGGCAGAGTACCTGCTAGGGTGGAATGAAAAGATACTCTTCTCAAACTCAATCTCATGTTTTATCCCAGAGAAAAACAGTTGTTAGAGATCTTCCAGAAGACTCTCACTTACATCTCAATATTCATAACTGCATCATGTGGCTATCCTTAGTTACAGTAAGAAACAGAAAATCAAGTACCGGGCTTATTGTGCTTATATAGTGACAAGCATGTGAAGAAGTCAAGGGGAATAGAGGTTGCTGGAAATCACTGATGGGCAATCATGCAATGTTATCTGCAATGTATTCCTTTGGCCACAGGGATTGTCAAGGATGGGCATGTAAACCAACCCAGGCCAATGGAGCTATATGAGCTCTCCTAACTAATATGTATTTAACCAATTTTGTGCTTCAACTAATACTCTTCTTTCCTTCAATAAAACAGTGACTGGTAACCATACACTGAAAGTGTGGTCTGTCTAGTTTAACAATTTTATTATCAATAGTCATCAATGTTTCTTCTGAAATTTATTATAATCATAATAGAAATAATAAAATTCTATTAAATACTGAATATACTAATGAAATATGGGTGAAAAGAAAAGAAAGTATCATTTTTATGAAAAGTTGAAGGCTTTTAAAAGTCTAGATAAAAGAAAATCATACAGACTTAGACATGGATGACACATTGTTTATAAATAAGAGGGAAAATTATAAAATTCCATAAAGTGTCTGTCATCCAGGCAGCACAAGTTTATGTTTCACTTTAAATATAACTAAATTGAAATTATAGATGTTCCATTGTCAGATTTACACAAGAATGAAAACACGGAGATCTCATCAGAACTGAGACACACAACCCACAAAAACCAAATTCAGTCCCATCTGAACCAGATATAAGTGAATAAGTACACTGCATTAGTTTATTATTATTTCTGTAAATAACTATCACAATTTAGTGGCTTAAAGCAACACAAATTTATTATTATTTTTAGTTCTAGAGTTCGGAAGTTTAAAATCAAGGTGTATACCTCAACTGGCAGAATATTTCTTTTAGAACCTTCAGGGGGAAATCTGTTTCCTCACCTTTTGCAGTTTCCAGGAGTCAACACATCACATTTCCTATTTCTGATTCTAAGCTTTCCTCTTCCCTCTTATGAGGACTGTTGTGATGACATTGAGCTCACTGTGCTAATCCAGGATAATCTTCCCATATCAAGGTCCTTCACTTCATCACATTTGCAAAATTCCTTTTACCACATAAAAACTAACATGCTCACAGGTTCTAGGGATTAAGATATGGAAGTCACTGGGGGTCATTATTTAGTATATGACATTCTCTTCTCTATTTAGGCCAGTTTACATTGGTTTTCCATATATTTCAACCAAAATATTTGTGAGTAATACAGCATGTAGGTTTAAATGGACCAGTCAGAAGTTGTCAAGAATAAGAACTGATGAAAATGTAGTAAAGAGAAGAAAAAAGAAGAACAAAAGAATACACAAGAATTAAGAATAGCAAAATAAAGTCTATTTAAAAATTATATGAGCATAGAATAAAATATAGAAGGACAAATATCTTTCAATAAGGTAAGATCCCCATCAAGAATTGAAGACGATAGGTAAAAGGTGAAACAGAGAGAGAATTCCAGAATATTATTTAAATAATAATAGTAAACAAAAAGAAATTAATTGTAATAAAGTTAATAAGAATGCTGTTTTAAGAAACAAAAATTTATTTTAGAGTGTCCTTCTAAACTGAAGTCATAATCAAGTACAAAGTTAGTATAAATGGACCTTATCAAAGTAAAATTTGCTCTTTCCACATCTTATATCTTTCTTTTCTCTCTTCTACAAAAAGAAAAAATATTTTGGTTATCTCAAACAAGTTTCAAAATTAGGGAGGAGTCCTGAGTTGGTAAGAAGTTCCTCATCAAGATTACAAAACGAGGTAAGTTCCAATGTAACTGATGGATATATATTTTATTGAACAATCAATCAATAACAAATTAATGTTTATAATAAGAAGACCACTGGAGGAGGAAAGTTACCTTCCACTTTCCTTCCAAGAGTTATAGACAATCTGAGAGGTGTGACAGTATACAGAGTTTCACTCCACCTGTCCAGAGCAGGTAATGCATAAACATACTAGTTAAACGCAAATACAAAAGTTCTTCCATATCTTACATTTCTATTATATTACATCTATGGTAATATCTTACATTTCTTACAATTTCTCTACAATCCATATCTTATATTTCTATTGTATTGCATCTCTGTGTCCAGAGATGATTTTCAGAGGAAAAAAAAAGAGAATGAGAGGGAGAATCATCTCAATACAAGGAAACAATTTCATATACTAGGACTTGAAACACACAAAGGTCATTAAAGAAACTCATATGTTCATCATTTAACTTATTAATTTTTTAAAATGCAGTGAGGATTTAACTCTTGCTCATGTCATGTAGGAGATGGAACTCTCATCCATGCACTCATTCATCTATGTCTCTGGCATCTTGTAAATGTCTAGCTGCCTCGCTGGCTCCTCTGCCTTTAGCCAGCAGTCAAGGGAAAGCACGAAGGAGCAAAGCAGAAGTTTTAGGGTTCTTGACGGGCCTGGCCGTGGCATACATCATTTATTCCCACATCCAAGTCATCAGAATTCAATCACCTGGTCCCACTTAGACCAACCAAGAGGCTAGGAATTAGGCCAGCAATTTCCTCAGGAACAGTTTCCATTCCTTTTAATTCTCCATAATGACCATTCGATCCCAACAATTCTTATGAATCAGTCCATGGCCACCTAGCACTCACTGCAAAATGAAAAACTGCAATTTCTTCTCACAATCTTTTCAGGTCTAGGGAGATTCCTGTTGTGTCTAGACTAACCCCACAAAGAACTGAACCATTTTCTTCTAAGCCAATACAATCTATGTAATAACTTCTAGGGCACAGACCCTCAGAAAGTGAGAGGGTCTTCATGACAGTAAATCCCCATCCAGCCTGAAACAGACAGCCATATCTAATTTCCTTCTTCTGACCCATATACCACTCATAAATCCACAAATAAAAAACATAAAAGCTTATCTGAGGGGAGGAGGAATATTACCTTTAAATCTTTTTCTTGATTAGATTGTGCCACTTAAAATCAATGACAACAGAAGTTAATTCCCATACTAACTTTTGAGTAAACGCTCCTGTTGTGCATTAATTCAATGACACCATGGCCTGGGCATTAGGCTAGGCACTAGAATATAATGGTAAACTAGATTACAGGAGACTCTACTTTCACAGAGCTTAAGATCTAGTGTGAAAGACAATTAATTAAAAAATAATAAATAAATAACAGTCATAACAAGTTTGATGATTTCTTGCTTGCTCCTTCACCTTGGTCATCTTGCCCACCTCCAACTAGAATGAGTAGTCAAGTTCATATGTATTTTTACCATGTTTTTTCCTGAATGCGACATTGTCAATTTCAACTGATTACTGACTGCCTACACAGGTACGCACATATTCTGCTGATACCGTAGCTATCCAGAACTGATCCAATCATTTCCCGAGACAAACTGAGTTTTCTCATGCCATTTCTTTCAATTCAATTAATCATATTAATTCCCTTTCAGGTTTATATATCTGTAAGTTTATGGCTATTGACTCTCTTTAAGCTGTTCCTTGTTCTAAGACTCCACAGAGCAGTCATTTCTCAAATATATGTTACTCCCTACGAAGGTTAAATAAACTAAGCAATGGAAGTTAATCCCAAATTCACTCCCAATCCTTAGAACATAATTTCAAAATAATTTTCTCACTAATCAGAGGATTTGTGGTATCACCTTTGCACATGGTAGATAGCAAATATTAGCTTACACATGTATTCCATGTTGAGAATATCCACACCACTTGTTCTTTTCCAGGAATCGTTAATACACACACACACACACACACACATGCATACACACACTCACCCCACATTTTACTCAAGTATTTATCCTCATCTTCTGTTCAGGCATCATATCTGAGAAGCCCAACCTTGTATCTTAACTCTGAAGAACTGAACAGTAAGAATAAGTGAAAGTCCAATCAAGTGGTTGGTTGGTCGATGTTTTTAATCATTTTATTATTGCTTTCTTAACGTTGTCATTGTACAATCTTAACTTAGCAGGCAGAGTAGTTACCAGGCAAAGAAGTTGGCATATCTTCCAGTCTTGTTCAGATGCTAGTTTGCAATAATTTTCTCAAATCCACAGGGGATGTTTTGGAGAAAAGCTGTGAGACAGCTAATCAGAAAAAGATATTCCATTGTTTAGTGATATTACAGCACAGCAGAGGCTCCTGAGGGATTTGGCAGATGCCCCATTGGCTGATTCATTTTAACAGGGGTGAATAAAGCAGAGAAAACAATTATCAGAGGAAATCTCACACTGATAATTCTTGAAATGAACTCAGACATGTGTTTTCTAATTTCTGCGTACTATTATTTTTTTTGAAAATTCACTTTTATTTCCTTTTCCTTTTATTTTCTCTAGTTTTATATTCCACATCTATCACCATCTAAGATTAATTTAACTTTTACTGTAGGTACTGAAATATTGACAAAGGATATAGAGACATTCAAAAAACACAAGTTTAAATAAAAACAATTCAAGTTAAACTCCTTAATGCTCCCTATTTTCTTTCTAGGTGTAAATAGATGCCATGTATATATTAGGTATTGTTTTTGGAACATTACCAACCAGAATGTTGCCATAGCAACCTCAGCCACCAATAACCTCCACGAGAAATGAATTCCCAATGGGTATGGAGTCCTTGGCAGTTTACACAGCACTTTCAAACCATAAATGCACTAATTATTTATTGTAGTCATGCAATTAAGTAGGGCTGTTAAGTCATCCTTATTTTCAAATGACTAAGAGATTAAAAGAGTTGTCAGGGGTCATGTTTACAGGTAAGTGGATCAAAACTGAAAGTCATGTCTTCTGATCCTAAGAATTATGCATTTACTAGAGTCAGCCTTATTGCTGAATATAAGAATATATCTGTTTTTAGAGAAAATATTTTTGAAATGTGCAAATTATAAAATGATCTAGCCTAACATTCTCTTTTTCTTTGTTCTTGTTAAGGTAAATTTAAGGTCTTACAATCTGCAGGTATAGGGGCTCTGCCCTTCCTTGCTAGCTGTGATTTGAACATTTAGCCATGGTGAGCTCATTGGCAGACTGTCTGTCCAGAGTCAGTGATCTAAACCAGTCACAGCTTGTCAGTTACTGTAGTTCAATCTCTGAGTTGGGACTTTCTCTGAAAAAAAAAGGAAAATATGGCATCTTCTTCAAGATGGAGAAATGAAAAACTAAAATTTTACAAGAGGGATAAACATGTGAGAGAAGATAAATTTTCTACATATAAATTAAGAATGGTATCAATGAATCAAGCAATATCTATGAACCAGTGCTTCTCAACTAGGGTTTGTTTTGCCAACCAAGGGACATTTGGCAATGTCTAGAGATAGATTTGGTTGTCACACTGGGGGTATTACTTGCATCAGGCATGTAGAGGCCAGGGATGCTCTTAAATATCTCACAATACCATGGCATCCCCCACAACAAAGAATTATTTGACCCATAATGTCTATAGTGAAACTGTTGATAAATCCTGTAATTAGCACTGTAAATAATTTAATTTTTATGCATTTAACTATCTTGTAAATGTGATTCATGCATTGTTTTGTTTAAAGTTTGGGATTAAAAACACTTTTTATTGAATTTATTGAGGTGACATTGGTTAGCAAAACAACACGTATTTCAAGTGTACAACACATAAAACATTTCTACACACAGCATCGTGATCCTACCATCCCAAGCAAAGGCTTTTTCTATCCTCATTTTCCCTTGATTAAAAACATTTTTTAAAGAAATTGCTAAACATTTATTCCATGGCCATCAGAGAAAAATCCAAAGAAGCATAAAGAAAAAATATCCAAATAAATAAATCCAAATAAATGCTAAACATTTATTCCATGGCCATTAGAAAATCCAAAGAAGCATAAAGAAAAAATATCAAGTCATTTATATCTCACAATCTAGTGACAAATACTATTAATTCTCTATGGCCTTTTCTTACAGACTCTATCATATGCAACTATTCACATATATACTGATACTCTGGGACACAAACCAATTATATTATACTGTCCTATAATTTACCAATAATCCAGCATATCTAATAAATCAAGATTTACCAGATTGTTTTTAATGACTGACTAGTATCAAATGTACGTATATAATAAATTATATTAACTTACCTCTTTTTATCAGATATTTACATTAGCTTCATTATTTCTTGCTGTAATAAATAATATTGCCATGTATATACTTATGCATAAATTTCAGTATAAATGTGTGATTATTTTAGCATATCCTAGAAACAGTATTTTCAGGTCAAGGGATATATGCAGTTTTATTTGGTATATTTTGCTCAATTTCAACATATAAATATTGCACAAATTAACAAAGTTATGATTAGTGTCCATTGTAAACACATTTAATGGCAGTTTGAAAATCATTCCCTCAACTTCTACTCCAAGATATAAAAATAAAAGATTTCATGATGTGTGTATGCATATGTATGAATTAATGGTCTGCATCTATGATCTTCCTCATATGATCATCATTCTCAATTTGTGGAGCTAAATAAGAGTTTGCTCCAATTTCCAATTAGTGTTATTCCAAATCGATAAGTTTTTAAAAGGCCTGACTTTGATATTTATCTCAACTTGGGTACTTTCACAAAAGAAGAGCCATGATTGAGATCAGAATTCAGTACAAGCAGAACTCACGGCAGAAATTGAATAAAATTATGTAACCCCTCAACCCCCACCCCCCAAAAAAATATTGGGAATTGTGCTGATTTTCCTATTGCTCGTAAGATAAAGTTATAAGGCTTTTTTTTTTTTTAATTTATAAAAGGAAAGGCTTCACTATTATGCTGGAAGATTTGGGCACACCCAGACTGTTTGTATTTGGGTTACACATAAAAAATATATCCAGGGAGAGAAAAAAAAAATCAAGGAAAATGTCAAGGCTTGTTCATTACTATTTGTTTTCCAAAGCCAGAGGGAAAATGCCACTGTGGCAGCAAGCAAAAATATTTTGTCATTCTCCCCCATTGATGCTTTTTTCGTTGAATATCAAAAAGATATTTATAAAAAGCAATTTAATATGTTTGCTAAAAATTAACACAGGGATGGATTTTCAGCTAATTAACCTACTCTCAAAAAAAGGCAGTAGGGGAATGTTTGTGAATGCTGAAGCCATAAGATACACAAAAATGCAGGCAATGCTTCACGGTGACACCCAGGAGACCCATGTGTGACACAGCGTAGAGTCTATGTGCATCACATTCTCCACAGGAACTAATTTCGAAGCACCAGAATGCTGTGAATTGGCTGTAAAACAATGTTGAAGAAACTCAACATAGAACAGAAGGCACACTTTCCTTAGGAAGAATGCTGATAAAATTTTAATGAACTAACATGTTGTCATGGGGATTTGTTGCTATTCATTAATTCATTGTGCAGTTCCTCTATAGTTTTGCTGAAGTTGAGTGACAAATTGTCAAGTAGCTGTTCTGGTGGTTTACAGTGCCTCGTTGATACCCTAAACTTAGAGGGTAACTCTCGGTTACAGACTTACCCCATTGTGTATGGGGTAACATATTTTTCAACATCATGTGCACTCAATTGTATTTCAAATTAAATTCCATCACTAGGGTAGGACTTTGACTCTGCAAAACAGTAGAAATAATCACAAAATGATTGACAGTTCTCATCAAGGATGGGGGCTATCATAGAAGTCAGGACTGGGGAGTCTCTACCATACAAAATAGTCAACAGGCCACCTATGCATTAGGGTAAAATTCTCAATACAAAATAAATTCAGTCATAAAATTGAAGAATGACAGAGCTTCGAGGGACCTCAAAATCAGTTTAAGTGGCTTGTTATACAAATGAGAAAAGTGAGGAGGCCCGGAGAGATAACGAGTTATAAAGTAGGTGAGTGGCAGGGCAAAGATTAGAAACTAAGTATTTTGACTTACTTCATTTTTTTTTTAATCATAAGGCCTCACTGGGGTTCCTCTCTTGTTCTTTTCACTTCCAATAGCTTTCATGTTTTCCCCTCAAAATTAGCCTAATGGCAAAGTAATGTGAAACAACATCCCTGGGGCCTAGGAACATAGCCAGAGGTGGCTTATCGTCAGCTCTCGTATTGCTTTTTAAATACACACAAATGTTATGCTATAAAGAACCAAGTTTATATTAACAGAATTTCCCAAGTCTCTAAGTAAAATGGATGCTCTATGAAGATTTGGAATCCTTGTCCAATACTTTTATACCCCCCTTGGCTACATACCCAGTCTCTGATAATCAGGTGAGGATGATCAACAAAAAGCAGCCACAGCCCAGGTTCTGACATGAGGGATGTATCCTTATTATGGTCACCATTAAACAATATCGATGGGACGCAATTCCTGCTTCTGTGCCTTGGTGGAGGCCAGCTGAAGGTACAAGCACACACCATTCTGTGGTGATAATGGCACTGAGAAGAAGCCAGGTGTGAGAATACCCACAGCTTGGCTCTAAACATTCATGTCATATTTACAGAGACAGCCAAAGATCAGGGCCGAAGAGGTTTTTGCTTTTGACTTTTATCCTATTCTCCTCCCACCTGTGAACTGTTTTGAGGATATTAGTTTTATATAAATTTGTTGACTTCCTATTTCTGCAGAACACTGAAATTCAAATTCATTAACATGCAAATATACTAAATGCCCAAAGCAAAATGCTAGAGAAGAAAATATTTTTTAAAAATTTAAGAACTCAGTATTAAATTCCAATAGCCTCATTTTTTTTTTAATTCTAAATACTTGCTACTTAGTACAGCCATTGGACCATCAGTACCATCTGGGATCTGCTAGAAATATAGAATCTCAGGGCCCACCCCAGACTTGCGACAAAATCAGAATCTGCCTTTTAATAAGATCCCCAGATGATTCATATGCACATTAAAGTTTGAGAAGCTCTGGGCTACATACATAATACCAACAGAGGATTCTTACATGTATAACTAATAACACACATAACATGTAACCCAAACAGTGACACTTACTAGTATCTTACCTCTCTGTTTTTCCCAGCAGGCAAGAATAATTACTACTGTATTGCATTCTACTTTTTAAAAGAAGTTTCTATTGTTACATCTAAAAGCTTGTTTAACTGGTATTGTGTACGTAATGAAAATATTTGCTATTCCTGACTTCCTCACAATAAATGTGATGCTTGTAAAATACTAATACAAATTTATTTGCTAATGGCTATATTCAAGCTATAGTAGCAGCTCACATTCACTGGGGGCTCCTTCTTGTCAGGCACTGTATAACATAGATTGTGTACATTACCCAATTTAATCCTCTCTGAAACCCAAAGACGTGGGTAATAATGTTAGCTTCATTTATAGAAGGAGAAAGTAAAGCCCAGAGGTTAAGTAATCTGATAACACAGTTAGCAAGTAGAAGTGGAATCTAAACCCAGAAAAATGGAACCTGCCATACCCCATATTAGTTTTTGATTCAGCCACTGGAACTAGACAACAATGCCTAGACCAAAACATAAGTATTTCTTCATCCTAACATTAGTCTCTAGCCATGACGTGTTTTTATTTTTAGAAACCCTAGTGACTAATCATTATATATGTTATGCCTGTAAGAGCCTTTAGAAAAGGAGAAATTAGCAATAGATTAAGGAGCTAAGAAAATTTCAAATGCTAATCATTAACTTTAAATAAGATTTGAAGTCTTCCCAGATGATCCAGATGATAAAAATTATTGATAGCCTTTGACTTAGTAATTTTACCTGAAGCAAATCCACCCTAAAATGAAAATCAGAAATAAGTCCAAAATAAATCAGAAATAAGAGTTATTCCTCACAATCACTTATGTCTTTTCAAATTTAAATAATATGAAATCTAACATTAGAGGATTACTTAACTGCATTGTTATATTCGTATATTAAAATATAAAATTTTATTTGCAAAGAATTTGCTATGATACAGAATTATATTCATTAAATGAAAAGGGCTGGGTGCAAAAAATTACCTACATAAATGTGATATTGTTTTCTGATATATATATTCTAAAAGTAATTATTTATGAATGTGTGTTATGTTTGTATGTTTTTTCTTTACATTTTTGTGCATTGTCCAAAATAAATAGGCATTATTTTATAAGTAACTTTATAATTTTTCAAACCAAGAAAATTATGTTCTCTATTAAGTGCCAAGAGGCAGTTTGACTATTTATTAGAATTTCACAAAATTCTTTTAAATTTCAAACATTTTACACTTTATACAGCAGAAACCTTGGCTCATTCAACATTTTCCTGAGTAAACATACACAAGTTAAAAGCCTTGTTTCAATATAGCCAGGAAGTGCTTATTTGAAAATCCCAGGCTGTTATATTTGTTAATTATGGGCTGCCATTTAGTTTATGCATATAGCAGATACTTGACTTGATACATAAAGTGCAGAGAGACTATGAAGTAGAGCGGAATAAAAGCCTAAGTAGATTTTAGCTGATGTCACTCAAGAGTTCTACTGCGCCCTATTTGCAAGCAGTTAGAGATTTAAAGCCTCATTATCCGTTTCTCATTTTAAGACAGATACCGTATTCACTTAAAAGTCCCCTTTATTTCTTTCCTTAAACTATTAACGATCATGAGTGGTTCAAAACAAATTTCCCTTTGAAATTCTTGGTTCTGAATGCATGTTTTGTCATACACAAGGCACAGTTTCACCTCCCTTGTTTATATTCATTTCCCTGTCAATTGGCACCCAGTAACTTTCCAAATAATTTCATGAGTACGTACATAGTTTCCAGGTGCATTTTTCCCCTAAAGATATTACAATAAACATGAGGCAAGTGAAAAAAATTACTAACATTCAAATTAACTTTGGATGATCTAGCCACTTTCAGCATAGAGTTATGTTCCAGAACCCTGTTAGCAAACTTACACATGCAGTCAAATCCTTACTTTTTAAATTTAGATACAAAAGAATATCCAAAGCAATGGATGACACGTCATCATGTGATTCTCGGTAATTAATTTGTTACAAGCCCCCACAAATAAAATAAATGCTGAATAATACACTGACTTCTGTTGTCAAAAGTATCTGCCATCTCATTCCTGCCTCTCTAGCTCCTGACATTATTTTTTGGTTATTGGTTGACAGTTCAGTGCCTCGAATACTGCTCTCGCTGTAGGGTTAGCAGGATAATTGACAAACCACAGGGATCGAATCCCTGGATTAGGATGACCGACTGTCAAAACAACCATGACATACTCTCACATCAGCTGCAACTGCAAGTCAAGGCTGTGAGGAAAACATTCACCTTGGCAGGGCCAGATGGGAAGCATTTAGTTTAAAATATTTTCCACTATAAAGTGTACTTCAGCAAGAAACAAGAGCAATATAGTATTGTTTTTAAATACAATTCATAAAATGATATAATACATTAAAAATATAATTCAGAGAAAAAATTCACAGTGGTCAAAATTAATTGAAACATGGATTATAAATAAGCATCTGAGAGTCTTATTTCATTTACCTAGTGTATCTTTTGAATTTCATTAACTTTTATTAGAAGAATGACATATATTTGGGAGAACTCTATATTGAAAGAATATATTTATTAAATAGTATGTATGTATTCTATATGCACAGAAACAGATGAGTGTGTTAATGTTTTTTTGCTGCATGTATAATATTGTCTGAAAACTTTCTCATAAACTTTAAATAAAATTGATAAATATATGTAAGTTATATTAATAAGCAGCATTCCACAAGTTGTGATTATCAATTTGGGGGCTAGAAACATTTCCATCTTAAGCAACACAGTTTAAAATGTTTCAAAACTCTAAATTTGCCACTTTAAACATCGTCTCTAGACTTTCAGATTCCTATCATAGATCTTTGAAATGACAGCTCAAGTGACATCTACTTATAATGCAGGCATATCCTCTGTATGAAAACATAGATTGCAAAACCGTTAAAGGGAAATTGAAATGTGAATACAAAAAAGGGTTATTTACTTAGTTCTGTGCCAACTAACACATGGGATATGGACACCTAGGATTAGAAAGATCCAATTATTTTTAAAATATAAAACTTAAAGAACTTACTCATGTACCACTTGGGTCTTGAAATATGATCAAAATAGTTTTGGAATAGTTAATCAGTATTTTTCCACCAGAGTTAAATTTTTCAAAACATTAAAAAGAAAGAGCAAGAAGCATGAGTGAATATTATTTACAGACAGACACTTCAGTTTAAAAAATACTAAAGTGTTCAAAACAAGGATTGAAATAGATGGTTTTAAGCTATCCATTTTTATCTTAAAAAACTGACATTTTTGAAAGTTTCATTAACATTTGTGAATAAGAAAACAAAATCACAAAATTTGTTTGTGCCAAACAAGTCAGTCTTATTTATCTAGTACTATACCTCAAAATATCATTCTAGAATAAACATTAAATCTCCTCACATTTTAATGCATATTTTGCTTATTTAAAGAAAAAAGAACTTGGGTCTAGAGTTGGAAGTAATAAGGCAAGTAAGGTATTCTATAAGATACAGTAAATTTTCAGAAAGTTGTAACTGATAAATACCAACTTTAAAATAGACACTACAAGCAATCAGCATTGTTTCCTAAAGTAGAACGACCCATAGACTCATACATACCTCAAGGTGATCTTACCCAGTGTTAGTTGAAAAAAAAAGATACTAAAGGTGACTTAATTTAATCTCAATCATGTCACCATAAATTCGGCAGGACAGGTACTAACATCATTTCTTTGAGGTAAGGAAATTGAGATGTTAAGTGACATTTACATGTTCCAGAGCCAGGACTTGAACCCAGTTCAAGTAACGCACATTGTTCCTTTTCCTAGAACATAATTAAGGTGCGTTCCCCCACACATAAAAGTGGATGTTCTTTCATTTTGCCAATTTTCTTTATTCAGCCATGGATTTTGTTCAATATACACATCATATCAGGACATTTCCAGTAAATTATCAGAGAGCCAAAAAAAAACAGACTTGTAGAAATAAAGACCAAAGGTATCGCTCACTGGCAGAGCAGAGGCGGGTGGGGAATGGGTGGAAAGGGTGAAGGAGACTATATAGTCAATAATATTGAGATAACTTTTCACAGTGAGGGATGATTACTAGAATTAGTGGAATGATCACATTATAAGGTTGAAAGATGTTGAATTACTATATTGTATACATGAAACCAATAACTAGTATTACATATCAACTACACTTAAATAAAGAAAGAAAGAGAAAGAAAGAAACAAACAAACAAACCAGATTATTTGGTTGTAATAACAGTAAATGTTTAAGAATATCCCGACAATTCTTTTTGACCATCTTTATAACAAAGATAAGAAAACAATTAGTACATAGCATCACTATATACACTACTGCTTCCCAATTTTACAGATGAGCAATACAAACTTCTAATTTGTTCAAGATGATCCCAGGGTCATAATATTATAATGCGGGAAAAAAAAAAACAGGAAGACTCTTCCTTCCATTAAATTAGCTTGTTTGTCCATGAAGTTCACAGCATTATCACATTACCTCTATATTACCTTTATCTTATTACTCTCTATGATGGAGTTTAAATATAAAGGTGTTGCACCAATAGAAACCCTTAAACTTGATTAAGAAACTGTTCTTTCCAAGGCTAGGCTATATTTTAACTACTGAAGAACAATTAAGCAGTTATTCAGCTTTTCACATTCTTCAGTATCAACCTATGCTTAATTACCACATTTGTGTTACTCCTAGCAAGTGTCTGACACACAGTAGGTGTTTAACAACACTACTTTCTATTATTTTCTTTTCTTGAACACATGGCTGAGATTTTTTTAATCACACTATGAAAATTTTCTTGATTAGTAGGTTTTTTCAAATCAAAAATTAAGTAGCAACCAAAAAATATATGAAATTGATGTCAGGTGACAATAGGTATAAAATTCATGCTCACAGCTGTTCTCTGGTTGGCAAATAATTGATTCTGTTGGAGTTGGGGGTTTTAATATTTGTAGGTATCATTCATGAAATTACTGTCTATCTCAACTGAAAATAGGCTTTCCAATGAAGACAAGTAATAAGAAAATGTTCAAATTAACACATCACAAAGATGGCAGTAATGAAGAAAACAAAGTAAGAATTCTGAATAGCTTAAAACAACAAAAAAGGAAACTCTTTTTGTTAATGAAAAAATGTTTTTTCAGCTACTTATATAATCCTGATCTTGATCTCTACCACAATACTGTCAGAGGAGGAAAAATAATGGGGAGAGGATCAACCCTAATGAAAGAAATACCACAGTTACCATACCACGATGGTGATAAAAAATAAAAATAAAAAAGAGAAAACAAAATCTAAATTACCGATTAAAACCTAGAAAATGATCCTGAAGAGCAAGACCAATCCCTTAATTTAAATAGATTGCTAAATCCCCTAACAAAAGATTAGAAGAGATTAATAACGTCTATATGATCCGAACTTGCACCAATAAAGTTTGAGCTGGCAGGAGCCTACTGTCTGCATTTACTTCTTAGAGCCTCTCAGAAAAGTGCGGAAAGCAGCAGTGGAGAACCGCAGCTGCAGCATGGTGCAAAGCACAGAAAGGGCTGTGAGAACAGCCCACACCCCTCTAGCTCTTCATTCCTGTTCCGGGTCCTTCTACTTTCTTGAATGAAATACTGCAGAAGAGGAAGAGGACTGAAAGGAAGGTCTCAAAGAAGGGTCGGGGGAGAGGGGTTTAAGGATGGAGTTTTAATACCACAGACATCCTTTAGCCTTATGCCATTCTAGACAGAATATGTACAATGTAAATTTATATACCGTATATACATAAATATATACATAAACATATATTCATACATGTGCATAACACACATATGCCTTTTAGGGACATATATATATTCCTAAAACACAAGTTTGTATGGACACACACATCTTTCTTTATGTAAAGAAAATAACTACTAAAAGATTATTGTTATCATTTATGGGTATTTTCCTTTGGGTATGAACCAAAACATTACACTACCAAAGCAGGTGTACACACTAAGCATTTAGAATTTCTCAAGTTGATTTTTTGTGTGTATTTTTAAATGAGTCATATGCAAAAAATTCAAATAAGCTTTAACTTTTACAGCCTGGGAACCAATATAGAGTCAGAAAGTTGGCTCAAAAATGCCTGAGGTTGCAAACAGTTGTTTAATGAGGACAAATGGAATAAAATTAAAATGCAGCCTAATAAAATACTTCTAAATATAATGTTAGCTCAGTCATGTGGCTCAAATAATATTTTTTCTCAAAGGAGCATAAGTGCAATATGCATAAAATAAAAATATAAATGAGAGAAAAGAAGAAAATAGTATAACATTCTTAGCCATCATATTATGGTAATCAGGAAGACAGAAAAATATAAGATTATAAGATTTTTATTGTGAAATCTCTTCATCTCTCTCTAACAAATATTTCTCATGTAAAATCAGGATCCTTAAGATATCAAAAAGATCTGGTTAAAAGCCTCAGACAGAAAAAAATTCAACTCTCATTTGTGAACTGGAGTTGGAAAAACTGGCATCATTGAAGAAATTACTCATAATTAGTTAATGAGCAATCTTAGAGCAAAACTCCATTTTTATAAAATTTCTTCCCAGAGTTGCCACCATCAGAGTATGATCAATATAGAATACTTTGCTGATGGGAGTGTAAAATGGTACATTCCAATTTCAGCGGTTTCTGGAGACCAGTTTTGCAATTTCTTAAAAAACTAAACATGAACTATCAGAGGACTAGACTAGATGGACAAATGTTGAGGAGGAGAGTCAGGGGATGATAACAGCCATTCGGGTTCTAGTGGAGATATGGAAAGGAGACAGAAGAAAGCCAAGAGACGAGATCATTTATGAGCATCCACAAGGGGAGTGGATCTTAGGGATGTGAAAACACCCAAGTAGATCTGGGGGAAACCTGAAACCATGAATGAGAGTGCCTTACTTCCTTGGACATGGCATAGGAAAGACAGCAAACATCTTTGGGAAGGCAGGCACTGGCTGTGATGCTATAGTCAACATGGCAGCAGGTGGAAAGTTACAAATAAATGAGGTAGTTGTTTAGGTGGGTGAGCTCTGCAGAACCTTGAAGTTCCATAGTGCTGCAGAGGTAATTACCTTGAGACGGACAGGAAAGCTCAAAGACAGAGTCCTGGAGCAGGTCCAAGATTAAGAAGACACGAAAGTTTGTCTGGCTCATTTGGCTCAGTGGATAGAGTGCTGGCCTGTGAACCAAAGGGTCACCGGTTCAATTGCCAGTCAGGACACATGCCTGGGTTGCGGGCCAGGTCCCCAGTATGGGACACATGAGAGGAAACCACACATTAGTGTTTCTCTCTCCCTTTTTCTCCGTCTCTTCCCCTCTATCTAAAAATAAATAAATAAAAGTTCTTTAAAAAGAAGACAAGAAAGAAACAACTCTCAATATGTGTGAACTTTAAATTGAGAATTTACCCAAGTGAAACTAAATATTAACCCTGAAGACACTGTTTCAAAAAAATCAAGTTATTTTTATTTGTAATAATATCTCTTCACCCCCCCCCATAAGGTACATAGAGTTTCAGAGCAAAATGACTAATCACATTTTAGAAACCAACATTCTTCCCAAATATTTTGTGACATGCTTTGCTAAGCCAATGATCAGGTACAAATACATGTAATACGTGGTCCCTGGCCTAAAGGAGTTGATAATATATTTCAAGTGACCACACCTGCATTTTATTAACTATTTGAGAGAAGAATAAAAAAAGTGAAAGTGTTGTTTGATACTCTCTGCAGATGAGCATTGCCAAGTGTTAGTGCTGAATGCTAGCACCATGCTGTGTGTGAGAGGAAAGGTCTAAAGTCCAATCCCTTCTTCACACTTCTCAGGATAAGCCACCTGGAATCTCTGAGAAAAATCAAGACGAAAACGTAACCTAATAACTAATCTCTACAACGACTCAGTTTATAAATAATCACTCTTGAAAAGAATAGCTTTTTGGGCTTTGGAGTTCTAACCTAATAACTAATCTCTACAACGACTCAGTTTATAAATAATCACTCTTGAAAAGAATAGCTTTTTGGGCATTGGAGTTCTAGGAAGCTTCTGTATGTGTATATTTTTATTTTTGCACACACACAAGAGCCTCAGGGGGAGTACAGGCAAACCAGCAACAGAGATCCATCTTCCTTGACTCCAGCATGCTCACAGGTACATGCTTTGGTTATGCTTAGACAAGGGACTTTTAACAGCAATAATCACTGTAATAATTTTCCCTTAAGTAACAGTTTAGCAGTCTATCTGACATGAACAATTTCATAGAGATATATAGACATAGAGTATCTAGAGATGTAAATACAACTTTTTAAACTGCAAATACTGTGTCCAACAGATGATCCTGACCCCTCCCTCATCTTCACATACCCCTCTTCCACTAGTAACTCCAAATTCATATGCATGTCTCAGAACCTCCTTCTGAGATCAATACTGATGTCTTTATTTGAAATTTCTATTTAGATGTTTCTTAAGCATCCAATTTTAATATGTTCAAAATTGGATCCTTTTATCTTTCCCCATAAAATGTCCTTTTCCAGCGTTATGTAGCTCTGACCACTGACCACCCAGCTGCTCACACCAGTAACCCAGGAGTCATACTTGACACCTTCCTCTCCTTCACACACTCATACCCATTATCCAGTTGTGTCAATTTCATACTCAAACTAATCTTAATTCCTCTGAGTTCTCTTCAGTTCCACTACCACCATGCTGGTCTGCTTCACCATCCATCTAGATTCATACTAGCCTCATAACAGGTCTAACACTAGTCTTGTCCACCTCAAATCTATTCTGAGTAACTACTATACTCATCTTTTCAGTCCAATAACACCCTCCTACTCAAACTCCTAAATGAAATCTCACTTATCTAGGGTGAAATCAAGCTCTTTGCCATTGCCTTTGAGATGTTTTGTGGTCAAGCCATACCTACATCTTCGCCTTGTCTTGTTCCACTCCTATCCTCACCTAATTTGCTCAGCCGTGCTGGCCTCTTTACATGCCCACTGGTCCCAAAGCTGCTTCTCCAAGCCTCTGTGTAAAAGCTACTCTTTACCTTCCTAATTCTTCATTAGCCTGCATGTGTCAGTCTCAACTCCCCTTTATAAACAGGACTTTTCCTGACCTTACATTCTAAATTAAGTTGTCCATTATACTCTCCTATCTAATATATTTTCTTTTATAGCAAGCATTCCTCAACATGTAATCATTTGCTTATTTGAATGCTTATTTATTTAAGTCTTTCTCATTATCTATAATTAGGTTTTATAAGAGTAGGGTCTGTATTTTGTAGACTATTGCAACTCTGAAATCTGGCATAAAAAAAGTTTCTCAATAAATGTCTAACAAATAAATGAATGAATGAATCAATAATAGATTAGTGAATTTTTGTCATCTGAGAGATGAATAGCAGCATTAGATTAACAAAGTAGGTTAAATATATAATCAGACAATAAAAGTTTCCTACCTTGAGGGAGGACATCAAGAAGATATGATCACCAGTTGACTGAGAACTGGAACCTAGAAACCTTGGGCTCCTCACCACCTCCCTTGTCTTGGAATGCGAATTCCACTTACCTCTCCTGTCCTAAAAGCTGCCCCAAGGATACAGCTTTGAGATCCCATGTTATTGAGACCATCCGGGCAGTGCACTTGACTCTAAACATTTATGATTTGGGGGCAGAGGGTGGAGATCTATTGCTCTTGCAGCCACCAAAGATCAGCTTCCTGCCCCCTACCATTCTGGCGTGATCTGACTCTTTCTTGGGTCTCTCCTGGTCCCCTGGATACAGCTGCCAGTTTTCAAACCAACACTACCCTGAAGCTAGGGGCACCAACACCCATATCCAGCTCCTCTAAAGCCTAAATGAAACCCAATCATTGAACATTTGATGCGTATCAGTAAATTATTACTGATACCTTTTCCAGACGATACCTTTATTAAATATGTGGAGACTCTAATTGTCACAATCAGCACAAAATTAGTTAACTTGGTAACTCATGATAACATGTTGGTAGTAAAATGTGTTATGTGATAATGTTGAGTAAACATACTATTTTGTTACATTTTTTTAAAGTATATTTAAAAATACATTTCAAATCAACCTTTCACAGAGTCCCTTTCAGGGCTTCCAGGAATAAAAGGTAAAATCCCTGCTGAGATTCCAATATATTTCTCTATTGGAAAAAACAGCTGATAAAAACTTCCTCACATAAAATCAGGCAGTACTCGACAGGAGAGAAGAGTTAAAACAGAGGTGAGTACTAAAAAATCTTAGGTCCGCATTTATATTTCACAAATGTAGATACTAATAGTAAAGCTGTGCTAGGAGGACAAAATGACTTCTAAAGCAATCCAATTACAAAGCAATCGATCATTCACCAAAATAAGAAAAGTGAGTTCTTAGAGAATTATTTTCATTAGTAGAAAAAGAATTAACATTTTAGTGCACAAAATGACGATAATTTTGCCTTAATCCCAGTATTTAGCCAATTTAAATCTCCTCTGATTAAAGATAATTCCGGCATTTTAAAGATCAAAGCTTCCTTGCTAGTTGATTAGTTTCCAGGCCCTACTTTTACACTCTTAGTCAAACCATACAGTCTTTACAAAGAAATCTAAATTTAAAAAAGCAGGTGTATTACCTCCTTCAACAAAGAGAAGATACCAAGTGTCTTTACATAAGATCAGTTTTTCAATAAATGCTATTCGAATTACGTATTAATTATCCAACTCATGCCCTGAGGCTGGACCTCCCGTCCCCGCTTTTCTTAACTTGCTAGGAACTGTTTCATTGGACACTAACCTGTAAAGGTGCCACTGTTTCTCCAAACTCCAGAACATGTAACAAATATCTCCCCCTCTATTATCCCACCTTTTGAAGTATATAATCATCATTCAGGAGGGATTATTTCAAAATTGTCCTTCAAAGTCCTTAATTCTATAAATGAGAAGACAGATTACTTGCTTTAAATGACATAGTTGTTTTTTTCCTCTTCCTTGACTAACAAATACAAAAACTTAGCCTCCAGATGAAATAACTGTGAAGGGCCACTCCAGCCAGGGTTGTATTTGGCTCCAAAATGCAGGCTTTATTTTATACCATTACTAGATGTCTCCTAAAATGTTACCTCACCTTCTTTTACCAGGTCCAAGGACCTAGCCTCTTCTTACTTTCCACAAGAAATCCACACACCTTCTTTAACTGATACAACTTCTGTGTTTTACTCTCTCCAGCTCTCTCACAGGACTAGTAAATTATGTAGCTAACACTTAGACACACACAGTTTACTGTGGTCAGTGGCATCTGTTCACAAAGGGCAAAATCCATGCTACTAACTTTGTACAACATTCAGGACAAAGAGGCTGGCACTTATCACGTTTTGATGTGATTGACAATTCTAAGACCTCCTAGAAGATTTAAGAAAGATTCAACATTTGTTGCTTCCATAAATTCTGACATGTGAGGGGATTCACAGGCTCCAAACCAATTCTGAAACTCCGTGATACCAATTCAATTTCTTACAATGTGAATATTCTCAAGTTTCCTTCTTTTTTTCTTTACAGTGAAAGTTTTAGGAAGTTTATATGAATTAATAAAAATCCTGAGCTCTATGAAGCCACTCTAGCTTTGAACATGCTTTTATTGATCTTTCAGGTAAATCTACTGTGAATGTGATGAGCCAAGCCCAGATCACAAACTTCAAACAGAATTGAAGGTACCTGTAGAGAGTTATGCTGGCAGACAGGCTTTTACTAAAGCCAGCAGAGCAGAGGTGAGGATTAAAAAAAAAAAAAAAAAAAAAAAAAGTTGCTTAATTAACATTTTAGCTGTGTTGTAGGTTGAGTGATTCAAGGCAGCTTATTAAATTCTTTCTGTTGTATCCTGGAGGGTATCAGTTTTCTTTCTTTTTTATTTTACAGATGTAATCAATTTGTTTCTAATATTTCAACACATTAGCATAGGGAAAAATTTTAATACGCTGAGGTTCTTTTTATATTCATTCATATGAGTCAGTTATCTACCTTGAAGATATCAAACAATTTTACTACAGCCAATACAGTGGAAAAATATTTTCTCAGTTTTCAATTCTTAAAAACAGAGCATTTCTCAACCACTAAAGAAAATATTTTCATTCTCTACTTTGCAACTGGATGAAGGGAACAATGACATGACTACCCATTTCTACCGCTCCAAAATTCATCGCCTTCTCCCCACATGGAAGAACTGTGGCCATTCCTAAATGTTTCCACATACCAGCACAGGTTCATCTCACAAAGTGGGAATCCAGAGGCATCAGTTACTGTTGTGTGGCCTTTTCTCTTGACCTGGACCTAATTTGAATCTGCACCCATCAAATAAGCCATGAAGTTTCTTGTAAGTTCATATGAATAAAACTTTGCCAATCATGCTAGGTCACAACACCTCAGTGAAAAGTTCAGCCCACAGATATATGTCATGGTGGGTAAGCCCAAGGGTCTTGGGTCCAGAGTGCCTACACTATATAGCCTTGACCTCAAGCCATAGTGCACAGGTGGCAAATACAAGGTCCAAGGACCGAATCCGGCCCTCTGTCTTGTTTTATCCAGCTGCAGTGTTGAGCTCCTTGCCCCTAGTTAAGGAGTAGTTACATTTATACAGTCCTAAAATTACATTTGGCCCTGCTGATGTTGTCCCTGGTGAAAATGAGTTTGACACCCCTGCCACAGTGAATGACCTTGGGCAATTCACTTTATCTCGCTCTGTCTGAGTTTCCTCATCTGTAACACAGAAATGATAGTAAGAACTTTTCCCACGATCCCCCCCGCCCCCCCCACACACACACACAAGGAGCAATTGCTACAGCACATCCTTCGGAGAAAAATTGCCTCTCATCACTTTGCAGCTAGCATTACCTGTGCCTGTTATCTTGGCTAAGTGAATGGCCAGGAAGATTTTACTTTCTCATTCCAAGGCAAATCTTAATTGCTCCATATGAAAATAGAAAGGATATCAATAAAAATATTTTTAAACAGAAAAGTTGCCCATCACCTAGATTCAAATGTTATCAACTCATAGGAAGTCTTGTTTCATCTACTTCTATTCCCTCTCCCAGTTATCAAGGAGCATTTCCCAAACACTGCATCACTTCATCTGTAGTTATTTCACTATGTCTCTCCAAAAGATAAAAACAGCTCAAAAATAAAAACAACCACAAAAAACTTATAATAACCAAAAACAATGCCTTAATATTTTCAAATATCCAGTTAACGCTCAATTACTCATCATGTTATATTTGTTTGTGTGAATCAGGATTCAAATATGGCCCACATGTAGCAATCAAAAAATAAATTTCCTAAATCTCTTTTAATGTATAGCTTCCTTTCTTCATCTCACTAATATTTCATTTGTTGACATAATTCGGAATTGGTTCTATAGACTTTCTAACAGTCTGGATTTTTCTTATTGTATCCTATAAAGCTTTTTTTTTAATTTATTTTTAAATGTGTTCCCCTGATTTCTATATTTCTCATAAACTTGTAGTTAGACCTACAGGCTTCATGAGATTTAACAATATCTTTGGAAAGATATTTCCTCCAATAGGGGCTTGCAATATCTAGTTGTCTCTCTTTTTATGATGTTAGCAACACCTAATATGTAATACCTAGATCTATTAATTCATTAGAATTTCCAAAATGTTGATATTTTAATTTTATCATTTATGCTTCATTTATTAGATAATATACTCTTATAAAAAGAAATGTCCCTCTACCTACCATATACTTGTCCAGTAGTTAATTGTATAGAAAAGACAAAATAAATGCTCAATTCTATCCTCTGTTTATCAACTTTCAAAATTCTCCCTTCTCTAATGATAATCAATTATTTCCTAATATATACTAAGAACTCATGGATTTAATATATTTGATGTGTTTAAACCTATTTAATCTATTATCCTTAATAATGCTCAAATTGTCCCATGTTTAACAAGAGGAAGCCTTTCAAAGTTATCCCGAGTCTTTTTTTAGAAACCTAGGAGTTTTTGATAGTTTCCTTCAGATATGCCACAATAAAATATTGAGGATTATTTTGTACATTTCTACCCCAGACCTAGAATCCATATCTCTAAAGAATTCTTATTCCTTCCAGTAGGAAACAGTATCATTGACAGAATACTCTACCTTATTTTCTCTCCTTATATGTACCTGTGTGTGTGTTTGTGTGTGTGTGTGTATATATATATACACATACTTATATATGTATATAACTGTACCATTTGAATGTTGCAACATCATCACAGTTTACCATATTACATATTTTACCACATATCTTCTAAAAACAAGAACAAAAAGCATAATAGCACTATTACCTAAGGATTTGTAATTTTTATATAATAACGTTTAATACTTAGTCCATATTTAAATTTCTCCAATTCTCCAAATTTTATTCTTCTATTGCTGTTTTCTTTTAATCAGACCAGGATCCAGTCTAGGTGTGCACACTGCAATTGGTTATATTTCCTTAATATTTTATCATCTATAATAGTTTTGCTGGGTTTTTGTTTGTTTATTTATCTTCATGTTATTAACTCTCTCAAGAGCCCAAGAGAAATAGTCCTGTTGTATGTTCTATCTTTTGCATTTTTGGATTGTTTAATGATGGCATTCTGTTTCATATATTGACTTTCCAAAAAAAAAAGTTTTGCCTTGAGCTATCGAGGTTAGCCGTATATCTAAAACCTCTCCTAGAATAACGTTGATTTTTTTTTTCTGTGTAAAAAGTACATTTGAATTATTGTAGTTTACTGACATAGGATTATTTGCTTTTTTAATGAGGTGCAGAATGTTTTAAAATCTGTAATTCCCGATGATTACACAATTACTTATCTTAAAGAAAATCAAGGAAAAAAGATCATTCTACTTGACCATTTAGATAAGAGTTTAACCCTGAGAATGTCTACAAACACCTAAATAGAAGGTACAGAAGATATTACAATGACAACAACCAGGCTCCTCTCTGTTACCAAACTCTCTTGTATTTTAATTATGTAATAATTATTTTAATTATATATGCCTGCCTTCCATAATCTTAGATAGCTCTTTTTAGTAGGTCCCCTGAACTTCCTTCCCTCCTTCTATTTGAAAAACATAAGAAACCTGATTTTAGTTCATTCTAACCTACTTAGTAAGGCCATATATTTGCCTTTTTCAATACCTCTTAAAGCATTTTTTCTAACTATCCCCATTAAGAATTAACCAAGAAGCTTCTTGATTTTACAGATTACTGGTACCATCCCAAGGGAGGGATCTGGGAAGAGGTATTTTTAATAAGTTCCCTAGGTCATATGTCCCTATAGACAAGTCTGAGAAATACTGCCCTAAGGTGTAGCCCCTAAAAAGAAAACAAAACAAAAACAAAAAACAAAACAAAACAAAAGCCTTTCTACTATGGCACAGGGGTTCCAATCCAGACTTATGAAACCACACTATCTGGGTTCAGATTTTGTTCATACTCCTTACCAGCAGAGAGACAACGAGTGACTCCCCAGGTTTCTGTGTTCTATTCTATACGATGACAAAAAGACTAGTGCCTATCTTACAGATGAGAATCAAGCATGAGACCCTTATTAAGTACTTAGTGTAACCTCAGTAAATGTTAGTCATTCATTATCATTCATACTATTACATTACAGGTCAATGGGGTCCTAAAGTTAAAAATTTTAATGCATGGATTTTTCATGTTTTAATAATATGTGCCTAAAATGGATTTAGATTTAAATAAGGTACTTTTCCTTTTCTTTAAGATTTTGAAACATTTAGTCTCTCTTTTTTTCTCTTAAAGGAAAACATTGGAAGGGCCACTCCTAACTCAGTTAACAAGTTTCTTTCTTATTAGAAGACTCAACTATATTCTTGTCTTGGTGTGGCATTTGTAACATTAATTATAATCTGCCTCAAGAGTTGCATCCTTTCTAAAAGGACACGCTGTTTGCCCAGATGACTAGTCATATGCTGATGGTATTTTACTCCTTCAAAAAATACATCCCATAATAGAGATAATCATCTCTAAAGACAGAAAAAATAAGAATAGAACATGAAGCCACTGACAGAAAACAAATTTGCTCCCATGAGCCACTCCCCTGGAGGTAGGGAACCTTTAAAGACAACAGAAAAATATATGGTGGATAGAGTATTAAGTGTAACATGGCAGTACCAAAAGGTAATTTTATTCTTCGAGTCAGAACTATGCTAGAGTTCATCCTCCCCATCTTAATTTGTGTATCTTAGATGTATTGTTATCCCTTGCCAGGACTGTTGGAGAGCTAGTTTTTACTTACAATAGAGCAAGAAATTTAAAATTTTTCTTTTTCATGAGTCTTTTGGAATTTAGCCTCTGAGGCTACAAAGTACATATGAATTACCAGGGGATCTTGTTAAAAGCAGATTCTTATACAGCTGGTCTGGAATGAGGCCTTCCTACACTGCTCCAGGGACAATACTTTTTGACAACCAACACCTTAAAGAAGTGGTTTTCTTTACATTATGGGAAGATTGTGGGTCAACAAAACTGAGTGTGATCCTTGACAATTGCTTCATTTCTACCATGACTATAGACCCATTTGCAGGGAATCAGAATGTAGCCTGCTTTGTTCTGCTTTGCTTTTTTAGGTGCAATCTTCTACTGAGAACGTATCATCTAAAAACATACACCAGGAAATCTTCATTTCCTGACAAAGGAGTAGAACATCTTACTGCTTATCCCAAATCATAAATGGGGGTAGGAGAGGTGAGAAGCTAATTTGCTTATATCCGGATGTGGGATCCCAATTTGTTCTCATATAGTGTAGAACTTGAAAACCTGAGTGAAGACACAGATGTAAAACCGATTCGATATTGGGTAATACAACAGGGTTTGGGCAGGCAAAAGGGCCTTGAATAACCACCTAACTGATCCTGTGTAAACAAAGCAATCTAACAGAGGCTTTAAAATAGGGGTATTCAAAAAGGTCTTGGAGTAATTTAAAGAGCTAAAGGAAGAAATAAAATCCAGGAAACAGGTGATTAAGAAAAGAGAAAAGACTGATATTTAAAGGAATCAAATATGATCACAAGAGAAGAAAAAACAAAGTAGAAAATGAAAAAAAGTAGCACTTTTGTTTTTGTAAACTGACAATTACTAGGGTAGTTTCATCGATTGATGGGAATGATCCAGGAAAGTGGAAGATACTAATTATGCAGGAGAGAGAAAAAACTGAGCATGCAGAATTCCTAGGTAGAAAAAAGCAGATGGGCTGCAGAACGCAAGAGGAGGGACATGCTTTTCGAAGGAAGAGGAAAACTTTCTTAGTGTAACAGGAGAGAAGAATGAGGAAATAGGCATGAAAGTAGTGAGATGGGTGGATTTGGGGATAGAAAATAAAGGAGTGCTTATCTAATGGTTTCTTTTTATTTCATGAAGTATGGCATGTAGGTAGTCTTCAACAAGAATGAGCAGAGGGGATGCATGTGATGACCAAGGAGACTAGAGAAGGGATGAAAGAATGTGTTCAACAAGTGAGAAATCTAGCTTTCTAGGTAAATAGCAGGATTAGAGGAAATTGTTGAATACTCAGGCAAGGTTTTTGAAAATAAATTGATTTTATGAATTGCCTACTATTTTTTGCATGGAATAAACTATAACTTAAAAACTTCTCCATTGTTAAATATTTAGTATGTTTCTAAATTTTTGTTATTATACACAACACTGTAACAAATATGTTCAAGTGAAATAAGTTTTTGTGCTCATCTCAGGCCATTCTCTCAGGTAAATTTATCTACAAGTTGAATTATTGGGTTAAAGGCATTGACATCTAAAGTCTTTGATGTTGTCAGGTAGTTTTTCAGTAAAAGGATTAGCATTTCCAGTTTTATGAGAGTTCCCAACAATATATGGCCGCGTCTCCATTGCTGCTCTGCCACCAGCATCAAGTACAGTGATTTCAACGAGAAATTGTCAGCTTCACATACAATAGGTTGCCCATGTTTGTTGCTTTGATTATTGACTGAGTTTCCAATCATTTTACATTTATTTCTTGGTTGATTTATTTTTACTTGTAAGTTGTTACTTCATTTTCACTTTTTCAGTGAGGATAAAATTTGTAAGTTCTCTTCAACTTACAAATTTTACTCTTAGGAAATTACCAGCTATTGATATTTGTGAGAAGCAGTTTTCTGGAATGTCATATACCTTTCATTTGTTCATGGTGTCTGTTGGCATATAGAAATTTTAAAACCTTATGTAATTATATATCCTCTGATCTTTTCCATTGTGGTTTCTTCCATTGCTTTTGTATTTCATGATCTTTATCCCTAGAAGCAGGATTGCTGAACTGCAGAGAATATAAACACAGCACATGACATAAGTCATCCTTGGTGTCCATGGTATATTTTTCATGTTGGTGTAACGTACCTGGTGCATTCTTGATCTTACAATGCAAAAGTGAGCATGGTACTGCCCTGCATAAACTCTTGAATGGATTCTCATTGCTGTAAATTTTAGATATAAAATCCTTCCCCTCATTCTCTAGAGTCCCATAGTAATAGATTTTAGATTCTCCCTGGATAATGAATGATATGTTTGGAATCTATTTAGTACTGCAGTAGTGGTGGGCAGAATGTCCCTTCCAAGTACAGAGGAGCAGGGAGGAGCCTTAGATTGTTCAGGTCCAGCTCATGGGTCAACCGCAGTCACATCCTCCCAATGACCCCCTCCAACAGGATCCCATCTGCTTCTTGAATACACATATGGGCTTTATCAACTCCTCTGAGCTAGAAAGAATATCTTCCCTGTATTTCCTCTCTACCTCCCTTCTCTGTTGTGCATTGCATTTAGAAGAAATGCCCAAAAGAGGTCCTGACCACCAAGTCCTTTTCTCTCACAAAAGTCTACTTTATTCACATTGGTGAAGAGCGTATAGTAAAAAGATGGCAGAAGCTCTAAGAGTTGACCTAATGGTCTGCCTCCCATTCTTTTGATATCTGATTAAGTATATGGACTCACCTTTGTCTTTGTGTCATAGGAAATTCTGAAGAGCACTACAACTCACTAATACAGAGAGACCTTTTTTGCATAAAACACTTTCTAATGCTTCTATGGACTTTTCTGAAATATTTAGAAATGCTACTTTCTCGTCAACCCCAACTAAAATCATAGAGTCAGGAATGAGAACCTGATGTGGACACCAGCTAGCAGTGTCTGCATCATTGTGGATGAAATAAAACATACACACAGACTACAGAGTCCGGTGGAGGAAGAAGGACAACAGCGTGGCTTTTCTCTCAAGGGGAGCAAAAGCCAGGGCCTCTGCCATGACAGGCCTTTATTCTATATCTCCTCACATTACAAGATGGTCCTCACTCACTATCCCAAGTTACAACAAAAGGAGCCAATGACCCTAATCACATCACAGAAGAAGGATATTAGCAAATGAAAAGGCAAAAGTGGTTGAGCTGGTTACACTGGTCCCTGCAAGGTTTAGCACTTGCAGGATGAGGGAGTTTTAGCAAGAAGCAAGTCTCAAAAAGCAGCCTAGGTATATTGCAAATCTGATTACCCACGAGAGAATCTATCTGTGGGCGTGGGTCCTGTGCATATCCGAGTGGGAGCTGGGCCCACGCCATGCAGAAGGGTCTGCCACAAGGGCCCAATGCCTCCTTAACTTCTCCCTGAATGACTTTAAGAGCACATGTTTCTTTAAATTCTGCAAGTAACACAGCTCCAAATGAAAGTGAGACTCCCTTGCTGTAACTTTGCATGTAGTTTCATCGGCTACTTCTAATTACAGTCCAAGTTGCCGTGCTGAATGTACACTGATTCCTTTTATGATGGGTCCTCCCAGCTGGCTTTCTCATGTAGCTCAGCCATTCTTGTACTTTACAGACAGGAATGCTCCTGAAAGTTTTAAGAATAAATTGTGAAAGACCTATGAGCAGTCCTATGAAATGGAGCTGAATCCTTTTTTTAAACCACAGTCTCATCGTCTCAATCAAAACAAGATTATTAAGCAGTTATTTTAAACTCATTTTTGTTAGCAACTTTAAGTAAAACAACTTTAAAACTGGAATAAATGATTTTTTTTACAAAAGAAAAGGAAGTAAACTTGTGATATATTAACTATATTTATCACTGGGTGGTATATTTTTTTTTCTTTTTTATATTTTTTGTATTCTCAAATTTTTTGTAACACACATAAATTACCATAAAATCAGGGGGAGATGCATTATTAAAGGAAAGAGAAGATGATTCTCATTGTGTCTCTCTACGGTCTTGTTTACTTCTGCTTGTAAACCGACATGCAGGGATTAAATCTAACTCTATGCTTTCTTCAGCACCTACTACATCTTGGAGTCTAATTATATTTTACTTCATTTAAAAAACAGAAACTTTTTTCCTCCATGACCTCTTTTCTTGGTTCTGCAGCATGTAACTAGTCTTCTATAACTATGTATACACCCAAGAGAGATAAACTCAAATATTCCTCCAAGTGTTCTATGACATGAGATCATCACAACAGGAATAGGAATTGATATAATTTTCAAGCCCACTATCATGTACTGAAGATATAAAATGTTGATCTTTCCTTTTTTCTGCATCACTGAGTAAAATCTTGTTGGGGCCTCTAACTTATATCGCCACATTAAACCATGAGCTTTATTGGCGGCCTGCATGTGTATGTGTGCGCATGTATATGTTGATCACATATTTCACCCTCATAAATCCACCAGTGGCTTACAATTTTAAAAACCTCTTCAGTGGATGGAGGGCACAATTATTGTTTTATGACATGAGAGAAAAGTCTATAGAGGACCATGTTTTCAAGGGACTACTTTTGACAAAATATTAGCACAGGAGACCATTTTAAACTAAGTTGTGTTTTAAGCAACTTTTAAAGCAATATGGTAAGTAAACCAGAGGTGTTTTTACCTTTAGCTGGTTATTTAATGCCTTTATGCTTCAGTTTCTTCAGTAATAAAATGGAAATAACAAAAATGACACCACCTACTCTTTCGGTATCTGTGAAGGTAAATTAGGACCATAAAAAATAGATGCAAAGGCTTTGGGAAAGAAACAGAATGTATTATCTTCATTACTTATAAAATTAGAAGGAAACTTAGAGATTTTTTTTATTTCCCAATTTTAAATAAGAAAACTGACATACTAAGAGGTGAGATGACTTGCTTAATTTCAGATGACTCTCAGGCAAATCTAGGCCAACTTCTCAAAAAGCTAATGGATATTGGTGGGGGGGGGGGTTGTTTGTCTTTTTTAAATAAGATCTTTTGTGAAATGTACTAAGGGGATGTGCTGCACGTCATTGGAAAAGCAAAACAGCAACTGGCCTCAGACTTTATCAATATCAAATTTAAAACCGTGCTATAATGTCTTCATAATTCTAAAAAAAGTTATTTTTACTAGAATTTTATAGCAGACAATTGATCAATCAAGTGTGAGAAATCAACACAGATATTTTGATATATAAGGATCCAGAAAATCTGCTTTCCATTCAACCTTCCTTAAGAAGGTATACTTCAGAGAAATAAGATAAAAATATAATGATATTTTGGAAAACCATATGATCTCCCCTATAAGTGGGACCGAATCAACAAAATAAACAAGGAAGCAAAATACAACCAGAGACATTGAAATAAAGAACAATCTGACAGTAACTAGAGAGGAGAGTGGAGAGGGATAATGGGGGATTGTGGGGGGGGGGGCATCAAGGAATGTGTATGAAGCAAACATGGACAAAAGCCAAAGGGGGTAGGTTCAAGGATGGGAGCTGGGGATGGAGGGGCAGAGGGGACATGGAGGTATGAAAATGGAGACAATTGTACTTGAACAATAAAAAAAATATATAAAAAAATCTTTAGAAAAAGAAGTTATACTTCAGAGAAATAAGATCAAGATAAAATATAATGATATTTTGAAATATAACAACATATTTTTATTTTTTATTGTTGTGCAATTACAGTTGTCCCCATTTTCCCTCCATACTCTACCTCACCCTACCCACCCACACCTCCCACATTAAATCCTTCCCCACCCTGTTGTCTTTATATTTTAATAGTAGGCAAATAAAAACTCTAAAGAAAAAAGACTCAATGAAAAAGGAAATATAGTCACAGCACACTTTTTGTTTTTGTAGTAATCAACCACAGATAGATGAAAATAAACATGATTAGATTGTCAAATCAAACTCTTAAAGAACTGAAATCTTGCCTAATATCAAACTTTAGTATTAACTGAAAGAATATCAATAACTATGACACAGAAGTATATTGAGAAGTTTGGGACCACCAGTAAAACTGTCCAGTTCCTCCCTCTACAACATTAGAACATACTCTGGTCCAAAGGGATACAAAGGAAAAAATAAACAAATAAAATTATATCAAACTAGAAAGTTTTTTACAGCAATGGAAATCATCAACGAAATGAAGAGACAACCCACCAAATGGGAGTTAATAAACAAAATTTGTAAAGAACACAAACAACTGAACACACAAAAACAAACAAACAAACAATTCAATTAAAAATGGTAAAGGATCTAAACAGATACTTCTCTGAAAAGGACATACAGATGGCCAATAGACATATGAAAGGATGCTCAACATCACTAATCATAAGAGAAATGCAGGTTAAAACCACAATGAGATACCACCTCATACTTCAGTCAAAAAGGCTATCATCAATAAATCCACAAATGACAAGTACTGGCAAGGATGTGGAGATAAGGGTAACCATTGTGCACTGTTGATAGGAACGCAGATTGGTGCAGTCACTGTACAAAACAGTATGGAGTCTCCTCAAAAAATTAAAAATGAAATTGCCCTATTATTCAGCAATTCCACTTTTGGGACTATACAGAAATAACCCAAAAGACTGATTTGAAAAAATGTATGCACTCTTATGTTCATTATAGCATTATTTACAACAGCAAAGATTTAGAAGCAGCCCAAGTGTCCACCAATAGATGAATGGATAAAAAGCTGTAGTATGTTTACACAATGGAATACTACACAACCGTTAAGAAAGAAGGAAATCTTACCTTTCACAACAGCAGGGATAGACTTAGAGGGTATTAAGCTAAGTGAATTAAACAGATCAGAGAAAGGCAAAATAAACAAACGGAATAGAAACAGACTCATAGATACAGAGAACAGACTAATAGTTGTCAGAGAGATGCTGGGTGAAATAGGTGAAGGGGTTAAGAAAAAAACTCATAGACACAGATACAGTATGGTGATTACTAGAGTGAAAGGGGGTGGGGGAAAGCAGAAGAGGGTAAATGGGGTATCAATGGTGATAGGAGGAGATTAGGCTTAGGATGAAGAACACACAATACCATATACAAATGATGTATTACAGAGTTGTACACTTGAAACCTATGTAGTTGTATTAATCAATGCAACCTCAATAAATTTAATACAGAATAACATATCTTGGTCCAGATTTAACATATGAGCAATGAATCACTTAATCAAAGGGAGCCCTTTCAGTCATGAAATGTCTCTTTTTCATATTCTGATCACGATGTAGCTGACACTGACATTTCCCAACAGGCCATGGGTCATTAATCCATAAATTTCAAGTTTGCCACCAAACAAGTTGCTTCTCCCATCCCTCTGACTTTTTTCTTCTCTACCACAGTGTCCTAGGAGTACGAAGGCTAGCATACGAACAGCCACTAACCGATTTCCTCTGTACTAGCCATAATAATGTAAACAATATTTGTTGATCTTCTACTTCTGGAAACAACCTGTAATAAATTATAAGATACTTAATTATGGTTAATGAATACAATATAATGTTATAAATCTGGACATAAAAGACTAGAGAGGACAAAAGTTTGGATTGCTATGGAAAACAAAGGCTGAAAGAAATGTTAGAAGTGTTAATATCTTCACCTTCAAAGTAGAGAATTGGGAATACTGTCTATAATTACTAAATAAGAAATGAAGCCTTGGCTGGTGTGGCTCAGTGGATTGAGCTTTGGCCTGCAAACTGCAAACGGAAAGGTTGCTGGTTCCATTCTGGTCGGCGCACATGCCTGGTTTGTAGGCCAGGTCCCCAGTAGGGAGCGTGCGAGAGGCAACCATTCGGTGTTTCTTACATTGACATTTCTCTCCTACTTTTTCTCCCTCCCTCCCCTCTCTCTAAATATAAATAAAAAGTATTTAAAAAAGGGTTACCAAAATAAAATGTTTAAAAAGGAAATGATTATGTAAGCATATTAGTTAAAATTACAGAGGCAATGAATAGAGAAACTAAAATTTTGATACAATTACACTGAGTGAGAAGTATACCATTACTGACATGTAAGCTAAAACTAAACGGATGTTTAAAATTAATATACTAAAGCACATAGACATAATAGTGTTTTGAGATATAGATATTAGACGACATGGTTAAAGAAATTTAAAAGATACCTTCTTTTTCAAATGGCACTGTGGAGCAGGAGACATGCTTTACCTTATAGGCTTACCTGTGCTGTATGATTTTTAACCTTGTATAGAAATTATTTTATACTACTGTGATAACTTTTAATGGTAAAGATAAAAATGTTCCATCCTGGTAACATCAGGGCCCCACATTGGTGCTGGAGCATTAAAAAGAAAGCATAATTGATTACAGTCAGTTCTAACACCACAGATGCAATCAGGGAGATTTCCCCAAAGAGAAGGTGAACAGTAAGGTTAAAAACTAAGGCTCCACAGCCCCATATTCCTTCCAACGCTGATTCCTCCTGCATCAGAGATGACCATTGTTCCCCTATACTCAGTCTCCATCCCTTTAAGAAGGGTGCTATTGAGTTTCTGCAAGGCACACGCCACTCAGCCACACATTTCCCAGCATTCCTTGCAGCTAGGTGGAGCTATGTGATTTAGTTTTGTTGTAGAGCTATGAATAGAAATGCTGTTTGTCATTTCCAGGTTTCACCCTTAAAAGAATTAACTTCCTTTGTCCTCTCTATCCTCCCTTTTGCAAGAATTGGATCCAGGGATGAAAGCCATATTTTGAGTATGACAAAGATTCTTCTAGGATTAGACTACCTAATTCTATTTTGTTGTGTGAGAGACAAATACATTCCCAAACTGTTTAAGCCACTGTATATTTGTATCTCCCTTATATCAGCTAAAACTATATCCTAACTAATGTCTCTTGCCTTCCCTGCCAGCCTTTACAATATTTCATTCAATTTGTGTAGCCTTTTGTTTCCTTGATTAATTGAATCAATTACTCCTTCTAGTGTCAAGTTCTGCTTGTCTATTGACAGAGCCACACATAATTCTACCAGTATCCACAGAGTTACTTGTGTAGTTTCACCTACATGTATTATTATGTGGTTTTCAGTTCAGTTTTGTCAAATGCTTTTCCTGAATTCTTTACTCATGATAAAGTACCATGCCTTTGATAAAACATTTTTTAACTGAAAATAGAATGTACTGTAAACTTGTCCTGATTTTTTAAAAGCTTCAAATTTTAAAACTTTTTCCAAACTGAATTGCATTGCCCACCTATATAATATACAAAGTGTACCTTATCTTTCCCTGGTTTTCTTTCTTTTTCCATACAAATACGCTAGAAAAAATATATATAGGAGGATGATCTGGTTTCCTACTAAGGTCCATGGGCCTCAATTCAGATTTTCCATTAAGTATCTTACTTAACACTTTTCTATGATCTTTAATATTATGAGATTCTCACTTTTCTTACTACAATTATTTATACCAGTGGTAAATAACAAGTTGATGTAATCTTCATTTTTATTTAACAAAATTGAGTTGATATAGATTTCTACTTATTTAGCAATTGTTGCCCATGGTTGCAGAAATGCCACCTATCATCTGGTTTTCCTTCTTAGTTTATCTAGTTTATGACTAATAGATTATATAAAACTAGAAGATTCCCAAATTATGAGTCTTCTATTAAATATAAAGATCTAATCGCCTTTATAAGTGTTGTCACATTTGCCAAGTTATCAGTTAAGATGCCTCTGTCCAAAAGGCAAAGAATACTGGACTAAAAATGACTCAGGAATTTGGTGTTTATTACTATCTCACATAACAAAAACATTGAGGTAGACAGTTTCGGGGATGATTTGGACCCATGATGTTATCAAATACTCAGGATCTCCCTATTCTCCTTCTCTGCTATCCTCAAAAAGTTGGTGATACCTCCTCATTGTTACAGAATGGATGCAGCAGTTTCCAAATATTACATCTTTACTCCAAGTAGGTGCAAAATCAATAAGGAAAGGTAGGGGCTTCCATTTGCCCCCCTTACCTTTCTCCTTTCACCCAGAAGGAATATTTTCCCAGAAGCCATGAGTATAATTCCCTCGTGTGTCATTGACCAGCTCAAGTTTGTAGTCATTCTTAGTTGGAAAGAAATCAGGAGATATATATCTGGTATTTTCATCTGTTTTCCTAGTTATTGTATTTGGCCAGTGGGAGAAGACAGAGAAAGATGGCTTTGGGGTATGTAACCATCAGTGCCAGCTGTATTAAGAAATAAATGTTGCAAGAAGGAGATTCAGGAGAGTTGAAAAGAAAAGGTACTTTTTTATAAGCCCTTTTTTCCATCTTGTCTCAGGACCTTAGCTAAAGGAATTGAAGAAATGGCTATTTCCCTCACTAATAAAAATGCAAAGCAGAACATATAGTATCATTGTACTATTTTATGTAACTATTGTACTATTTTATTTTATGTAACTAGTTAGAGAAAATTTCTAAAGTAACCTAAATGCATGACTTCAGTGTTTTTATAATACTTATTATTATTATTTCAAATGGGTGAAGAAAATTATTATTTGGGAGGTGTTGAAGATAGGATTATATTATTTCTCATTTTTTGCTATATGCCGTAACTTCTCTGGTACTCTAAATTCTACTAAATTACACCTTGTTCTACATAGTTTTCTAAATCCCATGAGCCTTTGTTAAAGAATTTAATCTACATATCAGTGATTTCATTCAAAATCAAATAGGATAAATCACAATGTTACATAATCATGTCTCCCCCCACACACACTTCATTCCTATCGCATTCTAAGTTGGAGCACATAGTACATAGCTTTTTCAGCCATTAGTATACTGAATCCAAGAAGAAAAGAGTTAACTGAGAAGACATGTCAGTCAATCCATCTGCAAATGCCAACCTAAGACAGTGTTTAATTACAAAAGTTCTGTTACATTTACTACTAATAATATCTACTTTATAGTAGAAAGAGATGTAAAATAAAGGGGAAAGTGACACACAAAAATAGAACTATGAAAAGAAGCTCTAGTTTATAAAGTGTTATATCTGTCAGCTGGAACTCAGTGCCCTGCGGTGAAGCTGTTGTCAGACTCAGGTATTACCAGATTATAGGAGATGAGGGTAAAGTTTAAAGAGACACTGAAGGGAACGCAACCTTTTCTCCCTAATTGCCATCGCAGGAGCTAGACTGGCTGTTCTTGAGAACAACATGTCCACGAGAAAACAGCCCTAGCAAACCTCCATCCCAACAGCAGCTGGTAGGCAGCAGGGCTTTATTCCTGGTAGACCACAAAAAGCTACTGATCTTGTGGAAAATGCCGAGAAACATGCTAATTCAAATCATCGAGCTTAAATTTTAAGCATTTTTTTCCCCTCTGAGCAGCAGGAACAGATGAACTCTCAAGAAATAAAGATCTCATTTTCATGGAAATCATCTCCCGAGCACAAGGGAGAAAAAAATAAAGAAAATGTATGAGGTAGACTTGGGATTGCTGTAAAAGACAACAGGTGTCAGAGTTTTCCATGAGGATTTAACTATTCCTCGAGGTATATTTAAATGACTTTCTAACAGTTGACACAGCTAATCTTCCCTTTGAAGTAAATGGGATTTTAGTAAGCAAGTGCCATATAAGCAGCTCTGCAAAACAAAGTTTAGTTATAAAACTACCGTAAACACAAGACTGCTCCATATCTAAGGTTAACACATTACAACATGCAGGACACTGAGTAAGAACAAAGGGATATAGTTCCCAGTAACTGGGCTGACATTCTAAATACTGACATGACAGACCCATATTTCTGATCAAATAATAAACATTTAATAAAACTTCACAGGGTTTCAATCTATAGAACATCAGAAGAATTGTGGAGCTCTTCAAAACACACTTACGAGGACCCTGTCCCCAGGGCTATTGATTCATTAGGCCTGAGCACAGCCCCAGGCAACTGTGTACTGAAAATGCTGCAAGGTGATCTGGTGGGCAGCAAAGTTTGCAAATCGCTGAAATACTCACAGATTTAACACAGAGCTGTCAGAAGTGTTTACATTCCAATCTCAAATATGGGATTGATACAAAAATTCGACATAAAACAGTAGGCACTCATAAGCTCTTTTAATTTATCTGCTTATTTCTCTGTCTCTCCCAACCCCCAGCACCATTAATTCATGAGCTCTGCAAAGACAAAGATTTTGCCCTGCTCATCTTGGTACTCCGAACAACAAACTCAGTTGCTGGTACATGCTAAGCACTCTGCCAATGCTTGCAAACAAATAACAATTCCTGAATACATTGAATTCCCATATATTTTTCTTATTACCTTCAAGGAAATTATTGAAATGTGAATTTGAAGTAACAAATATCCAATCCTTAGCTTTTATTAACAAATTCAGAAAGGACACAAAAATGGAAGCTTTAACACAAAAATAACAATGGTTTAACCTTTTAAGATCACAGATTTGGGGCATCTTAATGAAGGTTTCCTACAGGGGATATTTCCAGAACAGGAAGCCCTTGATGAAACTGTCCATGAGGGTAAATATGTTAAATATATTCAAGTACATTCTGTTAATGTGGAGCATTTGCAGCTTACAAAATGGACACCAGCTTTGCTTCATATACAGCGAAAGTGATGTAAGCACTTGGAGCCTTCCTAAAGGCTTCTGGGTCTGTTTCTCAACCCTTGCCCCCTCAAAAGGAAAACAACAGCTATGCACGCTAAAGACTTTTTAAACTCTTTCAAAGAGTTTGCCAGAATATATAGTAACCTGGATATTTGTGTGAGGGTGAACAAATTACACCTATACACACATGTTAACTTTTATCTTATTGAGAATCTAGGGAATGCTATGGGCTCTCTAAAGGGGTGAAGTGAACTTGCAAATAAAACCTACCATTCAATTCCAGAAAGTTCACGGAAACCCTGAAGTCCATCCACAAATCTTCCAAGGATCCCTAAAACCTAGGTTGAGAAAACAACGAAGATGAGCAATTGAGTAAAATTTTGCAGCCTGTCTATGCCAAAGGGTACACTAAACACAGATATTTTAAATACACATACACAGCTCACTGCCACCATCATTTCTAAATCACCTCTCTCAACTTATCCACCACAAAATGCTTAGTTAATTTCTATGCTTAAACTTCAGGCTGTCTCCTCATTCATTCCTTCTGATTCTTTCCTTCCCACATGACCTAAAACAAGGAGAAGCTTGGCACTTGATTCACCATATTTCCAAGTACATATGCATTTAATACTAATGTCTCTAACATGACTGTCGGAAGACTCGATCACAGTGTTAATTAATCACAGCAACCACTCTTCAAGATGAATTACAGCCAGCAACATGCACATTTGCTCAGCACTTGTAGACAGCTCTAGGTTATTCATTGCATAGAAAAAATGAGGGAAAAAGCCTTGAGGATTAAATTTTCTTCCATCTGCAGTTCATTTTTAATATTTGTTTGATGTGATTGAAAATATTTTAACCTTTTGACATGAGCAACATAATCGTTAAGGTATTCAGTGGTGCCTTAGATTTTCCACATGTCCTCTTCTCCTTCAGCCAGTAATCTCAGCAACCAGGCACTTAGTGGAGCGCATTGTTGTGGACAGTCACTGGACAGCTGCACCTCTGGTGTGGCAGATACCAGGCAATGAGGATGCAGATACCACCATTTCATCTCAGTGTGAGTCCATTAAACTCATTCATTTAGGAGGTTCATTCCTGCAGTGACTAAAAAATGAAATATTCTTTTTTTTAGGAGGATAATAAATTTCTCTAAGTTCCCAGGGCAACATTTATTGCACTGGAACAGTAATTTTTCAAAATTGCACTTTAATGGCCCCAAAAGTTCCACACATGGGAAAACTCTGTACACATTTTCTCCTTATGGTCTAAAATGAAACCCATTATCAGTGAAAACCTCTAGGTAAGTTCCAATGCCTGAAAAGGTGATTAAAAGTTAGGGCTAATTTACAGATTGTTTTATGAAACAGTTAAGTAAAGTTTAATTAGCCATCACTAACTTCACTATTATATACATTAACATCACAGAAACATACACAGAAATTCTTAAATATTTATGAATGCTATAAGTATATTTAAGAGTATATGTTTTTAATTCACATAGCTAATAGACAATAGGAAATAGCATTTGCTTTTAAATGTTTATTGATTCATTTTATTTTAAAATGAACTTATTTTTCATACACAAGAGCTTCATTTTTTAATGACTTCATAGCATCCCATAATATGGGTGTGCCATAACATATTTAACTACTCTTCTCCAACTGATGGACCATTAGATTATTTTCAGCGTTTGGCTACTACAAAAATATTACATGACATTATCCTTGAACACGTACTTTTACACACAGGTACAGACATATCCATTAGCTAAATTCCTAGACATGAAATTGTTATGTCAAAAGGTATGTGATTTTAATTTTGATTTTAGGAGCTATCTCAACATTGTCCTTGAGACAGGATACAGAACAGCAATTTATACTTACTTTGGTCTTTGTCAGTATGTCATGTCAAAAAATAAAATTTTGACAGAACTTTAATTAACCTTCCTTTCATTAAATATGAGCTAGAGCACCTTTAGCTGTATACATACCTATAATTTTATTGACTTGGGGAGCTTTTATATATTAAAGAAACTGGCCCTTTGCTCTCAGATATGTTGTAGTTTTTTTTTCTACTTTAGAATTTGTATTTTGACTTGGTTTATATTTTGTTGTTTTTCCTTTTTAGTCAGGCAGAGTTTATTGTTTCTGTATTTAAATATAAATTATTTTTGTATATGGCCTCTGAGTTTTTGGACATGCTTAGAAAGATATTTAAATTGAATTAATATTGAAACCAAAACCAAAAATAAAAGTCCTCTCCTGAATGTTCTTCTGAAAGGTGAAGATGTCTTTATATCTAAATTGTGTTTTTATTACAAAGTTTTAATTTACTTTAATCATTAGTATTCAATAATTTCCCTCCATAGAGGTGGTGGAGCTTTATAAAAATAAATTATAACTTTTTAGTTATAGTTCTGTAACTAAAGAACTACAAGTTCTTTGTAGTTAAGTCCTATAGTTCTTTTAAATTCTATAGTTCTTTATAGTTCTTTAAGAACTGTAAGTTAAAGAACTATAACTTTATATTTCCTCATAAGACTAAGTGAATTCAAATTAAAATTTTACAACGGACTCATTACCACAGGCCCATTGAGAAATGTCACATTCATTTTCCAGTATTGATGGGAAACCTTTGGAGATGTTTTGATCAAAAACTACAGGTAAGAGTTTAGGTTTTATATGTAAATCCACAAAAATGAATATTTTTTCTGGATTTTTCATAACAAGCTCTTCCTCTAATCACCAATTGAATGATAAAAGTACATTCAAATATCTGAATTAACTTATTCTACAAAGTCTTACTGAACAGCTATTTATGTACTAGGCTTCTTTCTAGGCACTCGGGATACAGAAATTAATTTAAAAAAAAAACAAGATTCCTATTCTCATGGAATCAGGAATAAAAGTACTAGTGAAAATTCATATTCATTAATCAGAGCTATGAAGATCACTTGTATGAAGAAAAGTGATAATGAGACAATTGTATTTTCAAATAATTAAGAAAGAATAAGTCTTCTCAAAAGAGAATCTTTTATACCCCTAAAATTTCCCATAGATTTTTCAGAGGCCATGTCTGTGATGAAGCTGAGATAGTAACTGTAAATTTTAAGTGTATAACAGGTGTTCAGAAGGATGAGTCTTTTTAGATCTTTCCTAACTCAAGATTTTGAGAACTGTTCAGAACAATTGAAACTTGATAATCAGCATCTTGCTCCTATTTTTTAAATATTAAATCAACTTGCCTGTAAAATAGCAATAAGAAATAAATCCGTATTCAGCACAGTGCTGGACACACAGATAGACGCTGTCTGTAAATACAGATCACTCAATAGAGCACAGGAAATAAAGCCATATTTCCCATTCCATCTCAAGACAGAATTCTTTGATCAAGTGACCCACACTCATCTCTAGAGAAAACCTTCTTACAGCCCTATTTAGGCCCTGGTGTGGATTTGCAAATTAACTGAAAAGACCATTAGGAAACATTTCTGTTTAAAGTGCTAAATGGGCTGCAACTTTCAAAACTAACTGGCCTGCCAAATTGTGATTTAAAGTGAAATTGGCATGAGCAGACATTTCCACATCAGCCTGTAGCACATCTGGTCCAGACCAAACAAACAGAAGATTTATTCTGTCAGGGAGATCATTTAGCATTCCTTTTCATGCTTCAGAAGGAGCCTGTACCTGTCACTCACCAAAGCGCTCGGCTTTTGGTGGCTAGGCTCTGTTGCTCTCCCTGACTAGCCTTGATCTAACACTTCTAAGGAAGCTCATGTGCACCGCTCCACCTGGGAGCCCAGTACCCATGCCAAGTTCATTTCCATAGTCTTATAGAAACCTCCTGGAGGATTTCAAACATCTGCTCATAAGTAAAGAAACATTGTCTTGAGCTCTAACAATAATATAAAGGGCAACTGAACCTTCTTTTGCAAATAAAGGAGAGCTGATAAATGATCTTATTTCACAGGACTGGGGGCAAGTTTCTTTGTGTCTTTCTGAGTTTGAATCCTTAAAATGAATATCGTCAATCATGGGAAAAATGGAATGTACCGAGTTTTATCATTAACTTAAGTGGTACACAGACAAGACAAAAAAACAGGTTAAAAAACAAAACTATGTCATTTTGCTGAAACTAAACGAACACGTTTGTAAAACTGTATCATTGTTCCTCTCTCTGTCTCTCACTGGGTGTAGCCTCAGAGCCACGTATAACACTGTTGCTGTGTGAGCCACAGAACAGCTTTCTTTCCTGGAATGCTAATATGCTCTTGGTGGAGTCAGCAACCCCAGGAGAATCACTTCCCGGCTTGTCTCATCAGAAATACTATTCCTTCTTTCCCACCTCTGGAGTACTGTGAATACTCAGAAGGATAGATGTACCACTACTGAGATTTCCTTATGATGTTCCTCTCTGTGAATACAAAAGATTCAGATTCAGTTTCAGTATAAACAAAAACTGGAAAGGGAATAGGCATGTATTTTTGTTTGTTGACATACATGTTCTTTCTAATTTCTAGCTAAAATCTACCTATGCCTCTTCTTTTGAGAAATAAATGGATTAAGTAAAATGTCCAAGATATAACATAATTATTATTCATTCCTTGTGGGTCTTATCTCCTTGAGGAAATTGTTTAATTTATACACATGATTACTTTGACATGTGAATTTAGGTGTAGGAGAACATAGGGAAAGTTTATCACAAAAACATAGAAAAGATTTGTCTTACTGAAAATATAACAAAAGCAAATATTGTTTTTACATCTGGAAAAAGTATAACCTTTGTGTAAATATTTTCATCCTATCCGTTTGTTACAGTACTAAGATAATATGAATAGTGAATTACATCTATACTTGTTTTATCTATACTGTCCCTCCTATTGAGTTATTAATAAACATGATACCATGAGTAATGCATCATTAATAGCATGGTCTAAGGAACTTGGAACATGTTCTCAAATTTGAAGAGAGCAATCTTAAATAGGTTATATTCTAGATGTTGCATTTGCCAATAAATAACGTATATCTGTATCAAAATACATCTTATGAAAAAACAACAAAATCAGTCTTCCATAACAATAGAACTAGTTTCAACCAATCTTGAAATATATCCTGATGTGAAATACTGGGATTTTCTTAGCATATCTGAACATTTTATCTACTTGGAAAATTTCAAGTGGGGAAAGAAAAGTATACAATGAATATTCAGTACCTAATTAATTTACTTAGAGTTAGATTTATTTGTGTTCTTATTCTTGTTCTTATTCATATTTAAAGATATGCAAATAACATTAAAAGTAGCAGGTTTATATACTTTCATAATAAATTAGAGTAATATCATATAGAGAACAAAAGTTTTACCTTCTATAGTGAATCTGGGGAACTTCAAAATAAGAGATAACACTTTTGATTAAGAAGAACTATTACCACGAATAAGCACCTAAAGGAAACCTACTTATGAATAACAGAAATTCTAATTCCAGGTTTTATTCTTCCAAAGTCTGCATTTAGAGTTGAAAAAGGAAAGTTCTAAGCATATAAAAAGTGACTTTATTTTATTTGGATATTGCACTGGTTAATGTCTTAAAGAAGAAAAAATAAATCTACTTATAAAATATAGAAATTCAATTAATGTAAAAATCATGGGCAACTTATAAGATCTTCCTCAATGAGATTATTCAATGCTATTGGAATGTTGGGAGTATCTAACCAGATAAAACTAATTAGTCCCATCAAGAACTAAGAAACAATGAACCAAAGAAAAGTAACGAAAATAATCAGAATAATAGGTGATGTATATAGAGGAATAAATAGGAACAAAATATGGTCAGGATATATGAAAAGAAGCTATACATAAGATGAAATCAATTTTCTTGCACAGAAACTCTCAGAATTGGGTACATGGAAACTTTTAAGAACATACTTGTAGATTTGTGTTATTTTGGGTTTAGGTTTCTAAATATTTAATACATTTTATATGCATCAAATTACCTATAAAGCTACTATTTTTTTTCATCAGAGTAATTTATGGCAATGTAAATAATTTTGTCATAATTTTAAAATAATGTTCACTGCAATGCAACTGAATCATTGATTTATGATATTCTCTATTTTCTAATAAAATCTGCTCCTGCAAGTCAAAATCATATTTGTTTTCAAAATGACTAAAAACTTGTTTACGAAAAGATTTAAAAATGACAGGGAGTTCAGTTGTCTAACAAGACCACACCAAAGTTTGTTCCATGTGTGGGAGATTAGGACTATAGAAAGTTACTTTGTTTTGGTTTTTATTAAGATATAATTGACATATAACATTGTGTAAGATTAAGGTATATACGTGTTGATTTGATACATTAGTATATTGCAATATGAGTGCCATCATAATGTTAGCTAGCACCTCTATCATATCACATAATTATCATTTCTTTTTTGTGGTGGAAAAATTTACCAGTACCTGGGTCAATTGGCTGTCATTTTCTGGTCTCATCTTTCTTTCTTTTCTTTTTTTAAAATTCTTATTTATTCTATTATAATTCTCTCAATTTTTCTCCCGTTGCTCTCTTCCATACAGCCTGCCCCCTCCCCCCTCAGCCCATTCCACATTGTTGTCCAAGTCCATGGGTCATCCATACATGTCCTTTGACTAGTCCCTTCCCCTTCTTTCCTCCATCCCCCCCCCAACCCTTTCCTCTGGCACCTGTCAGTCTGTTCCCTGTTTCCATGACTCTGGTTCTGTTTTGCTGGTTAGTTTATTTTCTGATTCGATTCCTCTTATAAGTGAGATCATATGGTATTTTTCTTTCACCAACTGGCCTATTTCAATTATCAATAGTCTCCAGTTCCATCCATGTTGTTGCAAAAGATAGGAGTTCCTTCTTTCTTTCTGCTGTACAGTATTCCATTGTGTAAATGTACCACAGTTTTTTGATCCATTCATCTACTGATGGGCACTTAGGCTGCTTCTGACACTTGGCTATTGTAAATAGAGCTGCTGTAAACGTAGGGGTGCATAAATTCTTTTGAATTGGTGTTTCAGGATTCTTAGGGTATAATTCCAGGAGTGGAATCACTGAGTCAAAATGCAGTACCAGTTTTAGTTTTCTGAGGAAATTCCATCTGTTTTCCATAGTGGCTGCATCAGTCTAAATTCCTACCAACAGTGCACGAAGGTTCCCTTTTCTGCACAACCTCTCCAACACTTGTTTTTTTGTTGTTGTTGATTTATTGATGATAGCCATTCTGACAGGCATGAGGTAATATCACATCATGGTTTTAATTTGCATCTTTCTGATGGCTAGTGATGAGCACTTTCTCCTATGTCTATGGGTACTCTATCTGTCCTCCTTGGAGAGATGTCTATTCAGGTCTTTTGCCCATTTTTTAATTGGATTGTTTATCTTCCTGGGTGCTGTATTGGGAAATAAGATATTCCATCAATAGCTCTACATGCAGATTTGTTCATTTTTTTTTGTTCGATTTTTTCTTTTTTTTTTCTTTTTTTTTTTAGAATGTTCTGTTTATAAAGTCATGTACTAGAGGCTTTGCCATATCCAAAAGTCTGGATTAACAATGTAATTACAAGTGCCTGAACAAATGATACATTTGTCACATAACAGATTCCAAAAATCTAAAACAAAATGGAAATTCAATAAAATATATTAATAAAATGTAATATTGTTTGTTTATTCAAAGCCAAAGATATGAGAAAATAAATGTGTAGATAACAATTAAATTTCATTGAGTATGAATTCTCAGAATGAGGAACTTTGAAATTTTAAGTGTGTTCTTGTAGATTCATTGTATTAATTTGGGTTTAGGGTTCTAAATTTTTAACACATTCCATTTTCATCTAATTATCACACAGTTGATCCTCATTTTTTTCAGATCACCTATTTACAAATTTGCCTATTTGCTAAAATTTGTTTGTAACCCCCAAATCAATAATACTTGCAGCCATTTTTAAGGTCACTTATGAACACATGATATTGGTAAAAATTTTGAACTTTCCAACTCATACATTTCCAGTCTACTTTTTTGTTTTCACTCTTGAACTGTAAACTAGCGTCTTGTTTATTATGTGCTTAATGCCATGGTTTTTTGCACATTTGTGCTGTTAGAGATTTTACCATTTAAAATTGTCCTCAACCATAGTACTGAGTAGCTGTCTAGTATTCCTTAACAAAAGAAAGCTGTGATGTGTGTGCCTTATGAAGAAAATATGCGAATTAGATCAGCTTCATTCAGACATGAGTTACAGTGCTGATGACTCTATTCAATGAATCAATGAAGGCTGAATCAATAATATATATTTAAATAAACTGTCTTTAAACAAAAATACATATAATGTATTTTATCATTACCAAAAATGTAACCAGAGGCTCACAGGAACCTAACCCTGTATTTCCCCTAGGAGCAATACTTCAGTATTTTCTAGTTCCATGTTTATACTGATTTCATAGAACACAACTACTGTTAACAATGAGAATTGATTGTATGTGTGTATATGTGTGTGTTTACATGTTTAGGTTCTTCTTTTAAAATAAAACCCAGAAGTTATCAAAATTAAAAACCTTTTAAAATGTCTACCAACTGAGAAAATATTGTAGAAGAAAAGCAAAAATAACATTGGGTTTTGATTGTATTTAATATTTTTAGCCATTGAAATTTCCATAAAGAATTTTAGCACATGCAGTTAATTTGCATGAGAGGCAGCTGGAGCATATTGGCTCTTTCAAAGCCACTATAATTTATCAACTCAATAATGCATGAGCTTAGACAAAATTATACAACTTTCTATATTTTTAACAAGGGGATGGAGTAAGAAATTTGCTAAAGCAGCCATTTCAGACCCAAGTGACTAAAAGGAGGTTAAATCGGTTATACAAACTGGAATACAATTCTACAGTCATATTTTATTTTTGGTCTCAGATTTTTTTCCCCTGAAAATAATATTTTGTTTGGATAAAGTACCAGACTGACAGACAGTCTGAGCCATAGAAGACACATATTCCTATGTTAGCACAATATGGAGAGAGTCAATTAAAATGTCCACTACAATGACCTCTGGAATTAGATTCATCTTACATAAACAGTGTCTAGAAAGAATAAACTACTTCTTTGTCTCTTCAATGAAATTTAATAACACTTATTTATTAAACTCTTAATTTTACTTGGTAAAATAATGCCTTATAGGAAATGACTCCTTTTTTGGAGTCAATTTTAGACCTCTTGTTGAAGTTTGAGGAGAATGTAGTCAGGTACCATTAAGAAGCTATTGTTATAATAGTATTATGGGCTATAAAAACCTCATACATGTACTCTGAGGTCAAGGACAACAATATGCAGACTATAGCAAAAATGATGAATTCAAAACACTGTAAATGAAGAATTAATTGATAGGAGCATTGGGATAAAAAAAGAAAAATTATTTGAAGATTCCAAGTTTTTGTAGCTAAGTGACTAGAAAAATAACTACAGTTGTTTTAGAGCTTATGCAAAAGTCTAAATTTAGCCATTGAAACTTATCTTAGGTATTCACATCTAAAGACTATAAATTTTATATCTAACATGCTAACTATACAAAATACCAAGTACCTGTCTTACTCTATACCTTTCCATCCTCTTTTCTCTGATAACATATAGAAAAAATTAGAGATGTATCACATGAGAAACATTTGTACCCAGTTATCCTCTTGGATGTCTTGGATGGGCATAGTGAAGCCAGGAATTGGTCCCATAGCTTCACACAAAGGTGTGCTAATACAGGGTCAAGAGATACAGTAATCCTCCCACTCTAAAATGCCACTGATGTGCAAGAATAAATTAACCATCAAGTTATCATCTTACTTTGCTTCATTTTGGTTAATCTTACATATATTGGATAGCAAGACAGGTAACTGGCAGGTAACCAGAAATTATTTACTACACAACACCCATAAGACTAACTGGAGAAAATTCCCTCAACATTTGGACTTGGGGAGCAGCCATGCTGTCAGAGTTTAGAGTTGGTAGGGTATAAATTAATATACCCTTTTTAAAATTACCTTTTACACTTCCGGCCAAGATGGAGGCGTAGGCGGACACACTGTGCCTCCTCTCAAAACCAAAATTAAGGACAACAAATATTTAGAAACAAGAAAACAACCAGAACTTATAGAAAATTGAACTGTACGGAACTCCAACAACCATTCATCCAGACCAGTAAGAGGGGCAGAGTCGCAGCAGGAGAAAGTGGAGGTGCGGACCCAGGAACGCAAGTAGCAGCGGCTGGCAGTTCCCAGGTGCACAGGCAGCAGCTGGCGGACCCCAGGCACAGGGGGGCAACTGTGCAGAACCAGTGAGGCCACACAAGGTGGCTGGCTAACCAGGTGGTCCCACATCCGCGCGCGCAGACAGTCCAGGCAGAGGGGAAGTGGCGGAAGGGACTGAATCCGGGAGAGAGCAGAGCAGGCGCCATTGTTCCCTCTCAGACCCCGCCCCCACATACAGCGTCACAACCAGGCGACTGGGCTGCCCTGCCCTGAGGAACACCTAAGGCTCCATCCCTCAATACGTAATAACCGCGACCAAACTAAAACCAAAACAAAACAAAACAAAACACCACCAAAAATGGCTCAAACCGGAAAACAAATAAAAGCCCCAGAGCCAATTCCTCTAAGCAGTGAAGAGATAGCCAACCTATCAGATGCACAGTTCAAAGCACTGGTCATCAAAATGCTCACAGAATTGGTTGATTTTGCTCACAAACTAGATGAAAAAATGCAGGCTACAATACGTGAAATGAAGGAAGATGCATGGGGAACTGATAGAGATGGGAGGAAAACTGGGACTCAAATTAATGGAGTGGACCAGAAGGAAGAAACTAACAACCAAACAGAAAACAAGGAAGAAACAAGAATTCAAAAAAATGAGGAGAGGCTTAGGAACCTCCGGGAAATCGTTAAACGTCCCAACATCCGAATTACAGGGGTCCCAGAAGGGGAAGAAGAAGAGCAACAAGTGGAAAACTTATTTGAACAAATAATAAAGGAGAACTTCCCCAATCTGGCAAAGGAAATAGACTACCAGGATGTCCCGGAAGCTCAGAGAGTCCCAAAGAAGGTGGACCCAAGGAGGAACACACCAAGGCACATCGTAATTACATTAGCCAAGATTAAAATGAAGCAGAGAATTCTAGAAGCAGCAAGGGATAAGGGGACAGTCACCTACAAGGGAGTTCCCATCAGACTGTCAGCTGATTTCTCAAAAGAGACCTTACAGGCAAGAAGGGGCTGGAAAGAAATATTTGAAATCTTGAAAAGCAGGGGCCTACATCCAAAATTGCTCTATCCAGCAAAGCTGTCATTTAGAATGGATGGACAGATAAAGTGCTTCTCAGATCAGGTCAAGTTGAAGGAGTTCATCATCACCAAGCCCTTATTATATGAAATGTTAAAGGGACTTATCTAAGAAAAAGAAGATAAAAATATGACAGTGAAAAGACAGCAAACTCACAGCTATTAAGAACCATACCTAAAACAAAAGCAAACTAAGCAAACAGCTAGAACAGGAACAGAACCACAGAAATGGAGATCATATGGAGGGTTAGCAACAGGGGCATGGGAGGAGGAGAGAGGGGGGAAAGGTACAGAGAATGAGTAGCATAGATAGTGGGTAGAAAATAGACGGGGGAGGGCAAGAATAGTATGGGAAATGTAGAAGCTAAAGAACTTACGACACATGGACATGAACTAAAGGGGTGAATGTGGGTGGGAGAGGGTGTGTAGGGGGGAGGGGAATGATGGGGGAGATATGGGACAACTGTAATAGCATAATCAATAAAATATATTTAAAAAAATAAAAAATAAAATAAAATAAAATTACCTTTTACAAACCCCTCATTTCATAGACGGGAAGTTGAAACCCTGAATTGTGCATTTGATTAGTGCAGGGATGAACTTAAGAACAAAGTCCTCTAAGTCACACATACTCAAAGTTGTCTGACTTCTTTAAGATATCAACCTCTCTGGACCAGCAGTTCTCAAACCTCTCTGTGCATCAGAATCACCTGGAGACTTATTAAACACAGACTGCTAAGTTAGTTAGAGTATCATCCTCATACACCGAGGCTGTGGATCATTACCCAATCAAGGCACATGCAGGAATCAACCAATGAATGAATAAAGTGAAACAAAAAATCTATGTTTTTCTCTCTCTCCCCGCTCTAAAATCAATCAATAGATAAAAACTTAAAAATCAATTTAAAAACACATGAAACTGGCTCTACCCCATATTTTCTCCCTCCATAGTCTGGGATGGGACAGGAGAATTTGTATTTTGACAAGGTCCCTGGTGATGCTGATGTTGTTGCTCTGGAGAGCAGACTCGAAGAACCACTGCTCTAGACTTCTCATCTAATATTTATTCTTACTCCAACAAATTTCCTTTCAGGGAAAATGGACCCCACCTTGAAATGCCCACATACAATGCTCAAAAACAAACAAACAAACAAACAAAAAACATTCTGTCTGAGATATTGTGTTAGTAAGGGCCTATAATCACATGGCCAGAGCAATTTTATCTACTCAAAAACTAAAGTGTACTTCACTAGACATATATGATATGGCTGTTCTAAAATGACTGTGAAATGCTGTAGCTCATCTGCTCCCCATTCCAAAGGGAAAACTTCTTGGACTTCAAGCAAACTGTATTGTTAGGATTTGTCTGGATGCAAAAAAAAAGTTGGTATTATTTAGTTGACATTTTTCTAAATGTTAAAATAATATTATAACAATTGTATAATGGTAATATTGATTATCCAAAGTCTAGGCATGGAATTTTACAGAGACATACACACAGAAATGTTACCAAGAGATAATAAAGATGAGGAAGTAAATAGGGGCAACTGAGCTCCATTAGAACAGAACTTCTTGATACAAAAAGCGATTCTCATATAACCGCTACATACAAAGCACTGCCTGTGGTGAAGGGGGAGATGCTGACATAGCCTTACCCTCGAGGAGTTTGCCATAACTGACATCTTAAGACTATTAAGTTGGAGGGTGCACTTGGTGCCTTGAGCGATGTCCTTGTAGAAGCACTGCTTGGCGTTGTCGGGCAGCTCGAAGGTGATCTCAGAGGCACTGCCGGGTTCCGGCACCAGCAGCAGTAGCAGCAGCAGCAAGATCAGCCTGCAACCCCAACAGACCGTGGCTGACCCCAGCCGCGGCATCCCTAGGCAGTGGCTGTGGCCTCAACGGAGTTGCAGGCACACTGCGGGGTCTGCATGGACTCGCTGCGCAGCAGGCCTCAGCCCGGTGTGGCTCCAAGCCTTGGAGAGATTGTGGATGAGCAGCAAGCTGCTGGGGGAAAGGGGGAGGCGCTCAGAGGCCAGGACCTAGGGCCAAGAACGACCTGGGGTACAGACAGCAAAACCTGCACAGAAAAGGGGAAAGGCCTGAGATGGCCAGAAGTGGTGGGAAGCGGCGGTCCAGTGCTTGGGAAGGGGCAGGGCCTGAGACAGCTGTTTCAGTGACCCGGAAGTACTCTCTGTAGCGAGAGACCTTGGAGTGTCCACTTGGAAGCTCCAAGGCACAGATCAGGTCTCCACCTCTGTTTGGGATGAGGGGCGGGGCTGATGTAGGGAGGGCATGAGGTGGTGCCAGAAGAAGGGGTGTGGCTAGTGGGTGCTTAGCTGGATTAAGCCGCACAGGCTAGTGCTCCTTCTGAGAGCTGATTGCTGGGAGATCTCTGAGGAAGGGAAGAAGAGCTCATTTTGCCCTAGGAGGCTAACCACTGGTTGTTGAGTGCTTAGCCACTTGCAGAGAGTTTTTTCAACAATAGTAACAAATTTGGATGGAAGCAGTTTTTCAAGGAGCACGAATTCTTGGACCATATATTGAGTATTCATTGTCATCAGACACTGTGCTAAGCATACTACATTTATTGTGTTTTTGGAGCCCACAAACAACACTATAAGAGGGAAGATGGCAGCATGGTAGGAGGGACCAGATTCCACTTCCCCCTACACACGGGAGAAATACCTAGCCGGTCTACAAAGGAACAGAGCAAACAGCCAATAGTACCACAGCATATATGAAAATAGGAGATCAAAAATTGTAGCAGACATTGAAAAACCAGACAAATAGGTGGAAGCTGTGACCACCAGTATACCCGTGACTACACCACTGAATCTCACAAGTATTCTACCACAGAGGTTCACACCATAAATCCAAGGAGCCAGAAAACATGAATTTAAGAAGCTGAGGCTAACAAGAAGAGTCACACAAACAATGGGAAGACAAAGAAACAATCCCCAAATGAAAGGAAAGGAGGAAGCCTCAGAAAGAATACTAAATGAAATAGAGGCAACTCAACTATCAGGTATTGAGTTCAAAGCAATGGTTATTAGGAAGCTCAATGAGCTCACAATGAGCTACCAGAAACTACAGGGAAACTACAATGAACTCACTGCAAACTATACCAACATGAAAAAGGAAATAGAAAACATCAACAAGGGCCAAGAGGAAATAAAGAATACAATTTCCGAACTGAAGAACACAGTAGAAGGAATGAAAATTAGGATCAGTAAAGCAGAAGATCGGATCAGGAAGTTGGAGGACAAAGTAGAAAAGAACACCAAGAAAGAGCAAGAAAAGGAAAAGAGATTCAGAAAGAATGAAGAGAGATTAAGAAAACTGCAAGAGAATATGAAACGTAATAAAATCCGTATACTAGGGTTAACAGAAGGAGAAGAAGAAGAGCAAGGAATAGAAAACCTATTTGAAAAAGTATAATGATGGAAAACTTCCCTAATTTGATGAGAGAAAAAGACACACATCCAGGAAACACAGAGTCCCAATCAAGAGGAACCCAAAGAGGCCCACTTCAAGACACATCATCATTAAAATGGCAAAATCCCAAGACAAAGAGAAAATCTTAATGGCAGCAAGGAGAAACAGGAAGTAACATACAAGGGAGCCCCGATAAGGTTAGCAGCTGACTTCTCAATGGAAACGCTCCAAGCCAGAAGAGAATGGCAAGAAATATTCCAAGTAATGAGAACCAAAGGCCTGCAACCAAGACTACTTTAATCAGCAAGGCTCTGAATCAAGATAGAAGCCCAAATAAGGAGCTTCCCGGACAAAAGAAGTCTAAAAGAATACACCTCCACCAAACCAGTTCTCCAAGAGATGCCGAAAGGACTGTTTTAAGGAAAGGAAGGAAAAGAGAGAGAGAGAGCGAAAGGAACACAGGTACAAAACTGGCAATGAATCAGTACCTATCAATAATAACCTTAAACATACATGGATTAAATGCTCCAATCAAAAGACATAGAATAGCAGAATGGATAAGAAAGCATGACCCACACATATGCTGCCTACAAGAGACCCACCTCAGGACAAAAGACCTACACAGACTCAAAGTGAAGGGCTGGAAACAAATTTTCCAAGCAAATGGACAGGAAAAAAAAAAGCTAGGATAGCAATACTCATATCAGACAAAATGACTTCAAAAGAAGAGCCATAAAGAGAGACCCAGAAGGTCACTTCATAATACTTACGGGAAGAATCCACCAAGAAGACATAAACATTGTAAATATATATGCACCCAACATAGGAGCACCTAAATACATCAAGAAAATCTTAGAGGACTTTAAGAAAGATATTGACAGCAACACAATTATAGTACAGGATTTCAACACCCCACTGTGAAAAATGGACAGGTCTTCCAAACAAAATATTGACAAAGATATTGTGGCATTGAACAATACCCTAGATGAAATAGACTTAACTGATATATATAGAGCCTTTCATCCCAAAGAAACTAAATACACATTCTTTTCAAATGTGCATGGAACATTTTCAAAGATAGACCGCATGATAGGACACAAAACAAGCCTCAACAAATTCAAGAATTTTTTTTATTTTACTTTAATTGTTGTTCTTGTACAGTTTTCTGTCTTTTACTCTCATCCCATTCCACCATCCCAGCCCTCCCCACCAACCTTCCATTTCCACCCTGCCTAGTTCTTGCCCATGTGTCCTCTAACAAATTCAAGAAAATTGAAATCATACCAAGCGTTTTCTCCGAACACAAGAGACTGAAACTAGAAACAAACCCCAAGGGGAAAAACCCAAAACACTCAAAATCATGGAGATTGAATAGCATGCTATTAAACAATGAATGGGTCAAGAATGAAATTAGGGAAGAAATCAAAAAGTTTCTGGAAACAAACAAAAATGAACTCACAACAACCCAAAACTTATGGGACACAGCGAAGACAGTCCACAGAGGGAAGTCCATAGCAATATAGGCCTACCTTAAAAAGAGAAACATTTCAAACAAAAAACCTAACCCTACACCTACAAGAACTCAAGGAACGACAAAGATATCCCAGAGCAAGTAGAAGGAAGGAAATAACCAAGATCAGAGAAGAATTAAATGACATAGAGACTAAAAGCACAATTCTAAATGAATCAAGGGGCTGGTTCTTTGAAAAGATAAACAAAATCGACAAGCCTTTAAGCAGGCTCTTCAAGAAAAAAAAGAGAGAAGATCCAAAGAAACACAATCAGAAATAAAAGAGGAGAGATTACAACTGACACCACAGAAATACAAAGGATTGTAAGAAATTACTATGAAGAACTATATGCCAAGAAATTTGAAAACCTAGGTGAAATGGACAAGTTTCTAGAAAAATATAATCTTCCAAAACTGAATGAAGAAGAAGCAGAAAGCCTGAACAGATCAATAACAGCAGATGAAATTGAAGCAGTAATCAAAAAACTCCCGACACACAAAAGCCCTGAACCAGGTGGCTTCACAGGAGAATTCTACAAAGCATTTAAGGAAGCTAACCCCTATCCTTCACAGATTATTCCAAAAAATCCAAAATGATGGAAGACTCCCAAACTCCTTTTATGAAGCCAGCATCATCCTAATCCCAAAACCAGATAAAGACACAACAAAGAAAGAAAACTTCTGGCCAATATTGGTGATGAACATAGATGCTAAAATCCTCAAGAAAATATTGGCAAACTGCATCCAACAATATATTAAAAAGATCATACACCATGACCAAGTGGGATTCATCCCAGGGATGCAACGATGGTTCAATATTAGCAAATCAGTAAGTGTAATACATCACATAAACAAAAGCAAAGACAAAAATCACATGACCATATCAATAGATCTGTAAAAAGCATTGGTTAAGTACAGCACCCATTTATGATAAAAACACTCAATAAAGTGGGAATAGAGGGAGCATTCCTCAATGTAATAAAGTTCATATATGAGAGACCTACAGCCAACATCATACTCAGTGGGCAAAAACTAAATTCTTTTTCCACTAAGATCAGGAACAAGACAAGGTTGTCCACTTTCACCACTTGTATTCAATAGAGTATTGGAAGTCTTAGCCACAGCAATTAGACAAGAAAAGAAAATAAAAGGCATCCAAATCAGAAAGGAGGAAACAAAACTATCATCATTTGCAGATGACATGATAGTGTACATAGAAAATCCTATAGACTTGGCCAAAAAGCTGCTTGACCTAATAAATGAATCTGGCCAAACAGCCAGATACACAATCAATATGCAGAAATCAAAGGCATTGTTGTATACCAACAATGAAATAGCAGAAGCAGAAATCAAGAAAAAAAAATCCCATTTGATATAGCAAAAAGAAAAATAAAATACCTAGGAGTAAACCTAACCAAGGAGGTAAAAGACCTGTATGCAGAAAACTACACAACACTGAAGAAAGAAATCAAGGAAGACACAAACAAATAGAAATATATACCATGTTGACGGATCAGAAGAATTAACATCATCAAAATATCCATACTACCCAAAGCAATTTACAAATTTAATGCAATACCTATTAAAGTACCAATGGCATATTTCACAGACATAGAACAAACACTTCAAAAATTTATATGGAACCATAAACGACCCCGAATAGCTGCTGCAATTTTGAGGAAGAGCAAAGTAGGAGGGAACACAATACCTGATACCAAACTGTATTACAAGGCCACTGTCATCAGAACAGCCTGGTAGTGGCATAAAAACAGGCACATGGACCAGTGAAATAGAACAGAGAGCCCAGAAATAAACCCAAGTCTCTGTAGTCAATTAATATTCAACAAAGGGGGCAGCAACACAAAATGGAGTAAAAATAGCCTCTTCAACAAGTGGTGTTGGGAGAACTGGACAGCTACGTGCAAAAAAATGAAACTTGAGCATGAACTTACACCATACACAAAAATATATTCAAGGTGGATAAAAGATTTAAATATAAGCCGTGACACCATTAAAGTCCTAGAGAGGAACTTAGGCAGGAAAATCTCAGATATTTCACACAGCAACATTTTTACTGATATGTCCCCTAAAGCAAGGGACATAAAGGAAAGAATAAACAAATGGGATCTCATCAAAATAAAAAGCTTCTGCACAGCTAAAGAAAACAATATTAAAATAAAAAGAGAACCAATTGTATGGGAAAACATATTTGCCAATGTTACCTCAGGCAAGGGTTTAATCTCCAAAATATATATAGAACTTACACGACTCCACTCTAAGAAGACAAGCAACCCATTAAAAAATGAACAAAGGACTTGAACAGACACTTCTCCAAGGAGGGCATACAGAAAATGCAGAGACACATGAAAAGATGCTCAGTATTGCTAGCTATCAGAGAGATGCAAATTAAAACCACAATGAGATACCACTTCACACCAATCAGAATGGCCATCATAACCAAAGCAACAAAAAACAAGTGTTGGAGAGGTTGTGGAGAAAAGAGGACCCTAGTGCACTGTTGGTGGGATTGCAGACTGGTACAACCACTATGGAAAACAGTATGGATTTTTCTCAGAAAACTAAAAATGGATCTGCCTTTTGACCCAGCAATTCCACTGCTAGGATTATATCCTAAGAACCCTGAAACACCAACCCAAAAGAACACCTATGCATCCCAATGTTCATAGCAGCACAATTTACAATAGCCAAGTGCTGGAAGCAACCCAGGTGCCCATCAGTAAATGAATGGGTCAAAAAACTGTGGTACATTTACACAATAGAATTCTATGCAGCAGAAAGAAAGAAGGAGCTCCTACCCTTTGTGACCACATGGATGGAAGTGGAAAACATTATGCTAAGCGAAATAAGCCAGGCAGTGAAAGACAAATACCATATGATCTCACATTTAACAGGAACCTAATCAATAAAACAAACAAGCAAAATACAACCAAAGATACTGAAATTGAGAACAGGCTGACAGTGACCAGAGGGGAGAGGGGAGGGAATTTCAGGGGAAAAGGGGAAGGGTTTATAGGAACAAGTATAAAGGACACATGGACAAAAACTAGGGGGGGTGGAAATGGGAGGGAAGTGAGGAAGCCTGGGGCAGTGGAATGAGATGGTAGTAAAAGACAGAAAACTGTACAAGAACAACAATTAAAATTAAATTTAAAAAGTTAAAAAAGAATATTAAGTTGAATATTATTTAATATTATATATATTAATTTGTGTAGGCATGTGTATGTCTGTGTACATACACATTACATTGGGCAAATTTTACCGAGTTTCTCAGAATGAACATTGAAAGACTTTTTAACAAATACATCATTTCTAGAAATAAATAACCATGGCAAATAGGGCATTCTGTAGAGCAATCATAATGAATTTCAATTGAAGTCATCACCTAGTACAAAGGAGGATTGTTATCTCTGAGTAAAAGGCAATAAAAAATATATTAGAGACTATTGCAGACTTTATATACTATTTCAAACATTCTAGAAGTTTTTATCTACTTGGATACCTACTTAATCAGAAACTTGATATTTGGTCACTAATACTTTGAATCATACAATTGTCTATTTCTATATTCCAAATCTTACAAGTTCAAATCCAAACATCAGTCCTTACATTTTATTTTCAAATATATGTGTGGAATCACATAAAAAGCATACAAAATTATTTTTAGTCAATTCTTCAATAATTAATTTCAAATACAATGATACAATAGAGAAAATGATAAGAAAGACTATCACATCATATGTTCTTCATTTAATGGAAATGCACTCTGAATGCAAAGGTGTCTCCTGACATATATACATGAATCTCTTGATAGTACTGTAGAAATAGACATAATTTCTTCATGAGGTTGGAATCTGCCAGGGCCTTCTCTGTCTATCATGTGGAAGAACTGTGATGTTGAATACATTTGCAAGAACAAGAAAGAAATTTAGCATATACGGGAAAAAAAATGCGAGCCAACTGTCAAAAGGAAAAATGTGCATTACCCACCAGTCAAAAAGGACCTATCAGTGTAACAGAACAGTATCATCTATGAATGACAACAGTTTTAAATGTAAAATAAAATGAAACTTTGTAAAAGGTACTGTAAGGGATTCTCTGAGTGCTAAAAACAAACAAACAAACAAACCACAGACAAATTGAAGAGAAGGAGGGGGCTATCTTGAGGATAGTTGCTTGTGCCGACAATGAAAACTTCAACATTCACTTCTCCAGAAATAAGTCTCTAATCTGCATATCTATGCCATCCTCTTGCCTGAATCTTTAAATGCCTTCCTGGATTTCCAATGGAATATCCAGCCAGCCTGAAGCTCAAAACAAAACTGTTCTCTTAGCTAAACTGACCATGACTTTAATTGTTACTGATGCTATAAGTATAGGTAAGCCTGAGTCACCTAGTTGAAATCATAGTGGTATATTTATGAGAACTAATGCCTCTTACCATATATTATTCTCTTTACAAATAATATCAGTGTGCTCTGATCACAATGGAATACTATCTGAATTCTGAAACACGGCATTCATAGTCTCTTACCACAATCTAACACCAACATACTTTTGTATTTTATTTCTTTCCTTCCATTATTCTATAGAAAGTTTGTGTCCTGGCCAAAAAAATATTTTTACTGTTTCCTCAAACTCTGTGACACTCTCCCTTATTTATGGCATAATTCCTTGCTTAGAGTATTTATCTTCACTCTTTTCTGAGGCTTTCTTTGTTCAATAAGATAAAACACTGCAAATAAATGAAATAAACATGAAAAATGCCTAATGGCTCTAGTCATGAAAAGCTCATTGGTGCCAGCCCCATTTCAGTATGATTTCAGTGGGAAGAGCAGGGTGGGAGGGTTGAGGAGTGAGTGGAAGACTGGAAACTAATTCACTGGTACAGTTTAAGAACATCATGATGAACACAAGGGAAGAAAAGTGGGTAGAAAGTAGTGTATACGTTAAGAAACTATTTTTTTCTTTTTAAAAGAAAACAATTGAGCCTATTTCAAAACTGATTCCAAATATCCAATTAAAAAAATTAAAGGTACAGGGTGAGGTTGCAAATGGATCAAATGCCTGAAAAGGTGGGGATGGACAAGGTGAGGGAGGGGGTCAGTCTCAGGACAGTGTGCTTTTCCCATTATTTCAGAATATGGGGAAAATATAGATGCTGGTATTATATATATTATATATTATATAATTATATGTGTGTGTGTGTGTGTGTGTGTGTGTATGAATGAGCAAGGACTGGGGTAGGAAAGATGGGGGGAAATGTTGTATAAGTCTATATTCTTACAACTAGTAGATAAATGACTCCTGGAGACCTAATACACAGCACAATGATTATAGATAATAAAACTGCAACATAAAATCTGAACTACATTCTGAGAGTATTCAGTATCTATGTGTGTGCTTCTTCCTACATATTAGATCCTCACTTACTTGAACCTTCCATTCCCACCAGATCACCAAAGTTGAGTTATTGAATTTACTGTAGCATGGGAAAACACCACCTTCGAAAGTTCTAACAGCATCCTAAAAAGAGGAAAGACACTGAGGAGTTTTTGTAAGATTTTGCAATTTTGGCTCAAATGATTTAAGTGGTCTTTCAAGAAGTCACTAGTTAGAACTACACAAAGTTTGTGTCATATTAGTTTTTTTTATTGATGGACACAACAGGGCAAAGGTGTGAGGTAAATTTTGATGAATTGATTTTTGCCCTAATGAATAAGCTCTTAGTCCAGGTAAGAAACTTATTGTCCTGTTTCTCAGATAGCTATTTTCCCAGATAAGCACAATGTTTGCCTGGATAAATTGGTGTACAAGAATATCCTGAAGCAAAGAGTGAAGTTATGTATTGGTTTACAGTCTGAACTTCCTGGTAAGAATTTTTAACTGCAAACAGTCAAAGTATGTTTACACAGATGGTCTCAGTTTTCAGAATTGACCAAAAGGAGAAAAGATTCTGCTTGAATAATTTTCTCAGGACAAAAATCACTCCTCATGAGGAATTAGAAATTGTAGTATCAAATCTAACCTATTATTTTATTTTTTACCATAAAGCAAATGGTTTCCATTACTTCGTCATTTGATCTCACAACCAGAGTCAGTTCTCTAGAAATAGAAGGAATACAGACTTGATATAATTCTTGTCTACGGCCCAAGACTCAGCTTTTAGTTATTTTGCAAACAAACCTCTCCCCTATGGAAGGGAAGCATTTCCTAGGTTATGTTCTTATAAGAGGTCTTCCTGTCCATCACAACTCCCTGGCTACTCACACTCGACAGCATTAATACAAGAAGACTCCTCAGCAAACCTGCCATTCCTCCTTCCTTCTTTTGATTCAATTTCTTTGAAAGCTGGCATGAATCAATTCTCTAACCATCCCCTTCCCTGAAGCCATTTCTTAGTCTTTTTCTTTTCCTTCTTCAATTGGTGGGAGATCTTTGCCCCCTCCCTTGTGGTCAATAGCTACATTTCCAAAAACATTTCATCCTTCTGGCTTCCATAATGGAAATGTTAAATTTTCCACAGAGGACATGCTCTGGAGGGAAGTTTTGCTCATACTCTAGAACGAATGTCAGTTAATATTTAGACACAATTAATTAACAGTAAACCTAAACAAACTTTGCTGCTACAGAATCAGACCATATCCCTGATTAAATGAAGGGCTGCTTCCCTGACCAAGTCAGCAGATGTTCTATTATCAGCAAAGATTATCTATTATCATCACATGCTTGTTGGGTGGGAATATAGGCTAAGTAAGAATATAAATGTATGGCTGAAACAGCATCAGACTTCCTTACACTAAGTTGCCAAAGTTTCTTGAATTTATCTTCATACAGTTCCTCCCTTCTACCACATCCTAGATTTCAGTTCATGATGCTATAAAAAGTTTCAGTATTTCTAAAAGCTCTGTGAGTCACAGTAAGGTCTTCTCAGACCTTCACTACATAAGTGCTATGAAATTTTTATTGCCACCATTTTCATGAAGAATTTGTCGAAGATAGTCACACTCATGTTTTTACCTCAATAAGTAGAGGAGACTGGATGGTGTTGAAACTAATAGTCAAAGGTTTTATTTGGTCATTGTAAATATCATGAAAATATACACAAGATTGAAAATAATTTTTACAAGGTAGTAAACCCTGGAATTTACTGTACCCAAAAATGTTTGTTTCTTCTTTGTTTTGGAGTAAATCCCTGAAATCAGTTTATCTCCTAATAAATTTATTTAATAAATATTTAGCAAATACATGCTATGTTCTAGCTACTCTTCAGAATTAAAAAAATAAATTCAAAAGGGACGTGCTTGTAGGGAAATAAACAGACTATGTTGGAATGGGCGTTCTTCTTCCCCCTCCAGGTGTGCAGGGAGCCCACTCATGGCCTCTCATTTTACTCATGCCCAGCCCGAAAGGATAAACTGAGCCTGCAAAGCCACCCCCTTTGTTGCCCCTTTATGTTGGGGCCCAGCTGCTCTCCCTTGCTGGAAGTTCACTCTTGTACTATTTGCCATTCCCAGGGTGCCTTCTACTGTATAAGTAACTGCCTAATTTGGGAGTTCAATATTAGGAACACCAGTGGGTCTACTGCCTACTTTGAGCATTATCAAAAAATATATAACATTTCATACCCCATTCTTCTTATTGTTTTATCTTAATTGGTTCATAACTCAAGTTGGAAGAAGTTTACTAGTTAATTGATCAACACCCAACTTTAATAAAGTGGAAAAATAACTATGATAAAGGATTAGAGTTCAAAGCATTTAAGAGAAATACAGAAAGAAAAGCAGAGTAGTTCCAGCCAACATAGAGGCACAGGTTGACTTGCTTTGCCTCCTCACATACCCAAAAGAAGGATACCAACCAATTTAAAAATAAGAAACAACCAGATCTGCCAGAAAATCAAACTGTATGGAAGTCCAACAACCAAGGAGTTAAAAAAAAAAAACATTTATCCAGATGGCAGGATGGGCAGAGATGGGCAGACGAGATGGAGAGGATACAGGTCAAGGTGGTGGACCATACAAGCAAAGCAGGAGCTGGCTGACCTGCTGGTCCTACATTCACACACATCCTCTGGGAGGTCCCACATTCACACCTTTATTTGGGAGGAACAACAGGGGAGCAAGACATACTGAGTAACCCAGGGCTTAAGCATGGGAAACTAAAGGCTCAAAACCTCTGGCTGTAAAAACCTGTGGGGGTTGCAATGGTGAGTGAAAAACTCCCAATATCACAGGAGAGTCCATTGGAGAGGCTCATGGGGTCCTAGAATGTACACAAACCCACCCACCCAGGAATCAGCACCTGAAAAGGCACAATCCACTTGTGGGAAGTGAGGGAAGGGATTGAGAGTGTGGTAAGAGCCAAGCAAGCAGCATTGTTCCCTCTCTCCCCTTCCTGAGAGACAGCACCGCAATGAAGGAAAGAGGGTTTCCCTGCCCTGGGGAACACCTAAGTCTTGTAACAGGTATGCTGAGACAAAGAAATATGGCCCAAATGAAAGAACAGATCAACACTCCAAAAAAAGAACTAAGTGATGAGGAGATAGACAACCTATCAGATGCAGAGTCCAAAACACTGGTAATCAGGATACTCACAGAAATGACTGAGTTTGGCCAAAAAATGAAGGAAGAAGTGAAGGCTACACAAAGCGAAATAAAGGAAAATATACAGGGAATCAACAGTGAAGGGAAGAAAACCAGGACTCAAATCAACCATTTAGAACAAAAGGAAGAAATAAACATCCAACTGGAACAGAATGAAGAAGCAAGAATTCAAAAAAATGAATAGAGGCTGAGGAACCTCTGGGACAACTTTAAACATTCCAACATCTGAATCATAGGGATGCCAGAAGGAGAAGAGGAAGAGCGAGAAATTGAAAACTTATTTGAACAAATAACAAAGGAGAACTTCCCCAATCTGTTGAAGAAAATAGACTTCCAGAGAGTCTAGGAAGCTTAAAGAGTCCCAAAACTTTGGACCCAAGGAAGCACACACCAAGGTATATCATCATTACATTACCCAAGATTAAAGATAAGAAGAAAATCTGAAAAACAGCAAGAGGAAAGGAACAAGTTACATACAAAGGAGTTTCCATAAGACTGTCAGCTGATTTCTCCAAAAAAACCTTACAGGCAAGAAAGGGTTGGAAAAAAGTATTTGAAGTCATGAAAGGCAAGGACCTACATCCAAGATTACTCTATCCAGCAAAGCTAACATTTAGAATGGAAGGGAAGATAAAGTGCTTCCCAGATAAGGTCAAGTTAAAGGAGTTCATCATCACCAAGCCCTAATTATATGAAATGTAAAAGGGACTTATTGAGAAATAGAAGATCAAAAACTATGAACAGTAAAATGACAACAAACTCACAACTATCAACAATGAACCTAAAAAAAAAAACAAAAACTAAGCAAACAACTACAACAGGAACGGAATTGTAGAAATGGAGATCACATGGAGAATTATCAGTGGGGAGAGAGGAATGGGGGAAAGGTACAAAGAATAAGAAGCATAATTGGTAGGCACAAAATAGACAGGGGAGGTTAAGAATACTGTAGGAAATGGAGAAACCAAAGACCTTATATGTACTATCTATGGACATGAACTAAGGGGGAGTGAAATGCAGGAGGGTTGATGGGTACAGGGTAGAGGGGGATAAAGGGAAGAAAATAATCGGAACAACTGCAATAGCATAATCAATAAAATATACTTTAAAAAAAGAAAGGAAAGCACGTATTTCTAACTGGGGCACAAGCAGTTATAGCAAGAGAAAATCAAGGAAGGTTTATTTAGACCATAAACTGAAGGATAACAGGGGTGTTTTCTGTTTCAGCTCAAATTCTTTTTGCAGCATACAGCCATAGAGTATGACTTAGCAGAACAGAGAGACTTCAAGGAGCAGGATTATGAATGGAGGATAGACAGGAAGAGAGAGATGAGAATCTCTAGGGAGAGGAGAAAAAACTTGTAAATGCGGAAGGGTGAGAAATTTGTATTTTTTCCTATGACCTGAATACAGCAAAAATGTTTATGTAAATTTTGCTAAAATAAATTCATCTATTTAATACAGAAAATGTAGTTACCTTGTTATACCATTTTTTTCTCATAGTAGCCTGGGACATCTCTATTATTTACATATTTAACTAAAACTGTTTGATTAAGAATGCCTATGTGCATGCTATAGAATAAGAAGCCAGTCAAGGATTTAGTTTTTCTGATATTTTATGATACATTCTAAATGTGGAAGAAACCTCTAAACAGCATTCCTGGCACTTAACCCATTGTTTAATGTACTATAAGCTTCCAGTCTATAATAATTAAATTGATACAATCACTAAGAGTTACAAATTTAGAAATAAGTTGTATGCCAAGTTGATAGCTGGGTTTATTAACAACATTGGGAAATACTAAATTAGCATTCTTTACAGATGCATTTTCTCATCTGTCTTTATTTTAATTTGAATTGGCCACCTCTCCTGCCCCAATTCCTCCTAATTTTACAGTCAGCAATACACTGAGCCCAGGAACTTCTGTCCACTGAGAAACCTAGGGAGTTAGAGCACAGTGTGGCAGTCCTCGAAATAACCAGAGTTGTAGGCAACAAACCTCTGAAACTCTGATCAAGAAAACTTTATTTGTTGCTTTTTTAAAAGAAAAACACAACAGTGGTCTTTTGTTTGTTGTTTTCTTTTTTTTTTTTTGTAAGAATAAGAAATGAACTCTCCAAAGAACAAAGGAAGCAGAGGCTCCAGATATATTTTAAGCCTAGGGAAAGTTAGAAACTAGAAGAAAATATGACTGGCAGGACACATAGAGTCGACCTTTAAAGGTTAGATTTCTGTTTTAAGTTCTGCAAATGCCCCTGGCTCTCCCCCACATAAAATAAAAAAAAAGTCTGACTTATGTTCAAATGTGGCCTTCGCCCTTCACCCTAACACCAAACACCATGAGGAAAAAAATTAGCAGTGGGAAGACGACATGTGTATAAAGATATGAATATCCATTCCACTGCACCTGCTGAATCAAAGACGAAGCTCTGAGACTGGAGTTTGGTGGAGAATCACCGTGTAGTGTGATGGTTCTTAAGCGTGGGGGTCAGACTCACACAGTGCCTTTCTACACAGCTGATGAAGCTGCCACTCTTACCTCCTCCTCCTCCTCCTTCCATCCTTTATGAAGTGCTCACAAAGACCTTACATTTGACCCTGGATGTGAGTCCCTGTAAGACAAAATTACTTCATGATATTTTGTTTTATCTGAAGTTGGGGTCCTCAGATCTGATTACATCCACACTAGCATTACTATGCAATACAGAATGGAAGGCATTAACCAGCAAATTGAGGCAGGGGAAAGTCCATGAGATAAGCCTACTTTAATCTAAAATATTTGGAGAACGAAGAAAAATGACCTTATTAGTAGCTGAAAAGTATAGAAAATTGATTTAATTTTCTATTTTAGTTTGGGATAGGCTAAATTTTATTTCTCTGCATAAGTTCAGTTTAGTTCAACACCATCAGAGGAAGACCATTAAGAGGGTAGTTCAGATACATTTCTGCCATTTTCAATATTATATTTTCGCTAATGGTCATTACAGTGAGAACAATTCTAATTGTTTCTGTCCATTTGAAATCATGCTGTAGAAGATTTAAAAACCTGAATAGACACTTCTCCAAAGAGGACATACAGAGGGCCAGTAGACATATGAAAAAATGCTCAACATCACTAGCCATCAGAGAGATGCAAATTAAAACTACAATGACATATCACCTCACACCTGTCAGGATGGCCATCATCAAGAAATCAACAAATGACAAGTGCTGGCGAGGATGTGGAGAAAGGGGAACCCTTTTGCACTGTTGGTGGGAATGCTGTATGGTGCACCCACTGCAGGAATACAGTATGCAGATACCTCAAGAAATTAAAAATGGATCAGCCTTTTGACCCAGAGACTCTCCTTCTGGGGATATATCCAAAGAAACCCAAACACTAATTCAAAAGAATATAAGTATCCTCGTGTTCAATACAGTGTTATTTACAGTCACCAAGATGTGGAAGCAGCCCAAGTGTCCATCAGTAGATGAGTAGATAAAACAACTATGGGACATTTACACAATGGAATATTACTCAGCCATAAAAAAAGAAAATTTTACCCTTTGTGACAGTGTGGGTGGACCTGGAGAACATTACCCTAAGTGAAATAAGCCAGTCAGAGAAAAACAAATACTTATGATTTCACTCATGTATGGAGTCTAAAGAACAAACTGAACTAACAAGCAAAATAGAGACAGACTCCTATATAAAGAGCAAGATAACAGCTATGGGGGGTTGAGGGGTGGAGGGATCAAGCAAAAAGGAAAAGGACTCATGGACATGGACAGCAGTGTGGTGATTGTGGGAGCAGGGGTATATAAGGGGACTAAATGTTAATGGAAAAAAATACAATAAAATATTTTTTAAAAACACTAAAAAACCCCTACTAGATTATAAAACTCATGTAGTCCCATGAGTTTGTATATTTAATAAATACGATTATTTTTTAATCAGTGAGAAATAAATAATACTAATAGAAAAAAATGGTGAAAGTGTTAATAGGCAATGCAAAAAATAATACAAATGGCCAATAATATATGTTTAAACTCAGTAGTAAAATGTTAAATATGAAATTAAAATGAGATACAGTAGCACATTTATCAAACTGCAATGATGAAGGATAAAAGGAAAAGAATAAGACCAAGGCTTCTGGTACTTCTATGCACAGCCATTCAGAGTAAAAACACCTGCAACCTTTCCAGAAGGCCATTCAGCAAGCAACAGCTTTGTCCCTGCAGTAGTGCTGTCAAGGTTTCTTCCGAAAAGAATATTAAGGATGAATGCAAAGATTTAGCTTCAGGGACATTGTCTCTCTTCTTTGCAATATTGCAAAATTTAGAAACAAATGTTTTATCTAAAAATGAGAATTGGTTGAGTAAACTTGTGTTCTATTATATGGGTTGAATAAACTCACATGATAGAATAATATGTAATGATTAAATAATGATGTAGCTGTATGTTTTATGTAAAAATAAATTCATAGATATGGAAAGACAATATGTATCACACAACATATTGGGAGGGAAACAAAGTCATTTTACAAAAGAGTACATAAAAAATCTCTTGTCTGTTTTTTAAAAGGGTATAAATCACCAAAATGTTAACACAGTTTACTTTGAGTTGTAGATTTTTACATATTTTTAATATTTGACAACTAAAATTCATGTAATATAATTTCTTTTTAATTTACTTTGAACAGTTCAAAAAAACTATGAACAGTAAAATGACAACAAACAACTATCAACAACTGAAACTAGAAAACAAAAATAAAAATAAGCGAACAACTAGAACAGGAACTGAATCACAGAAATGGAGATCACTGGGAGGGAAATTAGTTAGGAGGGGTCGGGGGAGAAGGGGGCAAAGGTACAGGGAATAAGAAGCATAAATGGTGGGCACAAAATAGACAGGGGGAGGTTAAGAATAGTATGGGAAATAGAGAAGCAAAAGAACTTACATGTACAACCCACGGACATGAACTAAGAGGCGGGGATGCTGGACACTGGGGGATGTAGGGTAGAGGAGAGATAAAGAGGAGAAAATAATCGGGACAACTATTAGCATAATCAATAAAATATACTTAAAAAGAAATTGATGATATACAAATAAACTAAAGGAGCAGAGAAATAAAATTGTGAACCCCTTATCATAAAGTATACCAAGATAGTTAAAACTCTGTGAACTTCACCCAAAAATAACATTACAAAAATACAAAAAGAAGGCATTCTCTGATGATTGCATATTTTGTTTTTAATATACAATTTAGAAAATTGTTTACTTTTTATTGGAATGCTTTCGTCAGAATATGACTGTTAAGAAATTTAGCCAATCGCTTAGGAAGAAGAGCTCGTGCTCTCACATGTGTATTGGATTTTAATGCTAGCTTACATTGCACAGCACCTTCAGAACTACTTTATAAACATTAATGGAACTCCCTTTACTTTCCTAAGTAAAAGATGTCATATAAATTCATAAAGATGATCATGACATGCTGTTATAAAAGAAAAGCACATTGTTATTTACAAGTCTCTTTCCCAATGCTATTTCTTTTTTTTTTTTTTTTTAAAGATTTTATTTATTTATTTTTAGAGAGGGGAAGGGAGGGAGAAAGAGAGGGAGAGAAACATCAATGTGTGGTTGCCTCTCACGTGGCCCCCATTAGGGGCTTGGCCCGCAACCCAGGCATGTGCCCTGACTGGGAATCGAACCTGTGACCCTTTGGTTCACAGCCCACGCTCAATCCACTGAGCTATGCCAGCCAGGGCTCCCAATGCTATTTCTATACCTAAACATAAGTGGAGGTTTTGCCGGAATTATCAGGATGTAGCCACACTTCCGATCTTTGCTTTGCTAGGAAATATTTGACATGTGGGGTTTGCCCAAGGTTGTTTTAAAATGAAGGAAATGCCATGAGGGGAATACAGACATTGTGACTAATTCAAATGCACCAATCATTATTTATGCATTCATTCATCCATCTGTGCCAACTGAGTTGAGTTTGTAAGATCTATTTCTCCCCTAGTAGGATCCACTCTCTACCTCTGGTAGCTGACTGCATTTCACAAGGCCTGCTTCAGTACAAGCACTTGTCTCACACTCTTGTCGGAACTCAGAATTGACATGTCCTTAATTTCACATATCTTCAGTCCTGTAATGAGGAGATCTCAAATCATACACTGACTATATGTAGTTGACAGTGGCCACATGAAATGATTTGCTGAGAAAGATTCTAAGGGATAAAAGGATTCTGATTCTATCCACAATTATTTGGAAAAATTTTCCATGATTGATTAGTAATGCCTGCCATTTATAAAATTCAGAAGAGGGGGACTTCCGACCAAGATGGAGGCTTAGGCAGACACACTGTGCCTCCTCTCACAACCAAAATTAAGGACAACAAATATTTAGAAAACAACCAGAACTTACAGAAAATTGAACTGTATGGAAGTCCAACAACCATTCATCTAGACTGGTAAGAGGGGCGGAGTCGCGGCAGGAAAAAGTGGAGGTGAGGACCCGGGAACTCAAGCAGCAGAGGCTGGCAGTTCCCAGGTGCACAGGCGGCAGCTGGTGGACCCCGGGCACAGGGTGGCAACTGTGCAGACCCAGTGAGGCCGCACAAGGTGGCTGGCTGACCAGGTGGTCCCACATTCGCTTGCGCAGACGGTCCAGGCAAAGGGGAAGTGGTGGAAGGGACTGAATCCAGGAGAGAGCGGAGCAGGAGCCATTTTTCCCTCTCGGACCCCACCCCCACCTATAGCATCACAACCCAGCGACCGGGCTACCCTGCCCTGAGGAACACCTAAGGCTCCATCCCTCAATACGTAATAGCCGCAACCAGACTAAAACCAAAACAAAACAAACAAACAAAACCACCAAAAATGGCTCAGGCCGGAGAACAGATGAAATTCCCAGAGCCAATACCTCTAAGCCATGAAGAGATAGCCAACCTATCAGATGCACAGTTCAAAGCACTTGTCATCAAGATGCTCACAGAATTGGTTGATTTTACTCACAAATTAGATGAAAAAATGCAGGCTACAATATGTGAAATGAAGGAAGACACATGGGGAACCAATAGAGATGGGAGGAAAACTGGGACTCAAATTAATGGAGTGGACCAGAAGAAAGAAACTAACAACCAAACAGAAAACGAGGAAGAAACAAGAATTCGAAAAAATGAGGAGAGGCTTAGGAACCTCCGGGACATTGTTAAACGTCCCAACATCCGAATTACAGGGGTCCCAGAAGGGGAAGAAGAAGAGCAACAAGTGGAAAACTTATTGGAACAAATAATAAAGGAGAACTTCCCCAATCTGGCAAAGGAAATAGACTTTCAGGAAGTCCAGGAAGCTCAGAGAGTCCCAAAGAAGGTGGACCCAAGGAGGAACACACCAAGGCACATCATCATTACATCAGCCAAGATTAAAATGAAGGAGAGAATTCTAGAAGCAGCAAGGGATAAGGGGACAGTCACCTACAAAGGAGTTCCCATCAGACTGTCAGCTGATTTCTCCAAAGAGACCTTCCAGGCAAGAAGGGGCTGGAAAGAAATATTTGAAATCTTGAAAAGCAGGGACCTACATCCAAAATTGCTCTATCTAGCAAAGCTATCATTTAGAATGGAAGGACAGATAAAGTGCTTCTCAGATAAGGTCAAGTTGAAGGAGTTCATCATCACCAAGCCCTTATTATATGAAATGTTAAAGGGACTTATCTAAGAAAAAGAAGATAAAAAATATGACAGTGAAAAGACAGCAAACTCACAGCTATTAAGAACCACACCTAAAACAAAAGCAAACTAAGCAAACAGCTAGAACAGGAACAGAACCACAGAAATGAAGATCATATGGAGGGTTAGTAACAGGGGCGTGGGAGGAGGAGAGGGGGGAAAGGTACAGAGAATGAGTAGCATAGACAGTGGGTAGAAAATAGACGGGGAGGGCAAGAATAGTGTGGGAAATGTAGAAGCTAAAGAACTTATGACACATGGACATGAACTAAAGGGGGGGAATGTGGGTGGGAGAGGGTGTGCAGGGTGGAGGGGAATGATGGGGGAGAAATGGGACAACTGTAATAGCATAATCAATAAAATATATTAAAAAATAATAATAATAAATAAAATAAAATTCAGAAGAGGTATGGAGATAGCTACACTAAATCTTCATTTTTGGGGTGGACATTTCTAGCATGAACCTTCACTCTCCTCTGTCCCTTCCTTACTGTTGTAAGAGAAGCTCCCACCTGATTTGTTGCCTTGAGATTGCCCAATCAGTGCCCTAGGCCAGCAACGCTCCCCTTTTTCAACCTTGTTCATCACCTGGAACACATAAACTAATTCCTAATTCTGCAACACACCAAAAAATATATTTTTGATTCACACCAGACAATTGTTGTGTTGGCTACTGTCATCATTTTTTTTTTTTTACTTGATAATCTAAAGTACTGGATGTTTTAAAAATTCTTGCAGCACACTGGTTAAAAATCACTGCCCATTGCAAAAGCTGGGTGAGAGCTGTTACTTAGCCCCAGATTCTTCTGTCTGATTAGGAGAAAACTTTCCCCTGGTCTGGGAATACAGTAAATGTCCTTATATTGTTTAAGCCTGTGCATCATATAGCACCTGACTAGCTTTATCAGTGCATCCTCCCCCAGCAGGAAAGGAAACAAGTCTTTATCTATAGCATCAGGGAGTGGCCTGCAGTCCACCATCCTGAACTGGCTCTCGGGAGGGACCTTCTGGCTATACTACAGTCTTACATACTGTAAGTCACACATACACTGATCTTGCTGCATCTCTTCTCTCTGTGAGTAAAAGTGTCATTCTGACCAGTGCCTCAAATGCTGAGTCCTCCTTGGAAATTTAGAAGACATGGTGGGCAGAGGTCTATGGGCACTACCCTGGGGGTTGTCAGTGTTCTAATCTGTGCCATCCCCCACACAGCTACAGTCCTCCTTTGGGGTTGGTAGCTGGCTCTTCCTGTTCAATATGCCCCACAAATAATTGCCAATTTTTCTTTTTAAATCTATAGCAGAATCTTTCCTGGCATCTATCAACAAGACAAATCCTCATTCTCAAAATAACTCCTACTACCAAGCACAGTGCTAGGATCCCAAGAAAAACCATCACCTCCTGGTCTGAACAGTGACAAGCTATAGGCCACAATGCTCAATGCCCAATGCTCCAGGCAGCCTCCATGTTGGATGACATAGAAAGCAATGCCTTTCAGGCTAAATATCAGAGATATTTAGGAAAACAGACTATCTAAACATTTAATGGGTAATAAATGACAATGTGTCCTATTTTTTTTTCTTTCTCAGTTTGTTTTTCTTTCTTTTCTTTTTTCTTCTATATTTGAAATTTGGCTTAATCATTAATATTAGGCAAAAAAAATCACCCCAGGAAGCTAGCTAAACTCTTGTCTTAAAGTACTTGAATATAAATGAACAAAAACAGGAGTTAAATGCCACTGAAGACTGTTAACCATCTGAACTGAGTAAAATTTTAAGCAATTGCCTAATATTACCTCCAGCAACAAAGCTTACCTAATCAAGAGTTCACACCACTTCAATGCAAATATAAACATTCCAAGAAAAAGCCACATTCAGCCTGGAACCAAAAGCAGCAAGATACATACCAAAAAATATTTCTTTAATATACAATGAGGAGCTAAAAGCACTAAGTTATATGAGAAAAGTATTTACCCAGAGCTTTCTAGGCAAATAAAATAGGAGTAATATGTTTTATGCAATTAATTTTACTTCCCACAAAAGAAAAAGATCTAAATTTTGCATTTACCATTGAGGAAAATTTTTAAATGGAAATTGTTAATACATATCAGGCACTTAGAACAACTCCTTGTATGTGGTAAGTATAAGTACTATATAATTTAGCTCTTATTATAATATAATCCCTATTATTAATGCAGAAGTGCCTCTGACTACTCCATCCACTGGAACCAAATTTATTTAGGTCAGAAAAGGTGTACAGGGGTAAGTGCACTAGACCAGGATTCAGGAATCTCAAATTCTGGAGCCCATGAATAACCATCAATTTATTTGTCCAAGAAAGCTGCCATACTAAGATCATGAAAAACAAACATCTTATCGGAAAGGAGTTTGTAAGAAGAAACTACAGTTCTCTGAAATGTCCTGAGTGCAGGAACACTAACTACATACATTCTCATGGAAAAGTCCATTGAAGTCTGAATCATGGTAAGGTGCCCACAGTCCAGAGCACTCTGATAGTCTGGAAAAGATGGGCACTGATAAGAGATGGGTGGTAACAGTGGGAACTACTGCCCATTGACAGTTGTAGCTACTTAACCATTCTACTCAAGTTTAACTTTCACAGTAATTTTAATTCCAGACACAAGTCCTCAAGGAGAGCATGACCCTATTCCCTGGTTAGCCTGGGTAAGTCTCAGTTGACTACTTTCATGTCAGTATGATTACTAATAGCACCCTTTTCTTTCTCAAAAGTGCTTAGTTTGGATGATAATTCATATGGTTATTGTTTTTATAAGGAGAGTAAAAAGTGAATGATGAGATTATAGTTCTCTTTTCTCAACAAAAAAGTACCCAATAATCTAATCTGTAACTATCGTCTCCATTTCTGATGACTTATTCACTTACAAATATAGGAGAAAAACAAAAATATCTGTACATGCAAGGAAACTTTTCACAGAGGTTAGAAAATGGGAATTCCAGGTTGTTTCATCTTTCCTTGGACTTTGCCTGCAAAAATCTTAAACAAAGTGAACTTGTATGACTCTGGACTTGGATTTGGGGCCTACATGCACACTGTCAGTCCACTAGGGAATCAGAACACCTTTGGAGTAAAAATTCCCTCTACACAGGATCCTGTTCCTACAGTCCCTGATATTCTCCATTCGATACATGAAAAATTTTATCATTCACTTTGTCACAGTAATTTTAAAATTTCAATTGTAATGGACTGTTTAAACAACCAAGAGGGAGTTTCTACACAGTACCACAATCCAGAGGCTTCCAATTTGTGACTGCTAAATTGATTCTGAAAATATTTGTTTTAATGACTTATATTCATGTAAAACCTTCTCAGTCAATATTTGCTTTCATGTAGGAATAGTGTGCTTATGTCCAACAGGTCAGATTGTTCAAAATTATTTAAAATTTCTTGTGCCACATTTTTTCCCAAATCTTTTTCTGTCTTACTAGATACTGAAATTCTCCCTAATGGACTTTGTAAAAAGGAGTAAATTAGTAAAGCTTTGAAGTTGCTTAGATAAAAAAGAAGAGGAAGAAAATCCACATTTATTGGACTATACTACCTACCAGGTACACTGGGTTAAATGTTTGTCTTTTGTTTATGTTGTTAATCCTCACTAGAGTCTGGCAAGATAATTCTCTCTCTCTCTCTTTTGCAAATGAGGAAACTGAGCTCCAGAGAGCAAATTGTCCAACATTCCACAAATAATCAGATGGTAACTCTGGGACTCCAACTAGGATCGGCAGAGCCCGTGCTCTGCTACTGGTCTCTGATGCCATTCAAACTGCTGGGCTTCGTAAAGCATTTCCAGAGTGAACGTGCTACAGGGCAAAATGAGGAGTCCAGTGCCAGACTATCCTGTGCTGATATTTGAAAGCCTTTGCTTGAATACTATGTTTTATAAAAAGGACATGATAAATACGATAGAGTTTTGAGAATTATTCAAAATTTTATAAATACAAGAAATTATTTCTTCTATTAAAGTAAGAATCTCTACACTGTAGTTAATCCACATTCTACTGCTTGCTTCTGAGGGACCAAGCAGAGGGAGAGGATTTTATTACCACATTCAATGGTGAGTCTAGTAGGCTTAACAATCTATCAAACTTCACAGGCTTGCATATAATCTCACTAGTAAATGGATCTAAAGAGTCTGGATATTTCGTTATGAAAACAAATACAGGGTGAGAGAAAATGAGCAAGGGGAGAAAATTTTAGACAGACTGAATTTAGACAGGATCCTTTTTTTAAAAAAAGTAAAGGTTAAAATAACAAAGTGATAAATAGCAAAATGGTGGTTTGGAAAAGTGAGTTCTTGATCTGTAAGTGCTTCCCAAACAAATGAAAGTCTTCCTCAAATACTCTCATTGCATCTTTCTCAAACTGAGGACATATCACTTCTTGGTATCCCTGCCAAACATTCATTGACTGAATCATTAGGACATACCAAACAAGCTCAAATTGAAAGACAGTCTTTTCCTTCCTAAAATATGTAGGAATGGCTTGTACTTCTAAAATATTAAGGCTATTAAAGACTGCAGGGATCTGTCTTTTATTATGAAAACAGATAGAAACTATCCCCCCACCTTACCTCAGCCCTGTCAAAAAGAGATTAAAGGGGCATGACCACTAAATGCAACAAGTGACATGCTGCTGCTTCCTGGACCTGGAATGTTTTCTTTTTCTATAAAGAGACTGAGGCAGAAATTTGAATAACCTTTATAGATCATATAATATTACATTAATCTTAATTTCCTGATTTGACCATCACACCATGGTAAATACGAGGATATTCTTGTTTTTAAGAAATAACTAAAGCATTTAAAAGTAAAAGGACACTGATTCTTCAACTTGCTCTCAAATATTTCAGGAAGAATACATACACAAATATACAATGCATACACAGAGAGAAAAAAATAAACCCCAACAGAGAAAGAGACAGGGGGAAAAAAAAAAAAAAAGAGAATGAGAAAACAAATATGGTAAAATACCATGTTTGGAGAATCTGGGTGAATGTCATCTGGGAAATCTTTGTACTACTTGTGTCTTTTTGGCAAAATTGAAAAAGTCCTCTTGAGTGAGACTCACATCTACTGAACAAAATTAAGAAGATTTTCCCTCTTCCTACAGCACCTGGGCCTCCATTAGGCACCTGTAAGATTCTTAACAGCCTCCTGGCTGGCACAGAGATGGATGGGGGTGCATGTACCTTAACCCAAGATTGAAGCCTATGGATTCAACTGCTAAGCAGGATTTATTTGCCCCCCCCTCCATATTCTGACATCTGAAATTTTCAGCTGATATTTAAAAATCTGGAGACTTCACTTTAAAAAATCCAGATTTGGGGATTCTCTTTAAACATCAGAAAATTGAGCAAAGATGGGTTCACATGTCAGGAATTCACCACAGCTGAGTAACAGCTGCCCCCTTGAGATCATAGGGTGCCAAGTTCTCACTGCCCCCTACCTGTTATCTTCTCCTAAAGTGTGTTAGTCACTGCACTTGCACGGTCATTCACCTACTAGTAGAACAATACATGTCTGTACAAACATCTTTATCCAAAGTGAGGAATAAAAGAGAGGCTGATTGGGTGCTTCATATATTCAGGTTGCCTTATCTTGCCTCATGGGCATTTGAGTTTGAGACTCTTGACTTAACCCATTGTGCAGGCCTGGACTTAGTTTTAAGGTAGCAAGATACTTTGGCTTCAACTAAGCCTCATCTCATCACTGAGAATTAAAGTTAATTCCCTGTTTGAACAAGCTTGAGGGAACCTTCAATATATCAATATCTACTAGCAAAGGAGTAGTGCTAACAAGGAAGACACTACAGGAAAGAATCATTAGATAGATTTATTTTTTCTTATTTTTTTCTGCCAATAGCTAGGAGTCAAATAATAAGGTAATGAGAGAAAAAGCCTGGCAGGAAATGGAAAAATGAAAGATGTTTATCACCTTCCTAGAATCCATGCAGAATGCTGATCGTAACAGTTTCTTTAATTAGCTTCTATCTTTTGTTAGTAAAGAGAGAAAACAAATTTCAGAAAGATCCTACTTCAATAATATTAGCGAACCCTTATGTAGCAGTTAACTATATGCCAGGCTCCATTTCTTTATAACAGTACGTGTAGTCTTTACAATTCTGTTAACCTAAAAATAAAAGGCCAAAGTGAGAAGTAACAAGCATTTATTTGAGATCAAAAAGAACAACTATTTAGAAGCATTGATTCTGGCAGAAGTCCAGAAAACATTCCAATTAGGAGGTGAAGGCAAGGGGTGATCATGAGAAAGGGAAGGGGGCAATTACACAAATAGAAGGAATTTCTATAGGTGTCCCTAAGCAAACACAGTGATGCTAATTCTGAAGAATGTTTTAAATTTTCAGTTCTGTGACCATTACTCCAATAATGATAGTATCTAATTTATTGTCTTTGGAAACAGTTGTTCAAACAGTTGTTTCTGATGCAATGCTGCTTTAGACCCTGTGCAAAAGGTATTTTGCCTAATTTTAACATTTCAAAGTTTTGTGGCAGCAATTCCTCTGGGCTAGCAGCTCTGACTCCATTTTAAACTGGCAAAACATACAGAAAAAGTCTGATCTGTCCAGAAAAAGTCCAGTTATTGTTAATATAATGAGAATGGTTTGCCCAACATCAATGTAACCTGGCGGCCAAGGAGATTGGACTGGAATGTGCATGTGTGAACAATGATAACTTCACTGTAGTAGTCAGTGGGGCAGTAGACACCCATTGAGTGAGCATATGTGTTTTGTGGCTGTTGCATTCAAAATGACTGAAGGAGTAGAACAATGAATCTGCATCGAATTTTGCATTAAGCTTGAACATTCCTCTGCAGAAACTATTAGGATGATTTGGAAGGCCACAGCTATGGGCAACTGGTGAGTGACAGCTTCATCACAACAATGCACCCACTCATGCATCATGTCTTGTGCTGAGTTGTTTGGTGAAACATCAAATCACCCAGATGACTCAGGCCCACTACAGCCCAGATGTGGTGCCTTGTGACTTCCAGCTTTCCCCAAAAACTAAAATCACCTTTCTAAAGGAAAAGATTTCAGACTGTCTATAAGATTTAGGAAAATCTGACAGGGCTGCTGATGGCTACTGGGAGAACTGTGTGAGGTTCCAAGGTGCCTACTTTGAAGGGGACTGAGGTGTCATTGTCCTATGTACAATGTTTCTATATCTTGTATCTTCTTCAATAAATGTCTCTATCTTTAATATTACATGGCTAAATACTTTCTGGGCAGACTATCTATCATCTATCTATATACGCATATACATGCATATACATACATACATATATCACACTTGTAAGAAGGTTATTATCATAATTGCCTTTTATACATAAGAAAACTGATGCACAAAAACCATTAATTTGCCCCTAGTCACACAACAAATAAGTTATAAAGTCAGGATTCTATCCCAGAGTTATGCTCTTAATCACTGCATTTTCCCTCCATACAAATAGCTCTAATTAACTACAGTAAGCTCTGAAGCAATATTAAGGTTCAGAGATGGAAACATCCTCACACCAACCACTAGTATTCCTAATGAACTTGCATATTGCCAGCTGAGGTAAAAGAAAGCAGTTGCTTTCTGCTAAGAATCAAAACCATGACCTAAACATGTGATAGTTAAGTAACTCTCAGATGAGGAGACATATGACTGACTGTGAGGCTACTTGGAGTATGTTTAGGACTGTATGTCCTAACTTCGGTTGATGGCCCTTCATGTGGTTCTCTGAGGCCCAGTCTTTCAGAGAGTAGCCCTCTAGCCATAGATCTTCCTATTATAACCAGATCTTTGGTCTGAATCAGCTTGCAGAAATGACAAAGGGTTGACTATGGATGCTTTGCAGAATTAGAAGCAGTGACCTAGCTAGCAAGTTGGGCACACAGAAATGTTAACTATCTTCACTCCAACAGGTACCTGGAGCAGGCTCACCATGTACCATTTGCTTTGCAGGAATCATCTGTTCAGCAAAAATATATGTACCTTTGCCTCCTTAAGAATCTCTCTCCCATTGCAGGGCACACTCACAGAGAAAAGGTCAGGAAATTAAAAGGCTCTCCAGGGCCTCAGAAGTGCAACCTGCTTCGTTTGTCCCTCCTTTCTCCGAAACTCAAATCTCCGGATTCCCAAGGTTTGTTTTATTTTATGTCTTTTCACCACTTTGCCGATTTCCTTCAGTGTACTAGGCCAACTTCATGGTCACCAGGTGTCCCCCGTCCGCCCATCAACTTACAGTTAATGGGCAGATGGTGCAGATGGCCTGGCAGTAATGTGAGGCCTGAGCAGGTGGCTGAGAAAGGGGACAGGAAGCAGCTGCAAGAAAAAGGACAGACTGGTTTGGTGTTTATACCACTTAGAATCAGTAAATGCAGAGCAAGGTTGGAAGCAACTATTTTTTAATGTGAAAATAAGATTATTTTGTTGTAAAGGAAGGAATGGATATGAGAATACAAAGATCTCATGGAAACAACCAGCATGACTTCCAAAAGGAGTATTCTGAGATTTCAAGGTCCTGTTGGTCACAATGACTTACCTTTGAAGTCTGATTTGGTGAGGATAATTTATTCTTTGTTTACTCCCCCCAAAAGCACAGTATATCAAATACTCTAATAGAGTCTGTAGGGCCAAAACCACCATCCCTGTGCTCAAAATGATGGAGTGTCTCAAACGGAAGGAAGCCTTAGCACCTGAAATACAGAGATTCTTGAACTACAACATTCATAGGAATCATATAGGATCTACTTCAAAACCACATTCTGATTCCACAGGTCTGGGTGAGGCTTGAGAGTCTGAAATTCTAATAAGCATCCAAGGGATGTTAATGCTGCTGGTCCACAGCTCACACTTTGAGTAGGATGGGTCAAATCTACTCTATCCTCTTACATCTGAGTAAATGAAACTCCAGAGATCCAGAGATTTATCCAGGATCACAAAGCCAGTTAGGGACAAAGACAAGCTTGCAAACCTAGGCTGGAACTCATTCCACAATGCTACATTGCTTCAGCAATGAGGAAGGATTCGATGTTCTGGTTTTTCAGTCTTCTTTTTCTCATAAAAATGAGTTGATAATAGCTATATTCACCATCTGTCAGGAGGGTTAGTGAGGTAAAATCATTTAGGCCATTCAAACAAAAGATTATCTTTACCAATTATCTTTTGTAGTCTGAACCCAAACCACAGAACTCATGACAATCTTCCTATTGCCAGATGCTCATCTAGCTGCAAATTTTCATTGAAGCACAACTTGCTTGCAAAATGTAAAATTAGAAGTGACAGACATATCTATTTTTATAAATCTTAGCCTGTCTATTTTGAGTCATTGCATTTTAAAAGGAGAATTGAGGACAGCTGTTGAACTTGACTGAAATATCTAATGGTGCTACTCTATTTACTTCTGATTTATAAGATATAACCATTTTCCATGGTATTAATTATATGTTCTGTGATGTAGAGCACCTATGAAACCATTTTGGTCCTATAGGAAACATGGTTCAGCATATTTTTTGTTGGATATAAGGCCAGGAAAGTGTTTGTAGTTGGGTAATACATGATTTCCTAGAAACAGAGTCCCAGCTTAAATTTACTTACCATGTGACCTTAAATAAAACATTGTAGAGGCATATCACATTTTATTGTCCTTTGATTTATTGCATTTCATAGGTGTTACATTTTCTTAAAAACTGAAGACACTCCGAGAGCAAAAGAACTGCAACTCACTTTATTGCAACAATCTGGGTTTTTTTTAATTGATTTTAGAGAAGGGCAGGAGAGAGAAACCATGATTTGTTGTTCTACTTATTTATGCACTCATTAGTTGCTTCTAGTATGTGCCCTGAGCAGATCAAACTCACCACCTTGGCTTATCAAGATGACACTCTAGCCCTGGCTGGTGTAGCTCAGTGGATTGAGCGCGGGCCTGCGAACCAGAGAATCGCGGTTCGATTCCCAGTCAGGGCACATGCCTGGGTTGCAGGCCAGTTCCCGGCAGGGGACACACGAGAGGCAACCATACATTGATGTTTCTCTCCCTCTCCCTCTCTCCTACCCTTCCCCTCTAAAGATAAATAAATAAATAAATAAATCTTTAAAAAAAAAAAAAAAAAAAGATGACACTCTAACCAACTGAGTTACTGGGGCAAGACACAATATTCTTTTTATTTTATTTTATATTTTATTTTACTTTATTATTTTTTTATTTCTTATGACCCTCTTTATTGCAGTGCTTATTGTGGTGGTCTGGAAAAGAAACCACAATATCTCTGAGGTATGTCTGTACTAACTAGATTTGACTTTTTTAATCTGGTAAATAGAAATGAAATAGCTTATTTCCTTGCTCAGCCAACTATTAAATTTGAATAGCTTATAATTAAAAATAATTCCTTATACTTAAACAAAAATAAGCATCACAAGGAAATTTAGACTTACAGAGCAGTCTTTACCATGCATGGGACTTCAAGTTTGTAGGAGTACTCACTCAGTCGACCAATATTTATTAAGGAGTTCCTACAATCAAGGTACTGTAATCAAACACAGTACTTAACTTTCCATGGACCTTAGTCTCCAATTAAAACAAGTTCCAGAGCATTCCTATTTAAAACACAATTAGTATCATAATCAAATAATGAAAAACTGGGTAAGAGACCCAAGTCCTACCAAGTCATTTATATTGCCAATAGACATAATGCTTCTAATGGAATTCAACAAGAAAGAGAAGGTATACAATAAGAGTAAAATTCTAATGGCCACCATACAAAGCCTAGTAAAAGAACTGGAGGGCACTCAAAAGGAATCTTCCCCATTTTCTTGTCTTTTTATCACAAGCAGAAATCTGACATTCCTCCCCTAAAGCTAAATGGCTCCAATTATGAATAATGATTTTTCTTCTGTTTATTTATTTACACCCTGCTAATTGATTGCTTCAGAATATCTCTCCTCTACTAATCATCCATTCCATCATTTAGCTGACATAGTCCTCTCTAATAGGTCTCCACCTTACCTTCTTCTTACTACCCTAACACTCCTGACCTGACCTCTAAACAGGTATATAACACTTAGATAAATTTCAAACTTTAAGTCAAAAGATCAAGTTTCCCTCTGGCCTTTCATTTAATAACAGGTAGAAGAATTGGAAGGAGACTAACAAAAAGCATATTAAATGTATATGTTGATTTAAAACTGTTAAAATGTGTCTTACGAGAAAACATGGCATATTATTTAATTCTTAAGATAACCCATGTTGGAGGTGATAATTCTTTCCCCCGATCTATAGATAAGGTAAGATTTGATACACAATTGGCCTGAGGTCTCATGGCTTGAACCTCAGCTCTTTCAAATGTGCTAAGCTTCCTGCTATATCATACTGACTGTGGCTCCTAGTACTGCTTTTTCCTCTTCTTCCAACATCCTTCCTTGCTCTCCTTCTCCTTCCTATCTTCTTTATTATCTTTCTAAGAGTAGAAGAGACTTTTCAATTCACCTTACTACTTTCCCAGAAAATCTCAGTTCCAAGGTTTAAACGTGTCTAAGCTTCTTTCTAGACTTAGCATCATTGATTTTTTAATCTGTGAGACCAGGGAGGTTTATTTTAGCCTCTGAGACATCTCTGAATAAAGATGCTCAGAGAGGATCCTGGGAAAAAGAGAATAAATACTTAACTGCATTATTTTCTTTTCAGTACCAAAGCCTCTTTTTTTTTTTTTTTTTTTGCTGTATTTGGTTATATTTTAAAAACCTGTTTTTTCTTGTCCACATAAAGAACTTCAGCTCTAACTTTTTGGTATTATGAAAGCAGAATTACAAACCACATCATTTAATGAAGCTCCAACTGGTTTTACTCATCTTCTTAGTACTCCTCCCCTATCCAAGCTAAGGATATAGTGCTAAGCATATAGTAGGTGATCAGTTAATGTTGTTTAAAGAGTGGATGATCATCATACAACACAAGAGGATAAATTAGAGTTTATATATGCAGTAATGTTATTTTTCATTTGTACCAACTTTATCATTTGGATGTCAATCAGTGGTTCTGGGGGTGTTTTTGTACATACACACACAGCAAAGAATTATTCAGAGCAAAATATCAAGAATGGCAATATTGAAGAACCCTAATATAAAGATATTGAAGTAAAGGGAGCCTAAAATATTTAATCCATTTCCCTTCAATCCTGAATTTTGAGTCTTTGCTCTGTACTGAAACATACTGCATTGAGCCCAGAGTCACTAACTGATCTTCTCTGGGCAGCACAGACATCTCATCTCCCAAGTCACTTCAGAATCAGACTGTGACAGATGCAACAGATTGTGTGAAGAGCCCCTGGGATAAGGTGCCTGCCAGACCTGCCACATCCTCTGAGGCAGTGTAGTGCATTCAGAAGAGTGAGCTATAAAACAGTATTGGGTTGAAACGGGTGCTACCACGTTTTAGCTGAGCAGATTTGAGCCAAGCACTGAAAGTTTCTAAGCCACGGTTTTGATAAAATGGGGATGATAACCCCAAAGGTTCAAGGTTGTTATGAAGGTAAAAAGTAAAATTATAAAATGCCTGGCACATAGTCAGTATTTGAAAATGGAAACAAGCCAGCTAGTACTATTTCATTTGACTCTTTTTAAAAATATATCCATTCTTTTTGACAAATTGGTACTTGTATTCACATTACAGTAAGGATTGGCTCATTAAAAATGTATTCAGCCTAAGTCACTGCTGTTGATTTTATTATTATTCAAAGTATTCACCTTTCTTCCTCAAGAAAGGATCATAAATTTCACCTCACTGATGTTGTGGGACATTAAGTTGTGTATAAGTGTAAGGGATAAAGACCACTCTCAAGGTTCTGCCATGTCGTATTGTCTTTGTCACAAGACAGGCAATGTCCCAGAGAGAGACAATTCTTTCAGCTTGAAGTTTGTAATGAAGGCCATATGAAGCCACAATCAATCCACAAGATGTGCACTGTGAGCGAGAAATAAATTTTGTAAGCACCTGAGGTTATTATTTCTTCTATATATTTCCTCACGAAGTCCACAATATAATTAGAAAAAAGTTTTGTAGATGCCCTTTTTCCCTACTCTATTCCAAAAAAAAAAAAAAAATCATTTTCCTCTTTGCCAACTGATTATGCAGCCACATTGTTTGAAAGCTTGCATAATTTACATTAGCATGCTTAAGATCTCAGGTGACTATGCCTTTGAGGGCAGCATGCTAACCCCAGTGGGCTGATTTGATATTCTTCCCAATATCTGACCCTTTTTTCCTTGTTAATTACAGGCAGACTTCCCTGGTCTGGCCCTGGATCTGCACCTGTTTCCCATCTTTGAGCAGCTGCTAATTAGGTTGAAAATGGTGGGGCTGGGCAATGCAGGCCACACATGCCTCATCAGGCTATTGATCAGGCTCCTATACCACACATGCAGTAACAGCATCTGCACAACCCAATTCCAAAATAAAAGCCATTCCTGGATTTGCATGTTTGAATCCACACATACTTTGGACTGTACATGAAATATTAAAATGTGAAAAAACATTGCAGTTTTAAAATAGAATTTTTTTAATGAAATGCCAGGTATGAACCTAAGTACTATTCTCATTGGTTTCTTTTAATTTGGAGTAGGAAAAAAACTTTAAAAATATGCATATGTTTACATGAAAATAATTGAAAAGGTAAGTTATGTGGATATGAATTATATGCGTGTAAACTATCCAAGCAAAATCTCCATTTTTAATCCCCATTTGGCCTTGCGCATAGCACAGTTATGGTTTCACACTTTGCCATGATTTATGGTTTGGCTAACCATGAACATCTAGAACACTGATTATCAAAGGGAACATTACAATGATCTGTGGGTAGATTTGGAAATTGGTAGGAGTTTGGAGTGGTCACAATGATTAAGGGGTACTTCTGGCACTTAGAGTGAATAGTGTAAGATTAGACTTTGGTTCAAAATATTTTTGAGTTATTACAATTAGATGATTATATTTTTAATTACATGTATAGTTAAGTTACATTTTCTATGATTTTCACCCAAGAATGGTAAAGAAAAGATTACAAAACATTAATTACAAAAAGGAGAGGTTGGTTTGATAGAGTAAGAGTCACTATTCTGGGGGAATAGGCCTGAGCACAGTTTTCATTCATACATACTTTTGGCATTGACTTTGTTTCTTTGGTGCCTGGTATATGATAGATGGTCAATGATTTGCTTCTTCAAATCTTGTTTTTTACTTCCCCTTCTGATGTTGTTACATATTCTATCGTCTATGACCAAAACACATTACCCAGCAGAGCTGCCCAACAGAGCTACCCAATAGGCTAATTGCAGAGATGCCTCTGATACCCCAGAAATGAGTCACAGTACCCTTACGACTTGGGACAAACATCACACTCACTTTATGAACAAATTGCAGGGGACAAAAAGATCGAATACTCATCTAACATGCTGTAAAGATCTGTTCCTCTTGACACCCACCTGAGCTCTCTTAAGACTACATAATTAGTTATAACATTCACTTTGTTCTTACAAGAAAAATAGACTTTATAAAAAGTCATAACATTCACCTTTTCTTGCTTCAATTCCAAGTCTTAACAATTGGAGAAATTGTAGAATTAAGCATAAAATTCTTTAAAGCAGAATACATTAGCTTTCAAGGTTCCTGGACTTTATTTATAGACTCAAAGACATATATACACTGACTCTCCCTCCCACTAATAAACTAAAACTTTATCAAATTTCCTGTAAAAGCACACCCATGATTTACCTTGATTATAATATTAAGAGGGCTTTCTAATAATCTTTTGATATTCAGAATCTTGAGTGATCTGATAATTATGGAGATGCTGTGTTTAAATTAGTAGATAAACTACTTAAAGTTATTCAATATTAAAGTGTCTTATTGTCTCATGACACTTTTATGAAATACCAGTAGGATATTAGTTCTCAGCCACATTAGCTAACACACTTGGAAGTACAGGGAAAATGCAACTCAAACACTATCACAAAGATACAACTTCCCTGCTCAGTTTTTGTAGAGTGAACCCCATCATTGGTGCTACATAGTGAGTCCCACGAGCCTCTTATACAAGCAAAAGGGATGCACCAACTCCAGTTCTCACACATTCCTACTCCATCAAAGACTGAGAATCACCTCACTTAGCTCCCTTAGGAGAGAGAAGAAGCCTTTCCAAGAAACCTCACCTAACACTTCTTTGCAGTTTAGGTTATGAGTCCAAACCTGAACTGAATCAGGAAGAAGCAGAAAACCTGAATAGGCCAATAACAACTAGCAAAATTGAAGCAGTAAATGAAAACTACTGATGTTCAAAAGCCCTGATGCAAGGACTTCCGGCCAAGATGGAGGCTTAGGTGGACACACTGTGCCTCCTCTCACAACCAAAATTAAGGACAATAAATATTTAGAAACAAGAAAACAATCAGAACTTATAGAAAATTGAACTGTACGGAACTCCAACAACCATTCATCCAGACTGGTAAGAGGGGCAGAGTCGCAGCAGAAAAAAGTGGAGGTGTGGACCCAGGAACGCGAGCAGCAGCGGCTGGCAGTTCCCAGGTGCACATGTGGTGGCTGGTGGACCCCGGGCACAGGGGGGCAACTGTGCAGACCCAGTGAGGCCATACAAGGCGGCTAGCTGACCAGGTGGTCCCACATTCGCGCGCGCAGATGGTCCAGGCAAAGGGGAAGTAGCGGAAGGGACTGAATCCAGGAGAGAGCGGAGCAGGAGCCATTGTTCCCTCTCAGACCCCGCCCCCACATACAGCGTCACAACCCAGCGACTGGGATGCCCCACACTGGGGAGCGCCTGAGGCTCCACCCCTCACTATGTAATAGCCATGACCAGACTAAAACCAAACCAAAACAAAACAAAACAAAAAAACACCAAAAATGGCTCAAACCAGAGAACAAATTAAATCCCCAGAGCCAATTCCTCTAAGCCATGAAGAGATAGCCAACCTATCAGATGCACAGTTCAAAGCACTGGTCATCAGGATGCTCACAGAATTGGTTGATTTTGCTCACAAATTAGATGAAAAAATGCAGGCTACAATACGTGAAATGAAGGAAGACGCATGGGGAACCAATAGAGATGGGAGGAAAACTGGGACTCAAATCAATGGAGTGGACCAGAAGGAAGAAACTAACAACCAAACAGAAAACAAGGAAAAAACAAGAATTCAAAAAAATGAGGAGAGGCTTAGGAACCTTCGGGACATCTTTAAACATCCCAACATCCGAATTATAGGGGTCCCAGAAGGGGAAGAAGAAAAGCAACAAGTGGAAAACTTATTTGAACAAATAATAAAGGAGAACTTCCCCAATCTGGCAAAGGAAATAGACTACCAGGATGTCCAGGAAGCTCAGAGAGTCCCAAAGAAGTTGGACCCAAGGAGCAACACACCAAGGCACATCATAATTACATTAGCCAAGATTCAAATGAAGGAGAGAATTCTAGAAGCAGCAAGGGATAAGGGGACAGTCACCTACAAAGGAGTTCCCATCAGATTGTCAGCTGATTTCTCAAAAGAGACCTTCCAGGCAAGAAGGGGCTGGAAAAAAATATTCCAAGTCATGAAAGTCAAAGACCTACATCCAAGATTGCTCTATCCAGCAAAGCCGTCATTTAGAATGGAAGGGCAGATAAAGTGCTTCTCAGATAAGGTCAAGTTCAAGGAGTTCATTATCACCAAGCCTTATTGTATGAAATGTTAAAAGGACTTACCTAAGAAAAAGAAGATAAAAAATATGACAGTAAAAAGACAGCAAACTCACAGATATTAACAACCACACCTAAAACAAAAGCAAACTAAGCAAACAGCTAGAACAGGAACAGAAACACAGAAATGAAGATCATATGGAGGGTTAGCAACAGGGGCGTGGGAGGAGGAGAAAGGGGGAAAGGTACAGAGAATGAGTAGCATAGATAGTGGGTAGAAAATAGACGGGAGGGCAAGAATAGTGTAGGAAATGTAGAAGCTAAAGAACTTATGACACATGGACATGAACTAAAGGGGGGAAATGTGGGTGGGAGAGGGTGTGCAGGGTGTAGTGGAATGATGGGGTAGAAATGGGACAACTGTAATAGCATAATCAATAAAATATATTTAAAAAAAGCCCTGATCCAGATGGCTTCACATTGTAACATCACTCCAATGATAATTTATGCTAGATTTTAAAACTTTCCATTACATAAGTAAATAAATAAATCTGATAACAACCCCCCAAAAAAAGAGATATAAGTGAAATGACGAACACAGACAGGATTACCCTGGGAGAGTTACAAACCCTGATCACACACACCTTTTACTACTTCAAATTAACTTTACATGTTTTATAGGGGTGGGGGAAGGAGATGATGAGGCAAAGAAATCACAACTTAATAAGTGCAGTAACTCTACTTACCATTCCAAAGAAAATATACTCTCCGTCATTCTCAGTTCCACTATTCTTATCCTATGATAAATATTTTACCTTGTTAAAAATGATTCTCATCTTTAAAGCTTTTGCTTCTCATGCAACATGGCCCAAGAGCAAGCCACTAGTTCATCTAGGCCTCATAGTAATTGGAATTTAAGTAACAAAGAAAAAGATAATTAAGACTTAGTGAAATATGCTATGTTGGTCTCCCATATGTCAACTTCTTCAGAGATTTTCATGGGTAACTTTGACAACAGAGCAGTTTTTGTCTGAATGCTGCTGAATGTCACTCCAATGCAGAGAGTGAGAAGCACAGGGTTCCAAGGACAACACTGTGAACTGCATTGAGAAAGAGAAGCCATCAGAGACTAAAGAAAAATAAGCAGAGAATTGCAAGAAGAATCAGTAAATGTCAATGTCATAAAGCCAAAAACTGGAGAATTTCTAGAAAAAAACAATTAATTAGTTTCAAATACATCAAAGAGTCTGGTTAGTATATTAAGATCACCAAATTGTACTCAAAGCAAAGTTCTGATTAATCTTGCTAATTGTAATATAAGTAAAACTAGAGTATTTTTTCATTTTTCTTTATAGATGGGAACGTGAGACTAATACATATGTACAGAAAGATTATTTCCATAAACATCCTACTTTGACAGTTAATGAAAATATAATAATTTCTGTCCAGAAAAAAAGCATATCCTGAATTTCTTAAGGTAGGAGTCAGATCAGCACAAAGAAATATAAGGCAGTTTCAGGGACATGTGAGATAAACTAGACATAAAGTGAGCTGAAAACTGAGAAGTAGAATTGTAATAAGAAACAACAACTCCCCCTAGCTACAACCTGGTCCTGAGAAAAGGTTTGGAGAATTCATGGAGACAAGGGACTTAGAACTTAGACGGCTGGAAATAAAAATGTCTTTTCAAACTTCTGCAGAGTCACACCTGAAGCTTAGAAAATGACCTGAGATTGCTAAAACTTAGTCCATGGTCAACCCAAGAGGCAATAACGTTATAAATAAATTCCCCAGCCATTAGAAGTTAATGGAGACAACTGTATTGGAACCACAATAAAAAAAAAATGATTTAAAAAAAAAGAAGTCACTTTTGGACATACTGGACTCTCAGAAACAAAGGAAGCAAGAAAAAATAAAGTGAAGGAGAAAGCTGAATTCAAAAACATTGCTGTCATATCCTTAGGATTGAGGAAAAACTCGCTAAATTGAAAGTGCCCTGAAGGTGGCTTTAACTTACCTGACCACCGGACCTTACCCCAGGGATCCCCTCCGGTCCTACTGACCTAGGCCACCATTTGAGGTTCAAGCTTCTATGTGGTGAGAGTACCCTAGAGAAGGCCTCCTGTGTATTCTAGATGGACAACATCGCTTTCCTCTCAGCTCGTCTTTCTCCCACAGTTGTTTGTTCCTTCATGTCTGTGACTCAATTTGTGCTGCTAGCAAAGGTAACTCCTTGGGAAGGTAAATTAGGGCAAGATGGTGGCATTCAGCATGTTCCTCCCAGGCCACGCACAGGTGCCTCTCTGTTTGTCATTTTCATGGTGGTACTCTGCCAAAGACTAGCTTTATAACTTGTCAAATTGACCCTATATGTTCACTGAAATCAGAATTCCAATCAATAGCACATTTTTAAAGAGATAATACTATTAGAGCTGTTGGGGAGTGTTTATTTGTTTGGTTGGTTAGTAGGGAACTATAATGAAAGAAAATGAGAAAAAAAGGGGGAGATTAAGAGAAGAAAATTTGCATGGGAGAGTCTGATTTAGATATTTATCCCTCAATCTGTAAATCCCTAAATTCTAACTAGTTCCTTTGCACATTTCCATAATACTAAGCACTCTGACATAAATTATTTTTTTGAATATACATATTTTGGGGACAACATTTATATGTATATAACACTGTAATAGCCACTTTTGGACAGGGAGGTATAATAATACAAAAAACGATAGCATCTACAAAATCTTTAAAATGTAGACATCGTATAAAATGTAACACCCAAGATGCACCTCACCAGCAAACTGGGAAAACAACACGGCTTACTTTAAAAGCTAAGATTCATTTCCTATGTACATCAGTTATTTTGGCTCTGTCTTGAAGGAATTGACCCAACCCCTGACTTTCATCCAACATGTGTATCCATGTACCCTTGCTTACAATTGTCAGATGAATACACATATATCACCTCTATTAAGAACAAAAATAAGTAAAATATATTTCCAAATGGGGGTAAGTCTATAATAAGGACTTCCACTATGCATAGGATGATCCCATGTCCCAATGTACCTTAACTTACTCTTGGTGCGCCAGCATCATTATAGACAGAGCCCCTTTCACTCTCTAACGTGTTGTAGTTGGAACGCTAAATCATACACTCATCTTATAATGTATAGTGTGCTAAATGACTGTAGACATCAAATTTTCCAAAGTAGAAGTGTAATTTGGGTGCTTCATTTTTACTCTTATATAGTTTGCATGAATACCTTAAAATTCTAAGAACTAAGTATATCTTCTATCAATTTAAGTCTTTGTAAAGTTTTTATAGACTTAAATTATGACCATTTCATCTTTAAGAAAATAGGACTCTACCAGTAACTGTGAAGAAATCAAGACCCTTGTACACTACTAGTATAAATTTAAAAATGGTGAAGCTGCTTTGGAAAATAGTCCAGAAGTTGCTCAGATGATTAAGCACAGAGTTACAGACAAGCCAAAATTCCACTCTTAGGTATCTAGCTAAAAGAAATGAAAACATATATCCACAGGAAAAAATGTTTATGGAAGCATTGTTTATAATAGCCAAAAGGTGGAAACAATCCATCACCTGACAAATAACAAAATGTATATCCACACAATGGAATATTATTCAGCCATAAAAAGAAAAAAAGTACTGATACATGCTACGTTGAACAATGATACTAAATAAAAGAAACCAAAATAATTTATGTCAGTGCCAAAAATATATGGTCTCAAAAGAAAACATATGTTATTCCATTTATAGGAAATGTTCAGAAAAGGCAAATCTACAAAAACAAGAGATTTTCTCTCCTGCTGGCCACGTATTAGTGTTACACAGAAAGTCCTGCAATTTAGGTCTCAGCTTTAGGCTTGGTCTTTCATTCAAGGATACATACAAACATTTGTGAATATTTAAGATATGTATTTATAGCAAATACCTTCAGTTAACTTAAATAAAAAGAAATGGAGTAAAAGATAAAATAAGAATACACAATAGGTGGAATTTTTTCTTAAATGACTTGTAAGAAACTTAAGCCATATATATTTGTATACTACTAAATATTGTCTTTTGGTTGTTTTAGGAACAGTAATATATTCACATGAAGAAAATATAATAAGGAAAGAAATGTGTTTTAAACAGTTAAAGCATCACTGATAATTTGAGTTTGTAAATAGGAATTCAGATAAACAACATCACCAAACTTTGAGTGCTAGACTTTGTTCCAAGAGAGACCTCAACCCATTTGGCAATTAGTTCCCATACACAGATTCAATAAATGGGATGCTCAGGCACAAATGGGGAGTTTAAAGGCTATTCTACTGGTAATCAAAAAACAGAACACACTGGTGTTTACTCTCCATGAAAAGTGTGAGTGTGTGTGTCAAAGAGGGAAAGAGATGGAGAGAGACAGAGAGAAGAGAGGAGAGAGAAAAGAGGAGAAAAGCAGTATTCTGACTCACTTCCTGAACACATTTCCACTTGATCGTCATAGAATGACTTTTAAGTTATGAGTCTAATAATGTTGTTCAGCTGAGCAATTGGTGCTTCCTTCATTATGGAAAACTGGTTAGCAATTTCTTAAAATGTTATATTTACCATATCACCACCAATTCAACCCCTAGGTGTCCAGCTGAGAGAAAGAAATACATTTCTCCACATACATACATGTATTTAAATGGTCAGAGCTACATTGTTTATCACAGCCACAAACCAGAAACCATCCAAATGCCAATCAACTGGTGAAGGGATAAATAGAACAGGATATATCCACAATGCAACATTATTCAGCAATAAAAAGGAATGAAGGACCAATGCATTCCACAATGTGGAAGAACCTTGAAAACATGATGCCAGTCATAGTAATACCACTTATTATATGCTTCATTTATATGAAATGTCCAGAAAAGGCACATCTGCAAAGACCAAAAGTGGATCAGTGGTTGGCCAGGATGACAGAAGGAATACAGGGAATGAATGCAAATAGGCATTAGATTACCTTGGCTATACCTGAGTAGAGTGCAGGCTAGCCCAGAACCTATGGACAAAGAACGTGGTAGATTAAGAAAGGTACATATGTCAGGTTTGGGAGCTGAAAGATCAGTACTTACATTTAACAAGTGGATCTTTAAAAGGAAAATCAGGAATCCATAGTTAGTCCATGGATATTAAAGATTTAAAGAACCATTTTAAGATAGATGTATATCTTAGGACTTAAAAGTTATGCTTCAGTAGTTGTTAAGACTTTAATGGAAAAAATTTTCTACAATATTAATGAAAAGATATTGCTGGAGAAAATAGTGTGCTTTTTCCCAAGCTGAGGCCTGGTCAGATAAAAATTAGGGCTATAAAAATAGTGGTAGAATCTAGAATTTTGTTGAAAATTAAAATAATTCAATAAATGTTGAATTTAATCACACAAATGTTTATAGTCCATATATCTTGAAAATGTCATATGAGTTTATACCTCTATTTTTTTAACTATTTGATCATGGTGATCTACCTATTCCAAGTATCACCTGTGAAATAAAAATTGCATGTGTGTTTACTCTAGCATTCAGGAAAATAAATATGAACTAAAAAGACAAAGAAATTTAATACTAACTAGAAAAACAAATTAGAACAGCACATTTTCCTACAACAGTGATGAAATGGGGGCTATAATGTAAGGGTAAATTTTCTAAAGTAATTGGTAAAATGCAAATGAAAATAGAGTGCAAAGTGACATCAAACTGTCATCTCTTTAAAAATTTGATTGTCAATGATTTATTCTAGTAATTCATGTCACGCAATATTTTAGACATAGGGTGATAGTTGGCAAATTATCAGTCAGATTATCATAGATGTCTCCAGAACTGTCGTTGTTACTTTTTTGTGATTTGTTAGTGGTTTGACAGGTTTTAATTTTGTTTCACACACCCTTTTCCCAAATAACACAATATATGTTATTATTGTATCTTTAGAGTTCTTCAAAGGCTCCATAGAAATTTTAAAAGTTTCCCTTAGACATTTAAATTAGATTATATTTAAGGGGAAAAAAAGGACAAGATAGTGTGATTTTAAGTCATTTGGCAAACTGATTCTGTCAAGAAAGCTTAGTTTCATTCTATTTGCTGCAACAGCTTTTTTTTCATAACTCCACTCTTCTTGTTCTTGTAATACATTTGGGAGGCCTGTCAAGGACTATCCACTCTCTAAATAGCTTTGCAGATTAAATTTTTAACTCTCTTCTCTTCATGCAGATGTATATTCCTGACAAAGAATTGCCTTGAGATGTCAGCTTCCATTTTTTTCCGCTGAAGAGAAGGTGCATAGGTACAAGTGTACATCCCTGAACCTCAGCGTCATCAGGAAATGCATGCACACACACACACATGTTTCTCTCCAAGACCGTGCATCTGTTCACCCACTTCAGACTACCTACTCTTATTTTATCACCTCCACTTCCTTCAGTGAAAGAGAGTAAAATTGAAAAAAAACAGAGTTCTTACTTTTGTAACTTTATGATATTAATAGTTAGAATATGCCATGGTGATAAATAGTACAAAAAATACCATATAGTCAGACATGGACTACAGTGTGTAGGGCTAGTATTCTTGTGCAGATGACAGAGATGAACCTCAAAGAATGAGTTTACAGGGTAGAAAAGAGAGAAAAGACTTACATTGTCATCCCAAGTAAAGGAAACAACAGAAGTGAAACCATGAATTCATGGAAACAACAGGGTATGTATAAAGATCTTCAAATACATGGTCAATACTCCTAAAAAAGAAGGAAATTTTCCTCTTTGCAACAGCATGGATAGAACTGGAGATTATTTTGCTAAGTGAAATAAGTCAGTCAGAGACAGACAACTATTGTACAGTATGATCTCACTTATATATGGAATCTAATGAACAAAATAAACTCATGAACAAAATACAAACAGAGGCATGGATACATGGAACAGACTGACAGCTATCGGAGAGGATGGGAGAAAAAGGTGGATTGGATGAAAGAAGGTGAAGGGATTAGCCAAAAACATATATGCGTCACCCATAGACACAAACAATAGTGTGGTGATGGCCAGAGGAAAGGTGAGCAGGAGCTGGGTTGGTGGTGGGCAAAGGAGGGATGGGAACATCTATAATAGTATCAACAATAAAAATGTACATATATGGGCAATACTAAATTCCAAACAATGATGTAGAAGTGGGTGTTTTCTGTAATGTTCTCCATAACTAAACTGCATTCAGCCCTAGGAAAGATGATGACATTTTACTAGCCAATGGCAGGATCCACTTTAGGCCACATGCTTTGGCATTTGTCCATACTTTCTCTGTTCATGTAGCTTAATATCCAATTTATAGAAAGAGTCCATTTGGCACAAGGATATTTAAAGAAAGCACTTCCATTACTCATAAGTGGAAAGAGAGCAACGGTTTTTATTGGTCCCAGTCTGACTTTTACTCCAAAATTAACCTAAAGCTAGTAAAAGAGGCAGACTGATACATAAAATAAGCACTTCATTTATTACATGACACATGACCTAATCTGAGCTTGGTCAACAACTAGTTATAACACCTTGAGCAAATCATTCTAATCTCATTGCCCCTCAGCTTCCCTCTCCATAAAATAATAAAGTACATGATTTCTAAAATCTTCCCAATTTGAAATCTCACTGTGCCATGAAGGGTGTGAATATCTAACTGGTGGGCATAGGAAAGATACCCAAGCAAAAATACAATGGAATACATACAAGTAATAAAAGAAATTCCAAATCAGCAAGTTTGTATATATTTATAAAAAGTTACATCAAAAAAACATTATGCTAATAATTTTGGGTGTACATAATTAAGAAGATTCTTTTCCATTTAGAAGTGAATAATGAAGTAGTTATGTATTAAGTTATATTATCTCCAATATTGACTTTGCAGTAATCGAACAGTTTGAGGAGATAAGTAATAGAAGACAGAAAGATAAATGAAACAAGAAAGCCATTAATGGATAATTGCTCTGGTTGGGTGATGAGCACTTGGGAGTTCATTGCTCTCTGATTTTGAGCACATTTATCCTCAAATAAACATTTGAGGATAAGGATGGGAAGAAGGGAAAGGGCCTAGTTAAAGAAAAGGTATAAGTGACCCAAGGACATGGACAACAGGGTGGGGGTTGACTGTGGGAGCAGGGGGAGGGGGCAGGGGAGACCAATGGGAGGAAATTGGGACAACTGTAATAGAAATTCCATATATATATATATGTATATGTATATGTATATATGTATATATAATGGAACAGTCATATAATACAATACTACACAATAATAAAAAAGAGCAAACTGCCATTATATACAATGTAAGTGGATATGACACATAAAATTGAATGAAAGAAGCCAGAACAAGTGTACAATGTATGATCCAATTTAAATGAACTTTAAAAACAGGCAAAACAAATTTATGATGATAAGGTAACTACTTTAATATATAAAAGTTCTTACCAATCTATTTTAAAAAATGTGGCAACCCAAATTTTAAAAGTGGCAGAAGATATGAAAGGACAGCACTAAGAAATGTTGACATGCATTACACATATAATTTAAAAGTTGTCCAAGCTGTGTGATAAAACACTGTTTCAGCAGAGTCAGTGAGGCTCCATGAGAATCACGTGGCAAGTTACACAACACAACGTCCTTGAAATGCCAGCAGATGGCCATCAAGAATACAACGGGCAGGGAACTTCTCATTCTCAGGAAATGTTCAGATGCACCAGAAGAAAAACTCACATATGAGCCTGACTTACATGGAAGGCAGGATATCTGTCGAGCAAAATGAAACCACATCTGAGGTTCACACTGTACGAAGCGGTGTCATTGATTGAAAAATAAAACCAGGGGAAAGATTAAAGTTCTGCTAACCAAATGAGTACTGATATTTGAGGTATTGTTGTAATTTTGACCCTTTCTTAGTACATGAAACCTGAGATCTATTGGTTAAAGTAATCAGGGAATGCTTATTTGTAGACCAGTAAGACATCATTTGTTTCCTGTCAAATTGACAGATTTGCTCAACTATAATCCCCAATGTTGGTGAAGGTGCAGTGAAATCTGTACTCAAACATGACTGGTAGACTAAAGTATAACATTTTTTCTAGAACCAACTTAATAACATGCATAGGTAACCATAATAATATTCCTACCCTCTATTAGAGTAAATGCACATCATCTATCCTACATAAATAAGTAAGAATTTAGGAAACTATTTAGTTATTAACACATCGTTTATAATAGAAAAATGATTAAACAAACAAAAAGCTACATTACTGACAATGGCAGAACCATGCAACAGAATACTACAAAGGCATAAAAGATGGTGTTTTCTAAGAACACCTACTGACAAGTGGAGATACTCATGACATAAAACCCTAGGGACTGTTGAAACCCATCAACCAAAAACTGCCAAGAATACACAAAGTTAGGTTTATTTAGCTTGCTGCAGCAAGGAAGAATGCACTGCAAAAAACCTTAGGAGTACCTCAGCAATGAGGCACTGAGAGGAGATGTTCATTGAATTTGAGCAGGTGCTAGATGATTTTTTAAAAGAATGACATTCTGTTCCATGCTTGTCAGTTTATTTTGTTCATTAGATTTCACATATGAGTAGGAATATATGGTATTTGCCTTTCTCTGACTGGTTTATTTCACTTAGGACATGTTCTCCAGGTCTATCCATGATGTTGCAGATATTAAGAGTTCCTTCTTTTTTATTCTTTTTTACGGTTGCATAGTATTTCATTGTGAATGTACCACATCTTTTCTATCTACTCCTCCGCTGATGGGCAGACGGACAGATCTCACAGTTGGTAATTGGTGCAGGAACAGGAGGATGGAAGAGATTAGCCAAAGAACATATATGTATACATGCATAGCCCACAGAGACAGACAACAATGTGGTGAAGGCCAGGGGTGAGGGCACAGACTGGGTAGAGGGAAGCATGGGCGGCAAATGGGGGACATCTATAATAGAGTTGACAATAAAAAAGTAAAAACATCTTCACTGCTAAAGCAGAGGTTAGCATTTCCGCTCAAATTTTTGTACAACTATCAGGTGGATTACTGCAGAGAGCATCTTTATAAATGTCCTCATTCTGTTGTCCAACATCGAAGTAGATTGATTTTAAAATATGCATTTCTGTGTAAGATTAAAAAAAAAAAAAAAAGACTGACAGAAGCCAGGGCCAGTTCTGAATAGAATGTTGTCAAGTAGTGTGAACAATGTGGTGAGTGGGTATCTTAATTTCTACCCAGGAAGTGGAAAGATTAAACTGTAGCTGGATTTGTCATTTGCAAGGAAGCAATGATCCCACAAAATAGGAATGATAGTCAATTTTTTTTGGTCACAATGTGCCCTTGTCTTTGTCTTATTAAGAACACCTATACCTTGTGCAAACATTTGTTTCATTGTAAAAGTCTCATGTGTGTGTGTGTGTTACCAAAGCTTTCACATTCTTTGGTTGTCAGCAGAATCAGTTGTCATTTTCTCATTGCAATGTAAATCCTGGTTATATAAAAGAGGAAATCCACACAGAAATAGCAAAAATTCTAAAAAGAAATAAATCAAAACATTAAAAATGATAAATTATGGATGGTGGAATGCCAAAAATGTTGTTTCATCTTTTTCTGTAGTGTCTTTCCTCTTTTTTTGCACTAAGCATATATTTCTTAACTATCAAAAAGTAAAAAATAAAAATTTTTAGAAAATGTGTGTGCCATCCTACAAGAACAAATTCAGTAGATTATTCCATGAAAGAATCTTATTCCACTACCGTCCTGAGTAACTGATATGTGATAGCAAAGCTTGAATGAGGCTTTTTCCCTCTCACTTTTCAATAGTATTAAGGCTACCTTCTCCATGCAAAAAGATAATTAATTACTTAGAGAAGATGACTGATTTATCTTGATCTTCGTGACTTATACAAACCGAATGGAAATGAAAGAGGTTTCCTTCTGAGCCAATCCTGATAACGATTCATGTTCTCTGCTGTTGGGTTTGGCACAGAGAGTAAATAGTGGCTGTATGAAGGCCAAATGCATGGAACTTCAAGCAGTCTCACCCAATCTATCCACTCCAGGACCTCCCATCCCATGGAGAGGTGCAGCTCCCTCTGGCCATTGGTGATTCAATCAGATGTTCTCACCCATGTTCCCCCATAACATACATGGTGGAGTTTGTTCACATTTATCACAAGCTCCCATGATTATAATAGAATTTCACTGAAATGATTTTTCTGGTAAAGTCTAACACTAAAATAATTTATAATCCCCCAAACTATAAAACTCTTAAAAAATTATAACTAACCTCTTCATCATAGCCACAGCAAACATATGAATGGCTCGAAGCCTTTCCCTCCCATTTGAGACAAAACATGACAAAGCAAATGGGTGCAAATTAAATGATGGTGCAAATCTTGACTTCATTCTTCTTCATGCTTAAAATGAGCCACATACAAATTTTAGTATTTTACACAATAGTTGAAGCAGCATACTTCACAAATGACCTTAATCATTTAGTGTGACTGAAGCATCACCAAATTCATTACAAAAGTGCCAATGTTGCCTCTAAAGAGTAATTTTTAATATTCCTGCAGAAATGGCTTTGGATTCTAGTTGTAAAGAATAAACATGAGACGGCCAGACAGGAAGTGAATGGGAATATGGCATTCCAGAAGGAAGAAACAAAACATGTAATGTAGAAAGGTATAGATAAGCATGATGACTTGAGACATATAAGAAGTTTAATGTAGCTAGAGCAGGGAGGGGAGCAGCATGATGGGAAAACCAAAATTAATTCTTTCTGTAAGCCTCGGCTAAATATCACAATGAGTAGTATTAATAAAAAAGAATTTTATATCCTTGTACACTGTTGGTGGGAATGAAAATTATGGAACACAATATGGAGAGGCCTCAAAACATTAAAAATAGAACTACCATATGATCCAGAAATTCCACTTCTGGTTACATTTCCAAAGGAAATTAAATCAGTATCTCAAAGAGATATCTGCATGCTCATGTTCATTGCAGCATTATTCATAATAGCCAAGTTATGGAAACACCCCAAGTGTCCACTGGTGGATAAATAGGTAAAGAAGATGTGGTACATGTATGTAAAATACAGTAAAATATATTCCATGAGAAAGAGGAAATCCTACCATTTTCTGTAGCTTGGATAAACCTGGAGGGCATTGTGGTAAGTGAAATGAGCAAAACAAAGACAAATACTGTGTGATCTCACTTAAATGTGGAATCCAAAAAAAAAAAAAAAAGTTGAGCTATAAAAGCAAAGAGTAGAAGGGTAATTACTGGGGGAAGAGTGGGAGGTGGGGAATGAGTTGGTATTGGTCAAAGGGCACAAGATTGCAGTTACATAAAATGAGTAACTCCAGGGAAACATTATACAGCATGGTGACTGTAGTGAATACTACAGTGAACATTGAAAATATGCTAGGTGAGGAGATATCCTGGTGTTCTACACACACACAGAGAAATGGGAACTATGTGAGGAGATGACTTTAATTGGCTTGATTATAATAATTATTTTAATGTATATATACTCATCACTTTGTATACCTTAAATATATATAATTTTTAAATAAATTTTATTATACTAGAGGAGTAAAAGTTAAAGATTAATTAATACATAAAGTAGGAGTTCAACAATGTGATCATGTATTTTGGAAATTGTCATTTTAATAGAAGTATTATATATGTTGCTATTATGATATATAAGTTACATGAAGACAAAAGTAAAAGAACGCAGAGGAAACTGAAGATTTTACATCTCTGAAATCACAGAATTGGAGCAGGCAGGGAAGAGCTGGAGCCTGACTTATTGAAGCAGAAATGTTACCAGAACCAGTTTGCAAACATGGCAATTCCAGTGCCCAGTTATAGAAATTCCTCCTCATGCTATGACATTAAAATGGGGAAAGCTGCATGCAAATTAAGTATGCTATGGAAACCCATCCAAATTTCTCTCAAGACCACACATAGTTTACTCCTGATGTTTTACCCAATGGTGTCATCCTGACCATAATATTAATATTATAGAAATAATCAGTAATACTAGATAAAATTCACTAGAAGTTATTATTCATTGGGCACCATTTTAAACACTTTACATTGATTAACTCATGTGATCCTCACAACAATCCAATAGATAATTTTATTGTTCTTCATTTTAGAGATGAAGGAGTTAAAAAAGGAGTTAAGTAATTTTCCAAAGATCACACAACTAATGAGTGGTAGAGCTGGGATTTAAACTTCAGTATTCTGGCTCCAGAACATAAATAAATAAACTAGTCACTCATGCAACTTATCCATATTTCCAGTGGCCTTCAACTTCTGAAAGGAGAAAGCAGGATATGGGACTCAGCAGGTCTGTGTGCCAAAGGAGTACATATGTCTCAGTATTCATATTGTCCATACTATCCTCTCCTGTCCACTGCCCTAGTTTCAGGAAGAGCCCTCGGAAGCCTCATCTCTACAAGGGGTGTCACCACATCTGATCGCAGTTGATAGGAACTAGTAGGCACACCTAAACTAATGGCAGCCAGCATGTAAATGACCAGCAACCAGATGACCTTACTGGAGTCTGAACAAAGGGACATGTAAGGTCATGAGCTCAGACTGTTGGCCAAAGGCAATCACGGAAAACTGGAATATCAGTAAGTGTTCTGTGGTTGTTAGCAACAGAGACTGACTAAATTAAATGTCAGGAAGAGAATTAGTTGTAAGGGGATAGGCTCTGGAGTCTCATTACAAAAACCCAAGTATGCTCTCTAAGTAAGAACTCAGTCTCTCAGTAATGTTACTGCTAAGGAGTTTATCAGCTTTAATCATATTTTGTTTTATTCCTCAAAATTCAAATTCCTGGTGCCCTGGTTGTAGTGCCTCAGTTGTTTGGAGCTCATCCTATAAACCAAAAAGTCATGGGTTCAATTCCTGGTCAGGGCACATGCCTAGGTTGTAGGTTTGGTCCCCAGTTGGGGTGTGTACAAGTGGCAACCAATTGATGTTTCTTTCTTGCATCAATGTGTCTCTGTCTCCCTCTCTCTCCCCCTCCCTTCTCCTCTCTCTAACATCAATAAGCATGTCCTTGGACAAGGATAATAAAGAAATTCAAATTCCTGGGAAAATAGAATGTTATGGCCTTGTTTGAACCACATGCCAACCCCTCCTGTGGAGCTGGGGGATACTGACTAGTTTCCGCTGGAAAAAGAATTACCAAAAGGGGAGCAGCTCCATTACTAAAGGGAAGAGGTTTGGGTTAAAAACAAAAAACCAAAAAAATAAATATGCAGATTCCTTTATTTTTTGTCTAGAGAAAAAGGAGAGAGAATGCACAAGTGAAAAAATCATGTTTGTATATCACTTGGAAATCGGTAAGAGATGAAAAATAATTCAGACCATGAGAGAGAGAGCATGAGTGTGTTTCATTTCATTTCCAACTCCATTTCCTGTAAGGTCTGGGTGTGCTTCATTTCCAATGTCTGTGAACTATCTTTATCCTTGCAATAAAGCCCACATCACTTGATCAAGCCTGAGTAGGTTTCTGGTCCTTGCACACACACGAGTCCTGACTGAAAGAACCAGCCCATTAACATGAGGGATGCAGACAAAAATCTGTTTTAGAGGGACTCATCTTCTAATGAGGGAAATTATTATGAATGCCAAGATCAAAGGAAATACAGAGGTTAATTAAGCATGTTGGATCATCTCTTATACAGATTTAGCTTTGAAAAATGATTTAGAGTGAAATAGCTAAAGAAGGAGATAACAGAGCACCCAGAAAAGAAAATGTAAATAGACCAGAAACCTGAGGGAGTATAGCATATGGAAGGGGCAAGGATTTCAGCACAGACTTAAAAAAAGGGTGAGATGGAGGGAAAAAAGTTGCCATGAGATGGGGCCTGCTGAGGAGCTTGAACACTGTGATTGAGAAGTATGGGAGCCACTGAAGGATTTTAGTATGACAGCTGTATCAGACACACATATCTTGTAACTATTTCCTATCAAAGGTGTTGACTGACTGCTGGATAGGATCTCCAACAAGGAAGGACTGGTCACTTGTCCTAGGAGTACTGCATAAGCAGTTTCCAGCACTTTCTGCCACTTCCTCACTTGGATGCGAACAATACATTGCAGGTATGGAATATGGCAACTGTAGTGACCACAAAGTTTCTGAATGAAAACAACTATTAAGTGCAGGGGAGTTGGCTTTTCCTGGATACAACTTTGAACCATTGGAGACAAGAATGCTGGGCAGTTAAAATTTCCCTTTTTCACTCTTCAATGAACCAACCACAGAACAATTTGTGTATCTCATATAGCTGGTAATTGTGTAATGTACGATTTTGATGCTTCATATTTTCTCCTGATCACTTCCCTTTTCTCCTTCCCACTCTAGGTTTGCATCTCTCATGTAACTTATAAAAGTTTACTTCAGTCTCCAATTTTTAGAGGTTCGTTAAAAAGGAAGGTAATCTATTTGTATTTTAGAAAGATCAGACTGTAAGTAGGACCCTGACTTGGATGTGGGGAAGACAGGAACTGATTATAGTAACGGGTAATAATCAATTAGGTATTTGAACTACTTGGTGGTAGAACTGTAAGAGAAAAGAAAGATTCCTTTTAACATGTTGAATTCATAGCACTTGATAACAGATGAGATATAAGAAATAGGAGAGATAATTAAGGACGACTAGGTAGACTAGGGTGGTTGGATAGATGGAGATGCCGTTCACTGAGACAGGGTAAATTGAAAGGGTGTGATGCAATGGCTAAGGACTACAGTAGTTCATACACAGGGCACTGTGGCAGAATGAAGAAGGAATGTGAACTTCACCTTCTGAGCGGGATAGGTTGTAATCAAAATAATCTCTCACCTTTTTACTGAGTCCTGTAATTATGAGTTTTGTAGCCTGAGAATTGGGAAAAAAAGCATTTTGAGCATTGTAATATATACTGATATACTTTTTAAATATTATTTTCAAATAAGTAATACATGCATATTGTTCAAAACTCAAAAGTTACAGAAGAACATGTCTTGCCCCTTGAAGACTACTCTTTCCTGTTTCTATGCATCCTATCGGAGATATTTGTGCATAAACAAATACATACAGACAATATACTTCTTGTTTTTTTACACAAATGGTACAACATCAAGAGGTTCATGCTACCTTTTTTTACTTAAAAAATGTATCAGCAAAATACCTAGGAGAAAACCTAGCCAAGGAGGTAAAAGACCTGTATGCAGAAAACTACACAACACTGAAGAAGGAAGTCAAGGAAGACACAAACAAATGGAAACATGTACCGTGTCATGGATCGGAAGAATTAATATCATCAAAATGTTCATACTGCCCAAACCAATTTACAAATTCAATGCAATACCTATTAAAATACCAATGGCATATTTCACAGACATAGAACAAACACTTCAAAAATTTATATGGAACCATAAACTACCCCAAATAGCTGCTGCAATTTTGAGAAAGAAGAGCAAAGTAGGAGGGATCACAATACCTGATACCAAACTGTATTGCAAGGCCACTGTAATCAAAACAGCCTGGTACTGGCATAAAAACAGGCACATGGACCAGTGGAATAGAACAGAGAGCCCAGAAATGAACCCAAGTCTCTATGGTCAATTAATATTCAACAAAGGGGGCAGCAACACAAAATGGAGTAAAAATAGCCTCTTCAACAAGTGGTGTTGGGAGAACTGGACAGCTACGTGCAAAAAAATGAAACTCGAGCACCAACTTACACCATACACAAAAACAAACTCAAAGTGGATAAAATATTTAAATATAAGCCATGACACCATTAAAGTCCTAGAGAGGAACTTAGGCAGGAAAATCTCAGATATTTCACACAGCAACATTTTTACTGATATGTCCCCTAAAGCAAGGGACATAAAGGAAAGAATAAACACATGGGATCTCATCAAAATAAAAAGCTTCTGCACAGCTAAAGAAAACAGTATTAAAATAAAAAGAGAACCAACTGTATGGGAAAACATATTTGCCAATGATACCTCAGACAAGGGATTAATCTCCAAAATATATAAAGAACTTACACAACTCCACTCTAAGAAGACAAGCAACCCATTAAAAAATGACAAAGGACATGAACAGACACTTCTCCAAGGAGGACATACAGAGGATGCAGAGACACATGAAAAGATGCTCAGTATTGCTAGCTATCAGAGAGATGCAAATTAAAACCACAGTGAGATACCACTTCACACCAGTCAGAATGGCCATCATAAACAAAGCAACAAACAACAAGTGTTGGAGAGGTTGTAGAGAAAAGGGGACCCTAGTGCACTATTGGTGGGATTGAAGACTGGTACAACCCCTATGGAAAACAGTATGAAATTTTCTAAGAAAACTAAAAGTGGACCTACCTTTTGACCCAGCAATTCCACTGCTTGGATTATATCCTAGGAACCCTGAAACACTAATCCAAAAGAACCTATGCACCCCAATGTTCATAGCAGCACAATTTACAATAGCCAAGTGCTGGAAGCAACCTAGGTGCCCATCAGTAAATGAATGGATCAAAAAGCTATGGTACATTTACACAATGGAATTCTATGCAGCAGAAAAAAGAAAGAACTCCTACCCTTCGCAACCACATGGATGGAACTGGAGAGCATTATGCTAAGCGAAATAAGCCAGGCAGTGAAAGACAAATACCATATGATTTCACCTTTAACAGGAACCTAATCAACAAAACAAACAAACAAGCAAAATATAACCAAAGACAGTGAAATTGAGAGCAGGCTGACAGTCACGAGAGGGGAGAAGGGAGGGAATTTCAGGGGAAAAGGGGAAGGATTTAGAGCAACAAGTATAAAGGACAAATGTACAAAAACTAGGGGGGTGGAAATGGGAGGGAGGTGGGGAGGGCTGGGGGTGGGCTGGGATGGGAGTAAAAGAAAGAAAACTGTACAAGAACAACAATTAAATTTTTAAAAAATGTATCAGCATTTACGATCTTGCTCATTTTATGGCTATATAGTTTTCCATTGTGTCATTATAACAATTTATTTAACTAGATCCCCACTTATTGTCATTTATGTTATTTCTATCTTCCTTTGTTCCTGTGAATTTTATAATTTATAACCTTGTTTGCAAAGGATGTACACACACAAAAACAAACCCAGTCAGTACAGGATGGTATAAAGAGGAAAATAAATTCTCCCAAAATTCCAACACCCAGAGTTAACAATTTCTGCACAGATCCAATAGAATGTATATCAGGGTAAACTTTTCTACTTCCTGTCCTAGTAGTGGGGAAAGCATACACATTAAGGCAAAACAATTTAGGCCTGGTTCTATAATAAGAGATGCTTGGCAATATAATGCAAGGCAGAATGACAATAAAATGCTTTTAATATCATAATCCAATTTGCAAGAAATAGAATAGAAACCATGTGAACAAAGATATATGAATTTTTTGTATAATCCACATTAGGGAGGTTAAAGGGAAAATTTACATTGCAACTTTGCTTAACTGATGTTATAGGCTAAACCCACATTTTTCTATTTCCTATATTCTCCTATTCCTTGATTTACTCCTAGAATTTGCTAGAACATATTCACAAGTAGCTACCTATAACAGTACTTGGGGAGTAAATTTTCTGACTATTGCGGGTCATAAAATGCCTTCAAAATGGTCTGATACAGCCTTTGTCTAATTTTAGATTTTAAAGTTAAAAATTATTTTCCTTAGAATTTTGAAGGTTTCATTTCATTAACTTGTAGCTTCCCATTTTATTTTGGAAAGTCCGTGCCTGTGTAATTCCTGTTGCTTTATTGATAACACATATGAATTCTGTTTGGGGTATATGTGTGTGACTGTCTGCAGTGGATGGCTGCTTCACCAGATGGCGCAGACCCACAGTCCCCTGGTCTTCAGGTCTGGGAACTTTTCTTCTATTACTTCTTTCATGATTTCTTTCCCTAGGTTTCTCTCTTCCCTCCTTTGAGAATTCCCCTTTTCCAGGTATTGAACTTTAAAGACAATCTTTTATGTGTCTTTTATTTCTTCTCCTGTTTGTTATCTTGCTGTCTTTTGTTCTACTTATAAATAGATTCCTTCTACCATATATTACCACTTATTTGAATCTGTATTTCAGGAATTGTTCTTTGAATATTTTCCTTGTCATGACTTCATCTTTCTAAAATTATGATTCCATAGGTTTACACGTGTCTTTTACTAGAACTTCATTAGGCCTTGCTTCTCTACTAATATTTTTCTCCCTTTAGGTCCCCATCTTTCCTCTTTCATATTGAGGAATTCCTCAAATGTTTGATAATCCTTGATTAAATGCTGTTCCTGCAATACACTAAGCAGTTGATTAGGAGCTTTCTGTCTCTAATTACTGTTAGCCCTTGGTTTTAGGTTCATCAGAATGCCAGTCAAGTTGCTTAGAGAGCACAAAAATACAGAATGTGGAGTTCTTTTCTCTGCAGAACAAACCTCCACTTACTTTCTCCACAGAATAAACCTCTAATCTCTTGCCTGTAATGTTTGGGGGCTGGAGGGAATAAACAGATGACTGTATTATCATATATTTTGGATGAGAGAGGGGCTGTGAGTGAACTATTCCGTACACACATTTTCAACGATTCCTCCTGTCTTTATACACATTTCTCACCTTGCACTCTGGTTTCTCCTAAATATAAGCCTTTGTGAGATTCTAAGAGGCAATTAATTCCCTTGCCCATATTCTCCTTTATGAATATCAAAGTTTTGTCTTTCTTTCTCCTACTACGTGAATTATCATGCTTGCATCTGCTTTCATCTTCTGGAATTACTGAGACCTCTTGATGCCTGAAGCACACTCTCTTGTTCTTCAACTTTTATCTACTATTATCCGTGTTTATCTATTATCTACTTCTATAGATTTATATTTGTCTATTCCTTTTATAGTATTTCAGAGGAGTCTTTGGAGGAGTAGAGATAAACATGTTTTATTTCCCATTTTCAAACAGAAGCTTCTGGTTTTCTTTTTGAAACATACAGTTTCGAGCTAATTATCACTAATTTTCTAGATCCCTCTTGGTCAAAAATAATGTAAATGTATAACTCAAATTCCCAGGTAGCACTCTAAAAAATCATGATTTGGAATGAATACATTAGGTAATAAGAATATTCATGTTTTAACAAACACTTTCCATGTTTATTCCAATAAAATTGCCTTTGAATACATTGAGGAAAACTATCCTAGATAAACTGAAGTTTGACAAAAGATTGTTCAGAACAACTGAGTGAACAAAGATGGGGGCCTCCAAATGGTTGAGAGGTTTTCAATTGTTTCCGAATTACATGTCTTTGTGTTGGGGCACAAAAGTTCATATGGAAAATAATACAATAATAGATAATAATACAAAAATAAACTCTATTTTGCATGATCACAACTGTAAACCCACTTTTGTCCCACCCTGTATAGAAATAATTATGTTTTTCAACATGTCTGCTTTTATTAAGTTTTCCTTTGTGGTTCAATATGTGGTCATTTTTTTTTAAATGGCATGTAAAAATGTGTTCTCTGTAATATAATTTTAATATGCTTATTAGATTAATGATATTAATTTTATTGATTACATTATTTAAGGTGTTTATGTCATTATTTATCCTTTGTGTTCTGGAATTATTAAGAACTATGATAAAAATGGCCCTCATAAACAAAGCAACAAACAGCAAGTGTTGGAGAGGTTGTGGAGAAAAGGGGACACTACTGCACTGCTGGTGGGAGTGCAGACTGGTACAACCACTATGGAAAACAGTATGGGTTTTTCTTAAAAAACTAAAAATGGATATACCTTTTGACCCAGCAATTCCATTGCTAGGACTATATCCTAAGAACCCTGAAACACCAATCCAAAAGAAACTATGCATCCCTATGTTTATAGCAGCACAATTTACAATAGCCAAGTGTTGGAAGCAACCTAGATGCCCATCAGTAAATGAATGGATCAAAAAACTGTGGTACATTTATACAATGGAATTCTATGCAGCAGAAAGAAAGAAGGAGCTCATACCCTATGCAACGGCATGGATGGAACTTGAGAGCATCATGCTAAGCGAAGTAAGCCAGGCAGTGAAAGACAAATACCATATGATCTCACCTTTAACAGGAACCTAATCAACAAAACAAAGAAACAAGCATAATATAACCAAAGACATAGAAATTGGGAACAGGCTGAAAGTCACCAGAGGGGAGAGGGGAGGGAATTTCAGGGGAAAAGGGGAAGGATTTACAGAAACAAGTAAAAAGGACACATGGATAAAAACTATGGGGGGGTGGAAATGGGAGGGAAGGGCTGGGGTGGTGGGTTGGGGTGAGAATAAAAGACAGAAAACTGTACAAGATCAACAATTAAAATAAAAATTAAAAAAAAAATAAAAAAAAAATTAAAAAAAAAAATATGCAAATTAAAACCAAAAAAAAAAAAAAAAAAAAAAAAGAACTATGATAATATTACCATTATTATCATTGTACATTCAATTCTTCTTAAAATATCAGAATATAGTTTCAAATATTTCTTAGCTGTGGAACTTTTTTTACTGACCTTTTATTTTATTTTTGTTTAAAATCTAATAGATGCCTAAATCCTATTTTGAAAAAAATGTCATAGATGTTTCTCAAAAATAAAGATATCTCATAATGGATATTAATATTGCCACAAAAATTAAACAGAATTCTTCTGAAATACCAATCTCTGCTGTGTAATTTGAAGCTGTAAGTTCATTATAATTTGTATAATTATTTTTGATCATACTTTTTATCATTACTTCTAAAGTGATTGTGTTTTTTCCTACATTTTATGCTTTTAAGTTAAACTCAACTTGCAATGATATTAAAACCTTGATTACTGATTATCTGCTTTGTTAATAGTTCTTTTTTTAATTATAAAATTGATTTATTTTATTTTGGGTGATAATCACTTTTGTTTTTCACCCAATTTTATTTTTTCTTTTTTAAACTATGAGGGGGGACCCATAAAAACCGAGAACTTACTTATTAAAAATTGTGTATTTATTCTTTCATTTTTAAAGTCCAGTCACCTTCAAAGATCTCTCCATTTGATGCAATGCACCTATCAAGACTTTTTTCCACCACTCAAAACAGTTTCTGAAATCATCAATTTTGATGCCTTTTAGTGTTTCTGCCATTTTTTGTTTTACCTTTTGCACATCAGCAAAATATTTCCCTTTGAAGACTTTTATCAACTGGGGAAACAAAAGTTAGTTGGGGTGAGACCAGGTGAATAGGGAGGCTGGGGCATGGGGTCATGCCATTTTTGGTCAAAAACTGCTGAATACTTGGCGTTGTGTAGACAAGTGTGTTCATAAATTATCCACCGTGAAATGGGCAAGTGCATTGAAAGAGTCTTCAAAAAAAATTCACTGAAGTGGAAGGCAGCCTCTCAAAACACCACCAGCTGGTATGCTGATACAGGTCGGTTCCTAGAACGCTCAGCTAGAGGGGGAAGCCTGTAGTACAAGGGGCCCACCCTCCAGGAGATAATTCCAGTTTTTTTGAGTCCCCCTCATAAATAACTATAATAAAGTTTATTTTTTTAATTAGTCACAGTGAGAGATCAACAACAATAACTAATAACCAGATAGAATATTTTAACAGTATAGAGTAGTGAAAATTATGTGCACATGGCCTCTGTCACAGTATCTCACTGTACTGTGCATACAGCATGGAAACCCTGGGCAAGTGGGTGGTACACATCCCGGCTAAGACGGAGCAGGACAGCGAAAGATTTCAGCAGCACGGCACACAATTTAAAAACTTATAAATTATTTCTGGAATTTTCCATCTAATATTTTTGGACCATGGTTTGCCACCGGTGACTGAAACCACAGATAAGGGATACTAAAATGTAAGCATCTGATGGTAACTATCCTGGCCACTAAGAGTCTAATGAGAACAAAAAAGCAAACATTCACAAGAAGTTAAGAAACAACCCAAAATAATATGGGACAAATACCAAGTATTCAGTCTAGAAAACATAGTCTCAAAGATTTTATCATCTTTACATCCTAACTTATTAAAATATAAAGTATAATTATGCTATAAAATCTCAATCTATATTCTGTTAACGACTGACAATCAACTTCTTAGTTATTGCAGGCTTTTATTTTTTGTGGGGGGGTTGCATGTTACCTATATGACTGCTGAAATCATTTATGCCACCTTTGTGTTAGGCATAGATCAGTTTATGAAAATAGCTCTGTAAAAACATATGTACACTTCATCATGCTTGGTAGTTTTATAATTTATAGTCTTTGTAAACTAAGCATCCAAATGGTATCTTGATAGCCTTTATAATAATGAACCAAATACAGTTACAATTGACATTTTTCCTGGATTAATTTGTATAGTCCATGATCTGTATCTCACTCTTATCTGTTCCATGTCAGAATCCTTTGTTCTACAAGATTTCTTTTCTTGCAGTATTGATCCTTATTGATCTTAACCTAGTACAATAGTGAATAATTAAATATTTTCTCAAAGAAACAAGTCTTTCCCTCTTTTCAATATGACCTTCACCTGATGTTCAAATAGTTCTAGTATTATTGAAGAATCTTTTTGGTGCAAACTTGACCTCTGTTGTCCTACTTTGAAAATGCACTTGATTGCTAACAAGAGCTTTTAGAAATGTAACAGTGCTGATTTGTTAGATAATGAAATCCAAATTGTTCTAGAAAAAGGTGCAATTATACAGCATGTAATACACAAATAAATTGACTTAATGTTACATTATAATGAAAACTGTGTAAAATCCTCTACACAAGCACAATAAAATAATAAAAAGTAATAGAACAGGTAATAGATGTAAAATAAATGCTAAAAAAGTAGTTCAAATCATTTTCATACCAGTCAAAAGATACTGAGGAGGGCGCATCCAATCACAATAAAACACCAGAATGAAACACTTCTAAATAGTAATATAAATTTTTGTGGACACTTCATGTCCCATGATGTGGAATTGACATATAGTTTGATTTTCTTTTTCCTAATGTAAGCCACAGTTTTACAGTCCTAGTGAAAACATTTTATTGCTGGGGATGTATTAGACATGGTTCATTTCCCTTCTCAGTATGGCTTTAATTTTCCACATCCATGGCTTGACACAGACCCAAACACCAGAAGATGGTTGTCTGCTATAAACTGTTTGGTTTTCTTTGATTGCTTTACAATTTAATCTATAGTTCATTCCATTAACTCTTTCCATTTTAATGCTGCCAAGTCCCCCCAGCTCCTTAATATAAAGATAAACTTCCCCAAACATTTATGTTTATGCTGGTTTTTCTTGCCCAGAGAATTACGTGCTGGGGTGGGGGAGGGGGGAAAGGAAATGTCTCTTTCCTATTTAACTTTTTCGGGGCCCTGGGTAATTGCAAAATAATTGACATTTTGCAATGAGGGGGGTTTTCCTTTTTGCTTCATAATACATTCATCATTATTCATTCACTGGATTCGGCTGTATTAACACCGATCTGCTGAGCCAAGAAAGTGCCACTGTCATTCTAACTTTCTCCTCAAATCCCTGATCTTTCGGAGGGTGTGGGGTGGGCGTGGAGGAGGGGGGAATCCTTTCCCAAGCTGCGGTGTTGTCACATCCGATATCCTGTTCCTTCCGGCAGAGAAAGTGTATCTGGGAGGGTCACCGGATCAGCCTGTGCCTCGGGGCGGCTCGCCTCAAGTACAAAAGACTGGACTCAACTCACGTTAGTCTTCTCGGTGGCCTATCGGCGGTGACGGACTGCCAGCTTGGGCTGTGGGCGAGCAGTGATGACTGCCTTGAAATGCTAAGTGCTTAATTAAGGACCTTTCATATCAGTTATTGAGGCCTCCATCTCCCATAGCCCTGGGCATTGTACTTTACCAAGGGCTCCCTGGAGCCAGAGTCAACTTTATTGCAGTGACAAGTAGAGAAAAAGAAAGAGAGAAACAAGTGGTTTCAATTCTCTCACAGCCTTCCCCAAATCTAAATACAATCCGACAGGAGACTAGTCATAGTTGGCTGACTCCTAAAAATATACTTTTTCATGTTCATGGAAATAGAGCAAACTTGTGTCTCACTGCAGTGATGCATCCTGGTATCTTCTTTTAAGAACAGTCTGCTTGTCCGCAGCCAGGTAGTGAGTACCGGGGGCAAAAGTCTTTCCGTCCCCTCCTCAGCCTTTTGCCCCCCACCCCGTTTTCAAGTCCTGATATTACTTTAAAAGTTCTTCTTAAGTAGTGTATGTATGATGTTGATGAGTTCTGCTTATAGCTTGTAATTAACTATTTTGCTCTTTTACAGTGGAACCTCTAAGTTAACTACCTGAAGAACTTCTGTGTATCTCCATTGTGAAATATGTTTGAAGTTCCTAAATAATGCAAAATAAGTTTTTTTTAAAAAAATGCTACAGATGCTGTTGCTGTCTGTTATCTCTGTTAGTGGTAAAATGACTGATTGCCCACAGGGGCAATACAATTAATTTTAAAGCAAAATAGAGGAAGAATATAGATTGCCTACAACTACCTGACCAGGCATATATATATATATATATATATATATAGAGAGAGAGAGAGAGAGAGAGAGAGAGAGAGAGAGAGAGAGACTACTCTTGACTAGCACATGTGAAAGAATACAAAAAGTATATGTTTTAAAAGCTAAAATAGAAGAACCATTAGCAAATGATTTTTTACTGTAATTTGAAATGAACATACCTAGCAAAGAGAGCACCTATAAAACAATGTGTTAGACATTACACTGCAGTGTTGACGTAGCATAGCCAAGAAAGTTGATTGTGAAAGTTCTCATGAGGAAAAAATAATTGTATCTATGTGTGATGCTGGATATTAACTAAACGGATGAATAGCAACCATTTTACAATATAGACATGTATATCAAACCAGTATGTCATACACCTAAGACTAAGCCAATGTTCTCAATAATAAAAAAAAATGTTTGGAAACCACTCCTTCTACTATCTGTGTAGAAACTACATGAAAAGACATTTCTTCGTGTCAAAATATTTCCAAATCAAATGCTAACCACCACTAGCTCTTCCTAATACAATTTAGATTCATTTAGTAATTTATCCTTTCATTGAAAAATGATAAATGTGTTGAAAAAAGGATAAATGTGTTATCCTTTCATTGAAAAATGTTTTGTGTATATATGTATAGATTTTATTGTTATATTTATATACTTAAGTGGATACATATTAATATCTAAAAGGCAATCATAGATATGGATTATATTTTTTCAGGCAAAGTCAGTAGGCTTGTGAACAACAGCTCATGACATTCAGCCTCTGGAGAGAGATGGGATTTCAGTGTTAACACTCTCTATTGGTTCTAAATGATCAGGTTAATAGAAGAATTTCAGTGGAGGCTCAAAGCATTACCTCTTTTGTTTCCAGAGTGAGCAAGACAGGACATGTTGGTGATTTACCATTTATGAATCAGAACTGGGTTTTAACTCTTAAGATATCAGCTTTCAGCTCTGTGAACACCCATCAGATTTCAATATTTTTACCTCTGGTGTTGAGAAGAAACTGTCCACTTTGGAGGTTACTTTTATCTAAAATTATACCTCAGCACTTAAATGTCAACATCTGTTCCTCTATACATCTCCATACTAGAATTCCAGATAATTAAATGGTTGAAGCAACTGCCTTAAATATTAAACAATAGAAATATCCATAGTTTAACATCTGCAGAGAAGGGCAAGTAGAAAAATCATTCCGGGAAAGAAATATATACAAAATATTACAATACACTTGTTTGCAGTAATTTACTTTTACAGTAATTTTTTTTTTGCTGCTCTAGAATCTGTTTTTTAAATATGTCAGCCTACAGATACTATTGTTCTGCTAGGAAGCATGGGGAATCCCTGAACTTGTAACTGAGGACCTAACCCTACTTACCTTCTAAGGCGATACTGCCAAGCAGCATAAATGACACTGAGGGTTGTTGAGAGCATGTAAAACTAAAGATAAAAAATAAAATGTGAAAATCTCTGAGACACACAAAATTAACAAATATTACCTCTCTTCTTTTTACTCTTAATGGATAAAAATATATATACTAAATAATCTAAGGTCTTCTAAATTTGATTCTATGTACTAGAGAGGTGAGTAGCTGTCTCAAGCAAGTCAAGCAATATAGGTAGTTTATCTCAATTACATGGACCTTAAAGGGGATATCTTAGAATTTGAAAAATCCACCTTTATTTTCTATCTTGCTGTTAGAATTCAGCAGATGATAGTTCAACTTTGTGCATCTCTTGTTAGGTTTAGAGACATAGATATATGGGACTGAACAGTAAATAGTAGCTGATTTAGCCATGACTTAGCTTTATAGCAAAGAACATAAACATCGGTCCTAGTGTTCCAACACAAAAACAGTCTGGCTGCATTTGAATCTGGCCGTGCAGATATTATCTTAGCCACAGGCTTGAAATATTTTTATCAAATACCTAAGAATTCATTTCCCCCCCAGGGGAGTCAGGGAATCCCATTGATGCCAAAGGAGGTGGATATAGACAAGATTTAATTAGAGAAACTAGGTTATTTCAATGGGGTGTGGTAGTGAGGAAACAATAGAACTTTGCAAGAAAAGAGTAGATTTTAAATGGGTTTCAAGAATTCAGATCTCCTTTTTTAGCATTAACATCTGACATCAGTATACTTGTATCAGTCTCGGGAACTTCAGCATTTGCCTGTCTGTAATATAAAGCTCACACCACACTCTAATATTAGAATTTGATTAGAAGCAAAGGAATTTTATTTGTATCACGTAGTCAAATGGGTACCAATAAATCAGAAATATTTATATGATTTTAAAACACTAAATTATTAAATCAAGAGTACAAAATTAATAAAATAAAATAATTTGCAAAATCTAAATTATACTGATTTTTTTCCATCTTCAATTCATTATACCTCACTTTACAGAATGACAGTCTGCTTTTTCATATGTGAATGTACAAATACTAAATGTAGAGCTATATGTTTATTTTATTGTATATTATTTTATTTGCATATAAAGTGCTTACTTTTAAGTTAAATTATTTGCATAAAATTTAACCTGACCCCCTAAAATAATTCATATTTATCTAGTTGGCAGGAAACATACAAAATACTTTGAAGCATTATTCATTTGCAATTAATGAACTTTGGTAATCACATATAAAGAGAAATCCAAAATGTCAAATACTTTTTACTATACTTATTAGATTTAATATGGCAGAAAATGTTGTGAGATGTTGCAATACACAGAAGTAAGGGCATTTTTAGTTTAGATTTGTTTTTGTTGTTTGTTTTTTTTTAATGTTGTTTGGTATGTAAAGAAATACAATTCATTACGTGAAACAAAATAGAAAACGGATGGAGTAGTACTTTTAAATGAGCTCAAATTCTGGCGAATAAACATAAGGCTGGGGCACAATTTAATTCCAGGGGAAAAGGAGAGCAAGAGAGAAAAGGGGAAAGAGTGATCACTAAAAAGATATCGATAATTCAAAGGCCCAGCATCTGCACTCACTCAGCAGTGTGATACCGACAATTATTAACTACAAAACTGTGGTCGCAGCGCAAGGGTAAATAAGCTATCACTATGGAGCTCAGTGGTGGGACGCGTTCCGCCGGAATGTATTTTCCGGCAGCAGGCACTACCTGATGACAGCTACAATCAAGAGTGGCTGCAGGCAGCTGCTTTGCTCCAGGCCACATTCAATTATGTCGGACTGCATTAGTCCCTGGCGGAGCTGTCACCTTCTAGCCTGTGAAGTGATAGCGTGAAGAGGCTCCTGAAGTCTCTGCAGTCCCTGGTTTCAGGTTTCAAGGGGGAGGAAGGGAAACAATGTGGGGGGAAAAAAAGACCATTAGTCTTCTGACTGCAGCATTCATTTTGCTCTCAGAGTAGAGGGGGAAAAAAGGCTTAAGTGAGCTGGATTCAAGAAGTCTAGCGTTAAATAATTGCAGGGCTATTTTTTCCTTCTCCAACAAGTAGCTCTTTTTTTCAGGGGGTAGTGCCAGGAGAGTGTCCTATTTTCAGGATTTGAGAGTCACTGTGTCTCACCCTCCTAAGGAAATAGCACTGCATTGGAATATATTTTCTAACATATGATATCCCCAAGGATTCTCTAGCAATCAAGATATTTTGCAGAGTCTGATCTGGAAGCATGGAATACTTGACTTCTTTTCTAAGCTTTCCAGAACTTTAGGTTGGACGAATTTTGAGATTTTTTTCCTAAGGGATCACTTGACTTTCAGAGCTAAAGAGAAATAAACCTAGTTTACTCTCGGGAAGTTATGGGGCACATTAAGTATTTTTGATAATTGACCTGCCCAGAATAGTTTGTAACCTTTACCGAACTACAACCAATGACTGAAGGATGGTTAAGATTAGAGATTTAAAAGGTTGTCAGTATTTTCACTTCCTACACAGAGCATGCAATTCTCAAATGGAGTTGAGTGGAGTTATAAAAACTCATGATATTTCATTAAAATACCTAATCAAGTGCCACTACCTGGTGAAATTCACAGAGAGATGGAAGTTATCTACCAAAGGTACTAAATAAATTCCAAGTATCATGGTATTAAGAAATGAGGTCCATCTGGCTGGTTTTGGCTCAGTGGATTGACTGCCAGCCTGCGAACCACAGGGTCGCTGGTTTGATTCCCAGTCAGGGCACATGCCTGGGTTGCAGGCCAGGTCCCCAGGAGGGGGTGTGCAAGTGGCAGCCACACATTGATGTTTTTCTCGCTGTCTACCTCCCTTCCCCTCTCTTTAAAAATAAATAAATAAAATCTTAAAAAAAAAAAGAAGAAAGGTACATTCTCCAGATATTTTTAGTTGCAGAGAAAACATGTAAGGTACTGAGGATGAATTCTAGAACATAGAAGACCATTCCCTATGACTCACTGAATACTAGACAAGTCACTTACCTCTCTTTGAGTTTTCACATTGGAAAAAAAGGTACAAGAATGTCTCCACATAGAGAATGTGAGGTAGTACCTATTTTACAGCACAGTCAAATAAATTTAACCAATGTATAGCAAGTCAATTTTCTAAAATATTTCATTAAAGTTTTTGTTCATCTGAAAAGTTTTTACATTTTTTTCACTTCATATTGGTAACTTTGGGTATGTTGTGGCATCAGCAGCATGGCAAATAGAGATTGTTTACTGAATGCCCAGGATCACCATGATCATAAGTGGAGAAACTTCTTAACATTGATGGTTGTAAATTGGTGTTCTTTAAATAAGGGATCTGCTGTGTTGCTCAGATTAAATTGGGCAGAGGAGCTGCCTTAGCTTTGTGAAGATGCAGCAATTTGGCTTCTTAGTGACTCAGATAAATAACTAAGTAAATAAGTAAAATAAACAAGCAAACAAACAACTGAAGTAGCAGAGGCTCCTGGGCTAGGCTGTGCTTATCCCCCTGGCATACTGTGAAGTCCTGTGTAAAATCATCCCTCTCCAGAGACTGAGTGTCTGGCTTAATGAGTCCTTTTCTGCACCTAGTCCTCCACACTAAGAAGGAATTGGTAATTTATCATCCTTCTGAAGGGAAAGAACTTCCTTCTGGCCCCGTTTCTCAAGGTTTAGGAGAAACTTCACTCAGTACCTGAAAGTGATTTGATAATATTCAAAACCAAATTCCTAACTAAGAGAAAGACACCATTTTTCTGTAGTAGTAGCAGCTGTAATAGTGGTGGTAGTGGTGCTTGTAATGATGAATAGACCATTGGAAGAACTTCTTTTTTTAAGATTTTATTTATTTATATTTAAAGAGGGGGGCAGGGAGGGAGAGAAATATCAATGGGTGGTTGCCTCTCATGTGGCCCCCACTGGGGACCTGGCCTGCAACTCAGGCATGTGCCTGACTGGGAATCGAACTGGTGACCCTTCGGTTCACAGCCTGCGCTCACGCCACTGAGCTACACCAGCCAGGCACCATTGGAGGAGTTTCTCAAGTTGAGTATTTCCTATGTATGGCTCTCTTTACCTTTCTTACCTTAGTGTATGGCCTTGAAGTTTTGTTGGTAGGGTAGTTATGTGCAGTGCCACACTGATTTCTCAAATTAAAAAGAAAACAGACAGCCCAGACTATTGGTGAAAAGAACAATATCCTGTTCTCCTCAAGGAAAACCACCCTGGCCATATTGAGTCTCTAAAATCTTCTTCCCTTAAGAGTCAAACAGTAAAAATAAACAAGCTGGAAAAAATATTTTCCCTTTTGGAAACAAATTCCTGTTATTTAAATACAAAGAATTCTGTTCCCTTTCTTATATCCAGATGGTGGTGACAATGGAGCCTTAGAGAGAGCTTTCATCCCCAATTCAGCTAACACTTATTTCTACAAGCCCAGGTGTCCTCAGCTGAAGTTAAATACAGTGCTGCAGGAGGATTGGAAGACACAGAAGAGCCATAGGATCCAGATGTACAACACAGTACACTAAGGCCAAGAGAGGAAAACAAAGAGAGTGGGGGAGGGTGTAGAGAGAAATGGGAGAACCAGCCTGTCTACATTGGAAAAGCCACAGCATGAAAATTAAACCTGAGAAATTATAAGAAGTAGTGAAGAGCCCTGGCCAGGTGGCTCAGTTGGTTAGAGTGTCGTCCCAACACACCAAGGTTGTAGGTTTGATCCCCAGTCAGGGCACATACAAGAATCAACCCATGAATGGGTAAGGAAGCGGAACAACATATAGATGTTTCTCTCTCTCCCTCTCTCTCTCCCTCCCTCCCTCTCTCTCTCTCCCCCCCCTCAAATCAATAAAGAATGTTTGTTTTTTTAAAAAAAAGAGGTAGTGAGGAGAGGGGAGGCAAAATGAGACCAACAGATAATTAACAGAAACCACTGGACCCCTATGAAAGCACTGAAAGCACTTTACTCTCTGGCTTGCTTTGTTCATTTTTTATTGTATATATTTAAGAGAGCTGTCTATCTTTGACCAGAAATGTCTCAAAAGACCTTTTTGAAAAAGAAGGAAGTGAGGAAGAATATAATTTACAAAATTTATTGCACTTGATGGTAATTTCTTAATTAGCATGGATAATATTTATACATATGTCCATATATATAGACTCACATACCCATATATCCACATTCTTATATGTGTACACCAACTATATATATATCTATATATATTCAAATGTACTGACTAGATATCACCAACATAAATCATTTTTCATGTTTATTAAGATATTTGGACAAATAAAGATTCTTGTTAATATTTTATTTTAGAATTTTCAAAATAATTGTTATATTTAAAAATATTAAATGAAAAATAAATATTAAATGAATATTTAGATAATGCAGAATTAAAACCAAAAAGAGAGAGATTCTTAGATATGAAGTGTGCAGAATTTTCATGATGAGCAACAATATGCTTTTAAATTAAAAATATTGCCTTGGAAATGATATTTCTACATGCACTGGTATCTCATATGCATAAATATGTGGTATTGAGTATCCAAAACCTAAGGACAGTGATTTTTAGGGTCATTAAAACTCTTCTTACCTGGTTTTCTTCAGATGTATGTGAAGGGAGGTATAGATAGAATATTGACATACTATTGCATATATAAAGTTGATATAAAATACTGCACCAAAGTATTTTAAGCTCAGCAGAGCACATGGAGATCAAACCCCACTTTTTTGCCCAGATGAGCAGCAGTCAGAGGTTTTCATAATTGGATTTTGTGAAGAGAGGCCCTTGATTAATCATGTGAAGATTCCTATAGTCTTAGCAAATGGTTGAAGAAGTAAGCCAGGATGATTAGAGCAATGCCCACCTCCCAGGGAATTTCAAAGACGTGCTTAATAAAAGCACTTTGACGAGAGTAAATACACAATGTAGCAGAAGTATGTTTACAGTTGCAAGGATGAAAAAAAGAGTTTATGCTTATATTATTACTTATTAATTATTGTATTATTTTCTATATGACGGACTGTAAACCTACTTTTGCCCACCTTGTATATGTAATATAATTTAAAAAATAGATCAGGTAGCAGAGTTTCTTGCAATGTTTGCTTTGCCTTTCCTTTTCTTTCTTTTTTAAGGTGATTTACTAGGAATATACACTGAAGGTAATTCATCTAATTTTCAACTTGGCTACAACAATGCTACAATGTGCTAACAGGTCACAATGGTTTACCTAACGTATATAGCAGGAAAATAAACTCCATTTTAAAAATATTTCTCAGTGACAAACCCACAATTTCCTTTTCTTAATGTGATTTGTTCCCTTTAGATTCAAATAAGAACTACAATCTACTTTAATAATATAATTCACATACAAGTGCATAATTCCTTATCCCGAACATGTGGCCAGATGGATTTTATAATTCAGAATTTCATAAAATTTAAAAGATTATACACTGTAAAACCCTCAGCAGAGCCTAAGGCTGGATCATCATTGAACACATTAACATTTCTGTAGTGAAATATATGAATATTCATAATAACTAGAATGTATAAAGTCCATAAATAGCCTTCTCTGTTCAGGTCAATTTTTTAATGACAAATCAATTTTTTAAAACTTAGGGTTTCTGGATTTTAGGGTGAAGACAAGGAAATAGGAACATGTATTTAGAAACTTTTTACCACTTTTAAGTTAGTTATTATAAAAGTGAAGATTTTAGGGTGAAGACAAGGAAATAGGAACATGTATTTAGAAACTTTTTACCATTTTTAAGAGTTAGTTATTATAAAAGTGAACAAAAGAATTCTAAAATTCTATAAGCTATTGTCAGTAAAATACTATTTCATGTTTGAAAAAATATTACTTATGGGATTTAGTGATTTAAGACTCACTACATCATGTCTCTATTTACAACATTTCAAATAAATATTTTCTATATTTCTGTAATTATTTTAAGATTATACTTATAACCAGAAGCTTCATACAGGTTATTAAATATTTCTGATAGAATAAAATATGAAGGCAAAAGGATATGTCCATAAGCACTAAAAAGTACACTAAGTATTAAGTTTGAGAAACTATTTTTTAAATTTATTTGGTTTCATCTACAGCTTTTTTCTTGAGAGCAAATTTTCTATTCTTAACCCAGAACTTCCCCCACATCCAGGCCCTGCATCTTAGGCTAACTTTAGGTAGTAGAAGATTTGTTTCAGTAGGATTATATTTTACTTAGAAGATAAATAGAAAAGAGGGGGCTTTTATTGGTTACATTTAAGTTAGATGATTAGAATTCTCATCCATAATACCATATATACCCTGATAATTAGGTAAGTCCCAAATATTACATTCTGGAATTTTTAACATACACATTTGAACTGAAGAGAAAGAGAAGAGAAAAAGAAATTTAAAGAGAGAAAGAAGAGAAGGGGAAAAAATGATAAAAGAAAGAAGAAAAAAGCAGAAAAGACAGCCCGATTTCTTGCTGAGGCAGTGGTGTGTTGGCACCTGAACCCTAACTCCTCAGAGGTCAAGAATAGGAATCTCACCTAGACAAACTGGATTGCGAAACTCAGGAATACTCAGAAATAGGCTCCAAAGAAATAGGGTTGGAAACAATTCTCAGATATGTGATATCAAATAGGGCCTAGAGCAGACATTTACAAAACAAGTCACACTAATAAAGCAGGCCAGGTGCTGAGGACACAGAGCAGAGTGCACCAGGAGGGAAATGTGGACTGAGACAGCTGGGGTCAAATGAGAGGCTCTTAGACCCATCTTGAGAACCTAAAACCAGGGTCTCAAATGAGAACCAGAGTCAAGCCCTGGCTGGTGTGGCTCAGTGGACTGAGTGCCAGCCTGCGAAGGGTCCCTGGTTCAATTCCCAGTCAGGGCACATGCCTGGGTTGCTAGCCAGGTCCCTGGAAAGGAATGCATGAGAGGCAACCACACATTGATGTTTCTCTCTCTCTTTCTCCTTCCTTTCCCCTCTAAAAATAAATAAATAAAATATTTTTTAAAAATAACCAGAGTTGAAATAAGGCATGAACACAATCCACATAAACTGAATACTGCATCAGACATGGTCTTTTCTTACAGAGAAGGAAATCCAGTTGCCCAGGCTTACAGACACACCAAGCCTAGGCAGCAAGGCATTGGGCCTTTATCCAGTTAAAAAGCCAGATGCACAGCCAGACCTGGCAAGAACTCAGTCACATATATACTTAAGTTTTGCAAGGGTTTATAGCACATGCACAGTACATCAGGATAATAATAAGTAAAAAAGACAACCTGAGGTAAGGAACACAACAGTAGCTCCCACATATTAATATGTATTAATACACATTCAGCAGATAAACATAGCTAGATAGAGTGCCCTCTTGCAGGTTTCATTAAAAAATTTCCAATAAGTCTCTATCCTACCATCCCCCATCTTCACATTCCTGCCTTGGGCACTGGCATGACTGTGGGTAGGAAAAGAACGAGAAAGAAATAGAAAAATAAAGGAAAGAAAAAAGTAAAGAAGCTCCCCCCAGAGACATCGGTCATGCATACAAGCTCTGTTTCACAAGTCACTCATACAAACACTGTTGACGGCTATGTTTGCTCTGGTTCCTCAATTCCCAATGTCTTTCAAAGGCAAAATAATAATAGTAATAACTATAGTCCTATTTATTCTTGGTTGCAGAGTTAATCAGTTTCTACGCTGCATGGGTATCATGGGCTGTGGACTGAGGACATTTTTCATCGGATATTTTCATTTTTTGCCTTTGGCAAAAATTCCACCAGTAGTGATAAATAATTCCGTACCCCTAAGTGGATATTATTATTATTTTCAAGTGTAAGCCACAGGTGGCTTCTAGCCTGTCAGCTCTGTTGGAGTCACAGATGCTGTGTGCATACCTGTTGACAATTCTGTGGGTGAAAACAGTTTACCATTCCCATATCCACACTTCATATCTTTCATCCTCACTCGGCCAGGGAAGGAAAGAGGGACAGACTGAGGCAAAGGTGCAAATAGTGTGGATTCTGCCTTTGGGTTTAGAATATACACCGACATGTAGATGTTTGATTTCAAAGCCAACTCACTTGTTATACTAGGAGATTGAATGAAAATACAAACCAACCTTTGTTTTAAAGGACTAACATAATGTCTTGTACATGGTAGGGGACTAGAAATTTCTGAATAAAGAAAAAAGTGAATGGGGTTTGATTTGTTTTGCTTTTTTTTTTTTTTTTTTAAATCTATGGGCCTCTTCTTTTCCATGTTATTATCTTCTTACCGCCTTTTGATTCTCCTATTTCCCTGTCCCCTGGTGCCTACTGGCTTCACAAAGCCCCCTGCATGACCACAATGCAATAGTCCACCTCTCCTTAGGTATTATTTTCAACTCTTACCTGTCTCCCTCTATCAAAATCTGCTCTCCTAGCCAACCCAAGCTCCTGTAACAATCAGTCTCAATGACTGAATTGGATAACAAAATATTTTAAAGTGTGTTTCCTAACAATGGAGTTGCCTCTTGTCTATATACACATCCTAAACTTAGCTAAGGAAGTGTGAAATAATGGGAAACCCCAACATAAACTAGCTGGAGACTAACTGGACAGGGCAGTTATTTGGAAATATTGCTGGACTTGCGTTATGTACCATTTGCCTTACCCTGCTGTGCAGAGCTGGCCATGTGTGAATGCTTCAACATTGAATGCACACCTTATTTTTGAAATAATAAAATCTCTACTAATTAACAAAAAGTAAAACAGTTATAGGAGATTAAAATGAGGGAAAGGGAGAGTGAAATACGCCTAAGCCCCCTGGATGAGGTGTTAGAAAAACTGTTTTTGAGTAAATTTATAGTACGGAAAAACCAATTCTGTGATCCCTAAGGGAATCACAGGCCTCCAAACTAAATGGTTTCCTCTGAACATGTGTTGTGACTGTTAATCAGAAATTTCACCTGAACATTGAAGAACAGCTCTCCCCAAAAATGCATTATCAACCTACATTAAAGAACTAAACAAGTCAAGCCAAAGACTCAGATTGGCTTAATATTGACAACAACACAGTCGGTAGTTTCAGAGGAAGCTTTGTGGCTAAGAGAAAACACTAGACTTTGACTAAAGAAAACTAGGTTTTATTCCCACCTTTGCCACCCTTTCAATAGAAAATATTTTTTAAATACCATGTTTAACAAACAAGTAAATAAGTGGAGGAAAGGAATGCCCTTGGTCACTCATTTTAATCACTGTATATTCATAAAACGGAGAGGAGTTGAGCATAAAGTCTCTGCAGTTTTTCTCATACTGAAATTTCAAATGTCACCGAACTCACCCCAAGGGGGTCCTTAAGTATGTTCTGAAATAGAGATTGGAGAAAACAGTTGGCCACAGGAAATTAAAGAGGAGAACAAAGAAGCCTCTTTCTACCCTCCTCTTCCTCTCCTTTTGATGGGAAGAAAGGAATAAAAGGAGTAAGGCGTTCCTGACAGCAATCCATGTTGGTGGCACTGCCCCAGGCACCAAGTGCCAGCACCACTCTGTATCCCGTACAAAACTGAGGTCACAGCACAGCAAAACAGAGGAAAAAAATCTGTCATTCATTACCAGTGAGCCAAGTGCCCTAAACCACCATTCCCAAAGCAGTTACAGCTCATCCATCTAAGTTCAATGGTTTGCGTAACAGCAGCAGCAGCAGCCCTTCACTGAGTATTGGAATTCATAAAAATAGAATGAAAACGTTGTTAAAAGATATGAGAAAAGTTTTCTTGCACTATAAGTGAACATAAAAATTCCATCACATACCAAGACACCATTAAAAGCAACCATGTTTGGAAATGAATTTCATAAATTCCAAAGTGCTATGGAAATGTACATTTGGTCTGGGGTATTTCACCACCTTCTATCTATGCAGAAATTTATTTTAATTTTCTAAATCAAACAAGAAAATGATCACTTCTACAATTTGAGTTTTAAAATAATTCTGAGGGGAGGAGGACAGAGACATGAATGGTTCAGTTCACAAGGAGCTTTGAGACCTTAGACAGACATTTCACTCCCCTAGTCCTCAGGTTCCATTTGTCTGAAGCATTTGAACGAAATAATTTCTAAGACCGTGTTCCAGATTGAGTACTTCAATGACTCTGATAGATGGCATATGATGGTTATTCTCTTCAGAGCTATTTTTAACTGGTAACAAAATTTGCATCACCATAGAATTTAAATATCAATTTTCTTAACTAATATGATGTTTGTAAGAGATACTGGCAACCTACCGAAACCAAGACAGAAGACGTACCAATCCACAACATTTTACTGTGTCAGAGTAGAAAGCAGATCAGGAAAGGAGCAGCCAGTTTCCTTCAGAAAATCTGTGTTAGGTAAAGTCAGAAAAAACAATAGATAGAAATTCTAAAGATGGTAGTATATCATGAAAACCCAGCATAACTATACATTCCAAGGGATGAGAAATGAATATTCTGAATGAATAATAACGACAAATAAAACCTGCTAACCTCCCTGGCCAGTGTGGCTCAGTGGGTTGGAGCATCATCTGTTGCAGGTTCAATTCCCCATCGGGGCACATGCCCGACTTACGTGTTCAATCCTTGGTCTGGGTGCATGTGGGAGGCAACCGATGGGTGTTTCCCTCTCCCCTTTCCTCTCTCTCTCTAAAAAGCAATGAAAAGAAATGTCCTCGGGTAAGGATAAAAAAAAAATTTTTTTAATCTACTAACCTTTGTTGAGTACATATATTTTGCTGGGCATCGTGGTAAGAATTTAGGATAGATTGTTTTTATTTAATCCAGTGCCACAGGTTATTTTACTAACTTTTTGAGAATTAAACTAAAAAATTGTATTTTTGTGATGCTATAAATTTAGGAAGTGTAGAAGTTTAAAAAGAGAGGTCGATTTGGACTCTTTCCAGATAAGATTTTCCTAGTTGATAGGATCCAACACACTCAAGATATGACATCTTCTCACAGCAAACAATGCCTCTGTCATGTCAGCATTGTTCCCTGTTCAGGAAGCTTTATAAATGAATATGACTTATTAAGAGAAATAAATGTAATACAATGCAGCATTAACTCAATAGTTATATTAAAGCTTATGATGCTTGGAAAATTTTGGCTCTATTATCATTTTCTTCATAAAGATTAATTATATATAAATGACACATTTTTCTATCACCCTTAAATTTTTTTTTACTCTGATGAACTCTAGTTAAGACCATGCCTGTGCCTTGGATAAATTCAATCTGACAACTAAAGAATAAGCCTCGTCTCTCAGTTGCTTATGTAATGATAAGAGTCACTAAAGAGAAGTCACATGTGTGAAACATCTCTTCTTGACTTCAGATTTCAGCAGTCATAATAAAAGTATATGAAATCCTATCTATATTTAACCATGAATTTTTGCTCTTTTGGCTGAAACTTAACTGTAGCACATTAACATTAAAATAAGAAACTGAAATTAATGGAAGTATTATAAAGACCTAAAGATTGTTCTATACGGCATATTTAATGCTTCCCTGTAACTTCCTCAAAATATTTCTGTCCAGGAATGAGAAAAGGAAAACGGTGAGTCTTTTTCACCTCTAGAAGACAGAAAAAGTTAGTCTTGTTTAAGCTTGCTTCTTGTTTTACCAGTGCCCCCTCTAGTGGAATTTTTTGGATAATGCAGGGCCCCCAAAAATGAGGTGGGGGGGATTTATGACACCAAGCACATATTTTGTTTGGTTTTTACATTTCCTTTTTAGAAACATTCTAAACAAAATGATGTGAAATAAACAAACATGATAGTGCAGAATAGACATACAATAGTTTAGCCAGCAATTGTAATTAAACAAGGCAGTGATAAAAATCTGTGCTATATTCAGAACACAAAACGATTTTCAGATGCAATGTGACAGACAGACATGAAAACATGTTTTGCCAGAATTCCTTGTCATTCATTTTGTGACTTGACTTTTTTCCGTGCATCAACCTATTTGGCCAAGAGCCCATAACTTGGCTACCAGTCACTTTCTTCTCATTTACTTCAAAATTTGTCTTTCCCCTCCCTATTATTTGACATCATTCCTCTTTCATACCATCATTATGCAGGCAATAAGTACCCTTTGTCTCTGACCTTTCAACTCCTTTTCTGTCTGTAAATTGCACTGATTCCTCAGAATCAAGACATATAAGCTCATTTGTTTACAATTCATGAGCAGTCTTTTTCTAATCATTTTCTTGCACCATTTTTTTCTTCGATAATCTTATGTTTGTACCAGTAGGAGGTGAAAAGGAGAAAAACTACTTCCGCCCGGAAAAACCATCCTTAACAGGGCTTCATAGGGTTGGTTCTTCCTGGAGAAGTCTTGAGCTTGGTAGATGCATCTTGTTCTACAGGGATCTCTGTCAACTTCTCTTTTTATGCATTTAATGTGCTTCCCCAGTGATAGCCTAAGGGGGCTTTCACTAAACAATTAATGTAAGGCACCTCCTGGGAACCTAATGGGTATTTAGCAAGTAAGCTCACTTCCAGTGAATTGAATAATGTGATATTTTGACAATGCATGTAGAAAAGGTGCAGAAAGGTGGACTTTTTTCCAAACATGTAATAAACTACCTACCTAAAGTTCTCATCCTTTTGCTATTGTTTGGGGATAAAAGAGGACCAAGCTGTATTTTAGGATATTGTCGTATGTGCCAGCCTTTGCCATTTGGGCATAATACCACACTACTGTTCACTTTTACTAATGTAATGAACAAGTCTCAATCTATTAGTGAAAGTAAAATTTGCTGTGACATTTTGACTCTGAAGCCGCAAGCAATGAAAGGTGTAGCAGTACATAGGATATTTGTATTATGTTAATAAAAAATGATACTACCATATGATACTAATACTGAGCAGAGAACACTGATTAGAATTTTCCAGACCAAAGTTACAGTCTAATTTTAAAGTGGTCAAACACTAGTGTTTTAGATTTACTGACCTCATCATCTTAAAAAATATTCTTCTAAAATATTGCTTGAGTTGTCTTTTGTTAACCAGGAAAACTAAAACAATAAGATGAATACCTAGCTTTTTGCCTTCTTTAAGAGTTCCTAAAAATAAAGATAATTTATACTGGAGAAGTTTTTCTCAAAATAACACATTTTCCTATCTCATAATATGTTCTTTATGAAAAGTAAAATTATAAGCAGAAATAAATAGATTATAATAATAAAATATTTCTAAACAAATAGTGGATCATGATACAGTATATAGTAAATTGAACATTTATATAGTATTTTAACTTTAAAACATATTTTAAAAGGCATTTTCTTGTAATTTTTTTATCCTGCTTGCCCGAAATGCTCAGGTAATACATATAGTTATGACCATATGTGTGTATATATATAAACACATATATTCATACAGATGTTTCTTTTTAGTAAATCCAACAATTTGCAAAGTTAATAGAAAGTCACCATTCCAAATGCTTATCCTTAAATACACATATCACATACTTTCTCTTCAATTTTGCTTGCTATTCCAATAAAGTTTGCCTCTACACTTTTATTTCATACCAATATCTTCTTTTTCTTGTCAGAAAACTATTAGACGAAAAATCTGTGACACAATAAAAGACACATACATAACAAACAGCCCCCCCAAGGAAGGAGAAATTATTGTTGTATTATGGTCGACGTTCCTATTCTTGTATTTTCATGTCTAGAGTGATCTATGAATATTTTTGTGGTATCTTTAAGAAAAGGGACTCCAACTCTGCAAATATCTTCTTCAAATCAGAATTCAAATGATTTTAGTGACACTCCTCAACAATTGTTATTTCCCAAGGAAACCAAGTGTGGGCAGTAACAATTACAAGTCAATCACCATAAAACATTTTCTCCCTTTTGCCCTCCTCTTCCACACCCTTTGAGGCTCTCACGGATGTCTTCCTGCGTACAGCAGGCCCCACGTCCTGCCTGGTAAGCTTAGTAAGCAGTGGGCCTGTTTGAATTATCATTGCACTTGCGCGGCAAACTCACATGTTGTGAAAAAAGTTGCACAAACAGCTGCATCAATCTAGTAAGCATAACACTTGTATTATGAGGTCAATAAAAGATTGTAGACAAGATATCTAGAAAGTAATTACTTCTCTTTAATGAATATATAGCCTAGTAATCTCTGAGTGCTGTAGGCATAACAGTGGTGTATGTGCTATAGTTGATAAATAAATAGTTATTACCTTACGCAAAGACTAGAAATACACCCTTTGAAGAAAAGTTAATTTGTTGTAAAGAGACACATTGTGTTTAAACACTTATATAATGGAATATTGAGTAATTCCAACATGCTGTAATTGAGAATTACCTCTCTTAACGTGGAATGTTCAATTGCATTTTGTACATCTGTGAAAAAACTATATTTGTACCTCAGTTATTCTCCTCTACATTAAAACTATGATTTACAGCATATATTTTATATAGGGAATAGTGGCAACGCAAAGTCAACCTTATGCTATGAATAACTTAGAGTTAATTCTTTAGTTTAAATATATTTGCATGCAAATTACGTGATACAATTATTCTCACATAGCAGTCTGGCTTGCCTTAATTTTTTTTCTAGAAGCCCGTTTCTCAAGTTGTAACCTCCACATTTATTGTGAATTGCCAATTTAAGTGCATATACTTTATGTGCACTGTCTCTCTCACCTAAGCTATATTCAGATGAGAATGTCATGTTATAATATCATTTATTAGATGATATTATGAGACATGATTTCACCTAGGTATTGATTTCCCCTTTTGTTCAATAAAACCATTGCAAATCCCTCTTGATACTTTGACACAGAGCCTGAAGCCCATTTTGCAACTATCACAACACTCTGCTGCCTTCAAGATCCTTGAAATGTTGCCTAGGAATCACAGAGGAAGTGAATTTTTTGTTAACAAGAACTGGTACCAAGCAGTAGCAATGGCTAATGCTCTGTTGTTATCACCTGCTCAAACACCAGGTGAGAAATCACTAATGTTAGAATTAAGTCCTGCAGAGAATTTTGAAACTGCAAAGACTCATTTAGTTTTAACTTTAAGTTTATCTTCTAACTTTTTCATTTTGTCTACATGCAATTGAAAAACCAATACCCTTCCGTGTTTGAAGATGGCAATACACAAAGAATTATGTAGTTCACCTAATTCACAAAACTGGGCGTTTCTTGTGCTTGACAAAATAGATTTTTTAAAATCAATCAACGATGTTAGGAGGAGCATCAATATCTGTTGCAAAGCTGACCAGGACCCTAAAGAACCAATGCAAGTTACTGGATGTGGGGAGTTGCAAGACTGCCCCTAGGGACAGGGAGGAAGGAGACAGAGGGAAGGAAGGAGCCCCTTGCTCCAGGCTGCCCCATCCACCCATTGAAATCTCACATGTTCTGCAAGGGAATTCGCTTTTAATGCCATGTCTGTCTCTAACAGCAAATCTAGGCTTCAGTTTCTCTACGTGTAAAAGTTCCCTTTGAAGAGTCACAGGCTCTTTCAATTTTAACTTTCCATTATTTTAACTTGTGCAGGAGAGTAACAATGGCAGAGGGATGTGAGGGCAGAAAATCAGTCAATATTTATTAAATAACTGACATATTCCTGGTTCTGTTTTAAGTGCTTTATATTATTAGCTCATTTATTCCTCACAACAACCCTTATGAGGCAGTCACTATTATGGCTCCCTTTCAAGCACTGAGGAAATTGGCGTACAAAGAAGCAAAAAGCACAGAACCAAAAAGTGTCAGAAACAGAATACAAAACCATGCATGGAGGGCAAGCACACTCTGGATGCTTGCCTCTCGATCTCAGCAGTGTCACAGAGAATTGGTGCCATGGGAGAATGAGGGGTCTGAAACCAGGAAGAGAAACCTCAGCTGAGGGAGCTGTGGTCCCTAAAATTGGCAAGAATAGGCTCTGAGGACATACTGAAAGGTCATACAGACAATGGTTCATTTACCTTCATCTTGGATTTACTGATCAGATACCATTTACAGGTATCAACCTTTCTTTAAAATATTGAACAATAGTTATACAAAGTTGACATGACTTGTTTTTCATAAACATGCACCTATTTAACAAAATAATGGACTACTCATACTGGCACTTACAAAAAGAACACTAGTTTAACTAGACTTGTTTAAGTATCCTTCCATTAAGCATCAAAAAATGAAAGATATCTGAGAAGTTATAGTAAAAGAGGAATAATCTAGGAGTTTGAAGTTGTAAATTCCGTTCCTGGGTCTATATAGCTTACTAGCTTCGATAGCTTGACTAAGCCTCAACAATTGTAAGTGTAAGCTTCCTCATCAGTAAAATGAAAGAGTAGTTCCTGTTTCTGATCTACCTCTAATATTTCATAATTATTTTCTTAGCTCCAGGATCATTGTAACAGGAGATGACAAGCCAGATTCATGTACTTTCCAACCATTTAGTCTCCTATTTGAAAAAGGGGGATCACTGGGTTGCCTGAGGTATTCCTTGGTAGATTCAGTTTAATATACATGTCTAAAATATTTATTGAGCACCTACTTTGGACATAAATATATAAGCTATGTCTTCTGTTCTAGAAGAGCTCACATTCTAGTATGATTTAATATATTAATCACATACAAAATTCTTATTGCTGTTTTAGAAATAAGCATAATTCTTTGATGATTCCAACACTGACAACAATGTTTATCAAATTTTAGTTTGCACACAAAATCCGAAGGGAAAGCTTGTTAAAACTGCAGATTCTGACTAGTGAGGTCTTCAGCCCAATACTCCAGGTGATTCTGAAGAAAATGGTCTAACTTTAAGAAACACTAATATAGGGACCCCTGGTCAAGATGGCAGTGTAGGAAGACATGGCTCACCTCTTCACACAACCACATAAAAATTACAGCTAAAATACAGAACCATCACTCAAAACCATCACAAATCAAGTTGAATGCAAGTCTGACAACTACAGAATTAAAGAAACCACATATATCCAGACTGGTCAGAGGGGGACAGACACAGAATGAGCTGATACAACTCCCTCCCACATGTGGTGAATAAAAATTCAGGAGGGAGATCTCAGAAGCGAGGAGTCCCAGCCCCACACCAGGCCCCCCAGCCCAGGGTTCCAGTGCCAGGAAGGTAAGTCCCCACAACTTCTAGCTGCAAAAACCAGCAGGGATTGCATCAGTGGAAGAAACTGCTGCAACCCTAAGCAGTCCCTCTTAAGAACGCACGCAGGGACTCACCTACTCAGACTCCCTCTGAGCTCTAGCACTGGGGTAACAGCCTGAAAGGCACCAGTGATATACAGGGGAAACTGAAGTAACTGCCATAAAGGTGAGCAAAGGCCATTGTCTCTTTTCCAAACCCTCTCTCCACAGAGCTAGCGAGCTGGTACCGTTTCTGAGACTCCATTAACCTGGCTAACACTGTTTGACCGGCCTTAGAGATCCCCAGATACTCTGCCCCACCCAGCTCATTGGCCCGCCCAAGCTTCATTTCCCTATGAATGGCTGATCTTGGCTCCTGCTTCACAACTTTCTAAATCTTATCAAACAAATAACAGCTGGATTCAGTGAGCCTCAGTCCCAGAACTAGCAGCAGCCAGCTTAGATTTACAGCTTCACCTGGGAATCTCCAAGGCCAGCACAAGTAGCAACCATCTCAGATTGCTTTGCAGCTCAGGCATGGTGTCCTGAGCAAAACACAGGTGGAGGCTGACTTTGATCTGCACCACCTGGGAAACCTCAGGGCCAGCACACCCATTGGACAGCTACAGACCACATCAGAACACCACCACCCTGCCCCTGCACAAATGATCCTCCACAGAGGACAGAGGTTGGTGGTCAGTGGTCGCAGCCAGTCCTGGCAGCTGACCTGCCTGGGTAAATCCCTCCCATTGATCTGCCAACAGCAACCAAGGCTCAACTACAAGAGAGGGGTGTACTCAGCTCACACAAAGGGTGCACCTCAAGTACCCAGCTTGGGTGATAGGGGAGACTGTGCTACTGGACCCAACAGGACACCTACTACTTTAGGCCACATACTACGGAGTCTAAGAAGCTCTACCTAATACATTGAAATAAACACAGGAAGGCTGCCAAAATGAGAAGACATAGAAACATGGCCCAAATAAAACAACAGATAAAAACTCTGGAAAAAGAGCTAAATGAAATGGAAATAAGCAATCTATCAGATACAGAGTTGAAAACACTGGTTACAAGGATGAGCAAGGAACTTAGGGGGGATCTCAACAGCATTAAAAAGATCCAGTCAGAAACTAAGGGTACACTAACTGAAATAAAGAGCAATTTACAGGAAAACAACAGTACAGTGGATGAAGCCAAGAATCAAATCAATGATTTGGAACATAAGGAAGCAAAAAGCAACCAATCAGAACAACAAGAAGAAAAAAGAATCCAAAAAAATGAGGATAATATAAGCAGCCTCTGGGAAAACTTGAGGAGGTCCAACATTCACATCATAGTGGGACCAGAAGAAGAGAAAGAACAAGAAAGTGGAAATCTATTTGAAAATATAATGAAAGAAAATTTCCTTAATTTGCTGAATGGGTGAAGATATGAGGGGATTAAGAAGTACAAATAGGTAGTTACAGAATAGCCATGGGGATGTAAAGTATAGTATAGGAAATGGAGTATCCGAAGAACTTATACACATGACACATGGACATGAACAATGGTGAGGGAATTGCCTGAGGGAGAGCAGGATGCTGGTGGTGGGGGACAAAAGGGAAAAAATCAGGACAACTGTAATAGCATAATTAATAAAGTATAATTTTAAAAAAGAAACACTAATAGAGAACCTTGCCTTAAGTGCATTTAGTGGGATCTATGCACAACCAAAGCTCATCCACTCGATATTATTCCAATATTGAAAAAATCCAATTTGCAACTATAATAACTCTATTTAACAGTTCTAAAAATTAATGGTGTGTTAAAGCTACTTCCAAATCACTTCGAAGAGATGTTAAACCAAGCCCTTTTCAGTCAATGTGGGCAAGTGGGAAGATGCATAAGATTAAGGAGAGTGGCCGGTCCGAAGAAAAACCATACAAGAAGCGAGTAAACCTAAAGTAGAAAGGATTGTAAATTAACAATGAAAGAACACTTTGTTGAGTTTGAACAAGCTGGAGGTGAGCAAAAAATCAACTTTCAATTACCTTCCCAAGTTCCAGAATTTGATGAGCAGCATAATTTTTACAAAAAAAGTTAAAGTCTGGGAGAAATTTGCATTAACATTTAGTAAAGTAATAGACCATATTAGGTGAAATACAGCAAGGAATCTCTCTTCTAATTTAATATTACATTATTAACATTAAATAAAATATTTTCATATGTTTATAATAAAATAATTTTCCTGGAAAATCTTTAGTCAAGTCAAAACATACTAAAGTTTTAAACCTGAGAGCATTTAATGATATGAGCTGATTGTACTAACAGCCAAAGCAAATACATGATACTACAGATATGTGTCGAGATACAGTATTTTCTGTATTGTCCCTCTTTCACACCACTACTAACCCATGTGGTTTAACAATAACTATGACTATTATTAATATTATTCCCACAGATATTACTACAACTACTCCTATTATTACTACCATCCATATAATTATTTCTTTATTTAAAGGCACTTTTAAAAATATTTACCTTTTTGTTACTCACATCTCTCCCTTTAAATTAGGTAAGGCAAATAATATCATCTTTAATTTGAAAATGGGAAAAAGTCTCGGATATTAAATAACACTATTGGCTAGTTTGTAAGAAATAGAAAATTAATAAGCAAAAAGGGAAAAATAAAATACATTCATAGAAGCAGGAAGATCTAAAAATGATTGAGGTATGAAAAGTCTTGGTCAGGAATGCAACTGGTTCTCCATGTTTTTTCTCTAGGACCTGCCAAATTTAGGAATAGTTCTTTTCCCTAGGCCTATCCGGTCTCAAAATTTTCAGTGACATTAAAGCAAAAATTGGTCTTTAAAACCCAAAGGCTGCTGGTCAAAGTATTCACAAGTCCTGTATTATATATCAAATGCATGCAGTATCAAAGAATATCTAGTTGTTAGGATTTCCAGTACTTCCTCCAGTTCTCTGCCCACATAGATGATTCTTTTAAAACACAAACGTTTCCAAATTTAGGAGCAGACGTTCCCTGGTGATTGACTCTGATGACCTGAGTCTGCCCCAGCTTCTAGTCCTACCCCTAACAAATGGAGGTTTGAACAAATAGAGGAGGCAAACTACTCTTTAAATAGTACTAATATGTTTAACATATTTTTTCAAGAGCAAAAATTGTGGCCTCTGTTTAGAATTCAATGATTTTCTTTTACATTATTTGGAATACAAAGGGCTCATTTTCTTCTAATTTATCTATGAATGCATAATATTAAAAAGAGAAAGAAATCAAGATTCCTAAACAATTATGTTTAAGCAAAATATTTCAAAATGTCATTCATGTTCCCTCGTGATTATACGGTGATACTTTTAGGAAAGAGCAAGGGGCATATGGCATTGTCTGCTTAAGAACTATGGCTATAATCTACTATAACTTCTGGCCAAGATGGAGGTGTAGGCGGACACGCTGTGCCTCCTCTAACAACCAAAATTAAGGACAACAAATATTTAGAAACAAGAAAACAATCAGAACTTATAGAAAATTGAACTGTACGGAAGTCCAACAACCATTCATCCAGACCGGTAAGAGGGGCAGAGTCGCGGCAGGAGAAAGTGGAGGTACTGACCCGGGAACGCAAGCAGCATCTGCAGGCAGTTCCCAGGTACACAGGCAGCAGCTGGTGGACCCCGGGCACAGGGGGGCAACTGTGCAGACCCAGTGAGGCCGCACAAGGCGGCTGGCTGACCAGGTGGTCCCACATTCGCGCTCGGAGACGGTCCAGGCAGCGGGGAAGTGGCGGAAGGGACTGAATCCAGGAGAGAGCGGAGCAGGCGCCATTGTTCCCTCTCAGACCCCGCCCCCACCTATAGCGTCACAACCCAGTGACTGGGCTGCCCCGCACTGGGGAGCGTCAGAGGCTCCACTCTTCACTACGTAACAGCACGCGAGCGTGCGCAGATAATCCAGGTGAAGGGGAAGCGGCAGAAAGGGCCGGAGTCCAGGAGAGAGCAGGACAGGCACCATTGTTCCCTCTCAGACCCCTCCCCCACCTATAGCGTCACAACCCGGTGACTGGGCTGCCCCACCCTGAGGAACACCTAAGGCTCCACCCCTCACTGCGTAATAGCTGCGACCAGACTAAAACCAAAACAACAACAACAACAACAAAAAACCCACCAAAAATGGCTCAAACCGGAAAACAAATAAAAGCCCCAGAGCCAATTCCTCTAAGCAGTGAAGAGATAGCTAACCTATCAGATGCACAGTTCAAAGCACTGGTCATCAAAATGCTCACAGAATTGGTTGATTTTGCTCACAAACTAGATGAAAAAATGCAGGCTACAATACGTGAAATGAAGGAAGATGCATGGGGCACTGATAGAGATGGAAGGAAAACTGGGACTCAAATCAATGAAGTGGACCAGAAAGAAGAAACTAACAACCAAACAGAAAACGAGGAAGAAACAAGAATTCCAAAAAATGAGGAGAGGCTTAGGAACCTCCAGGACATCGTTAAACGTCCCAACATCCAAATTATAGGGGTACCAGAAGGGGAAGAAGAAGAGCAACAAGTGGAAAACTTATTTGAACAAATAATAAAGGAGAACTTCCCCAATCTGGCAAAGGAAATAGACTACCAGGATGTCCAGGAAGCTCAGAGAGTCCCAAAGAAGTTGGACCCAAGGAGGAACACACCAAGGCACATCGTAATTACATTACCCAAGATTAAAATGAAGGAGAAAATTCTAGAAACAGCAAGGAATAAGGGGACAGTCACCTACAAAGGAGTTCCCATCAGACTGTCAGCTGATTTCTCAAAAGAGACCTTACAGGCAAGAAGGGGCTGGAAAGAAATATTTGAAATCTTGAAAAGCAGGGACCTACATCCAAAATTGCTCTATCCAGCAAAGCTGTCATTTAGAATGGATGGACAGATAAAGCGCTTCTCAGATAAGGTCAAGTTGAAGGAGTTCATCATCACCCAGCTCTTATTATATGAAATGTTAAAGGGACTTATCTAAGAAAAAGAAGATAAAAATATGACAGTGAAAAGACAGCAAACTCACATCTATTAACAACCACACCTAAAACAAAAGCAAACTAAGCAAACAGCTAGAACAGGAACAGAACCACAGAAATGGAGATCATATGGAGAGTTAGCAACAGGGGCGTGGGAGGAGGAGAGAGGGGGAAAGGTACAGAGAATGAGTAGCATAGATGGTGGGTAGAAAATAGACAGGGGGAGGGCAAGAATAGTATGGGAAATGTAGAAGCTAAAGAACTTATGACACATGGACATGAACTAAAGGGGTGAATGTGGGTGGGAGAGGGTGTGTAGGGTGGAGGGGAATGATGGGGGAGAAATGGGACAACTGTAATAGCATAATCAATAAAATATATTTAAAAAAAGAAAAAAAAAGAACTATGGCTATAATCTACTACCCACATCCATTCCTGAGAGAAGATTGTTGTATGAAGGTACCAGGTTCTCAGATTCCATTTGAGCATTTTCTCAAGAATGCCATGATGAGGAATATTGCAATCTATATCTGATTGAAATATACAGCAGAACCAGAGCAAAATTCTTCCAGTATACCATGAATGCAAATTACTTGGACATTTCTCTTCCTTGTGATGAATCCTAAATTTGATGAAAATGAGCATACACTCAACCCACACAACTCTGTTCCTGTAGGAAGTGTTGAAAGTCTTCATTTCCTTTTTATCACTCATGACATAGATGTAGTAACTGCTTCCAGCAGTTGGAATTTCAATTTCCAGGTGAATGTAATATTTCCTGCACTTTAAAGTTACAGAATCAAGATGATTACAAATGGAAAGAACAAGATGTAGTATACATTTATTCCAGCTTCCCCCATTTATAGATAAGAAAGCCAAAGCCAGGAGAAAAGTATGTCAATTAATAGCACTGCTTCATTCCCTAAGTCTGTTTTGTAGAGGAATAAGATTGCTACATATGACAATCTTGGAATACCTAATACAAAGGGAAATTTTAAAAAAATTTCAACCAGATAGTTGTAAATCACAAACCACACACATGGTAGCAATTAAGATTCAGCTTGGTCTAGGACCTTTTTTTTTTTTTTTTTTTTTTTTTTTTACTGTCTGTTTTACCTTAATATTACTTTAGTGCTTAGTAAAGATCTCATTTATCTTTGCACTCAAAACCTACACCCAAAATGAGTACATCATGTGTGAGGGTAAGGTGCTCAGGCTCTGTGCACAGGCAATTGGGTGGCAAATCCTGGCTCTACCACTTATTAACTAAGTGACCTTTGGGATAATAATAGCAAAATATTTGCTGGATGTGCCTAATGATTTATGTTCTAATATTTAAAAATCATACAATGTTCTAAAGAATACATTAAATTTAGATATCACTTTTCCCCATTTTATCTAGGACATTTTGCATCCAGTACATTTTTATAGAGATGGTCTAACTTGTCATACTGCTCTCCAGTGAGGTAAGGTATTAATCAAATCTCATTTTAATGAGATTAGTTTTTATTCTAGATTTAAATATATCAGGCATCATACCATGTTTGAAGATATAACATGTATAAAAAGTCCTTTTAGCTTAATTAAAATGCAGACTTAAGGTGTCTGTCATTTTCCTTAATACTAGCTTAATAAATGTTCTCTGCAATATTTTCCAAATATAATGAATTACGTTGAAAAAAATAAAATGACTTTTTCCCTAAATTGCAGCAAAATTAGACTAGGAGCCAGATGCCTTTTCTTTATCTTTTGCACGATTTCTGCAACACTACACTATGGCCTTTTAAGTTATCACCTTTAAGTTACATATCCCCAGTGGGAGTCCTTTGGAAGGAGAGAATAAAGCAGTTATCAGGCTACTTTTAAATACTGTAATATAAACTGTAACCTCCAAGCATAATAAAGATTTCTCTGTCTTTATAATTACTATATAAGAGCCATTTGAAACGCAAAAGTGTATTGCTTTACACTATTAGCTTTTGAGCTCATAAGTTTATGAAAACTTCCTTTGTGGAAGAAGAAGCCCTTTCTATGCATCATTTATTTCTTGAGTCAGTTTAAGAAAGAGAGATCTAAGCAACTTTTGATACAACTCAACTCTATATTTAAAAACAATGCATTCTTTGTAACATCTAAAAGATGAATGTGGCCTCTGAGACATGTGTGATGTTTGTTTTTTTAAGGCTGCCAATATCCATTTGAACAGTAAGTTCAATAAAAGGTACAAATACATATTCTGGTTCTTTTCTTCTTTTTTGTATCATTGCTTACTAAATTCCATTCTCCCATTCAAAATAAACTTGGCTGTTAGAATATGAAATATGTACAGAGGTGTTATAAGCAAACAATAGGATTTCAGAAGTCTCTGGCCAGCTGCCCTCGCACTCCTTCCCTAAACTTGAGCATAGAGTGGGTATGGTGGTGGTTATTACTGTGTTGGTGTCTCATCCCACAAGAGAAGTCTTGTCAAAGACCATATTTAGAGATATACTTCACTAATGGGGATATTCAACCAGGAATCAGACTCCTTGCATTATGTGATAGGCAAGTCAAGTAGTAGAATCAGCAATAGAAGAGCATTCAAGAAAAGGAAGAAACACATTTAAAGATGCCAATCAGAAAGCTCAAGGAATCTGAAGTAGATCAATGAAATGACTCTGATAAATATTTTCTTACAGGTGTTGTAACTATCTTTTATTCACCTACCCCTGATATTTAACAGGTTTCTCATGTGCATATTGGAGGCACAGAACTTAGATCCAGCCAAATGGACGGAGAAAGAACAATGTGTGATAAGGATATTTATGCACATTATCAATGAATATGCATATAGGAGACAGAAGAAGGGGAATCACTATGCCTATGATAAGAGGATGGCTGATACTTGGCTCCTACAGTGACCTCGTTTGACTGAACTGTAGATAGACTTCCTGACTATAGGCCTCCACCTCCCTTTTTTAAGAACACTTATTTTAGAAAATGTGTAATAATAAATTCTGCCTGTGCTCCTTGAGATGTAAATCTTTTACAAAGTTTCTTGACAGTTGTACTACCCAGGAATATTTTCTAAAAGACCTGGGAGCCATTTCTTTGAAATGCAATCATCTAGGAAGATAGTACTCCTATCTTGCAGTTTATATGGGAGGATAGGATGCTAACTTCAGTGGTTTCCTTGCTCCAAGCTATCAAATAACTTCCTGTTATAAAGACACCAGAACCCTTTCTTTTGCTTGGAATATGCCAATGAGGATGTCTTACTATTTTCCCCACCCCGGCTCTTTTTAAAAGCTCTACATCGGATTGGAGCTCTCACTGACTTCTGGCCTCTCTCCCTCACTGCAGTAGCCTTGAATAATTTCTTCCTTGACTGTTTAACTCTGTCCCATGCGATTTTAGCTTTGCCATAGAACAATTGGGAAAATACATTTTTAAATCCATCTTTATGGGAAGATGGAGTAGATGTACTTTTCCTGCTAAATGCATGTGGGGGAAAGAAGGCAGACCAGCTGGGCATCTTAGATTTCAAGGAATACATGATGGTGTCTTTCCTGCACTCTCTTTTTGCCTCATATCCCAAACTTGGAGTGGAAGCAGCCAGCAACGCCGAAATGCCAAAAGCCACAGATGAAATGAACTCTAATATTTTTTTTTTCAAAACTCTCTTTCTCTATCTAAGAGACCAAGAAAAACAGCAGCCTAATAAGACATAAAACTCTTAGGTAATAATTCCTCCAGCCAAATGCCACAGGGAAAAAATAAGTGTATAACCACCCCACACAGGTGAAGAAAGGCTAAGCTGGGAGCTTTACTTCCTAGGCAATACCATGAAACTTTAAATTCCCATGCACCCCTCACCTGTCACCACCAGGGTGGCATCAGAGAAGGCCAGGTAGGAAGCCAGGAAATTTCTTCCTCGATAGAGTCTCTCTCATACACCTCAACCCCTGCAACATCTGCAGAAACCACATAGGGAGTGCACACTCCTACCCACACTCAGCAATATTGAGGTGCACTTCTTCCTTACTAGACTGATATCTGAGGTGGCTATGGGAAAGTCAGGACTTTAACCATGACAAGTAGTAACATCTTTTACTTATGATGTCAGCTAGTGTGGGAAGCAGTCATAAGGTTCTCCTAATCTTGTCAACCAGTGAGATGTTATTACTGCAGAGCCAGAATTCATACCCCTTGCTTAACAGTAACAATAGAGTGCTCTCTTGCTCAGGTGTAAGTGGTATACGAACACCTGGCTGTAGTGAGGTGGTGCTCTCTAGAGCAATGTTAGAGGAACACAGCTGAAGCTGAAGACTTATATAGCATCAGAATCTCATAACATAATGCCCAAAGTGTACAGATTTTAATAGAAAATGACTTATCATATAAAGAGCCAGAAATATCTTATTATTTTGAATTTAAAAAGGACAATCAGTAAACACCATACCAAGATGACAGAAACATTAGGATTGTTTGACAAGGAATTTAAAGCAGCCATCATGAAAATGCTTCACAAGCAATTATGACCATGGTTGAAACAAATGAAAAAACACAAATTCTCAGGGGAAAAATCAACTGAAAATTCTACAACTAAAACTAACCAAAATAAAAAGAACTTAAAAGCTCAGTGCAGCCTTTGCCAGTGTAGTTCAGTTGTTTTAAGCATTGTCCCATAATGGAAAGTTTGGGGGTTCAATCCCTGGTTGGAGCATGTATGGGAGGCAAACAATCGATGTTTCTCTCTCACATCAATGTTTCTTTTACTCTCTCACTAACTCTCTCTCTAAAATCCATAAACATTTTTTTAAATCAGTGGATGGCCTCAATAGTAGTATGAAGGGAAAAGAGAAAGAAATAAGTTAACTGGAAGAAAAAAAGTAGAAATTACCCAATCTAAACAGCAGAGAGAAAATAAACTAGAAAAAGGTGAATGGTGCCTCAGGGAACAGTAAAATTATAACAAAATATTCAACTGTGTCCTTGGAGTCCTGTAAGGAAAGTAGAAAAAAAGGTAAAATTAAAAAAACAACAACAACAAAGAAAGAACTGCTGAAAATTTCTAAATACAGCAAAAGAAATAAATCTGCAGATTCAAATTCCTGATAAATCTCAAACAGAATAAACTCAACAATATCTACACCAGGACACATCATAGTCAAATTCTGAAAGCTAAAGACAATAAAATCTTAAAGGGCAAAAATATCTGTATGGCAGAAGACTTCTCATGAGAAACCATGGAGCCCAGAAGAAAGAGGAACAAGATTTCCTAGTGTGGAAAGAGAAGACCTGTCAGTCCAGAATTCTACACCGAGTGAAAATATTCATTTGCCATAAAAGGAAATCAAAATGTTCTCAAATAAAACTTTAAAAAAATTATCTCAAGCATATCTACCCTAAAAGAATGACTAAGCAAAATTCTCTAACCAAAAGAAAAACATAAAAAGGAATCTTGGAACATCAGGAAGGTAGAAAAACATACAAAAAATGTGGGTAAACACAATAAACTTGCTTTCTCCTACTGAGTTCTCTAAATTATGTTTGAGGGTTGAAGATAAATTATAACACTGATGTTATTCTAAATGTGTGGAGAGAAAATACTTAAAACAATTATAAGTGAGAAAGGAAGAGGGGATATAAAAGGAGATTAAGTTTTTACACTTCAGTGAAACTGGTAAAATTATGACACAAGTAGTCTGGGCTAAGTGGTATATAGTTCATGTAATACTTATACAATCACTATAAAGTTATACAAAGAGATAGTCAAAAAATAGAACAGATGTATAAAAATGGAATTCTTATTTTAAAAAGATTTTATTTATTTCTAGAAAGAGGGGAAGGGAGAGAGAAAGAGAGGGAGAGAAACATCAGTTTGTAATTGCCTCTTGTGTCCCCGCTACTAGAGACCTGGCCCTCAACCCAGGCATGTGCCCTGACTGGGAATTGAACCAACAACCCTTTGGTTCACAGGCCAGCACTCAATCCACTGAGCCACAGCAGACAGAGCTCAAAATGAAATCCTTAAATTTATTCACATAGCCTTACAGCAATGCAAGGAAGTCTTAGCCAGAGTAATTTGGTAAAACAGATATTAAAGGCATTCAAATTAGAAAGGAAGAAGTTAAATTGTCTCCGATTGTAGATGACAAGATCTTCTATAGAGAAAACCCTAACAACTACACACACACACACACACACACACACACACACAAACTGTTAGAACTAATAAACAAATTCAGTAAAGTTTCAGGATACAAAATCAACGTACAAAAATAAGTTGCATTTCTAAACATTAGCTACAAAATATTTTTTAAATATAAGAAAACAGTCTCATTTAAAATAACATCAAAAACAATAAAATACTTAGGAATAAATTTAACCAAGAAGGTGAAAGACCTCTGCACTTAAAATGATAAAACACTGATGAAAAAAATTGAAGAAGACAAATAAATGGAAAGATATTTCATGTTCATGAATTAAAAACATCATATTGTTAAAACATCCATATACCAAGTGACATACAGATTCAGTGCAATCCCTATCAATATAAATCGAGAGAACCTTATTATTTCTATCAACAAAACATGGCCTAATTGTCACTTATAGAACAATTCATCCAACAACAGCAGAATACAAATTTTCTTCAAGAACACATGCAACATTCACCAAGATCAAGAATATTGTACGCTGAAAAAAAAAACCTTCAACAAATTTAAAAGTATTAAAATCATACAGAGAATATGTTCTGGCCATGGCTTAAAGATTAATCAAAAAACAGAAATATAACTAGGAAATCCCCCTATATTTGGAAAGCAAACAACACATTTTTAAATGTCTCATAGGTTAAATGAGAACACATAAGATGTTAGAATATATTTTTGAGTTAAATAAAAATGAAAACACTCCATACCAAAATGTGTGGGATGCATTATAACAGTGCTTAGAGAAAAAAAAATACAGCATTAAATGCTTGTGTTAAAAATAAAAGAGGTCTCAAGTCAATTATCTACACTTCCACTTTAATAAGCTAGAAAAAAAAGAGAAAATTAAATGCAAAGCAAACACAAAGGAAGAAGATAATAAAGAGAAAAAATAAAAGCAGATAAATAATAGAGAAAAATAATTAAACAAAATGCTAGATCTTTGAGAAGATTTATAAAACCTTAACTTCTAGCTAGGGAGATAACCTTATTAACCTCCAGTCTGATTTCTAAAGAACAAAACAGGGAAGACCCAATTACCAAAATCAGATATGAATGAAGGGACATCACTGAAGACCCTATATATATTTTATGGTTAGTAAAGGTGTTTTAGTTGTCAGTCACTGGAATAGCTACTCGTCACAAATTTAGTGACTTAAACAAGACTCATTTATTATCTCCCAATTCTGTAGGTCAGAAATTCAGATGGGCTCAAATGAGTTTTCTCCTTAGAGTTTCACAAGACTGAATTCAAGGTGTTGACTAGGGTGCTTCTTATCTGGAAGCTCTGGGGAAGAACCTCCTACCAGCTCATTATAGTTGCCAGAATTCAGTTCCTTAAGATTATAGGACTGAGGTCGCTGTTCCTTTGCTGACTATCATCGGGGTTTCTCGCAGCTCCTGGAGACCACCCACATTTCTTCTCACATGAGCCTAGTCCATCTTCAAGCCAGCAATAATGTAACAGTGGGGAATTATAACCCATCCCACCATTTTTTTGACTTTTTTTTTTCTGTAAATGCTGACTCTGACTAATATGTAGCTTGTAGATAAATAGCATGTTTTTATAAGAACCCTAGCAACTAACTTCAAAAAATGCAGACTTCAACCTTCAGCCAACCCAGCTTTGAGAGATTTGCTGACCTTCAACTGTAAAACCGGGATGATGCACACCAGATCATAGCTTGACCAGTTTTGAGATCCTTATCAGAAGGGACTGTGCAGGTCTGCACATAGAAAACTTTTCAATCCCCTCTCCTTGATCTCTTTGTTCTGTTTTCCCTCTCCCTCCATACAAAAACTTCTTCCTGCATTGAGATGTTAAATGGGCTTTGGGACATGAGTCCCACATCTTCTCAGATGAACAGCATCTGAATAAACCACTTTCCTTCTCACCAGCACCTGTCTCACCAGTTTAGCTTTTATTGTGGCAGGCAAACAGACCTGAGTTTGGTCACTATAATTCAGAGTCCTTCTGATGCTTCGAATACCTCTGACTTTGTCTTCTGCTACCAGCCAGTGGAAAATGTCCTTATTTTAAAGGGTGCACATACACAGGACTGATCTACCCAGATAATCATCCTGTCTTCAGATCAATTTACTAATAACCTTAATTTTATCTGCAAAATCCCTTTTGTTATGTAATATAACATAATCATGAGAACAATGCTTATTACTGTATATTAACAGGGGAGGCTTACCGCAGGTGAATATTATAAACAGTTATATGTCCATAAATTTGACATCTTAGATAAATGGATAAATTCCTTAAGATAGAAGGTGCTAAAGATCTATGATGTGTAAATAGATAACCTCAATATTCCCATATTTACTAAAAATAGAACTTATAGTTTAAAACAATTTGAAAAGAAAATTTCAAGCCCAGACGACTTTAATGACATTCTCTACCGAACACATGAGAAACACATGATACCGACTCTGCACAAGCTTTTCTGAATACAGGTGAAGAGGACACACTGCAACTCGTGTTATGAAGCAAGTATTTCCCTTGTATCAAACCCGACAAAAACATTATAACAACACAAAACGGCAGATCAATAGCTTTAATAACTACAGACACAAAACCCTCAATAAAATACTGGCAAACTGATTTCAACAGTATTTTTTTTTAAATTACATATCCTGACCAAGAGGTGTTATCCTAAGAAAAAGCATGGTTTATCAAAGCAGATTCACCATTTTTTAAATCTATGAATGTAAATTACCTGCCACCAGGCTAATGGTGAAAAACTACATAATCACCTCAACAGATGCAGAAAACATTTAAGAAAATCCAATATCTATTCCTAATGAAAACTTTTAGCAAGCTAAAAAGGGAAAGGAAATCCTTCAATCTTCTAAAGATCATCTGTACAGTACCTGCAGCTAACATTATATTTAATGGTTAAAATCTGAATGGTTTTCCCTAAAGACCAGAAACAAGGGAAGGACCTGTATTCTCAGCACCCATGTTCATCATCGTACTGAATATCCTAGATAAGGCAACTAGGTATAAAAAAATTAAAAGGCTACAGTTTAGAAAATAAAAAACAAAACTCTCTTTATCCTCAGGAGACATGCTCATCTACAGAGAGGAATCTATGAAATACACAAATCTATTAAAATTAATAAATGGATTTAATAAAGTCACTATACAAAAATCAACTATATTTCTTTTTTATGTCTGATAAAATTTATTTATAGCACTGAAACTTGAATTTCATGTAATTTTGTCACAAATTATTTTCTTTAAATTTCCTTTCATTATAATAGGTCAAAATAAAAATATTTAGCTATGCTAAAACAAAAAGAAAACTGCTGAAAAAACCTTAAAAATTAAAATAATGAATAAACATAGAATATTCATAGAATGGATGAGTCAGTAAAGATGTCAATTTTCCCCAAATTATTCCATTGATGAAATAAAATTAGAATCATATATCTCAGGGGGATTTTTTTGGTCAAAATCAATTAGCTGATTCTAAAATTTATATGGAAAGGCAAAGAATCTATGAGAGCCACATTTTTCTGGAAAAATAAGAACAAAATTGGAAGACTCACAAGGCTTCCATTTACTTACTATAAAGCTAGATTATAAGGAGAGTGTGACATTGGAGAAGGGACAGGCTTACAGTCCCATGTAAAAGATCAGAGTCCAAAAATTGATCCATACATAAACAGCCAGTGGACAACAATGGAGAATTAATAGTCTTATCAATAAATGGTTCTGGAAAAAGTGAATATCCATATGCTGTACTCCCCTTAAAATGTAAAATTAATCACACATTATACAAAATAACTAACAATGAATTAATCACACATTATACAAAATAACTAACTCACAATGGACTACTTGTAAAATATAAAACTTGAAGACATAGAGGAAAATCTTTGTGACTTTGAGTTAGGAAAAGTTTTGTTAGATATAAGAGCAAAAAATACAATCCATTTTTAAAAATCAATAATTGAACTTCATCAATATTAAGTGCTACCCTTGAAAAATTTTGTAAAAGAAAATTTAAAAATAAGCCATGGATTGGGATAAATTTTTTGCAAATCACAGTCCTGGTAAAAGCACTTTTATCTAGAATATATACGGTTCTCTCAAAATCCAATAGTAAGGAAACAACCTCATTTTTTAAAAAAAGGGCAAAAGATTTAAACAGATACCTTACCAAATAAAAGTTATATGGAATATAAATCAGCACATGCAAAGAGGCCAACAAAGTTAGTCATTAGGGAAATGAAAATTTAAGCCACAATGGGATATTACCACTACACACATATTATAGTGGGGAAAACAAAACAATCTCAATTGGAAAGCATACAATATAAAATAATCACGTTGGGAAATATTTCTGCATTTTCTAAAAAGTTAAGCTGACAGCCCACATTTCTGTCAAGTGGAGACTGGATAAAGAAATGGTGGCATTAGTACAGGCTCTGAGACATTGCAAACAACTAGGAAATTGTACAAAATGCTGCTAGTATTTCCATTAGCAACACTCACTCTGATTAAGTACCACTAGTCACTACACACGTTTACAGGCCTCACTAAATGAAGATGAAGCTACTCACCATGGAAAAACAATTTAAACAGTCAAAATCCTGGTTCTTAAAAGGGTTTTTTTCTAATATACATAAAGTAGGAGTAGTGATTGCTAATATGACTTACTTTGCGGGATACTTCATTGGCACCTAAATGCCACACTTGCAAATGTTATATTATAAACAGAATACTTCATCCACCTCAAATATTTAAGCTAGTATTACCTCAATATTCACAAACACTTCAATGGTGTTAGTCTCTTCATACTCATGAAATTTGTTTAGTTCAAAAAAACAATGACAGCCAGAATAGCCTGTTTCATTACTATTTCATTAATTAACTTGGGAACTCAGTCCAGCAGGCATAGGCCACTGCTAAGAGTGACTATGGCAACCATGCTAGTACCCCGATCTTGACAACTTAACAGGACACATTGTGACAGGAGGTATCAGGAGGCACAGTTGCTGCAGACACTCTTAGAGATAGCTAGTCGTTGCTTGGTAACCCGCTCTAAGGTATGGGGTTAACACAAGATAAAGTAAGGAACTAACAAGGGCTGACAAGATTTTATACTTCATTGAGAGAAGGAGAGAGAGTATGATGCAGCCAAACATTTCCAACAATGAAAAGAGCTCAAAACCCATTATATCCTCAGAGATTACATTATAATTTCTGCCAGCATCACTTGTAAAACATACCCGACATTTTGCTAGGGAAAGGAGTAACTTACAAAATTAATTTCTATCAGTAATTTTCAATTCATTAATTATTCTCTATAAACTCTTTATAAGCATACCTACGATTGCAACAATTCACTTAGTGACTCCTAATATTACTTATTGATAGACTCTCTGAGAACTATAACATTAAATTTTATGTGTAAGAACAATGGAGTGGCACCAACAAGCAATGCTGAACAGCCTTAGATTAATGAGGGGATCTAATTATGACTGAATCCATGGCAGTATATTTTCCCTATTTAAATCCATCTGGTTGTACTATATTGCAATTTTAATAGCACCACTGAGAGTCAGCCCACGAAAACTTATTTTTAAGAGAAATTAACAAATCCTTTCAAGAGTATTAACTGTCACTAGTAATACAAAACAGACCAAAATCACAATCACCTGTAATTCTTTGCAATTTATAATATGAGCTTGTTCAAGAAAATAAAGGGTTTTATTTTTTTCCTGCTTTATTTTTGCTTTATTGAGCCTTTCTCACAGTTAATTTTATCATGTCTATAAGTATTACACTACATAGTATTTCTATCATTTCTATCTTATTCCAGGGCCTAGGAGTTCCTTGTTTGACCTCAGTATAGAACTTTTCTGTCCATATTTTTGCTGTGTTGTGCCAGTCATACTTCCAGAGAGGCAAAAGGATCATGGTAATGAATGAGAGGCATTTTTCCAATCCACATACATGTACAATATTGTAGGTAACTCTTTGGTGATATCTAGACACTTCACAGAGAACTCCTCTCCCTGCAAAAAATGAGGGAAGCACATTCTTCAGAGCCTATGCAAATTTACTTCCCCAAAATAGCAAGATATCTCAGTTATCTGTCATGTGGTTCGAGGGACTTAGATTATGTAACATTAGTGAAAAACAATAAAGTACAATGCGGATGCAGACATCGACTGAGTTGACTGTGGTAATAAACATGGGTTAATCAACACAGTAAAACAAAAAGGAAAGTAGAAATGTGCCAAACAAGATGAGAGTCAGGAAGAAGTCCTCTTGACAGTCATTATAGTTATGTTATGAGTATATAATAATTTGCATGGAGAAACTTGAATTAAGTTTCATCTCAAAAATATTTTGAATTCTTTGTTCTGTCTTGATGATCATAAATCTCTAATCAGTTTTAGAATAGTATATGGTATCTAATAGCTACCAAATAAATGTTTGTTGGATGAATGGATTCATTAAAAAAGAGACACTGTAGACATAACTTTGTGAAGTTTATATTTGAAGAGAAAAAGGTAGATTGGCTGTTGAAGAAAAAAATTAAGTATTCAGTAACTTATTTTTCATGGGGGATATGTAGATTTTTAAAAAGCAACAGAAATGGCCTAAACAGTGTGGCTCAGTTGGTTGAACTTGTCCCACAAAGTGAAAGGTCACCAGTTCGATTCCCAGTGAGGGAACATGTCTGGGTTGAGGGTTCAGTTCTCCATCCAGTCCCCAGTCAGGGAGCATACAAGAGGCAACCATTGATGTTTCTCTCTCACGTTGATATTTCTCCCCTTCTTCTCTCTCCCATTTCCGCTCTCTAAAAATGAGCAAATAAAATCTTTTAAAAAGAAAGGCAACAGGAAAGATCCACTGGAAAGAGAGGCTGAAATTTTAGCAAGGATAAAACAGAGTAGGTTCAGAGGATGAGATGGACTCAAAGTCAAGGACATATTAACCTCAAGAAGAGAAACAATCCTCTCATGTAACAGAAATGAAGAGAATACAGTAATGGAAGATGGGGATGGATCTTGGTTCTTCCTATGGAGAAGATGAGGAAATTTCCAACAGATGGCAACCATTTTGTCAATAAAACTAGAGGCAGATGAAAGGAGGAGGGTGAGGACCAGTCATAGTGTTAAGGATCCCAAAAGAGACTTGAAATAGCCGTGATGTAAGAGGGAGAGTTACAACAGTAGTATCACTGGTCAGTGTTGACAATCCACTCGACATTGATTATGAACTTAAGTAAAACCATTTTAGTTCAATAGCCCTTAGCTTTTAAATGCAAGAATACAGAATTTTCCAAGATTAGGGCTGCAACTTTGCCAGAAGAATAGAACAAAAAGAGAGAGAGCCAAGTAATTACACGGCATTAATTAGAGGGTTTTTGATATGACAAACCATGCGAATATAAGATGAAAACTGAGGAAAATAACAAAAATGAGAGAATGTCTAGATAGGGAGACAATAGAATGATGAGTAGATTATGGGTCCTGATGAGATACGAGTATGGAATAGCACGAACAACTAAACCAGCAAGCTAAACAGGGAAAATATTAGGATCAGAGAAGTGAAAGAGTAATTTTGAAAGAGGAGAATTTATAGCTGTTGATAAAGTCCAAGTTTTGAGCTAGTGAAGAAGTGAAGGTCATTGGAGATAAGGAACTTGAAGAACTGAGAGGCTATGGTATTAGATAAACCATCCACAGGACATTGAACCCCGAAGATGATAGCCAGAGACTTTGTTAGAGCGGTCTGCAATTGTATTCCAGAGACTTCAACAAATAAAGTAGAGTGACTCTGGTGAGAAGGGGGAGAGCATGGTGCACTGAAAGATACCTCAAGAAACCAGAGATTGTATAAGGTGGTGGAGAGACAGTGAGGATCCATGGACACCAAGTACATCAGCTCTTAATAGAAAGTCCTGCTTGGAAAGACTACAAAGGATGAGGTACCTCCAAAGGGAGTTCAGCTGAAGCAAAAATAAGAAGAAAGCTTTGGGGGATGAAGTTGAGTATATAAGTGAGTGATTAGGTATGGAGTATAATTATAGATGGCACAGTAGTTAGATTTGAGGATTGAAAGTAAGAAAGAAGGAACATAGAGCATTATGGGAATAATAGTGTGGCAACATGAGAAGCTCAGGGATCTTACACATTTGGTGTTGACTATTGAAAATAAAAATAGAAGGTTTGGAAAATTTTGTGTCAATTCTCTTTGAGCTGATTGGAGATTGGCCCTAGTGGTAATCTCAATCACTTATTACTCCTCACAGTTGCTAAATCTTTTTCACTTTTATTCAAACCCAACAATAGCAAGCTGCCTAATCATCAGTATTACCAGTGACTTATTGATTAGATACATATAGGATGTTTTTATTACATTTTTGATATTACAAAAGATAATTTTAGATTACCTTTGGTTAATCGTTCACTGTCACATTTCATTCTTTTTAAATAAATTACACAGAGCAGCTTTACTCGGGTAAGCCAGTCACCACAGTCTCAGTATTACCTTTTTTAATAATTTGTGAGAATTAATATGACTTATTTCCTTTGTCTCAAAAATAGAGCATTGCGTAATCTTTTATTTAAAAGGCAAAGGTGAAAATCTTAGAATTTAGCAAATAAATTATTCCTAATTTAGCTATTTAATTCCCCTAAAAAGGAAGAAAAACCATTCCATGTTTGAAAAAAAATGTGATTGTCTTTGATAATATACAATTTAAACAGGTAAAAGTTAATACATTTTATTAATTCCAGCCATGTATTAGAAACAGGGGGCAGGGAGAGTGTTCTTGAGGTCTTTCTGCGGCATTGAGGATAGCTGCCAGTCAGATGTATTGAACAGTTCCCGGGGCTGCTCTGCATCAGTGAGCAAAGCTATCATAAGAAACCAGCAGAGAGTAGCACACTTTCTGCGGGACTGGGAAAACAAAGGGTAAAGCATTAAACACACATAAACACTCAGAAAAGAGAATGTACAAAAAAGAGCAATCAGTCTCTGTGTGAAAGTACTATTTTTTTAAGGTGAACTTTGTCACCTGTTTGAAGATCCAATTTGCCAAATGACAACATTTGAAAATTAACATGATCCGCTATCACAACAAAGGCATTGATGTGTGCAGGCCCTGGTGTACTTCTGATGTCTCTGCTTCTGTCTGTTGTTCTTTAAGTGACTGCCTGATAATCCCCACTCTTTATCTCCTCAAAGATCTCTCAAGGTCTAGAGGAATGAAATCCTTGGAGGTGTCACTGAGAGACATAAGATATGCAAGAGTGAATCTCTAACGTGAAGGAGCTTAGCACAGACATCTTTTCCACTTGGGTAAAAAAAAGAGCATCCCTCCTTTGTGGTCCACTTGGCTGGACTCTTGGTTGGATCTGACAGCACGACCGCAGCAAGTGAGGGTCTGGCCACTGAAAGGGGCATTTCGTAATTAATGCTGCAGTTCCAGGCATCTTCTCAGATGCAGCGTTGGAACAGGATGTGGTTTGGGAGTACTTTGTCTCAGAACAAAAACATAAGGAACATGGTGGATCTGTTTGTCTGGCAACTCTCTATATGACACACTAAAAGACAGCATGAGTCTTTGGTACCCTTCTGATACTCAAAAACACAAATACTTCCATAGCCTGAAGTCCTATTATTTTGTAATGTATTCTTAACAGAACTCATAACTAAACCTTCTTAGCTAGAATCTGTACTTGCAAATAATCTCTAAAGAAAGTTTCCATCACAGCTTCTTTGAGTATTCTAAAGACCTCTCAGCTATTTCCAAAGATGTTGACAAGGACTCAGGAAATTAGAATCTCTCCTTACTTTTGTTTATATCCAAGTGAAAGGGGTTAGTTTTTGGAGGGCTATCCTCGGCAGAGTCATTTTAGAACAGAAAACCGGGGCCTATGTCTAAACAAAGGCATATCCAAACAAAATGGGGAAATGTATCAATTATGTAAGGATGACAGAATGACTCAAATGTGTGCTGAAATTTGCCTCTTTTCCACCCCACATTTCTCCACCCAAAATTCAGAGTATTTATCTCTTCCTACAGGTTCAATGTCTCCCAAAAGTCAAGAGTCAGTATTGATACTAGGCAACGAGGCTATGAGTCATCATTTAAAGACCTAAGTCTAGGCTTATGTTACCTTGTTCTTATCTAGCCCTTTATGTTCCAGCTGTGACAACATGCCCAGTGATGGTCACTTAGCAGCTGCATGGTCCCCTACATATGGATCCACACTATAAACTATTGACTATTAACTGAGCTCTATGCAGCCATGTCATCAGCCACAATGTACAAAAAAAACATTCATATGACTGCCTAAGGTCCATAAAGATAATGATACAGCTAGACTCAAATGAAAAGGAAAACTTGTAAACACTTGTAATTATTAACTGGTAAGCTTTATTTGGCAAATGTCACCACAAGACTTAGTGGAACTGGGATTGCAGCCGGGGAAGATAAAGTAGAAGTGACAACTATGTTCAAAGTATAGTTATTTTTTTTATCCTCACCCAAGGACATGCTTATCGATTTTAGAGAGGAGGGGAGGAGGAAAAGAGAATCAGAGAAACATTGATGTGAGAGAGAAACATCCATCAGTTGGCTCCCACGGTCGCCCTGACCCAAGACCGAATGAACAATCTTTCAGTTTGTGGGACAATGTTCCAGTCAACTGAGCCACACCAGCCAGGACCAAGTATAGTCATTTTTAAAAGATGTTGACCAAACTGCTTTTGAAATATTTATTGCAAGTAAATGATTGAAAAGAGAATTTAGACTAGATTTAGTAATTATTTAAAATAATGGAAAGTGAACCAACCTAGGTGCCAGGAGTCACACATGCTCTTGTGCATAATCACAGATGCCCTCACATACATACCTGTTAACCCTATGGAGGTCACGGTCAAAAAAATTTACAGAGTAGGTCAGGTGTATGCAAGAAATACATTCATTACTAGTATGTGCTGAAATGTGAAAAAAAATCTAAAATACTGCTTATTTGCATGTATTATATTTACATAATAAAATAATTGATTTTTAAATTTATTTCCCATTACAATCTAGAAATTATTAAACAAAGAAATATAAAAACAAAATTTTCTTTTTAAATAACAGAAACATGGATATTGCTAAAAAATTTATTGAATTATTGAATCAATATATTTTTACAGCCATTTTCAATGTTAAATGAAAAAAAGAATAAAACACAACACTGACTTTGACGCTCATGAAAAAACAACTACACCAACAGTAACTTCAGAGTTCACAGTACCTCTCAGATACAATTTTCTATCAAATATAAGATGGCTTAAATGTTATGGCTTAGCATTAGTCACATTCAAACATGAAGTTAATCATGACCTTGAACCTATGCACCCAATAGGTATAACAATATTTAAGAAAAGAGTTTGTTAGCAACACAATTTACAATAGCCAAGTGCTGGAAGCAACCTAAGTGCCCATCAGTAAATGAGCTGATCAAAAAACTATGGTACATTTACACAATGGGATACTATGCAGCAGAAAGAAGGAACTCCTACCCTTTGCAATAGCATGGATGGAACTGGAGAGCATTATGCTAAGTGAAATAAGCCAGGAGGTGAGGGACAAATACCATATGATTTCACCTTTAACTGGAACATAATCAACAAAAGAAAAAAGCAAATAAAATATAACCAGAGACATTGAAATTAACAACAATCTAACAATAACCAGAGGGGACAGGGGAAGGAACAGTGGGGAGGGTTTTCAGGAACTACCATAAAGGACACATGGACAAAACCTAGCAGGAGGGTGGAAGCAAATGAGGGAGGGAAGTTTGGCTGGGGTGGAGGGGAGTGGTGGGGAGAAAATGCAAACAACTGTAATTGAACAACAATAAAGTAATTTTTTAAAAAAGAGCTTGTATCTCTCAGATAGGCCACAACATCCTCAGGGTTAAGAGACTAGGCAAGTCATTCAACATCTCCTTTTCTATCATCGTATCTATATCTGCAAAGCAAGATTCATGCACATAATCTTCAGTTCTGAATTTATCAAATTTTGTCAATGATTGTACAGGAGCCCCCCACACCAAGCTCGCTATAGATTGTACAGTGTCAGCTGATACAGTTTTGCATGTAGTATTTCACTGACTGATACAACATCAAAGTGCTAAAAAAAAATCAAAGTCAATCTGGTTGTGTTACATAGGGTATTAAAGCTAGTTGCTGTAACAGGAAAACCTATAAACAGGTGAGTAGTTTAGTTTCCACTTGTAAAGACTATTAGTTGGTGTGGAATGGGGATGGAAGTGGGGAAGAAGAGGGAAGTTCTACTCCATGTAGTCATTCAGGGATGCAGGCTCATCATGGGGCCTCTGCTGACTTCAATAGTTGCCCCGAGTATCATCATCCAGCCAACATTTGGAGGAAAGAAGGCAAATGGAGCATCAAAGTCCTAGAAGTGTAATGTGTAACTCTTGGCTATGTTTCCAAAGGGAAGAGAAATCTAATTTGAAGAGCTGCTAACCAGTTTCTGCCATACAAAGAAGTATCCAGAAAGTCACTTCAGAGCAGAATACAAATCTTTAAATTCTTTAAGCCCCAGATCAGTTTCTCCTGGTTCCAGGAAAAGTTGTCTGGTTACCACAGCCCTCAACAGTTACTTCCTCCTCTAAACTTTTACTGTAGCATGCATTTTGGTACTTTATTATTTTGACTCGATGTTTCTTTATGAAAGTATGTCTCCTTTATTAATACCATAGACTCTTGAGACTATCTTAAACTTTTTTATATGTTTTATTTCTCACCCTCTCCTTTGCCATTTAGCATAAGCACTTAATTTTAAAGCATTCAGTAAAAATTTTCCATTAGTCTTGGTGATTTTTTAAAAAAATACTCATAAATGTAAGCTGTATGATAGCAAGGGTGGAAAGGGGCACCTGCCTTTTGTTCTAGTCCCATTGCCAAGAACAGTGCCTGGCATGTCGCGAGCATTCAAAATAATTATTTGGTGAATGAAAAACAAAGTTCTGTGATTCTACATTTTCTGGTTAACTGGTCCTGCTATTATTTTTTTTTTGTAAAATACTTATGACAAATTCTAGTAGTTTAATTGTAATAACGAATACACAATACAATAGACAGTTAATGTACTATAGAATTGTATATTTGAAACCTACATACTTTTATTAACCAATAAACTCACTAAAAATTTGAATAAATAAAATAATAAAAATAATAATAACAATGAACAAAACTCATCAACACAGAGGGTAAGGGTGGTGGGGGTATAGTTAAGGGTTAAGGGGGTCAAATAAATGGTGATGAAGGAGATTTGACCTTGGGTGATGAACACATGGTGCAATACACAAATGTAGTATCATAGAATAGTACACTTGAAACCTATGTAATTTTATTAACCAATGTCATCCCAATAATTTAACAAATAATAATAATAATAGCAGCTAATGCTTCCATTAGTATTAATTGTGTGCCATGTAGAAAACTTATTTAATAGAATACTTTGAATAGTTGCTAATGTGAGTTCCTTGTACACATATTTCCGTGTTCTGAACCAATGCTGGCCTTTACAAAGCCTTTGTGCAAGTTAGAAAAAGCACCACAGGCTGGACCGTTTACCAATCTATGTTATCAAAGAGCAACCAGAGCAGAGACTTACTTATAAATATTTAATGAATGAATAGATGATGGACACATAGATGGGTGGATAGATGGGAAAACTACACCATTTAAGTGGATCTGAGTGATAATAATTTTATTTACTTCTTTTGATTATCTGATTTGTTTTATAATATTAATGTCACTCAACATATATACTCACTTCAAAGAGAAAAATAAATCTATAAATAATAAGTGAGAACAAACTGCATCAATCTAGATGAACATAATTTTTAATTAAGAAAGGAAATGAATACAATACTCATACCTCATGTTCTTTAATTTTCTAAACATATTCTTTATTTGACAGAATTTATAACTAGTTCCAAATGCTCATTAGATATTAAGTCTTTTTATATTTAATTACTGAAGTTGCATTTTGTAGAAATTGAGCTAAATGATATTTACAATTAACTTTTTATTTTTAGATAATTATGGATTCACAGGAAGTTATATATAAAGAGTAGAGAGAAGTCACATGTATGCTCACCCAGTATTTCCCAATGGTAACATCTAACATAAGTATAACACAACATTAAAACTAGAAATTGACATTGCTACAACCCACAGACTTTATTCAGATTTTATGTGTTTCAAATAATTCTGTTTTGCCAGTTTTACATGTGTATATATATGTGTAGTTCCATGTAATTTCATCACATGTGTAACTGCCACCAAATCAAGATACAACTAAAGGATACAATCAAAAAATATCAAGATTAAAATATTCCAAAATTGGCCCTGGCTGGTGTGGCTCAGTGGACTGGGTGCCAGCCCGGAACCGAAGGGTCACTGGTTCGATTCCCAGGCAGGACACATGCCTGGGTTGCGGGCCAGGTCTCCAGTAAGAGGCACGTGAGAGGCAACCACACACTGATGTTTCTCTCCCTCTTTCTCCTTCCTTTCCCCTCTCTCTAAAACTAACTAAATAAAATGTTTTTTTAAAAATTAAAATAAAATAAACTATCCAAAAAATGAAATTGTTAAATATCTTTTCTAATGTTGTCATTATACACTTTTTGGAATTATAATTGTTAATTATCAAAGTGTTTTTGGATAAATAAATAAATTAATATTCTCACCATTTTTCTATTTAAAATTTATCGCAATTTGTAGGAAAAAAGTCATTTCAGATGCTCTCAGGGATTTCTCTATTCAGAAAGGAACCTGATGAAGAATGCTTTTATACAATGAATAATCAACTCATTTTTATCATGTTGTTATTTATCTTACAACTAAAGGTCTACAATTTGGAACTTTAAAAATGTTTACTTACCGCTCAATAACAGATGATGCAATGTAAGTAGTCTGCCACCAGGTGGTAGTCCCTCAAATATGTGCTTTAAATTCAGATTATAACTAATAGTGATTTTCCTCTGAACTCACTGAGATATAACATTTATGCTCTTTATAGTTAGCTATTTCAATAATCAAATGTAAAGGATCTCTATCATGAGTCCCCAATTTTCTTCTTAAGTTCATCTTTCACACTTATCTTGTATAGGAAACATTTGCTATACCATATCGGATCTGTTCGCTATTTCTCACACACGTGTTTTCTCATTATACTTCTGTATTATATCTATCTTTTTAAACTAGTGCCAGAGTATAGCGCCTGATGCATAGTGAGGGCTAAATAAATGCTTGGCATAAGCTTTTGTTCATTCATTCCTTTTAACTAAAACGCTATACCACCTCCACTACCTAGCTACAAAAACCCTTTAGTGAAAGCCCAATTTCCGTGTCATCTCTTCCACCATTATCCCTGTAGGAAGTGATCTCCCCACCCCCATAGCCAGGTAGTACTCTATTTTTAGCACAAGTGTAGCTTCTATACACCACTTTAAGTTGTAGCTTTTGAACAATTATTCTCTCTTTTAATCTCCCACAATCCCAAGCACAGTATTTGGGTATTCAACAACTATTATTTCAATTAACGCATTGCAATATCACATTTTAAAAAATTTAAGGGATATCCCCATAACTATATCCTTTTTTATTGATTCTTAACTTTCCTTTATCATTTATCCTGAATTCTAACTTGAGGCAAATTTCCTACATTGAGTTTAAAAGTCATTAAAGTTCCAAACTTTGGAACAATGTCTTCAAATTTTGGGTGGGCTGGAAACAATATTACTTAAAGTATCAATAGTTCTTTGAGATGCTCACCCCTACTGCTGGGACAAATCTCTAGCCTCTTTCCTGGTCAATTTAAAGGTGAATTCTCTTTTGTCCCACTTACTGCATGAATCAATTAAAGAGACTCTTCTTTCCCAATCCTAGCCCCCTCTTTGCCCATGAGCCTCTCTGCTTACTTTTAACATCTAAGAGTAGAACTTTTAAGAAAAACATTTCTCTTTTTTCCTTTATTAAAAGGAAACTTTACAAGCACTAGCTATGCTTTTCTTTTATTAGAATTAGTAGACAGGTGACCTTGAATTGTATGTCCAATAGATCTTCTTTCAGAAACATTCTAGTAATAACTTCAGTTCCCAACCTGTCTTAGAGCTCACAGAGCTGTTTCCTGAGTTTATATTCTCCCTAAAAAGGTGAACATTTAAAAATAAGACTATTTTAAAATGAGATTTGGGATGGAAATTTGAAACAGTTTCATGACAGTAACATTGATCTCTCTTGGCAGTTCTGATATTTATGTATTGGGTTTTCTCAAAGCTAGGTCACCTTTCTCTACAACCATTTGGTCTGTTTTAAAAAGTGATTTCCTAAAGACCAAAGACTACCTTTTTTTTACTTAGAGTCCAACTTCACAATCTCAGGGCTTAAAATTCTTTAGATTCCCATGGCAGAGCTACCTTAGATCAAAGTACAGCAAGATATAAATGCCCAAATCTACCCTCACAAGCATCTCTGTCTGCAGAAGGGTTAATGATACCACTTCTGACAGACTTCACAACTGTTCCACTTAACTGTTGTGACTATAGACTGCAATGTCTAGATCTCAAGCTTTGTGTTAGTTCTGCAAACACTCAATTAGATAAATATTTATTCAACACCTATTAGGTGCCACATGTATATGAGGTTCTCAAAAGGCAAAGTTCAATAAGACATGATTCCTACCCTTGAAAATTTTACTGTATTTTGGCAATTTCTAAACTCTGCCAGATATTCTTCCCTCACTCATGTGCTTTGTTCAAGTTCATAACTCCTAGCCTAATAGTATCTAAGTAATTGATTTCCCAGAAATCTTGAGTTCTAGAATATTTCAGAGTTCACTGTGACTATATGACCATTACCAAAATTTTTTTAAAGTTTTAATCCATTGAGATCTGACATCTAATCAATAGAAGGAGTAAAAGTGCTTAGCAAATATTAGATAATAAAATCTGCACTTATTCTAAAGTTTATGAATTTCACAAAATAAAAAGGGTCTGGAGAAAGACCCCTTGAATGTACAGTACTTGACAGTACTTGAATGTTCCCATAACCACATCAAAATTACAACTAAATTACAGACCAAACATTATTCAGAACTGCCTGAAATCAGGTTGAATGGAAGTCTTACAACTCAGGATATGAAGAAGAATCCATAGTGAGACTGGTAGGAGGGGCAGAGACATGGACCAGGCTGATCCTACATACATATGGTGGATGAAAATTAGGAGGGATATCTTGGCTGTGGAGGTACCCCTTAAGGAGTGAGGGGTCACATCCCCACACCAGGCCCCCCAGCCTATGGTTCCAGTGCCAGAAAGAGAAATCGCCACAACTTCTGGCTGTAAAAACAAGTGGGGATTGGAGCTGAGTGAGACAAAGGGCTTGTGGAGTTTCAGATGCTCCTCTTAAAGGACCAGCACATGGGCTTATTCAGATTCACTTGCTCTAAGCTCCAACACTGGGTCTTTTGACACCACAGATATTAGGAGAGGAACTGAATTATCTGGCATCAGGGTGAAACCTGGAGAGGCAGCTTTCTCCCAGACAGATGTGCAGTCAGAGGCTATTGTTCCTTCTCTCGGCCTTTCCTTCACAGAGCCAGTAGACAGGCACGGTATCTGACTCTCCATCAACCAGGCTAACATTGTTGGCCCCTCTCTGGTGATTCCAAGAGGACCAGCCTCACCCAATTTGTGGGCTCACCCAAGTCACTTCCAGTGGGTTTTCCATATGAATGGCCTGTCTTGGCTCATGCTTCAGAAATCTCTTCTAAAATCTCTCAAACAAGAAGCATCTAGCCTTGGCATGCCTATACCTCTCGCTAAGTGGCCCTAGGCCTGGCACTAGTGGCATTCAGCCTCAGTTCACAGATTGGCCTCTCCTGGGCACCTCCAAACCTAGCATGAGTAGCAGTCATGTGTAGATTGTTTTGTAGCTCTTTCCAATATCACCAGGCAGGGCACAGGTGGCAGCTTACCTTGGCCTGCACTTCCCAGGAGGCCCCAGATCCAGAATACATGGTAGACAGCCTCAGACCATGTAGAAACACCACACAACCACTTTCATGAGAGACACATTCAAGGGGTAGACTCAGTGGGCACCAGAGCCTCACTAAAGAAAGTACTGTTTTGTGGGCTGGACCCTTACACAACTGATCCTCCAAGGTGATCACAGCCAGTCCTCACAGCCTATCAGCTAGGGGGTAAATTCTCCCATTGATGTGCCAATAAGCAAGGCTCAACTACAACAAGGAGGTGTACATAGCCCACATGAGGAGGAGGGCATACCTGAAGTGCCCAGCTTGGGTGACTGAGGAGGTTGTGCCATGGGACCCTACAGGACACCTACTGCATAAGGCCATTCACCACTCTCCCAAGCCAGAGAAACATAGCAGCTCTATCTAATACATAGAACCCAGCACAGGGAGGCTGCCAAAATTAGGAGAAAAAGAAACATGTCCCAAATGAAAGAACAGAACAAAACTCCAGAAAAGGAACTAAATAAAATGTAGACAAGCAATCTACCGGAAGCAGAGTTCAAAACAACAGTTGTAAGGTTGTTCAATGACTTTAGGGAAAGAGCAGATGAATCAACTTAGGGGAAGTGTAGAAATAGAAAACATAAAAACAGAGGTAGTAAACATAAAAAAGAACCAGTCAGAAATGAAGAATATATTACTGAAATGAACAATACATTACCAGGAATCAATAGTAGATGAAGCAGAGGATCAAAGAGATTTGGAAGATAAAGAAGCAAAAAACACCAAATCAGAAGAGCAAAAGGGAAAAAGGAAATCAAAAACCGAGGATAGTACAAGAAGCCTCTGAGACAACTTCAGACATACCAACATTTGCATCATGGTGATGCCAGAAATAGATGAGACAGAGCAAGAAATTGAAAACACATGGGAAAAAATAATGGCAGAAAACTTCCCTAACCTGATGAAAGAAATAGACATCCTAGTCCAGGAAGGGCCAAGAGTTCCAAACAAGATGAACCTAAAGAGGCACACATCGAGACACATCATAATTAAAATGTCAAAGGTTAAATACAAAGAGAGAATTAAAAGCAGCAAGAGAAAAGCAGTTAGTGACTTACAAGGGAGTTCCTATAAAACTCAGGTGATTTCTCAGCAGAAACTTTGCGATCCAGAAAGGACTGACAAGAAATATTCAAAGTGATGAAAAGCGAGGATCTACAACCAAGATCATTCTACACAGCAAGGCTATCATTTAAAATCCAAAGTTATATCAAGAGCTTCCCAGACAAGAAAAAGCTAAAAAAAAGTTAATCACCACCAAACCAGTATTACATGAAATATTAAAGGATCTTTTAAAAAGGAGGAAAAATAAATATTAATAATAAATGGCAATAAATACATATCTATCAACAATTGAATCTAAAGAACAAAACAAACAAACAGAAGAGAAACAGACTCACGAATACAGAGAATATTTTGATGGTTGCCAGATGGGAGGGGAATTAGGGAGGATGGATGAAAAAGGTGAAAGAATTAAGAAGTACAAATTGGTTGTTGCAGAATAGTCATGGGGATGTAAAGTACAGTACAGGGAATATAGTCAATAATATTCTATGTACAATGTCAGATGAGTACAAGATTTTTTAGAATGATCACTTAGTAAGTTATATAATGTCTAATTACTGGGTTGTATACCTGAAATTAATATAATATTGTACATCAACTATAACTGGAAAATAAAAAATAATTTAAATAAAAATTAAAAAGAGAATCCTGTCCTGGCCAAGTGGTTCAATGGATTGTAGTGTTGTCTCATACACCAAAAAGTTGTGTGTGTGATTCCCAATCAGGGCACATACCTAGGTTGCAGGTTCGATCCCCACTCAGGACGCAGACAGGAGGCAACTGATTGATGTTTCTCACATCAATATTTCTCTCTCTCTCCCTCTCTCTCCTTCCCCCACCTTTTTCTCTCTCTCTAAAATCAATACACATATCCTCAGATGAGCATTATAAAAAAAGCATCCTAAATTCTTCATTCCCCAGGTGACCAAATCTAAGCCACCCACCAAACATTTGTTTGTATAATGACTATTACAAGTAAACTTTCTTTTCGAAAGATACCCAAAACCAAGTTGACAGTTCCTTGCTTTGAGCACCTAAAGGATTCTAAAGTAATGATAGATGTTGATACAGAATCACCAGCCTCAATTTCCTTTTCGTGGACTACAAATATGAAAATGGTGGTGCTTACGGAATAGAAATCTTGTTTTATTTATTCCGTGTTTACCAAGTACTTGGTGCAGTGTCTGGCCCAAACTCTGGTTCTAGAAGCATTTATTATTCTTATTAACTTCTCTGCCTGGCAGAAATAAATGTTTCCATTAGTGTTTGGCCCAATCCCAGCATGAAGGTGAAACACTGGGAAAATCTGGGTCCATGATACATAAAATTCCTTTCCCCCAAATATTCAAAGTATCAGATTAGCTGACAACATATGGACCAGAGATAAGAGAGCCCCCATCAGGGTTTCGGTGTTTGGGTTTTATAAAAACCTTGAGAAAATTTGTTTTGAAGCTGCTATTTTCAAAAAAGTTCTTTGAATTTTTTCAGAACATTTCAATCACTGCTTTTCAAGGGAAATTTTTGTAATTTTTTCCAACTGAATGGAAATCTGTGCTATTCAAACAACAAAGTTTTTTTTTCTTTTGAAAGTTATTCATGTCCTATTTCTAGTGTTGCCAAGAGAATTGGATTAAAGAAATTTAACTAAGCAGCGATCAGTTATATGTCCTAAAGACAACTGAAACTCTGAAGTTCAGAAGTTTTATGTTTCCTTCAAAACTTGGAGCCCATGGTTTACAGATTGGTCCTTAAATTAACCAAGTAAGTTTGCTAGAGCTATAGTCCATTTTATTTTATTCTTTATTTTTCCTAATTTTTCTTTTCTTTGTTTAGTTTCTTATGGATAACATACAAGAGTTAGAATGTGCATGTGCTCCTCAGCAACAGGGCAAACCCACACTTGGCATAACGCTGCACTTACCCTTTTTCAGAAATTATTTTTTACTGCAATTCTTATACATTAAGGAAACATTTTTCATAGTTGCACGTGTCATACACATTTCAAATACAAGAACGCTGCAGCTCAGTGTCAAACAGCTCAGTAGAACAAAACAGCTGTGTGTAAACCTAGAACTGTTAAACTCCAAGGCCTAACTGCACTCTGCTTTACAATGGTTCTCAATCTTAGGTATGTACAACATCACCTGGAATAGTTTCTACACATACAGATTCTCAGGCACCACTTCTGGGGGTTGTGATGAAGTGGATCTTTCCTGGGCTCACAAATCTGAATGTTTAACAATCCCAGATGGTTTTGAAGCAAATCATCCACATTCCAATGAACTGGATCACATTCCCATGAAGACTTGATTACACCTACTTCTCCCCTGCCCCTAGAGATGAAACAAGGTTCCACATACCCACAGTCTCATTCCCACCACCAATTACCACATAGTATAAACCAGAGTAAACTACTTTTCCTGTTGGGTCCTGGTTTTCTTAGCCTGTCAAATGGGAATAATTATATTTTCCTTACCTCAGAGTTGCAGCAAAGATCAAGTGACATGATAGATGCCACAATGTTTATAACAATAGAAAATGCTATTTAAAAAGATACGTTATAATGACAAAAAACATAAAACACAAAGTTTCTTTGGATGCTTTGATAGAGGATTATCTGATTACAATACTGCAAAGAATAGTTAGACATTCAGTCTACATCCTTAAGCACTTTGGCCTACTCAGCCCTCACCCATAACCACTGTGTAATGCAGAAAACCTTTATTAATGCACACACACAAACACATGGGCATGCACTCATGTATGCAAACCCACATACACACATATATACATATGGTTACCATGCTAAGTCAGTGCAGACTGTTTCATTGTCTCCAATCTAAACACCACAAAAATAAAAGATAACATCTTTTATAACATCTACTTAAAATAATGCAGATGGGTTAACACTCTAGTACCTGTGACATTCCCACTGACCCACAGGACACCTCCAGACCCCAAACTGGCCCCTCTCTCAGGTATATGGACTTCTACTACACTCTTTCAGTGGGGAAAAGGTTTTGAAACAATTGGTATGACAAAAGAGACTGACACGAAATAGTCACAGCTTGATTTCATGGCACACCACATGGGATTTTTCTAAAAATAAAGAAACTTTAGCATTTCCTTGTTATTTGGGGCTACAAAGCCATAAGCCTCACACCTTGCTTGTTTCGACTTTGAAATGAGCAGACTGGCTGGAAAACAGGAGACAATTTGCATGTGAAAAATAAACAAACAGAAGTCTTGCAGCATATCATGTCAAAAAAATAAAAAGAGTTGATGTCTTTGTTTAGAAAGGAGAAGCAGTAGAGTTGAGCAGGTTAGTAACACAGCACCTTTTTCGTGCTGCTTCCCAATACATATGGGGTGGGCAAAAGTAGGTTTACAATTGCATTGTGCCATTCTTTTCACTTAATAAAGTTAATGTAATCATCATAATTGCATACAAACAACTGTAAACCTACTTTTGCCAAGATTTATTTTTCTAAGATTCTTAAGAATTTTTAAAAAGATTTTCTTTCTTTCTTTCTTTCTTTCTTTCTTTCTTTCTTTCTTTCTTTCTTTCTTTCTTTCTAAAGAGGGGGAGGGGAGGGAGAAAGTGAGGGAGAGACATGTTGATGTGAGAGAAACACTGATCAGTTGACTCTCATACACACCCGAATCTGGGACCAAACCCATAACCCAGGCACATGCCCTGACCAGGAATCGAACTGACAACCTTTCATCTTGTGGAACGACGCCCAACCAACTGAGCCACACTGGTCACAGCTGCCCACTTCTGTATTTTAATGAACCTGACTTTACCTTACTACATTATCAACAGCATTTTTCCAGAACTCACTGATTCAAAGTTTTTCCCCACTCCAATGCTTGTGTCAGGCATGCATCTTCAATTTTCTTAAAGAATGGTCTCACCATATGACTCGGTCATCAAGTCATTTTATATTCTATTGCATCAACACTGTATTGCTCTATCTGGTACTCATTGCTTTCCCTAAACTTTTTCCTCTGTCAAATTTTTTATTATTCTTCAGTGACACTTCACCTTCTAATCCCTACCATCTCTCAACCTAAACACATGCATACACATTCACACATTCTAGTAAGGTCAGTGTCTTCAGTATCTCCCAATTCAGATATACTGATCTCTGCCTCCTTGTTTTCACTGACATTCAAATCAGTCAGAATGTATTTACTTAGGCTCAGTAGAAAAAGATTCCAAAATGTTAAGATCTAACCTTAAGACATTAGAGAAGTAACTAAGTCTCTAACACAAGTAGTAAGACATTTATTCACACACAGAAACACAAATACTTGCAGAAAAAACAGCTTATGGGGTCACTAAAATCTATTTTCTATTTCTCCTCAGCACATACTTTTTTTTTTAATGTCTCAGCCTTCTTTCAGGAAAGGGAGGCCATATGTCTGCATTCTGGCCAAGGGAGTTGAACAGAAGTGATGTAGTCTTTTTCAGGCCTGACCCATAAAAGCTTACAATCACCTGCACACTTTTCCTTCCTCTATCTCCCACCAACTACAGGAGATCTAAATAAGATCCAAGAGAACTCTGGGGCAACTCAATCTAATGGAAGTACAATATGGTTGCATGTAAAATGTAAAATATTCTGGTAGCTACAAAGATTTTATTTATGTGAAATTAATCTTAATATATTTTCTTAACCTAGTATATAGAAAATATTGTCACTTGCCCACATAACCAATTAAAAATTATTAATTCAATATTCTACATTCATTTCATCACACTAAGTTTTCAAAATCGATGTGTTTCACACTTCCAGTACATCTTAGTTTATCAGTGCCTCACATTTCAAATGCTCTATAGCCACATGCAGGCTAGTGTTGGCAGTGTTGAATAGCATGGCTCTACGGGATGGTGAAGTTTCAGGATGGAAGGAGTTGGGACTCTGAATCATTTCATGAAAGGCCACCTCCAAAGCACTGTCCATGATTCGTTATATGAGCAACACTTAAACTTTTACTTTGTAATTTACTGTGGTTTTTTAAATTTCTTAAGTATATTTGATTGATTATATTATTACACTTGTCCCAATTTTTTCCTCCCCTTTATCCCCCTCCTCCCAGCACTGCTCTTCCCCACCCTCCAAGCATTCCCCCCTCCCATTAGTTCTTGGCCAGGGGTTGTACATATAAGTTCTTTGGCTTCTCCGTTTCCCATACTATTCTTAACCTGCCCCAGTCTATTTGGTACCTACCATTTATGCTTCTTATTCCCTGTACCTTTTCCCCCCATTCTTCCCCTTCCCCTCCCTCATGTGATCTCTATTAATGTGATTCTGTTCCTGTTCTAGCTGTTTGCTTAGTTTTTGTTTTTAGGTTCAATTGTTGATAGTTGTGTTTGTTGTCATTTTACTGTTCACAGTTTTTGATCTTCTATTTCTTAGATAAACCCCTTTAACATTTCATAGAATAAGGGCTTGGTGATGATGAACTCCTTTAACTTTACCTTATCTGGGAAGCACTTTATTGTCCCTTCCATTCTAAATGATAGATTTGCTAGATAGAATAATCTTGGATGTAGGTTCTTGCCTTTCATGACTTGGAATACTTCTTTCCAACCCCTGCTTGCCTGCAAGGTTTCTTTTGAGAAATCAGCTGATAGCCTTATGGGTACTCTTTTGTAGGTAACTCTCTCCTTTCCTCTTGCTGCTTTTCAGATTCCTTCTTATCTTTAATCTTGGATAACTTTTAAGTATGATGTGTCTTGGCGTGTTACTCTGTGGGTCCAATTTCTTTAGGACTCTCTGGGCTTCCTGGACTTTCTGGAAGTCTATTTCCTTCACCTGATTAGGGAGGTTTTCCTTCATTATTTGTTCAGATAAGTTCTCAATATCTTGTTCTTCCTATTCTTCTGGCATCCCTATGATTCAAATGTTGGAATATTCAAAGTTGTCTTGGAGGTTCCTAAGCCTCCCCTCATTTTTTGAATTCTTATTTCTTCATTATGTTCTGGTTGGATGCTTATTTCTTCCTTCTGCTCCAAATCGTTGATTTAAGTCCCAGTTTCCTTCCTTTCACTGTTGATTCCTTGCATATTTTCCTTTATTTCACTTTGTATGCCCTTCATTCTTCCTTCACTTTGTGACCTATCTCAATCAATTCTGTGACCATCCTGATTACCAGTGTTTTGAACTCTTCATCAAATAGGTTGTCCATCTCCTTGTCACTTAGTTCTTTTTCTGGAATTTGATCTGTTCTTTCATTTGGACCATATTTCTTCATCTCAGAGCACTTGTTGTATGGTAAAGGGCAGAACCTTAGGTATTCGCCAGGGTAGGGCAACCCTCTTTACTGTATTGTGGTGCTGTCTGTGGGGGAGAGGTCAGAGAGGGAACAATACTGATTGCTCCACTCTTGTCTCATTTTCCATCACTTCCCTTGCTTCCCACAAGCAGATTGTTCCCTTTCAGGTGCTGATTCACAGGTGGGTGGGTTTGTGTATGTTTTAGGACCCTGTGTGCCTCTGCTATGAATTTTCCTGTGAGGCTGGGAGTTTCTCCTGCCACTGTAACCCTCACAGATTTTTTACAGCCAGGGGTTTTGAGTCTTTAGTTTCCTGCACTTAAGCCCTGGGTTACTTGATGTGTCTCGCTCCCCTGTTGTTCCTCCTGACTTATCTGCACACAAATGTGGGATCACCCATGCAGTTTGTTGCCTTGCCTTGATGCTTATACTCTCTGCCCTGGCTTCTCATCTCCTCCCCTCCTACTGGTCTTTATGAATGTTTCTTTAACTCCTTGGTTGTTGGACTTCCATGAAAATGATTTTTCTGGAAGTTCTGGTTGTTCTTTGTTTTCAAATTGGTTGTTGTCCTTCTTTTGGTTGCATGAGGAAGTGAAGCATTTCCCCCTAGGCCTCCATCTTGGCCAGAACTTGTGTAATTTACTGTGATTTAGAGGTTGCTAATTACAAAAGTTAGCCTACCTTACCTATTGCATTCCTATAATATAAATACATAATGTATGACAGTACACTTTCAGATATTTATATAAGACCAGAGCTGCTAATAAATGGCCAAATATAGTCTTTAGGTCTTATCACAGACATTTCATCCAGCTCTTTCTGGGCACAGGGTAGGATTTTACTGTCCTGTTCCCTTTGAAGTTAAGCATGACCTCATGACTTACTTTAGCCAATGGAGTTTGAGCAAACATGACAGAGAGGCATTAAGAGCTTGTGCATGATCTACCACATTCTTTCCCCTGTGAAAACAATCCTAAAAGCACTATTAGGATAAAACTTCCATTAACTTTGGTTCTTGAATGGCAATTTTGAAAAGATCTTCCTTGCTAATCTAGATGGACCAACAAGCATGAGCAAGAAATAAGTCTTCACTTTGTTAAGCCACTGAGATCTAAGATTGCTTTTCTAGCACAAGCAAACCTTTCCTGAATGATATAATATTCTCATGTCCAGATTATAGCTCATCCTTAAAATGAGATGGTTGCACAAGTTGGTTTTTGTTTTATACTTTTAAAGCCAAGTAAGAGTTTTAAAATAAAATATTGTTCATACAGGGGTTGACAAAACAAGTTAACAAGACTAGATAATACAATAATTAATAAATAATAACACAAGAATAAACTCTGTGTTTTGCCTACTCACAACTGTAAACCTACCCCTGTATAAAGTAGTAGAAGTACCTTGATTACAGCAGGCTCAGGTGCCAAAAGCATAAGAACTTCTAAGTTTTCACTAGCATAGTTTAACAATCACTGGAGTAAATGAGCTCTAAACTGCCTTTAAAATCCAACAAGTTAATTTTTAATGAAAAGCATTATGTTGGGCACCTCCGGGGATTCAGAGATGAGTATAATACAGTGTCTATCACCAAAAAAAAAATTAAAATATAATAAAGGACATAATACAAGTGCACAAATGCCTATAATGCAGGGTGAAATAAGTTTCATTACACAGAATTTTTCAAACATATTTGACCACTGAACAATTTTAAGATAATACTGATTCGACAGGAATACATTAAAACTCATGGATGCTTACATTTTGGTGATAGTCAAAGTGGTCTCATAGACAAACAAAAAGAAAATATCAAAATGCAATCTATTTTATAGCTTTATATCACAACAAATAACAAATTAGAGAAATTAGAACTTTTATTAAGAATAACAAATAGGTTGAAGTGATCAAAAAAGTTGCACAGCTCAAACCACTAATCATCACATAGACAGACATGTGTTTAGGCACTGAGTGGCTGGGGACTAATGCCTGTGTATCTCTATGATGTAAGTTTTCATGTGTCAGGTCATCACTCTGGAAACTTCTGGTATTTACTTTGTGTATACATTTCTTAAGGGAAAATTAAGAGAAAAAATATAAAACATTTAATAAATGCATTGTTTTCCTCTTTTTAAAAATATACTTTAAGAGGAAAAAATTCTTCCTTGTGTTTTGGAAACACTACCCTCTATATGTGGGTATGCGAAAGTTCAAAAGAGGTAAAATAAGAGATTGAAAGGGAGAGATTGTTGCTTTATGAAGAAGACAGCATTTGAGCTAAGCATTAAAAGAAAGGATTTTTAAGGACAAATACTTCTAGAAGAACAACACAGCATTATCCAAAGTACAGAGACTGGTCTGGGCAGCCATGTTGTTTAGCCAGAACTTATGACATATGAAATAGAGTGGTGAGATTTAAAAGCTATACAGATATCTTTACTTTAGTGTATAGAAGGCTGTAAACGACAAGATAAAGAATTTGTACCTCATTCTGAGAGCCATTAACTGTTGGTTTTGACCTGTCCAAGTGCCACTCAGCCTTGGGCACCAGAGATCTTCAGCAGAGAAACTGGTCTTGAGTCTGTCCCAACCAGAAAGTCAGCGAACAGCAACAAGTCAGACACATCAACAATAAAGTCTGATTTTTTTATAGCCAAGTAGAATTCCATTGTGTAAATGTCCCATAGTTGTTTTATCCACTCATCTACTGATGGGCACTTGGGCTGCTTCCATATCTTGGCGATTGTAAATAATGCTGCAATGAACATAGGGATGCTTATGTTCTTTCACATAAGTGTTTTGGATTCCTTGGATATATTCCTAGAAGGATTGCTGAGTTGAAAGGCAGATCCATTTTTAATTCTTTGATGTCTCTCTATACTGTTTTCCACAGTGGTTGCACCAATCTGCATTTCCACCAACAGCGCGAAAGAGTTCCCTTTTCTCCACATCCTCACCAGCACTTGTTTGTTGATTTACTGATGATAGCCATTCTGACAGGTGTGAGATGGTATCTCACTATGGTTTTAATTTGCCTTTCTCTGATGATTAGTGATATCGAGCATTTTTTCATGTGCTGTTGGCCATTTGTATGTCCCCTTTAAAGAAGTGTCTATTCAGATCCTTTGTCCATTTTTTAATTGAGTTGCTTTTTTTTTGAGGGGGGGCGGGGTTGGTGTTAAGTTTTGTAAGTTCTTCATAAAGTTTGAGTATTAACCCCTTATCAGATATGAAACATATATCAATGAATATGTTCTCTCATTCTGTGTATTGTATTTTTATTTTGTTGATGATTTCTTTTGCTATGCAAAAGCTTTTTAGTTTGATGTAGTCCCATTTATTATTCCCTTGCCTGGGAAGCTGTATCTGATAAAAAAATTTTACCCCCTGCAACAGTATGGATGGACCTGGAGAACATTATGTTAAGTGAAATAAGGCAGTCAGAAGAAGACATATGATTTCACTCATATATGGAATCTAATGAACAAACTGAACTAACAAGGAAAATGGGGAGAGAACCATAGACAGAGAACAGGACAACAACTAGTGGGGTAGAGGTCAGTGGGTGGAGGGATTGAACAAAAAGAAAAAAGGATTTATGGACATGGATAACAGTGTGGTGATTGCTGGGAAGAGGGAGTATAAGGTTGCTAAATGTAATGGGAAAAATACAATGGAGATTAAATTAATAAAAACAATAAAGCTTGAATTGTATTGTATCTTCCTGCATTGGAAGAAATGCTTAACTATCCACTAGAAATTTGTGTTCCACCTCCCAGAGTGTGGAATTGTTACTGAGATGGCTGTCCAGGCAGAGATTACACTTCCCAGCCACCCTTATATAAGATGTGGCCATAGGTTTTCATCAATGGAACGTGAGAAAAACTGAAGTGTGTTGCTTTAGCCAAGGTTGTTAAGAAGTAGGCACACTCCCTCCACTGTCCACTGGTGAAAAGCCTCTTGGTACCTAAGGGAAAGGAAAGCCATAAAGTATAAAAATCTTCAGATCCCAAAGAATCATAAAGAGGTATCTCCCCACCATTAACCAGGAATATCTACATTGCACCTCTACATGAGGGGGGAAATACATTTCACTATGTTGAACCATTAAAATTTGAGGATATTTATTACAGAAATTAGTTTTGCCATATTTAATATGGAAATTGGTCCAGAACACAGGCTTCCATACAAACACCTAAAATTATTTTGGAGCAGATCAGTATTTGGATGGTAGTTGGCAAGGACATTAATATCAGGCATTCAATGAGATCCATGTTTTAAGGTGGGAAAACATTTGGCAAAACTGTCATCTGTGATAATGTGGGATGCAGACCAAGTGTCTACTCAGCCCTTAGGGTTGTATTAGTTGTCTATTATGTATCACATTACTCTCAAATTAAAGAGCTTAAAACAACACACATTGATTATCTCACAGTTTCTCAAGAGTCTGAATGTGGTTTATGTGGGTCCTCTGGATTAAGATCTCCTCCTAAAAGGTTGCAATTATGGTGTCAGCCAGAGCTGCAGAGATCTTGAGGTTCCAGCAGGGTAGGATCAGCTTCCAAACTCATTCTGGCTTCTATAACAAAATAACACAGTCTGGGTGGCTTATAAAAAAACAGACATTTATTTCTCATAGTTCTGGAGGCTGGAAGTCCAAGACAGTGAAGTCTTCATAGTCAGTCAGGGAAGGGTTCTCTTCTGAGTCGCAGACTTCTCTCTGTGTCCTTTTGTTCAAAGGACTAAGCTCCTCCAAGGAGTCTCTTTTACAAAAGTGTTGGTCTCATTTAAAAGGGCTCCACCCTCACAACCTAATCACCTTCCAAAGGCCTCACCTATTAGTACCATCACCTTTGCCAGTTAGGATTTTAACACAGGAATTTGAGGGAGACATAAACATTCACAACAGAGCAAAGCTCATTCAACAGCTGTTGACAAGATTCAGTTCCCTGAGAGCTATTGGACTTCTTGGCTGTCCATCAGGGACCTCCTTCAGTCCCTCGCCAGGTGACCCTCCTCTTCAATTAAAACACACACGCACAAAGAGTCAGAGGGGAAAATAAATGTCAGAAAAACAGAAGTTGAAGTGTTTTATCTAAATCACCAAAAATCTTGTGACCATAAAGGATAGTATTGTCTGGAAAAAATGTAGACACTGACAGCCCTAAGTTTCAAAATGATCCCAAATAAAATAGACTGTGAGTGTGAAAAAACTAAAAATATCTCAAATAATTCATCTTATTTATATTTATATACATATCCAAAACACAGGTGTGATATCAAATCCTGTTTTCAATACATAAAAATATAAAATTTAAGCAATAAGAAAGCATCGTATCATATATAATTGGCATCAGGAAGGTGCATCTTATAGTCAAAGGCATTTGAGATGTGGTAAATATGGTATGTCACTGGACAAGACATTCTTTTGAGTTGTTTTTCCAAAATGTTAGTAGAGTCCATGGTCCCTGTGTCCATTATAACCCTAACACCTTATGAAAGAGGACATGTTTTCTCGTGGTAAATAATCAAGATTAGAATTGGACTGTGCTCTGTGGCTGTCAAACATAGCTAAGAAAATGACTGAATTAGGATTCTTAAACTTGGCCTCATGAGAATTATACTATCAGTAATAAAAAGCATTGCTTTCCACAAAGCTGCTCTACCAAATTTATTGTTTTTATTTTATTCTTTCTTGGTGACCCTTTGAGCAGGAAGAAAAGTGTAGACCAGGAGACTGAAATTATTAATAAATTGACTCCTCTGACTAACCAGCAAGCTCCTTAGGCATGAAGTTTTCCAAAACACGAGAATTAACCAAGAAAAAAGAAAACCTAGCTAAAAATAATTCCCTAAATAAAATACCTAAAATAGAGTGAGATTAAGATAACTCACTCTCTTCTACCCATCAAAATAGTCATCCTCTTATTGTTGAACTGAAGCCCCAGTGATGAACTTCAGTATCTCTCAAGACATCAATGGTGGCAAACTAACAGTAGTATGACAACAGAGTATGTGTCTGTGTGTGTGGTGGGTGGACAGGGGTGGGGGTTGCTAGTCGTTTGCCCTGAAAGCCAATAATAACAATGCCTATAGAAAAATTTTAAATGATGATAAAACCAATTAAAAGTTGGTCCTTTTGTTTTTTTTTTTTTTAATCACCATGTACCAGCAATTCTAAACAATGTCAGTAATACCCTTTCTATCAGAGCAGGTTATTCCCACACATCATCATTTCTCCTTGATTCCCAACTGGATCATTAGAACGAAATCATAAATGAGGTTAATGTAAACATGTACGAGATAATAAAGGATGCTTGGAAGAGAAGCTTGTCAGTCATTCCAGGAACTCTCCTACAGAGACATTAACTGATTCACAGTACATGGAAATTCAAACATTCACAGAGCTAGGGCTTCATACAAAAGTTTTCTTTAAAGGTTTCCCTACCCAGTCCAAATACAAGAATAAGAAAATTATAATATTAAGCATTCGTTTAATTACTGAATCAAATTAAATTCTTTACTGCCATACACCACACCCTAAGGGGGAAGCAAACCTCAGAGAACAGCTTGCTCTGTGGCCTAAAGGATTGCTTGGCACCTGATGAGGAGGTAAAACAATAAATTCAGGTTTTGGAGACTATACAAATTGAAGAACCACAAAATCATTGCTCAGGAATCAAGGAAAGTAAAGAAGTAATGATCTTTCTACATAAAATTTGTGTTCTTTTGGTCACTGGTTGTGTATACGGCAGGTGGTCAGTGTTGAAAACTGTGTTTTACAGGCTTAGTGGGATCGTTGCATAGAGAAATGTGCCGGCTATGTTGTTGTTTTTTTTAATTTACCCCTCTGGAACCATGTGGGTAGACAGGTGTTAGGGTTAAAAATTCATATGGTATGTGATAGGATTTTCATGAGGAAATGGAGCAGAAGGGATGGACATTTTAACAGCTTGTGAGGTTTTAGAAGTGAAAAGGGAAGAGGGTGATGCATTTTGCCTATTGAAAAAAAAGCATTGAAATATGCAGTTGTGCATACTGAAGAATCAAAAAGGTCTATTTCTAAAGTAAAAAAAAGAAAAAAGAAGTCAAAGATATTTTGTAAGGACTAACAGACTTGGTAAAATGGGGATTTTTTTAATCCAAAGAGTTTTCTAATTACCCAAGAATAGATTAATTCTATTATTAATCAATAAATTGATGTAAGATACAGACAGAAGGAAACAGATTTTTGTTGCAATTCCACTTCTTATGAGCCTGTCTGCATCTATTCATTTATTCAACAAGCATTTATTGGGTTCTTAATATGTGCAAAAAAAAATCTACTAGCAACTGTGGAAGATGTAAAGAGATTTTTTTTTTTAAATAAATGGTGTTCTCATTTAATTTATAAATAAGAAATTATATAATAAAAAAGCAGTTATAATTTTTACAATCTTACATAAATACCTCTGGGTAGATGCTTTACATAAGTCATTTACAATACTAAAAATAATGACATGGCAAGGCAGGTATTTTTAATTTTCACTTGATAGGAAATTTGAGGCTCAGACACTTTCAAAGATCACTGAACTGGCCCATAATGGAATCAAGATTTGAACCCAAACCTTTCTGCACTTTGCTACACGTGCAACAGCAAGGCACATGTAAGAAGCAGCAGTATCAAAATATAAACTAATTAAAAGCTCAAAGGCAACACAGGGGGACATTTTCAACCCTCCTCTTCTCTCTACTTCCTTTCATGTCTTTCTACATCACAACATTAATTTTTATTTTTCTATTCATTCAGTAATTCATTTGACAAGTATTGAGTGGGTACCTGCTATATATCTGGTGGTATCCTAGTGTTGGGGGACAGAGGTAAATACAGCAAAGCCCTTGCCCTTGTGGAGCTTACATTCTAATGTGGGGTCAGACAGGCAATAATCAAACAAGTGTGATGACAGGATGTGTAATGTACCATGAAGAAAAAGAACAGAGTAGAAATAGAGAAATGGCGCTATTACAGACCATCAAGAACAATGGTCAGTGGAGGCCTCTTTAGGGAAATGACATTGGAGGTGCTGTAGTTTAGTGGGTTGTGTGAATAGAGGGAAACACTAGTTTCAAGGCCCGGAGGCAGAACACACTTGGAGAGTTCAAGGAATAGCAAGGGGCCAGTGTGGCTACTACAGAATGAGTGATGGAAAGAGTGGCAGAACGTGAGGTCAAACATGGAATCCAGCTGTGTAGGAACCAGATAACATAGATTCTTGTGGGGTTCTTTAATTTAATTTAGACTGTGATAGAAAGTTATTGGAGAGTTTGAGCATTAAGATAATATTGTACAATACACAATTTTTAAAAATCATCCTGGTACTACATGGAGAATCAACTCTAGAAGAGGCAAAACTAGAGGCAAAAAGACCTCTCCTAGACCAGTTAGGAGATTGTTTCAATTCCGTAGGGAAAAAAATGATGTTTTCAATACATGGCTCTGGGACATGAGTATCTACATGGAAAAAATAGTGATTATTGATCTCTAATTCATACCAAAGAGAAACTTAGTTTGAGAAGGTCAATAAACCTAAATGTGAAAGCCAAACAAAAAATATTCGAGAATGTAAGAGAATATATTCATAACCCTCAGTCAAAGCTTTCTTAAAAGGAATACACAGAAAAAACTAATCATAAAAGAAAATATTAACATCATTAAAATTTAACATCATTAAAATTAAAAACATCTATTTATCAAGAAGAAAAAATAAGAGAGGGAAAAGTATATGTATGTACAGGGGTGAGAAAAAATAGGTTTACAATTGTGAGCATGGGAAACACAGAGTTTATAAAGCTATTGTAATCATCATAACCTCCACATTTTTTCCAAACAAACAACTATAAACCTACTTTTGCCCACCCCTGCATGATCCAGAAACTATAAAGAACCCCTGCATACTAATAAGGCAGAGAAAAATAACATAATCATAGAAGTGACATCCCATCATATTTGTCATATGCTATTGCTCTCAAACAAATCAGTGTCCACCAACACTCAAAGGTATTGTACAAGAGCATGAATACCAGGAGGCACAAATCACTGGGGATCATTTTAGAGTCTCTCCATCACATACTCCATCCACGTCTTACTCAAAGGGAGTGCTCTATACACACTATTTTCATATTGCTTTCTTTAACTTACTATGTATTCTGTCACTCACTCCATAAATGGGTAGAGAGATCTTTCCCATCCCTTTTTACAGCTTCGGAGTACTCTTTTGTGGGAATGTGCCTTTTTTTAAATCAGTCCACTATTAAAGGACATGGGGTTATTTCCAGTCTTTTGTTATTACAAATAGTGTGGTGATGAATAGTTGTGTACATGCATAATTTCTTTCCTTTTGTTTTGTCTCAGCAGTGTATCTATGGGATAAATTTTACGAAGTAATTTCTTGAGGTTAATGCATACATAATTTTGTACTTTGTAGGTCTTTTAGGAATTTTTATTACTTTCTATAATAGCTTTTACTTATTTCTTGTTAAGTTTGTGCCTAGATATTTTATTTTTGTCATTGTAACAGGAGTCTACTTTCCACTATTTTTTCCAATTAGTTATTATTTGAATATACCCAGACTATTGATTATTTTTAATCCTCACCCGAGGACATGCTTATTGATTTTAGAGAGAGGGATAGAAACATCGATGTGGGAGAGAAACACTGAATTGCCTCCTGTACTCCCCCAACCAGGGACTGAATCTGTAACCTGGGTATGTGCCCTGACCAAGAATTAAACCTGTGACTTTTCAGTTTATGGGAGGATGCTCCAAACAACTGAGCCATATCAGACAAGCCCAGGTTATTGATTACTGAATAATATTTTACAATTTAATTTTATTAGATTTCTTCATTATTCATAGTAGTGCTTCCACCGATTATTTTCACTTTTCCAGATAACCACATTTATGCAAAAAGTTTTATTTCTTTCTGTCACATTTTTGTATTCCTATTTGGTTTCACTTATCAAAGTTTATTGACTTATACTGTATTAAACAGTAGATAGAGGACATCCTTGTTTATTCCATACTTCAGCAGAGAAGAAAAGCCTCTAGTGTTTTCCCATTCTGTAAAATGTTAACTCTTCTGGACTTAAGTATGTGTGTATACGTAGTAAAATTGATTATGTATTTTTTATATTAATAACTGTTGATACTGTCAAATGCTTTTTTCTTCTTAAATAATGTTTCTTTCCTTAGCTCTATTAATATGTTAAATTATATTAATTATATTCCTTTTGAACTGTCCTTGCATTTCTAAAATAAACTCCACTTGGTCATGATGCATTTTTTAAATATATTTTATTGATTTTGCTATTACAATTGTCCCAATTTGTCCCCCTTGGCCCCTTCCATCCAGTACCCCTCTTCCCTCCAGCAATACCGTCTCAGTTCATGTCCATGTGTTGTGCATACAAGTTCTTTGGCTTTTCTATTTCTTATACTATTCTTAACCTCCCCCTGTTTATTTTGTATCTACCAATTATGCTTCTTTCCCTCCATTCTCCCTACTCTCCCTCCCAGCTGATAACCCTACAAATGATCTCCATATCTATGATTCTGTTCCTGTTCTGTTTGTTTGCTTAGTTTGCTTTTTTTAGATTGAATTGCTGATAATTGTGAATTTCTTGCCATTTTAATGTTCATAGCTTTGATTTTCTTCTTTTTCTTAAATAAGTCCTTTTAAGATTTCATGTAATAATGTCTTAGTGATGATGAACTCCTTTAGCTTTATCTTGTCTGGGAAGCACTTTATCTGCCCTTCAATTCTAAATGATGGCTTTGCTGGATACAGTAATCTAACTTGTAGGTCCTTGCTTTTTATCACTTTAAATCCTCCTTGCCTACAAAATTTCCTTTGAGAAATTGGCTGATAGTCTTATGGGAACTCCTTTGTAGGTAACTTCTGCTTTTCTCTTATCACTTTTAAGATTCTCTCTTTATCTTTAACCTTTGGCATTTTAATTATGATGTGTGTTGGTGTGGTCATCCTTGGGTCCAACTTGTTTGGGATTCTCTGTGCTTCCAGGACTTATATGACTATTTCCCTTGCCTAATTAGGAAAGTTTTCTTTCTTTACTTTTTCAAATAAGTTTTCAATTTCTTGCTCTTTCTCTCCTCTTTCTGGCACCCCTATGATTCAGATGTTGGTACGTCTGGAGATGTTCCAGAGGTTCTTATACTATCCTTGTTTTGGGGTTGTCGTTGTTGGGTTTTTGTGGGGTGTTTTTTTTTGTTGTTGTTTTTTTTTTGTTTGTTTTTTTTGAGTTCTTGTTCCTTCTTACTGTTCTAGTTGAATTCTTATTTCTTCTTTATGTTCCAAATTGTTGATTTGAATCCTGGCTTCCTCCCCTTCACTGTTGGTTCCCTGTAGGATTTTCTCTACTCCATTTAGTGTAACCTTCATTTCTTCCTTTACATTGTTGCTGTACTCAATGAGTTCTTTTAAAAAAAATTATTTACATTATTTTTTAGAGAGAGGAAGGGAGAGGGAAAGAGAGAGAGAGAGAAACATCAATGTGTAGTTGCCTCTTGTGCACCCCCACTGGGGACCTGACCAGCAACCCAGGCATGTGCCCTAGACTAGGAATCGAACCAGCAACCCTTTGATTCACAGGCTGGCACTCAACCACTGAGCCACATCAGCCAGGGCTCAATGAGTTCTTTGAGCATCTTGATCACCAGCGTTTTGTACTCTGCACCTGATAGGTTGGTTATGTCCATTTTGTTTAGGTCCCCCCCACCCCGGAGTTTTGTTCTGTTCTTTCATTTGGCCTGTATTTCTTTGCCTCCTAATTTGTTAGCCTCCTTGTGGATGTTTTTGTGTATTAGGTAGAGCTGCTTTGATTCCCTGTCTCGGGAGTGTAACCTATTGTAGAAAAGAACCTATAAATTGTGTGGGGTGGAGCCTTAGATAATCACCAGGAGGGGGCAACCTACTCCACTTTATGGTTCTCTGGGGGGGGGGGGGGTGGACAGGCTTGGAGAGGGGACAGTGTTGCTGCCTGGCTTCCAGAGGTTTCCCAGCACCCACCCCACTTCTAGTACATGACTGACACCTTTACAGCTGTTGCCCTGGCGCTGAATCCCAGAGTGTGTGTGTTATTGTACGTTCTAAGACTGTGTGGGCCCTTTAAGTAGAGTCTCTCAAAAGCCTGGCAGTTTTTTCTGTTGCCCCAACCCCCTCTGGTTTTCACAGCCAGAAGTTATAGGGATTTACCTTCTTAGCACTGGAACCCTGGGCTGTGTTGTCTGGCCTGGGACTGGGATGGCTCGGTTCCAATGCACACTTCTCAATTTTTATCCTCCGCACATGAACATGGGACCACCTGTTCTGCCACTGCTGCCACCTCTCCACACCACTCTGCATCTCCTCACCTCTCTGCCCATCTCCACTTCGCTGCCCCTCCCACCCATCTGGATGAATGTGGCTTCTTTGAATCTTTGGCTGTCAGACTTCTATAAACTTTGATTTTATGACAGTTCTGGGTATTATTTGTTTTGAGGTTTAGCTGGAATTCTCTCTGTGGTTGCATGAGGAGACAAAGCATATCTACCTAGGCCTCCCTCTGGACCAAGAGTTCTCTCATGATGTATTTTTTTAAGTGGTCTTAGAATCTGTTTGCTAATATCTGCTTTATAAATTAGACACTGATAAGCTATAGTTTTCTTTTGGTATAATGTTTGTCAGGGGTTTATATCAATTTATTCTTATTTCATTAAAAGAATGATGAAGTTTTCCTCCTTTTACTAATCAATATAGCAATTGATTAAACTTTTACAGGATTTGTATTGCCAAGAAAAAAATGGCCAGGTTTGGTAAACAAAGGCTTCTCATTGTTCACAGTCTAGGCCTAGCAATCAATTCTCGGTGTGTTGCCCTACAGCAAGTCACACCTACAGCAGTGAAAGGCTAAAATGGTTCAGCTTCTAAAAGAAATTCTTCTCCATCTACTTCAGTCGTGGTCATGGAAAACAATGAACAAGGCAGAATCTTCTTTTTTTAAAATATAGTTTATCAATTATGCTATTACAGTTGTCCCATTTCCCCCTTCACTCCCCTCCACCTTCCACACCCTCTCCCACCCGCATTCCCCCACTTTAGGTTATGTCCATGTGTCATACATATACATTCTTTAGCTTCTACATTTCCCATACCATTCCTACCCTCCCCCTGTTTATTTTCTACCTACTGTCTATGCTACTTATTCTCTGTACCTTTTCCCCCTCTGTACTCCTCCCACTCCCCTGTTGATAACCCTCTACGTGATCTCCATTTCTGTGGTTCTGTTCATGTTCTAGATGTTTGCTTAGTTTGTTTCTGTTTTTGTTTTAGGTGTGGTTGTTAATAATTGTGAGTTTGCTGTCATTTTACTGTACACGTTTTTTATCTTCTTTTTCTTAGATAAGTCCCTTTAACATTTCATATAATAAAGGCTTGGTGATGATGAACTCCTTTAACTTGACCTTATCTGAGAAGGACTTTATCTGCCCTTCCATTCTAAATGACAGCTTTGCTGCATAGAGTAATCTTGGATGTAGGTCCTTGCCTTTCAAGACTTCAAATACTTCTTTCCAGCCCCTTCTTGCCTGCAAGGTCTCTTTGGAGAAATCAGCTGACAGTCTGATGGGAACTCCTTTGTAGGTGACTGTCCCCTTATCCCTTGCTGCTTCTAGAATTCTCTCCTTCATTTTAATCTTGGCTAATGTAATGATGATGTGCCTCGGTGTGTTCCTCCTTGGGTCCAACTTCTTTGGGACTCTCTGAGCTTCCTGGAATTCCTGGAAATCTATTTCCTTTTCCAGATTGGGGAAATTCTCCTTCATTATTTGTTCAAATAAGTTTTCCACTTATTGCTCTTCTCCTTCTCCTTCTGGTACCCCTATAATTTGGATGTTGGAACATTTAAAGATGTCCTGGAGGTTTTGAAACCTCTTGTCATTTTTTTGAATTCCTGTTTCTTCCTTGTTTTCTGGTTGGTTGTTTCATTCTTCCTCCTGGCTCACTCCATTGATTTGCATCCCAGTTTCCTTCCCATCACTATTGGTTCCCTGTACATTTTCCTTTATTTCACTTAACATGGCCTTCATTTTTTCATTTAATTTGTGACCAAATTCAACCAATTCCATGAGCATCCTGATCACCAGTGCTTTGAACTGTGCATCTAATAGTTGGCTATCTCTTTGTTGCTTGGTTGTATTTTTTCTGGAGCTTTGATCTGTTCTTTCATTTGGGCCATTTTTTTTTTGTCTTGATGCACCTGTTAGGTATGAGGAGTGTAGCCTTAGGTGTTCACCAGGGTGGGGCAACCCAGTTGCTGGGTTGTGACAGTATGTGGGGGAAGGGTCCAAGAGGGAACAATGGTGCTTGCTCCACTCTTTGCTGGATTTCAGTCACTTCTGCTGCTTCCCCCAAGCAAACTGGGCCCTTCTGGTGCTGATTTCCAGGTGGATGGGTTTGTGTACATTCTAGGACCCTATGGGTCTCTCCAACAAACTCTCCTGTGAGGCTGGGAGTCTCTCCTGGCACGTCAGCCCCCACAGGTGTTTTCCATCAGTGTTTTGAGGCTTCATTTCCCCACACTGGAACCCTGGGTTGCGTGGTCTGTTTCACTCCCCAGTTTTACCTAGTTTATCTGCACACAAATGTGGGACTGCCTAGTCTGCCAGCCGTCTTGTGCACCATGCCCCTCCACAATTTACTGCCTGCTGCCACCTTGCACACCCACATCTGCCAGCCGCCACTTTGCCCCGAGCCCTCTCTGCCTGGCCACCCAACTCCACCTATCCTACCTGTCTGGATGAATGTTTCTTCTTTAACTCCTTGGTTGTCGGACTTCCATACAGTTCAATTTTCTGTCAGCATTGGATGGTTTTTTGTTTCTAAATTTTTGTTGTCCTTATTTTGGTTGTGCAAGGAGGCACGGTGTGTCCACCTATGCCTCCATCTTGGCTGGAAGTCTCCCAGAATATTCTGTTGGGCTTACTAAGATGCCATTTCCCCTGCCAAGGCAAAGATTTTTCATTCTTCCTTCCCAGGACAATGTTAGGAACAGTTAAATTTGTAATCAATTCCTTGTTAAATCATGCGGAGCTACACCTGGGCCTGAAGTCAAGGAAAACATATCTGGAATTGGGAGTAGATGCAGTAGATAGGGAGCAGTGAGTGCATTTTTAGTTGCAACTGGATAGTTCTTTAAATCATTCATGGGGGAGAGCACACATGTGCAACTATACATGTCCCTGCACGAGGGCTCAAGAAACCAATACATCAAATATAGTAGACTGTTGTTTTATCTGTCTAGAAGCTCTTAATTCCTTAAAAAATATATCTTTCCCAACTGAGACTCTACTTTATATATTGTTTGGATAGGGATAAGGTCACCTCTTCCATAGGAACTGGGGATACAGCAGTCAACAAAATCAACCAAGTCCCTGGTTTCTTGGAGCTCTCATTGTAGCCTGTAGAGAAAGACAGTAAACATAAAAGCCAATATATATAAAATATGTCCAAGAATGATAAATACTGAAAAAATAAAAAAGGAAGAAGTGTAAGGGAGATAGAAATGCATTATTTAATGTCAATAAGTGTTTTTTAAAATCACATTTATTGGACTTTTATACACAATACACTCAATAATTTTGAAGTATAGAGAAACATAGAAAGAAAATCACAATCACCATGAATAACTTTTGAAATATATTTCCTTTCTCTTCATCAAAAAAGTTGTTAAAGTTTTCCCCTGCATCTAAAACCTAGCTAGTCAATATTTTGAAGCTGATGTAATATATGCAACAAAATATGCCTTTTATTTAATTTATGAGATGTTGAAGAGATCTGCAAATATTCCAAAAGTCACTTTTCTTTGTATGAAACTGTCAAAGCAGAATCAGTGACTTTTAAGTGTCTTAAATCCATCTCTGCCTACTATTTCTACTTTTTCAGAAATACAGCATTCATGCGTAATCATTTGGCTTCAAACCATGTGCAGAGGAAACAATAGAAAGAAAGCTTTGCCATGTAATCATTTTTAAAGAACATATTTTAAATCATATTCACAGAAATTCTTGAAGCTCTAAGGAGAAAAAAAGATTTTATGTCATCAGCTTAGCCATACCAAATAAAAAAGCTCATGCATTAAACATTGTAAAAGAAGTAATACAGCTTTAGTTCAATCTATAATTTGTGAGCTATCACAGAGATTCTGGCTTGGCACCACTCAGAAATGTTCACTGAATGTCATTGTAAAGGTTTGAGAGGACTCTCCAAGGACCAATTAAAGGAAAGGAGAACTAGGCAAGTTTGTTCACCAGTGGGAAAAAGCAATATTAATGGTGCAAGGTGGATATGGTTTTTCAGTTTTTGTGTTTTGTCTGTTAATAGGAAAACACAAGTCAAAAATTAATAATAATAATAATAATAATATACCATCCAGTTATTTTTTTTATAAACATTAAGAAGCATTTTTGTGTACTCCATTAAGGCCTTGGCTTCTCTAATTCCCAGAAGCTTCCATTCCCAAATACCAAACTAAGTCATCAAATATATCATCATATCATTCTTTACCATATGTGTGTGTGTTATATATATAATATATAAATATACATAAAATGTTTCCAACTTGTATCGGAATATACATATCTATATAATTATGTTTCCAACTTATGTTAATTTCATTAACAAGTACATGACAAAAAAATAGAAATTGAAGATTCTTATTTCAGTATATAAACATAAAAATTATTTAAGAAATATTTTTATCTACCTAAACTTATTACCAATCATCAATTTCATTTTACATATTATTCATGAATAATTGATACATATATTTTACCTTCTAAAACAGTACAGGGTATGTAATAGACACTCAAATGTTAATTTAATTATGTTGATTTAATTGTTTAATTGTTAACTAATTGAATAATTGGACTGATTGGACATGTGTCTTTGCAATGTTCTTTAGAGAGATAAAAAAGTATTCCTTCTTTTCCATTATATATTGTTTCCCCCAACTCAGTTGATATTTTCAGAGGTTTAAGGTGGAAGTTACTGACTGAGTTCACTACATTTAATGCTTCCTTTCCCCATATGAGCTTCTATTAGTCTGGAATATGAATGGAGAAGACTACAAAAGCAAGAAGGGCAGAATAGAGGGATAAGTGAGTTTTTCACTTAGCCCACAGATTTTAATTTTCTCAAAGGTGAGGACCTTCTGTATTTTTTTATGTGCTACATGATGCCTGACAATAAAAGAGATTAAGCTCTACTAATCATGTGTTATTTTCTAAGAACAGGCAGAAATTATAAGAAAATTTAAATCCCCTTTGTGACTCTATCCTAAAGAGTTCCCTACTTTCGTTTTGCTTTTGTCTCTTTTTCACCTCTAAGTTGCTTTAGTTCTTTCCTGCTTTAGTAAACCAGAGCATTTTGTTCTCAGACTCCAGAAGGCTGGAAAGTCATGCAAAGCAGAGAACTCCTGTACTGGGGCCAGTTAAAACAGTAACAAGTAAGAATTACCACAGAACCTTTGGTTGACAGCAACCAGGCATGTCCTTTTAAGCAATTTGTCTTCCACCTCTGAGACTCAGCTTCTTCATTTGTCAAATTATATGTTTCATTCCAGCTCTGATTTTTCTGAAATTTTAAAAATTTCCCTAAAGCATGTACTTTGCAGTCATTACAAATACCACATACATTTCACACAGACATACTGAATATCAAAGTAAATAAGCATTTTCTGAAGGTATTTTTTCTATACTATGATCAATTGAGTTTCATTCAGTGTAAAGCAAGTCACGAACACACTTTGCACAACTACTATACAAATTGTCACAATACTTTTTAAATGATCAGTTTACATGTCCTTCAAATTCAGTAGACTATGAGCTCCTCTGAGACAGACGTTACTTCTTAGTCATTTTTATGTCCCCAGTGCAAGACATTTAACATGAAAAAAATTAAGCACTTTAAATAATTAACTCGAACAGTTTATCCAGGCTAGAGAAAAGCATGTGGAAGAAAAGCATGCTGACTGATCTCACTTCCAATGCATGACCACAAACCTCAAGAGGGTCCTCAGTACTTTCTGGAAATCATACCATATTTCCCTGCCTATTCAGGCAACACTAGTAAATGTCTATTTCAGACTTCGTTTTCTAGTCTCAATCCTCCAATGTCTTCTATCCCAGGCTTTCTTCAAAAGGGAACATCCACAAGCTCCCATATGCATTCCTATCAGCACCTATATCCACATGATATGTCTTCCTGCTACTATTAAGGACAAACGGTTTATGCTCCTGGGCAAGTCAACCCAGGGCAACTCCACTTGTACAATAGGTGTCATCCTCTCACACCAACACAAAAACAATTGTTCCTTCAACAACAATTCTTTCAGTCATTCCTTGCTCTGATTGAAACATTATGTTCCCCCTCTCTACTGGATCTTTTGTTCAGTGTACAAACATATTATTATTTTTCTCATCTTAAAAAGAAAACTTTCTCTTGACTCCACTGCTTGATTGCATATTTTGAACCTACTTCAATGAGACCTGCCCTGTTGGGAACTGCCCTGCCTGGTTTCAGAAGCTGTAACCCCCTATAGCTAAGGCTGAGTGAGAGACCTTGGGACCATAAGCCACTAAAGAGACAAAGCTTATCTCCCTGGCAGGGGTGCTGTCTCTGCCCTCTTTACTTCACCCTGCTTGGCCCCGCGCCTGACCGGTTAGCTAATGACAGGTAAGATTCCTCAAGGGAGGGACAGCCTAAGACAGGCATGGTCACGGGGCCTTGGGGGGTTATGGCAAAAGGGGTGATGGACCCTCGCTCCTCAGTTTTGACATAGCCTGAGTCCTCATTCTGTCTGCAAGAAGCCTCCTAATCTCTTGGCTGCCTTACTTTCCCTGCCTGACTTAAGCCTGAAACAATGACAGAGGGTGGTTCACCCTGTGCTGGAAAGGGCGGGTTCCCTGGGTGATCAGGCCTAAGAAAGAATGCATAAATTCCTATGAAACCTGCTTTGCTAAGAATGCTCTCAATTAAATGATAAGGGTCCAAGCAGGAAATGAGTTTGTTTCCCAAAATTTTGTAGCCCTTTAGCTAACAGACCCTGACTCAGAATAAGCCCTCTTAGCTCTTTGTATGTTATCTGTTGTTTGATCCTTACTGCCTAACAATGATTAGTGAGCTCTACCTGTATTCCTGTGCAAATTGAACCCAATAAAAGCCCATTAAGGAAAAGGCTGTTGTCCCTTCTCCTTGGAGAGATCAGCCACATTTCCTCCCCAAACAGATCATGTCTTGGTAGACTTATTCTCATCCATGGCAGCTGGCGGGGGGGTGCCCTGTGGGTGGAGCCCCCCCCCCCCACTGCCCCTTTTCTACTGAATTTGCTCTTGTCAAAGTCACCAATGATCTCCACCTGCTAAATCACAGCTGCCAATTCTGTCCTCACCCTACCTGATCTGTCAGCAGCAAAGGGCTTGGATTGATCCCTCCTTCCTCCTTAAAACACTTTTCTTATTTATCCCCCAATGCATACAGTCTGCTGGCTCTTCTACCTCATTGTCTTCCTCCTCAACTTCCTTTGCTAACCTCTGATCTTCCCAAACTATAAACAGTGGTGGGCTCCAGGGCCCTAGGCATTGGACTTCTGTTTTTCCATCTCTGTTTTTTATCTGAAACAGTCCCATGCATTTTAAAATCAGCAAAATGCTGATAATTTCAAAATTTATACCAAATTTGTACCTTAAATCTAACCTATCTCCTAATATCCAGACTTGTACATCCATTTGCCTCCTTAACATCTCCACTTTGAAATCTGAGAGGTTTCTCAAACTCAGTACATCTTCAGATCAAAGTCATAACTTCTTCTTCAATCTGTTCTTCTCAAGCTTTTGTATCATGAATAATTATAACTCAGCAATTTCAGTTACTCAAGCCAAACACTGTGGGGTTATTCTTGATTTCTTTCCCTCACATCCCTATCTGTAATCAAACCCTATCAGATATATCTTTAAAATATATCCAGAACCCAGCCACTTTCAACCACCTTCATCTGTACCATTCTGACCCAAATCAGCATCATCTCTCACCTGAATTACTGCAATAGCTAACTTCTTCTGCCTATGCTTGCTTTGAGAATATCCTCAGCACAGCAACCAGAATGATCCTATTATGTCAAATTAGGTTTGCGTTCTATATGTACTTTTTTTTTTATCTCACTGAAAGTAAAATCACAAGAAAAAAAAAGCCTCATCAAAATTATCGGGTCCTCATGACTTCTCTGACCTACATTCCCCTTAGCTATGTGACCTGCAGCCTCAGTGGCCTGGTAGCTATTCCTTGAGCACTTCAGATAGGTTCCTAGTTAGGCCTTTTCGTCTGCTGCTTCCTCTTCCTACAACCCTCTTCTCCCAGGTGACTTGCTCCCTCCTTGCTTCCTTCAGGTTTTTACTTGAATGTCAACTCAATGAGATCTTCCCTATCCTTCCTATCTAAAATTTTCATCTCTCTCCTCCAAACCCCAGCAGTCTCTAATCCCCTTTTCTGTTCTATTCTGGAACATAGTAAGATCTTGGTAAATACATATTTAATAAAAGAAAGAAAGGGAGTAACAATAACACCAAGTTTGAACTAGAGATAATTTTTTAGAAATGAAACTTATTTTCAAATGTCTGAAACAGATTTCTTAGGCATTGCTTAAGAAAGACCTCTAAAGTGTTTCTATAGTTAATAAATAAGAGTTATTTGTAATTAGCCTATAAACTTTTTGGAAACAATTGGATGCTAATAAAATACTTAAAATAGTTTGAAGAATTGTTCCTTGAGAATGCGAAATATCAATAGATGAAAATTTTGCAGAAAAAAGTGATCATTCATCTTTGCTATAGATCTGAGCTACAATTCTCCTTTTCTCTATGAAGACCCAGGAAAAAGAAGAAGCAATTAAAATATAATTTAAATTTGATCTTCACAAACTAAAGAAAAGAAAATTAGACAACACAACAAAATATATAGCACAGGAGGAATAATGAATGGAAGGTCCCTTTTTCTAGTATGTTATACATTATTATTATTATTATTATTTTCTAAAGTATTTTACTATTTATGAGCCAAGCCATTTCCCATATCATAATCAAAGTATTTGCCTAAGCAACTTAAAATGCTTATCCCAATTATGTAATTTTTTGTAAGAAAGGGATTCAGACACTAAGTAGAATAAATTGTATAACTTTTTCACATGTTTTACTGTTTTTTAGGAAAGAAGATTTTCTACTTCGACATTGACTTCATGAATGATCTTATTTAATCACTATTGCAGATGTTTAGCATTTTAAATTTTGAAGGGTCTGAAAAATAGAAGTCATGAACACAAGAATAGTTGAATTTAGATTTTATACTGCTTCCTGAATATTAAAGGGTGACAGGGTGGTGACTTGGTTAGCAGTGTCTCATCATATAATGTAAATAAACATTAAGTGAAAAGAAATGCAATCATTATTTTTTTTTTTTTTTGAGGGAAGAAGATGTTTGGCCACCTTCTGATGATTTCTTAGCCTGGAGGGAAGCTTCTGAATAGAAGCTGCTGGAATGACAGTGGAGAAGTGAAGTTCAGCCAAGTCTGGAGAGATTTGGGAAAACAAAGAAAGAGGGTTTTAAAAAAAAAAAAATAAAGAACTATGAAATTAGTTTGTAATCCAGAGGGCCAAACTCTCCTGCTTTCAAATGAACTCGAACTGAAGCTGAGCTGCTCAAAATGAGGGCTGCTGATTGAAAACTGAGGGAAGCAGAAAGTGACTTGCTACTTATGTTTGTTCTAGTGATTTACTCCTCAGGACATTATCTTACTTTCTTTCAAAGATGCTGCTGAATCTATTGTTTAGCAGATGGTTTTTCATTGACCCATCAAAGCACCCTCACTCTTTCTTTTCAGAGTATTGTCCAGGGGTGCGTACAGGAAGATGAAAGGAAGGATATAAGGTCGCTGGTCACAGGCAGAAATTAGCTACAGTTATGAAAACAAATTGTAGATATCCAGTGGTTTTGACTTTCTACTCTTTGAAGGTCTCTCTGGAGAGATGGGAAAGGGGGAAGAATGTCCCTTTAGTTCCTACAGAGTCTTCCTTTCCAGTTAGTTACAAACCTGAGTGACAGAGAAAAGATGATCCAAGGCCCCTGCTGCTCCTAGAAAAAGCAATCACTGTAAGAGCAATTTTACCCAACCTTGCACAAAAACCATCATTACATGTGTTTAACCTCTATCTCCACCCAAAACCAATTCCAATTAAAGTGGGAACAGTTATAAAAATCATGCTGAGAATCATTTCTCCAACTTCTTCAGTACTCTCTTTTTGAGGTAGAAGAAATCTAATTTCTCCCTTCTTTCTTTTGGTTATGTATCTGTGCATTTCCCCTGGTGAATAAGGAAAAAGCCTTGAACTAGTGCCAGCCTCCATTCCATGACAAACTGCCACATAATGACTGTTACGTCCCATGTATTTTTATAGAAGTCTATAAGCCTTTCTTAAGAATATAAAATATTAAATGCTAAAGTTATTTTGCCATCAGACTGCATGAAAATGAGATTTTCAGACTTGTTAGTCTGTTCTGCTTGTATTTATGATAGATCAAGAAAAGGGATGAAAATAAAATCTATTTAGAGTGATGCTATTATTATAAGACTGGTCTTGAGCCCTCAGCCCCCAATCACAAGCTTGTGAAAACTTGGCTGAAGGGAATAAACTACATATACATAAGTAGTCCAGTTGACAAGGAACACAGGCCAAGTGTGTCTGTGGGGGCGGGGGAGTGGGGAGTCTGTATGTATCGTGCTACTTTGTGCTCATACATTTTGGAAGGGCTACTTTATCATTATATAAACTATCCAACACATTCCCACTGAAGGAATAGAAGTCAGATAAATCATAATTAACAAAACCTATCCTGAATTAAATCCCAACTCTGACCCAATCTATATATTAGATGTCATGTGATTATTTTAATTGGCCCAACTAAACATGAATTCTACCTGACTACTTTCATGATATTTATATGTCCTCTCTTGTTTCTCTCACAGCAGCAAGATGATTGTAGCCAAGCAGAAGTACAACACACTTTCACATGACAACTCACCACCACCACCAGACACACACTCTGGCAAGGATCTCCTTACAATCCTCTTATTATGTGACATTTGTCCAAGGTATTTCAAAAGCACCTATAATGTATAGAGATACTTCCTCAATATGTATTTTCATTTCAAGCCAACAAAACCTTGTTGTACTCTGGGTATCCTTACCAGAGAGTGAAACTCAAGTGAATCACATTAATTTGATAGGCAACCTATTTTAGGGAAAGTGAAGTATCATTGATGAAATGTGGCCTTAGTGCTGCCAAATATTTCAAAAAGTCAATGGCATTTCTTTCAAAGAATGCACCTCCCTGAAGATGATAAGGCCAAGGCCTGAAGCTTCAGGATAGTTTTGGAGCTTTTCCAAACAGATAGATGGAGACCAAAGTGAAAGTAGTACTTAACTCTGGTGCAAAATTAAAACTACTCCCTGAAGAAAAGGTTTGCAGGAAATTCAACAACAAAAAAAAATAACTAAAGTAATTAGCGAGATGGGAGAATCTTAAAGGAATAAAACTTAAGAAGGTATCAAGTTTTGTGATTTATATGAAAGCTATGAATAAGGGTGATTGGACTTTTCACCAAGTTCAAAAATTTCACAACCAGACTGAAACCATGGATTTTAAAGGAGATATTTTTAGGATCAACAAATCACCTATGTGGGTGGTAAATTTATCATGCAGATTACTTTGAGTGGCATAAACTAGAAGTATTGATTATATATTGAAAAGAGATTGAAATGACAAACCTATAGCTAGATAAAGGAGATCTGAATATATGTTTCTGAGTGTTTTAAACTAAAAATAAATAGCCCTGGATGGTGTAGTTTAGTGGATTGAGCGTGGGCTGTGAATCAAAGAGTTGCCAGTTCAATTCCTAGTCAAGGCACATGCCTGGGTTGCAAGCCAGGTCCCCAGTGGGGACCACATGAGAGGCAACCACACATTGATGTTTCTCTCCCTCTCTTTCTCCCTCCCTTCCCCTCTCTCTAAAAATAAATAAATGAAACCTTATACAAAAGTCAAACTAAATAAAGATAATGCTATTTTCACACAAGATACTATCTTATATTTCTGTTGGTGAGTCAAATTGAGCATAATGGATTTTTATCTCACCCAAAGATGTATTTCTTTATTATATTAATGTCAAGAGTATGGGCTACCCATGTTTGAATCCTGGATTTATTATCACATACCAGTTAAGTCATTGTGGCCAAGTTACATCTTAACCTCTCTATGCCTTCATTTTCTTAGCTCTCACTTGGTGATAACCTGGTCTACCTCTCAGAGTTATTGTGAAGACTAAATAAGGTATTCCATGTAAAGCATTTAGCACAGTTTAGAATATAGTTTTAAGTATCAATTGGTTTTAAGTATCATCCATAATGATGTAAAGCAATTTATTCTCAAAATAACGAAGTGATGGATCCAGTGTCTTCTTTTATATGTTCTATAGTTTTATTTTTTATGCCTTTATTTTTTCAGTTTTTAAATTTTATTTTTTTAACTAGATTTTATTTATTTTCCATCAGAGAGAGGAGAAGGGAGGGAGAAAGCAAGTAACATCAGTGTGTGAGAGATACATCAATTGGCTGCCTTTCCCACTCCCCCATCCAGAGACCTGACCGGCAACCCCAGCATGTGCTTTGACAGGGAATTGAATTGGTGAACTGTTGGTTTGCAGGCTGGCAGTCAATCCACTGAGGCACACCAGCCAGAGCTAAATTTTATTTTTGATTAAGGTTTTCTATTTAATACTATTTCATATTAGTTTCAGGTACACAGCACAGTGGATAGACATTCATATAGGTCACAAATTATTCCCTTCAGTAATTCAAGTATCCACCTGGCTCCATACATCATTATTACAATTCTGTTAACTATATTCCCTGTGCTTTACCTTACATCCTTGTGCCTATTTTGTAACCACCAATTAGTCCCAGTGTCTTCTTAATGACTGAATTACACTCTGGGAATTATTTTTCCTTATCTTGATATATCTATCATGAAATGGTAGGTCAGTGACTTTATGCATTTGTATAATCAGTGCCACAATAGTGCGCATAACAAACAATCTCATCATTTCAGTGGCTTGAGTCAACAAATACCTATTTTTCTTAGTCATGGAGTTGAAGTTTTGCTAATCTCAGGCAGATTCAGGTAAGCTTGGCTGGTCAGGCCTATTCTCTGGGTTTTATTCTGGGGTCCAGCTGAAGGGGCAGCAGCCACCAGGACATATTATCATAGTAATAGCAGCAGCGGCAAGAGCAAAGCAAAGCTGTGAAAGCATACTTTAGACTTCTATAACATTCCATAGGCCAAAGCAAGTCACATGGCCAAAGGCAACATTAAATGGGGCAGTAAAATGTGCTCTACCCTCAGTGAGAAAAGGGAGTGAATATGTGTTGAACAATTAACCTATCACACCAAATTATACTGAAGGTGAGAAGTTTAAAAGAAGGAGGGGTATGGGGAAGAAATCTTGCCATTTGAGACAACATGGATGGATCTTGAGGGCATTATCCTAAATGAGATACATCACACAAAGATAAATACTGGATGATATCACTTATATGTGGAATCTAAGAAAGCCAAATGTATAAAAACACAGAGTGCAATGGCAGTTCCCAGGGCCTGAGGGGTGGGGAAGTTGGCGAGATATTGAATAAGGACTCAGAGTTGTGACTAGTAAATAAATAAGTTCCAGAGATCTAATGCACAGTACAGTGATTATAGTAAAAAATACAGTATTATAAACTTCAAAATTGCTAAGAGACTAGATTTTAATTTTTCTCACCACAAAAAATAAGAATGATAATTACACGTTAGAAGTGTTAGCTGATGCTAAGACAGGAATCATATTGCAATATGCAAATGCATCAAACCAACATGCTGACACACATTAACTTGTATCTAATGCTAATTGTATCTCAGTTTCTTTAAAGAAAGAATGTGGGTAAAGATTCTCATTGTAAAGAAGATAGCCAAAAATTGTATTTAAGATTCCTTTTTTTACTTTAAAATGAACAGAGTCAAATTTGACAAATGCAGAGAGAAAATATGATGGGAACATCAGGCTATTCCTGAGGAGATGAACTAGACTCCAGCATCTAGCTTCCAGAAGGGGACTGGCATGATCTCAAAAGCACGCATTGCATTGACATATGACAATGGAGACATTGTTACTCACACAAGGAATAGGCTCCATTCAATAGTGTACTTATATCTTCAGTATTTATTAAACCAAGGATCTATGCTATTCAAGTAAATAAAACCTGTAGAACCATGTCTTGGCCTAATTTGTCTTGACTATAAAAATGCCATTCTAGCCCTGGCCAAGTTGCTCAGTTGGTTGGAGCATCATCCCATACACCAGAAGTTTGAGAGTTTGATTCCCAAATTCCCAGTCAAGGCACAAATCTAGGTTGCAGTTTCTATCCCTGGTTAGGGTGCATTTGGGGGGCAGCTGATTAATGTTTCTTCTCTCTCTCTCTTTCTCTCTCTCTCTCTCTCTCTCTCTCTCAACAATAGACAGGCCTGCCTGGTGTGGCTTAGTGGATTGGGTATCAGACTGCAAACCTAAAGGTCACTGATTCCATTCCCAGTCAGGGCACATGCCTGGGCTGTGCGCCAGACCCCTGGTTGGGGGCAAGCAAGAGGCAACCCATCAATGTTTCTCTCCCTCTATTTCTCCCTTCCCCCCTCTCTCTAAAAATAAATAAAAACTTACAAATAAAACAAAATCAATAAACATATCCTCGGTGAAGATAAAAGTGTATACATAAATAAGATACCATTATAGAGTTTATGTATCAATAACAGCAACAGCACAAAACAACACATCCTTAGCCCCCTCTCATTAAAAACTATTGGAAAGAAGCAAAGTCCTGAAGGAGATAAAAAGATAATGGGATCAGTGCTGCCTGGGTGGCTCAGTTGTTTGGGGTGTCCTCATGTGTACCAAAAGGTTACAGGTTCGATCTCTACTCAGGGCTTAGACAGGAGGAAACCAACCAATGTCTCTCTCTCTCTCTCTCTCTCTCTCTCATTAATAAACCCATCCTCATGTAAAGATTTTTAAAAAAGATAGAGGGATCATACGTCCAGAAGCAAATTCATTGAGAGGGCTCTGGTCAATGACATCAGTTACTTTGTAAAGGAGTCAGAAATCCTAATTCTGTTTCAGCTTAGAAATCTGATTATCCTAGGGCTTGTATGAAATTAGCTTTAATCTTCTTTTAAATGTCATTCAGTAGGTTTGCTGCTGTACATGGGATGCAAATGAATTTTCTTCATCAGATCCTTTCTAATTCACTTTCCTTACACTGGACATTCTCTGAAATAATTTAAGATTGGACTCTGAAAATTGTTCCAATCTTGAATAACATAAGTTTAAAGTATATTATCTCCTAATCATCAAATCACTCCTGAATCATTATTCAAAACAGATATCCTTGTTGTTTCACATAAAATTTAAACATGAATTTTCCCAACATATTATGTGCACATCTAAGCTACTCTCTGAATACTTCTGGGTCAGCTCAAAATGAAATTTAAATGCCTCATCATTGTCTACCCTATTCAAAAGAAATGATATTTTCTTACTATTGTGTGATGATAGCCAACATTACAAGGGGTTGAGGCCTGTAACTCAAAAATTGTTTTCTTCATGAAGAGAACAACAATCCTAGCAATTTCTCCTGAAGCAGACCACGTGGAACATGAACACTGGTATGGAGTCCAGGTACTCATTTTAGTCCCAGATCCCAAGACAACATGAGAAAATCTACAGCTTCATGAGTTAATTTGAGTTAGAAAGCAATTCAAATTTTGCTGGTGCATTGATAATTAAGCAGTTTTAAAAGTCATGGGTGTTCGCCCTGGCTGGTGTAGCTCAGTGGATTGAGCGTGGGCCTGCGAACCGAAAGATCGAGGTTCGATTCCCAGTCAGGGCACATGCCTGGGTTGCCAGGCCAGTTCCCGTCAGGGGACATACAAGAGGCAACCGCACATTGATGTTTCTCTCCCTCTCTCCTTCCCTTCCCCTCTAAAGATAAATAAATAAAATCTAAAAGAAAATAAATAAATAAATAAAAATAAAAGTCATGGGTGTTAAAATGTGCTTTAAGCAGTACGAAATACATAATAGGTATGGTCTAAACTAAACCTAGACAATTGGTTTAATCTATGACCCAAAGACTTTAGATGAACTTTACAAAACCTTATTAACCACTTGTGGACCTTCTAAGAGACGCTTGGGGTGCCATAACTTGTATTTCTCTCTTCAGTTAGATGTAGCAGAAACTTACACCAGTGTTAAATGATTTTATTCACTCTACATCAGCACTAATTTTTTATCTTTTGAAAAGATCTGTCTCATCATTGACATAGCAATATTATGTTTAGAGCAGCCAGAACATCAGTTCACAATTGCCGTTGTCTTCCACCCCTAATATACATTATTGCCATATATAATATATATAATAGCTATATATTTATGTTTATATACATTATATATTATATATAGGGTATAGATATAAAATGTGTACTGCATGAAGTGAAAATGTGTGACTCCCAGTATTTTAATCATATATATGATTAAATTTATATATTTATATTATATATTTAATAATATAAAATAATATCTATTATACATACATATATAAATATAATCCATGTTACATATAATTTTTATCCTCACCCAAGGATAAATTTTCATTACGTTTTAGAGAGAAGAAGGGAGGAAGGAAAATATGGATTGGTTGCCTCCAATGCACAGTGGGACCAGGGGTCATACACACAGACTTGAAATAGAACCTGCAAACCTTAGGTCATGGGATGACACTCCAACCAACTGAGCCACAAAGGCCAGGGCTCATTTCTATATTTTAAAAATTCCTCACTGTGTGGGTCTTGGTAGGTCTGTGTCCCAGAGGGAAGAGAGTTTTGTGGCCTCTCACAGCTAAATAGGACACATAAACTAGGATTTGGCAGAGATAGCTGCTCCAGGTTTGATTCCTAGAACCAGTAAAACAAAATTCAAGCCCTGATTGCACAGGTGGCCCTGTCATGGGTGCCAGATGTGGGGGGCTCTGCCCTCAGAGCCCCATCCCTTCGTCACGGATGAAAATAAAACTACCAAGACATGATCTGCTTGGGGAGGAAAGGTAGTCAAACTCTCAGAGGAGAATGACCCAGAGCCCCTTCCTCACTAGGCTTTTATTGGGTTCAAATACACAGGAATACAAGTTTAACATTTCAAAGAAATCTGAGGGCTTAATCTGAGTCAGTGTCTGTCAGGAAAGGGAGTTGCAAAACTTTGGGAGACACACCCATTTCCTCCTTGGACCCTTATCATTTAAATGAGAGCACTCTTAGCAAACAAAGCAGGTTTCACAGGACTTTAGGAATTCTTTCTTATGCCCGGATCACCCAGGGAACCATTCTGGTTGGCACAGGGCTGCACTGCTTGCGGTCATAGTTTCAGGTTTTAAGCCAATTAGGCCCAGGAAGCAAGAGATAAGGAAGACATCTCCCAGATGGAAATGGGGACTTGGGCTATGTCAGAATAGCCGGGGCTTGAGAATTAGGATTTGCGACTCCTTTACACACCCCCTCTTTGCTGCAGCCCCCCAAGTCCTTCCATGAGGGCCTCCCAAGTGGTCATGTCTGGCTTAGGTTACCCTTCCCATGAGGAGTCTTATCCATCATTGACTAACGGACTAAGCATTGGGACCAGAGATGGATGAGGCAGAAGCAGTGCTCCTGCCAGGCAGTTAAGCTTTGTCTCCTTAGTAGCTCACGTGCTCTTGACAGAACAGATCCAGATGAAGCGGGTCCCTTGGCTCTTACTCAGCCCACCATAGGGTGAGGGTTACAACTGAAACCAGGCTGAATGGTCCACAACACTGGATGGGTGGCTCAGTGGTTGAAGCTCACCCCTTACACCAAAATGGTTGTGGGTTCTATTCTTGGTCAGAGTGTATACCTAGGTTTCAAGTGTGATTTCCCGTCAGGGCACCTATGGGAGGCAACCAATTCTCTCTCTCTCTCCCCCCCCCTCCCTCCCTTCCCCTCTTTCTGAAACCAATAATCACAGCCTTGGGTGAGAGGTTAAAAGAAAAAACTCAAGAGTTGTAGAGGATCTATGCTGGACACAGTAAAAATGTTCAGGATAGCCTCTAGTGCTCAATGAACATAGAAGGAAACTTGCCCTTACCAGAATGGTTCGAAGGCATTGCTTATGCCAGAGGTTTACACTTCTTTGCCTTACCTGTTCTCTAATCTTCTGGCAACTCACTAAACCACTTAGAATACATAATCTGCTAAAATCAGGAGTTCTTGGTAACAACAAATCCTGATCAGTGCATGATTCCATGAATGATGGGAATGTAGGTCTTTGCAGGTAAGATATCAAGTTATGAAATACGCTAGCAGTGGTGTATGGCAACCTTTGAAGGAAACATGGCATCCAGTCTCCTAGTCAGAATTACCTGAATGAACTAGTGATAGCTGGTCACTCTAAAATTAAACTAAATAAGTAGTGAACAGCTTTCCCTTGACAGGCTTCTTTCTCCATGACTTCCACCTATTGACTCAATAGGCAACCTGGAGCCTGCCTACCTCTTCTATTCGGAAATGAGGATAGATTTTAGATTATGGGTGTAGATTTTATAGACTTGAAATACATTCCTAAAATTGTATTCTCTCTATCCATACATGTGGTCACTGCCCCAATCCCACCTCCCAAACAGACTGTAAATTTTCAAGCCAGTTATTCTCAACTAGCTTCCTCTGAGATCAAAATGATTATTCTCCACCTTTCTGTTCCCTTCTCTATACCTCACCCAGTAGGCTTACCCTGCAAACTATCGTTTGGACCCATAGCTTTTTATTTTACTATTTGGATTTGTCAATGGATGGCAATATTAATACAATATCTTTGGCAGAAGATATGTCTTACCTCGACCTCAGCTCCTTCTCAAAGTCCTCCTCTATGATATATGACTCAGTTATCACCAGTCCTTAATTACACATTTCTTTGATTTTTCCCTTTCAGTCCTAGCAGTGGTCTCCTACTGTTGTCTTTTCCATGGCCTCTTACAATTGGTGTTCTCTGGGTAACTTAACATCCTCCTTTCTTTTAACTCTAACCACATTTCTATAAATAGTCCCTTCATGAAAGTCTCATCATTTATGTCATCTAAGCTGAACTCTCTTTCCTGCCATAATAACACTGACTGATATTGTAGTTCAAGGACAGAGGCTGGATCTTACTCATCTTTTAATCCCAGTGATTAACAAAGTGCCTAGCACACAGAAAGTTCTCAGAATCTATTATTGGGTCTAAACTCAGAGTAAAGGAAAAGCTCCCAGACAGCTTTCACCTTTGAACTATAGATGTCTGGTTTTCTTTTCTTTTCTTTTCTTTTTAAGATTTTATTTATTTATTTTTAGAGAGAGGGAAAGGGAAGAAGAAAGAGAGGGAGAGAAACATAAATGTGTGGTTGCTTCTCATGTGCCGTCTACTGGGGGCCTGACCTGCCCTGCAATCCAGGAATGTACCCTGACAGGGAATCAAACCAGTAGCCCTTTGGTTCATAGGCCAGTTCTCAATCCAATCAGCCACACCAGTGAGGGCAGATGTCTGCTTTTCAAGGAGGTCCTAATCTATTTCACTGCAGCTTATAGGACCCTTCCTATTGTGTCTGAACTAGTGTGGTGCCATAGAGCAAGCACGGAACATGAAGACTGGCAGATCTATGTATCTTATACTAATTATTTAATTTCTCTGGGCTTCTTTCTGTTAGAGCTGACCTTCAAAGACTGAATTGATTATTTTACAGGCTAAACTATGACACCAAAGAAATATAAAAACACAGTGGCTCCAATGAGAGAGTAGTTTACTTCTCTCACACATAATGGTGAATATAAGAAGTGTCTCACACCAGTGGAGCAGGTCTGTTCAGTGTGGTCATTCAAAAACCCATGTTCTTTTTTTTTTTTTTTTTTTTTTTTTAATTTTTATTTTAATTGTTGATCTTGTACAGTTTTCTGTCTTTTATTCTCACCCCAACCCACCACCCCAGCCCTTCCCTCCCATTTCCACCCCCCCATAGTTTTTATCCATGTGTCCTTTTTACTTGTTTCTGTAAATCCTTCCCCTTTTCCCCTGAAATTCCCTCCCCTCTCCCCTCTGGTGACTTTCAGCCTGTTCCCAATTTCTATGTCTTTGGTTATATTATGCTTGTTTCTTTGTTTTGTTGATTAGGTTCCTGTTAAAGGTGAGATCATATGGTATTTGTCTTTCACTGCCTGGCTTACTTCGCTTAGCATGATGCTCTCAAGTTCCATCCATGCCGTTGCATAGGGTATGAGCTCCTTCTTTCTTTCTGCTGCATAGAATTCCATTGTATAAATGTACCACAGTTTTTTGATCCATTCATTTACTGATGGGCACCTAGGTTGCTTCCAACACTTGGCTATTGTAAATTGTGCTGCTATAAACATAGGGATGCATAGTTTCTTTTGGATTGGTGTTTCAGGGTTCTTAGGATATAGTCCTAGCAATGGAATTGCTGGGTCAAAAGGTATATCCATTTTTAGTTTTTTAAGAAAAACCCATACTGTTTTCCATAGTGGTTGTACCAGTCTGCACTCAAAAACCCATGTTCTTGCCATCTTGTTCTTCTTTCACATCTGGGATATTATCTTCTGCTCGGCTGAAGCTGAGTGATAACCACCACAGGAATAAGAAAGCAAATACACTGCAACACATAATTTTCTTTAATTTTTTTTCCAATTTTTTATTGTGGCAAAATACATGTAACATAAAATTCAGTATCTTAACCATATTAAGTGTACAGTTCACTGGTATTAAGTATAGTTATATTGTAGTGCAACCAAAACCACCATCCTTTTCCAGAACACTTTTCATCTTGCAAAACTGAAACTCTGTACCCATTAAACCATAACTCCCCATAGCTCCTCCCTCCTAGTCTCTGGTAACTACCCTTCTACTCTCTGTAACTATGAGTTCAGCTTTTTTCCCTTTCTTTATCTTTTTTAAGATTGCACATGTAAGTGAGATTATACAGTATCCGTCTTGCTGTCTGGTTCATTTCACTAATCATAAAGTCCTCCAAGTTTATCCATGATGTCCCAAATGGCAGAACCCCCTTCCCTTTAAAGACTGAGTGATATTTCATTGTGTACAAACACCACATTTTCTTTACTCATTCATGCATTGATGAATTTTTAGGTTATTTCCATATTTTGGCTATTATGAATAATGCTGCAATGAACATGGAACTACAGATATATCTTTGAGATAGTGATTTGGATATATACCCAGAAATAAAACTTCTGGATGATATAGTAGTTTTATTTTTACTTTTTCGAGGAATTTCCATCCTGTTTTCCATAATTGCTGTAGCAATGCATGTGTGTGTGTGTGTACATGTGTTGCTTAACAAGACTGAGGAAATGAAACATAGATAATCACAGACTCTGGAGCAAGACAGTTAGGTTTAAATCCTGGCTCCTGCCCTTACTATATATTCACTTGAGCTAGCAACAATCTCTATAAGACTGTTTTTATCTATGAATTATGAACAACAATGACTACTTCATAGAATTTTGGTGATAAATAAAAAAGGCAACATATATAAAGGAGTTAAGACAATACATGGTGATGCGGACACAGGCTAACAGTGCCCACGTCATTATGGATGAAATAAAAACATATACATGGACTACTGAGTCCGGTGGAGGAAAAAGGACAACAGCGTGACTTTTCTCTCAAGGGGAGCAAAAGCCACAGCTTCTGCCATGACAGGCCTTTATTCTAATATCTCCTCACATTACAAGATGCTCCTCACTCACTCCCCAGTTACAACAAAAGGAGCCAATGCCCCTAATCATGTCACAGAAGAAGGATATTAGCAAATGAAAAGTCAAAAGTGGTTGAGCCCGTTACACTGATCCCTGCAAGGTTTAGCATGGATTTTAGGAAGCCACAGTAAGCATTTGCAGGGTGAGGGAGTTTTCAGCAAAAAGCAGCTTGGATATATTGCAAATCTGATTCCCCAGGAGAGAACCTATCTGTGGGCGTGGGTCCTGTGCATCTCTGAGTGGGAGCTGGGCCCATGCCACGCAGAAGGGTCTGCCACAATATGGAAAATAGGATGTGCCAAAATCAATTATTATGAAGAACTACATTTCTGTGGGAACCAAGTAAGGCAAAGATAGGTGTGTATTTTCCAAGAAAAGCAGGTTGGAGTCAAACACCATGGTAAGCACCACCATGATCAACTGTTGGACCGAGTAGCTTAAAAGTAGTAGTAGTGGTAGTAAACTTCACGAAGATAGCCATATTCTTTTCTTCACCTTCACCTGGAATGAGAATGACTTAGGGACTTGAAACCTCTAGTGGAGAGCATCAGAAGAAAGACAGAGACACAAATGTACAAAAATAGGAAGAAACAAAAGAGTAATGACCTCCTTAAACCACTATAAAAGTTTGCGTAGAGAACATGACAAAACTCCAGTGAGCACTTATTGCTTCTTCCCAATTTTAAGTGATTTTAGAACAGTGTAGGAATTCTTGGGATGAACAAGAAAAATAAAAAGCTCTTTGCAAAGCAAGTGTCCTAGCCTACAGGACAAAAACTTCCCCAGTTTGGGAAGCCATGCACAATCACTCTTACATCATTCTATTAGTCAAAAGAATCACTGAAGTTAGCCAAATTCAAGAATAAGTAACACAAAGCGGGGTGGGAAGAGGTAAAGAAGGTAAATGGGGGATAAATTGTGATGGAAGGAGACTTGGCTTGTGGTGATAAACACACAATACAATACGCAGATGATGTGTCATAGAATGTATACCCGAAACCTGTGTAAATTTATTAACCAATGTCACCCCAATAAATTCAATAAAATAAAAAATAGAATAAGCAACACACACACACTTCTTGATGGAAAGCATGTAAAAGAGTCCATGGACAAGTTTTAAGAACACCACATGATGTATTATTATATTTTTGGAGTCAGGTCCTAAGTTTGTATATATGTATACTGAGACTGGGAACACATCACATATTTTGAGATCTAAGACTGCAGCTTAAATGTTTGTTCTTTTTTAAACTATTATAGCTCTGGCTAGTGTGGCTCAGTGGATTGAGTGCCAGCCTGTGAACTAAAGGGTTGCTGGTTGGATTCCCAGTCAGGGCACATGCCTGGGTTGCAGTCCAGGTCTCCAGTAGGGGGTGTACAAAAGCAACCACACATTGATGTTTCTCTCCTCTTTCTCCCTCCCTTCCCCATTCTCTAAAAATAAATAAATAAAATCTTTTTTAAAAAAATAAAAAAACTTTTATAACTCACATAACAAGTATTTTTAAATTATTATTTGTCCTTTACCCTAAGTTCTTTTTTCAGAGTTTGTAAATATATATCAAATGTAACAGACAGAATATATTAGCAAAAAAGCATTTGTCATAGCAAGAACTTTCTCAAAATATTGTTAAAAATACAAATTAGATGTAAATGCTATGCATTTTTGTAGACAACAGATGATATTAAATAGTCTTGTAGATCATTTCCTCCCCCCAAATTTCTCTCCCTAGAATTACCAGTGCATTAGAAATGATGTGCTTGTTCAAAAACAGAATTTGTAGGCCTAAATCTTGTATAATCAATTCTATGGTTCCCATATTTTAATTGTCAATATTTTAATTCATTCAGCTCAATGTGTTCCAGGTCAAATCTAATTTCTGAGACTGCGGTACTCTATTTGCAAGTTTATTACTTCAAAAGAAACTCAAGTTACTGTTCATTGATGAGAATATTATCCTTATTTAGGGAAGCCTTTAAACTATAGAGCTAGACTGAAAATGATTAAATTCAAACAAAATTTACCAAATTTGACTCTAGACTCATGTTTTTTGTTTGATATAATATGACCCACACTTCTGCCCTAATGTAATTCTCTTATCCAGTTACCACCCTGTGGGAAGTTCAGGTTTATGCTTTGAATGAGAGTATCATTTCCTTCTGTGGAGCAAAGAAAACACGAGAGTTTCCTGGAAAGAAAAAAGCTTTATATGAAGGACAAAACGATAGCCATGTTCCAATATAAAAGTGGGAAAATAAAATTATCTATAAGGAAGCGTTAGAGGTTAAAATGTAAGTAAGTGTTATGATGCAGAGACCCTGATTGCTATCTCCACATATCAATGCCTAGGCTATGACTGTGTTGTAGAATGTTCCTCTTTACTAAGGCCAAAAAATCCCCACTATGCTCTCTGCCACACTCCATGATGTTACATTATGTTACCACATCCTGACATTCATTACAATCAGTTTTATGTTGTTAACGAACTTTTCTATGTATGGATACTTCTTCCCCCAGGGTTGTAAGTTCCCCCAAATACTAAAAATCATGTTTTAGTCACTTTCTAATGCCTTCCTCATTATCTAATAAAATGTTGGATGCAAATATAATAGGGGCTTACTAATTATTTAATTGTTTAGTTTGAATTTAAATAAATTATTGAGAATTAACCTGTTAAACTTACATCTAAAGAAGGCAAAAACTAGCATTATCAGAATCATTTTAATTTTGCACAACTAGTCTCTTCAAATTAAAACAAAACTTCAGTGATAAATAAATCAAGTCATGGACCTGACTGACTATTCAAAAAAGCAATAATAATCAGCCCTGGCCAGGTGGTTCAGTTAGTTGGCCCATACATCAAAAGCTTGTAGCTCAATACCTGACAGTATGCAGGCAAGTGATCTCTCTCTCTCTCTCTCTTCTTAAAATCAATAATAACATATCCTCAAGATTTAAAAAATATTTAATAGTAATCACTTATTATTTTGAAATTTTAAAAAAGCAATAATAATTATTTATTTTTTCATAGAGATTGGTTATTCAGCAATAATATGAAATAAAGGAGATAGGAGTAAAAATAACAAATAAAGTTTAAATTTTCAGAAAAAAATTAATAAAAGCCAAAATAATTCTGATGATATCAGCTTTGATTGCTAACTAAAATTTCCATATTATTTATCTCTATTAAAAACAAACAAAAAGAATGACTCAAAGAAAACGCTTACCTTACATAAGAATATCATGATAAAATGTGGTATGAAGACTTCAGAAGCTGAAGATATTCAGTTAGACTCACAGAAGACTGGAGCATGAAGAAATCTTGAAGATCCCTAGTACGTCTGCCTAAAGTAAGAAAAAGGCCTCAGGGACCAAGAGACTTGCTGTGAGTGTGAAAATCAGTGACTAAACCAGGAAGAGACAATAAACCTATCTAACTTCCTGTGTGCCCTTTAACCACAAACACAGACATTCATCCTTTTATCATACATAATAGCACGCACTGGCTCAATTGTAAAGGCTGTTATTTTGAATCCCCTTTAGAAAACTCTCCATCTAAAGAATGCCTCAAACTGTCCATTTATTATCTTTTTCGCCACCTGAACAATATGTTAATAGATTATACACTGTTAATATTCCTACTTGGTAGAGGAAACATCATCACCTATGGCGTACAATATGTAATGAACAGAGGAAAAACCTTGATTGAAGTGGCCACTGCCAATCCGAGGCTACTTTTCACCAATAGATAAGTTTAAGCAATCAAGTATTGACTTCATATTCAAATATCTCATTGTATTGTTAAAACTAAGTCTACCAAAATTTACATGAACTTTGATTTTTTAAATGCATTTTAAATAAATGCATCAGCTTGTATTCTGGCTAAAGAGCAAGAATTAATCTAAATTAAGCATTTCTGTCATTAACTTAGGTTGTGTTCAAACTATGTAATCAAAAATAATTTCAGAAAATATACTGTGAGTAAAAATCAGCAGTAGGTAATTTATTGATTACCTATCACATGGAGCAGGTAATCAATAAATATGTGTTTAATGAATAAAATCATTGCCTCTAAAGTGTTGAGGCTTTTATGCCTTTTAGCCCGGGGACTTACTGTCCAGTAAAGTTATAAAAACCTTGCACAAAAATAAGTAGGAGTATCAAAAAGTAAGTTATCAGGGCCAAGTGTAAATGCATAATACAGACTACACATGCCCCAGTAGTTCAGTGAAAGGCAAAGTGCTTGGTGAGGGGTTTGGGGGAAGGAATTGCTCATATAATTGGACTGGATGTTGATCCTACAACAGACACTCCTCAGAAGAAAATAAGAATGATTCTGCAATTAAATCCTTTGAAAACCAGTTTCACTCTTTCCATATAGACAGCTTTTGAATGTGATATTAAGGACAGCATACCCAACTGAAGTGCAAAAATCCTTTTCACAAAACACATTTTCCTTATTACCTTAAGATCAAATAAATAATAATAATAATAAATGCAGCTTGAGGAGGAAAAGCCACCCTGCCATTTATTCTTTTTTGTGTTTTACCTTAAAAGAAGCTTTGATTTTTTTAAATACATCAGTCAGCATCCAGCTCATTTCTGTGCTGGTGTGTTAACCTTCTCCCTCTGGACACTGGGATATTAATATTATCCTCTGGAACAACCAGCAAAAGAAATAAAGCATTTACACAAATACTACAAATTAGATTAAACTGCAGTTCTGATGGAACCCTGTGACATACAGTTTCTTGTGAATTAAAGCCAAATGTACAAGCATTTAATGACTAATCCTTTTAGGTATTTTAATGCCCACATGAAGATTTATTGAGGAGAAAGGGAAAGCATATGCGGTTTTCCATTAGAGCCTGCCTGCGGGCGGAGGATTGAGCAGATTGGCTTTTCTTTTTTTTTAATTAATATTTCAGTTCTTTGTATTTTGGCGGGCAGGTTGCACGTGGCCCTGGTACTGAACGGACAGCTCCTTTCTCTTAGGCTGTGCGCTGGAGGCTAGCTGTCTAGGAGGCCGTGCAGGTCCTGGAAGGAGGGGAGAGAGAGAGGGAGTGTGAGAGTGAGATCAAGTGCTGAGTTCCCCCTCTTCCTTATACCCCACACAGTTATAGGATTGCCTTCTCCAAAAATTAACCTACTGATCTACGTTGGTAATCTTGGTCATACTAGAAGCTTTCTCAGTTCAGCCACGAAAGGGGTGGAGAAAGCTTGTCAGGCCCTACTCCCTCCCCTGGGCTTACTACGAAAAACGTATCTGATGCTAAGGGGAGACCTTTGAAGATAAGAAAGGCAAGTTGCTTGCATTTTAGGAGTCCCTCCTGCAGATGTTAAGATTCCGATTAATGAAATCTCCGGCATCATATTTACTATTTATGTTACAAAACCTTGTTGAAAAAAGTAATATATATGTGCACATGTGTGTGTAGAGATGGGAACGGATGTAGATATAGCTCTATAGAGCCTGATCAACCAACTTAAAAATATCAATGATCTTGAAAAGTTTCTTTTCTATTTAATCATTACATACTAATATGAAACAAAGTTTGAACTTTGTTTTGAAGTTCATCTTGGAATAAGAAAAAGAGGTAAGAACCTGTGAACTATTGGTAATCACACATTGCATCATTCATTTGAAAATATCGTGGAAATTAAATTGGAAAAATGTAAGGATCATTTTATATCAAATGCCGTACATTTGTGTTAAACTAAGACCTAGAACATGCATCTGTATTTACATTTCTCCCCTTATATAAATATTCTTATTGTTATTCAAGTCTCATTCTCCCTTTTTTCTGAGTATATGGGAAGGTTACACTCACTCTCTGCTCTATAGTTAAACAGAAACATGTAACTGGATCTGGCTAATGTGTTTCCAAAACAAAGGACATATTTACTTGCGCAAGACCCTCCAGCCCCCTCCCCAACCTTAATCTTCTGCTAATGCAGAGATAAAGATCCCAATAAATCCCTGAGGCTCTAAAGGAGGATAGTGGCCCTGGGGAGTTGTCCAAACCCACAATGGATTGGGTGCTTGATAGAAATAAACATTTGTTGTGAAATCATAGAGATTTTTTACTTGATTGTTACCACAGATCAGTATGTCCTAATCTGACCAATAAACTCCTTTAAAAGAAAAAGATAGTACGCTGCTCCTGGTCAGAATTGTCCTGGGGCATTATAAACCTATGTTGTTCAACAGAAATAAAACCAAAGCCACATAAGTAATTTCAAATGTTCTAATATCAATATTTTAAAAATATATGATTTTACATCTACTTATATATTGATCAACATATGCAAAATGTTATCAATATAATCAATAAAAATTACAAAATATTTACATTATTTTTTCATACTGAGTATTTGAAAATCGGGTGTTGATTTTATACTTACAATACATCTTAGTTTGAAGAAGTTTCATTTCGTTTTTTTTTTTTTAAGATTTTCTTTTTAGACAGGGGAAGGGAGGGACACATCAATATGTAGTTGCCTCTCATATGCCCTCCACTGGGGACCTGGCTCCCAACATAGTCATGTGCCCTGACTGGGAATCGAACTCTTGACCCTTTGATTCATAGGCAGTGCTCAGTCCACAGAGCCACACCAGTCAGGGCAAGAAGCTTCATTTCAAATTGCTAATGTCTTTTAGTGAAAGACCACCAAATATATACCTGTAATTGAAGAAACTGGATTCATAACTAGGAGCAATGAAAGATACCCATCATAGGAAGCCATGGAACATTTCAATAAATGGGGATGTTAGGAAGGGCTAGTTATAGGATTTGGACTTCAGCTGGGTGATTTCAAGGATGGTACAAGAAGCACAGGTTCACACTGGGTTGAGTGCTCTCAGAAAAAAGGAGAAATTTGTGATTGGATGTCTCAATAAACTTTTTATAGAGAGGCAAGACTATAGCTAAAGCTGTAATTAGCAGAGACAGGAGAGGAGTGTGTCTTGGTATTTTGAGGCCTAGGCAATGTCCATGTTTTGTCTGTGTTCAGACATGAGTATGTTGTAGTCTTATTTTCATCTTGATCTATCATGATCAGAGTGGCACTGTTAAAGTTTTGTGAGGTGGTTGGCAACAGAACACCAAGACCTGACTGTGAATGTCAGGTCACCCTGTAGCAACACCATGGCCTAGCTGATAACACAAGTCCAAATCTGGATGACATGGGCCAATTTGTTGTTTTCTTTTTTTCTCCCTCAAAGTACTTATATTAGTCTGCTAGAACTGCAATAAAAAAATATCACACGCTAGAGCTTAAACAACAGAAGTTTATTTTCTTACAGTTGTTGAGGCTTGAGGTGTCAACAGGTTTGGTTTCTCCAAAGGGCTCTTCTCTTGGCCTACAGATGACCACCTTCCTGCTATGTCCTCACATGGCTTTTCCTCTGTGGATACACATTGCTGGTTCCTCTTTCTCTTCTCACAAGGACATACACCACCCTGGCTGGTCTGAGTCAGTTGGTTGGAGCATTATCCCATAAGCTGAAAGGTCGCAGGTTCAATACCTGGTCAGAGCACATGCCTAGGTTGTATGTTCAGTCCGCTATTCAAGGCCTATACAGGAGGCAACCAATCGATGTTTCTCTCCTGCTACCCTCCCCATCCTTTCCTCTCTCTCTCTCTGAAGTTAAAAAAAAAATAAAAAAAAACAAATAGTAAGGCCAAGCATCCTATTAGATTAGGGCCCCACCCGTATGACCTCACCTAACCTTGATTACCTCCTTAAAGGCCACTTCTCCAAGTATAATTACATTGGGGGTTAAGGCTGCAGTAAAAAAATGTTTGAGAAAACAAACTCAGTCCACAACAGTGCTCAATATCTATATTTTCACATAGGACAGAACAGTTATAGACCATCTGAAATTGATTATAGCTATTTGCTAGAAACTCACATTGAGTGGAGACATTTCTCAGTGAAATCAAAAAGATTTTGTGAGTTTCATTGCTGGTGAAGGAGCTCTGGATTTTCTTGGTCTCTCTTTGCATTATCTCCTCTTCCTGCTGGTAATGCAGATTTCACAGTAGAGTTCTGCAATTAGAACTCTGCATCCAATTTTCTGCAATGGGGTGGAGTTGCATAAGCAGTTCAATATAGTAAGTGAAACACCTCTGTGCCCTTTAGCATTTTTTAATGTATAGTCAATGAATCATTTCTTAACATTATACTCTATGGTATCATAAGAACATTAACTCTGTCATTCTAAGCCACCTAACCAGCGCCTTTCCCAACCGAGTAAGAGTTATAACATAGTCTCTATCTCATGTTACATATACTATCTTGGAGAGGAATACAATAAACTTTCTCTACTTATTTCTTAATATGCCAGTGGTCTTATTTAACTGTGGAAATATGATTAGGTTCCACGTTCTCAGGAAAAAAATATAGATTTTGGAGTGATTTTGGTTTGCTGATTTTAAAAAGAAAGAAAAGTATTAGAGTGAAGAATTTGAAATCCAAGAGCTTTTTACATTTTAGATTATTTTGGCTACCATAATCTATATGGCAATGATAAACAAACACTGTGTCAAGGTATATAATTTGTATGTCTCAAAAATTTTCAATTTTGCTTTTGACTGGATCTGAGACATATTTGACTTTGTCAATGAAAAGTACACTTAAATGATGCCTCTCGACATTCTGCATTATTATTTCTCCTCCACTGAAAGAATCCAGGCAACTAATAGAAAAGCTTCCTCCTGTATGTCAAAACTGAATGTACCAGGGTAGAACACCTACATGTGCTTAGTTTTGTCACCATCTAAATTTCAGCATTTGAGTTAGAATACACTCCTAAAAGACTAATGCTGTTTCAATGCATTTGACTTGCTGTTTCAATGCATTTAAAGGAACCTGTTCTCTTTAACTGCTGGCACATAAATATATGAAAAGTAGTGTTCAATCATACAGAGAACCTGACGCTTTATTATTTATCAGAATGTCTGCATTCATTACAAATATTTCTAATATATGGTGCATATTTAATACATTACAGGCTATATATATTTAAATGCCTTGTACTAGAGAGAAGTCTCAATGCTAGAATCAGTCTCCACAAAGGGGATCATTTTTACACCTGAAGATACCAAAACATAAACTGATTCTGCCCCACTTTATACAACTTCTTAAAATGGATATTTGTATGACATGACCTACTACCAGCCAAGCTGTTGGGATACACCTAAGGGAAAGAGAATCCAAGAGTTAATAGAGTGGGTTGTCTTCTTTTCTGTGGTTATTTCTTCAGTAAAGACTCTCTATGTGAAGACAGAGAAAGAGGTTGCGAGCAGGAGAGGAGACTGATGGAGAGAGGATTACCTAAGGGCAGGAGAGGTGATAGGCTATTTCTGGGACTGCAACCTCCATCTTTTGCACACATTATTGAGAGACAGAGGGGATTCAGGGGGTGCCTATAGGGTTTCATGACACCAGAATGAAGAAGCTTGAGCAAAAGGTATCCCCTTCTGAATTTAGACTTCTAGAACACCGTCCTCTAATATGGAAATCAATAGAAATGTCTACAATGAAGCCAGACAAACCAGGATTTAGTGTTGAAAAGGATAGATCATGGAAGAGAAGCAGTACTTTTAATCACTATTAGGGTTACAAACCCAATGAGGAGACTTGGCTCACCAGCAGGAAGGTAACTTACAAAAATACATCATACCTAGCCATTTTAAAACACATTATCAGTTACAAGTTATTTCATATTTACCACCATCTAATTCAAGCTGGCTGTGAGAGAGAACAGAGTGGTTAAGTGACTTGCCTGAAGTCACAAAGCTGATCAGTGGCAGAATATGTGCAGTCTTCACCTTCAAAGAGAAATTAAAAGTGAGAAATTCATCTTAGCAATTCTTTGGTACACATCTTGTGCTTATAACCAGGACTAATTCGGGAAAAAGGGACTGCCAAAAATGGCAGGAAAAAATTTTAATGGAATGTCCTGTTGTAGAAGATGTGTAGTAAAGCAGAACTGATACAAACTCCTGGACAATGTCCCTGGGCATTCTGGACAGCAGACAGATTAAAGAAACAAAGGAATAAAGTAAATATGGATGGACCACTGGTTTTAAAACAAAACTATTCAAGGATAAATAAAAGACAGATGTGAGGTCTAAACATGCACAGAGAGAGGAGAAGCGGCGAGATTACATGATGAAGACAATAAAGTGTAAAGGCAAAGACTAGCACAGTCAAGTTGAAGAATAAAAGTAGATTGCACCAGAGATTAAGATAAATAAAATTATAAGCCCTTGTTCTGGTACATAAGGAAGAAAAGGTCAATGGAAAAATAAATGGAACCTCTGAGAGGCTGCGTAGGTAATTGACAGTAGAGCAGATGAAGCTCTTTTAGTTAAAACAAACCAAAAAAAGTAACTGGAGGACATGGTTGCCACAAAGCTTGAAAGGGGTTTGGGGTTGGCAACAGTACAGATCCACAGGGGTTGGTTTGAAGGTAAAGGAGGAGCTACGTACCAGGGTGACCAGAACTTGAAGTATGGCAGTGGAGGAAGCATCTCTCCCACCCCATCCCCTGCCACCCCCGTGTCACTGAGAAGATGCCCAGGATATTGAGGTAAAAGTGAGATAAACCTGTGGTAAAAGGGAGGGAATTAAATCAGAACAGAATCTCAAGAAGATGTACCTGACTTGAGTGGTGGTGGGGGGCGGGGAGGATCTAGGCAATAGTGGGGGGAGAGGAGGAAGAGGAGGACAGAGACAGAGGAAGAGAGAGGGGAGGGAGGGACAATAGAGAGGGAAAAATGAAAATAAAAAATTTAGAAGACCAAAATGTTAATTAAGCCAGGAACAAGTACTCATTAGCCATATAGGAAATGGAATTTGAGTGGAGGGAGGAAACTGAGCTGTCTGTTCCCTGGGCTCTAAATGAGAGGCTTTGAACCCGGTGGATGCAAGCACCAGAGTTCCAGTTCCAGTCTTGGCCTTGTCTCCTGCTTAGTCCTGTGATTTTATACCTTTGCTGAAGCAAAGGGTAAGGTCTTATGGCCTTTGAAGTCTCTCCCAGCCCTATTTATTTACTTTGGTGCCATCTGTCCAAGGGCTGGGAAAATGGACCCTAGGGAAGCAAGGATGCCCTGCTAATAAAGCTTCTCTTCAGTCACCTCCTTAACAACACCCTCCTCCCAAATAAAGACACTCAACATTTATTAAACACTTCCCTCTGGGCCAGGCTGATGTATGTGTACATATATACAATCTCTTAAGCCTCACAACAGCCAAAGGAGCTGTTAGTATTATTTTTCCCATTTTACTAGTGAGAAAACTAACTCTCTCCAGTAGAATCAGGACTGAAGTGCAGACCCTATGGTTCTAGATCCAGCGTCCCTATTGCAGAACAATTAGCAACCTTGGCTACTACGGAGTCACAGAGACCAGCGCTGGATCTACAAAGCCACAGGTGCCAGCACGCTGGAGAGCGGGTGCAGGAAACGAGCGCACCGCTGGTCACCCCTAAGGCCCGGCTCCAGGTGCGTGCTGCAGCCTCCGAGGATCTATGAGGGGCCAGCTGGAGCCACTGACTCCCCGGGATGGAGCCAGAGACTGGCCAGCCAGGAAGATGGGGATAAGCTCTGGAATGCCCCCCCCCCCCCACACACACACACACAGTTCATCACCAGAAAAGAGAGGCATAAGATCAGGGAGGTCGAATTTTCCGCCACAGGACTCCAGAAAACTTCTGCCCAAGGCCCTTACAACAAAAGGAACCTGGACTGGGCCTCCATGTTTGCGTTTTCTGTTAGACGTCTGGAGAGGAATGGAGGCGTGGGATAAAAGGTTATTATATGCAGCGGCAGAGGCCAGGAGGTGTGATAGGAAAAAAATTAACGAATTTGAAGCCCAAATCACTGATTTCAAAGCCCGCATGACCTTGGCAATTACTCATACTTCTTTGCGCCTCACTTTCACAGGCGCTTCAGTATCCTCCTCATTTGCACTAATACCTCATACCAATATTAATTCGTACCACACCTACCAGGTAATGCATGCTTCATAGGGTTCTTGTAAAGATAAAATGATATAATGCTTGTAAAGAGCCTGGAACAGGACCTGACGCGCATAAATAAATGGTCAATAAATGTTAGCTGTTGCTGTGACTTTGCGGTTATTTTGGACCTATAAAAAGAATAATAATTACTCATGTCCTCCCTACTTGAGTTGTGGGGAGGAGTATTGTCAGGAGCAAATGAGCTAATACTTGTAGAAGTGCTTAGTAAACCTAGGTTCCATATCCGATCGGAATGCGGGCAAGCGAATTTTCAAAAATCTCCAGTGCGCTACAGACAACCGAAGGATGGGAAAGAGGACAGACGGTGGCCCTTTCGGAGTGCACGCGTTTCTTGGCTAAACGGGGCAAGTTTCCCTTGGGACAGCGAGGCCTTGGCCAAAGAGTCGGCTTCCTGCCACAGAGAGCACAGCCAGCTGCGAGGCCACCAGGGTGCCGCGTCCTCCTGGACTCGGTGGTGAGCGCCCTACGACGCCAGAGGGCTGGCTAGGCGGCTCAACTTGCGTCCGGGCTGCGGGGAGAGAGTGGGCGAGTCAGCGCCAAGCCTGAGTCCAACTCCGCAGCTGTTGCGGACAGGCGAGGAGTCTGTCCTCTCAGATGAGGGCCTCAGCTTCAATTTCCACTGTTATCAAAGAGAAGACATCAGACGAGAGAGTTCTTCCATTTAATTTTCCACTAATACGTTCACAAGGCTTTTTAATTGCTTGCAAATGCATTTCTCTGAACGATTATGGAATCCGTGTTGCCTGTCGGCAGCAAGGCTAAGGAGGAATACAGATCCGTGTTAGGCTTTCCACAAACAGCCCAGAGGGCGGGGTAGGGTCGTGCTGGAGGGAGGTTTAACAGGAAAGGAGGGAGGAGGGAGAAAGATAAAGAAGTTTAAAAAATCAATGGCAACGGTTGAAGTGAAATAACTGGAGAGTCCGTCAGAAATGTTAATTTCCCTTAAACATCCCAAAGCTCTTTTTGTAAATGGTATGCCATTTTTCATTTGCAATTAGGTAACGTTTAAGCCAAGTGGCCCTTGGGTTGCTGAAGGTGAAGCGGGGGTTGGGGGTGGGGGTGGATTGCCCAGATGAAGGCCGATAGAAGAGTTATCCAAATCACAACTGGAAATGAGAGGGGGAGGGACCTTGAGAAAGACACTTAGAGGCAGCACCAGCTTGAGCTAATAGAAGTTAGAAAGGCAAGCCATTCATTTGGGAATGGTGGGGATCTGACCTCCCGTGCCCGCGCATGAATACCTAGGCTGCCATGCCTTTTCTCTTCCAATGTGGTTCTTTTGACTGGGTCAATTTTAGATTCCTGACTCCTGCTCAGAATGTTCCTGGCATTTGAAGTGGTCTTCTCTCACCACCATGCCTAATGAGTAAAAATGAATGAACCAGGGATTGGGATGCTGCTGCATAATGGACCCAACATGTTTGCCTTTCCACTGCCTGAAGGATCATCCCTACCCACCCACCCTAAGCAGCAGTAACTGGAAGAGGTTAGAAGAAGCACACCAGAGTAGGTTCTTGGATAAGAGGATCTTTCCAGGTCATTAAAATCCTGAGTGACTGTGAGATTCTGGCCCCTTGGGAGAGGACCTTGGTTGGCTCTTGGGGAGGCCTCAGAGGCCAGTAGATTCACAAAGTGGTGAAAGGGTGCGAGGGGGTAGATAGAACCGGAACACCATTAAGGGAGGAAACATCAGTTGTTGGCTTCCTTGGAATTCTCTAAAGAGACCTTTGCTCTTTCCACACATCCCAAATAAGCAGTGGGAGGACAGAGAGGCTTGGGAGCTCTAAGGATAAGTACTAATATGCAGATCTATACTTCTTGTTTTGCTTTGTGGAAAGAACACCTGCAGACTATTCTGGATCTTCAGAGTTCCACTGTTCTCCCCTCCAAGCACCCATGAAGGTTGCCTCCTATTGTGCAAATGCATGTCTGGGTTAGGAAACTGCACGCCTCACTGAAGCAGAGCACACTATATTTCCCTCTTAGACAATATACACGCGTGCTCTCTGAAGGCATACATTTAATGGATTCAAACTTATCTCTACCTTTCTCTAAAAGGGAAGGAAGATGGGAAGGAAAAATGGGAGGAAGGGAAGAAGGAAGGAAGGAAAGAGAGAAGAAGAAGGAGGGCATTCCGGTTGATTCATGTGTATGAATATGTCTTAAGGAAATATTTTTGGTTGAAAATGCCCAAATACGTACAATCCTTAATTACTTCACTTAGCCTCATGCAAGCAGGCTTGTAGGCAATGTCTTTTCAGGCTACATAAACAAATAAATTCATTTTACTAAGCAAATGAAATTCCAAGTAGGAATAAGGAGAAAGAAAAGAAATACAAAAGTAGGGATGGGCACTCATTTGCTGGTAATTGTCTTCAAAACTCAAACACACAATGAGTGACAGACCCTTTCATTGAAAATTAGATTGGATAAAGCCTGGGGTTTGTATGATATCAGCCTAGAAACTCAAGACACCTGAACTTCCCACACCAGCATCTGAACTGTAGAAAACAATTCAGAAACTCTCTTCTCTAGCTCTGGATCCTAACCAAAACAGTAATGATAAATACAAATATTGGTCTGCAGATTCCTAAAGCAACTGCGGTAGAACAATCCCTCCTGGAGTGTGGAGTATGGAATCAGAAGGCAGAACAGAAGCTCTGGGGTCTAAGGGAGACCCTCTCCAGCTTCTAGGGTGCGGGGCTGGCAGGATCGCTCCCTCACTTTTATGAGCTCTGTCGAATGGGCGGGAGCCAGACCGGCCTGGGGCTTAGGCTGGGATGCTCACTCTGGTTTCCCGAGGGAGGGAGCCCCAGGCGATTGTCACCAGTCTCCAACTCGCCAAGACCAGTTAATTCAATTACGCGCCCGCTGGAGAACGTGTGGCCAATTGCTCTCCGGGAAAGGGGCAAAGCAGAGAAAGAGAAATTAGCTCTTGGGTCAAACAGGATGTCACTTATTAATTGCTCAGGACTATTAATTAAATGGGAAGGGAAGACGGTGGGGGGACTGTCAGACAAATCCCGAGTGCACGCACATCACACACACACACACAGACACCGAGCCATACACCTGCCTCGATGCGTTTCTTTAGAGAAGGGGCGCGCTAAGCAACCCTGGAGCAGATGGAAGGGAGCGCTGACCAGTCTGTGCATATGGCACGGATGATTTCCCCAACTTTTCTTTCAGGGACAAGCAGCCTTTTGGGGGGTGTGGAGGAGGGTGAGGTGAGAGGAAGCAGTTGGCCAAATGGAGCTTCCTTACAGTTCAGATGCTGGTGTGGGAAGCCAGGGCACCAGGGTGGGAGCAGAAGAGCTTTCCCAAAAGGAGACGTGGTGCCCTGACAAAGTAGATCCCTAACTTTAAAAAGATGCCCTTTACCCCTTCTGCTTCATCTTCTCTGAAAGCAAGTTTTTTTTTTTCTTATTCTGCATTATATTTAATTATTTCTAATTCCACAGGGGTTCAAGAAGCACAGTAAATGAAGCCGTGGATGCCTTTTATCTTGGTATGAAGAAGTCACTCAGAAAGCTGGGGTGGGGGGAGCTAGAGAGTAGAATGGTTCTTTGGTGATGTCCCGAAGTATTCAGACAGATGAGACAACCAGAGGTCATTCCGAGGCTGTACTCAGCTCCAGCCAGAGCTCATTACCGAGAGTATCAGAAGCTCTGGGCTGTGGGCAGATCTTCCCCTGGACAGGGACAGACACACAGGGCAAACGCGCTGGGACGGCAGGCAGAGCAGGCGGCCACAAGTTCCTGAGTCTCCTGGTTGTTCCCAGGGGAGAGGATTTTCATCTGCTTCCTGGACCTAAGCCCAGGAAAGATGGTCCCTTTGCCTTCAATGAAGATGTACCTGACAGTAGGGGAGTTGGGGGAGGGGTTTACAGCTTGTCTGAGAAGGAACCATCCTTTCCTATTTTAGTTGGACTAACTGGGAATATCATCCAAAAAAAAAAAAAAAAGAAGAAGAAGAAGAAGAAGAGCATGCCTGGCAATTCCCAAGATAACCTGAGGGCCTTACACATTATTCTGGGAGGAAGGTTGTTTCTTTGCAGGGGTGGGGGTTCCTAGAATAAGGTCATGGGAGCTCCCACGGAGGATTATTTATCTTGTCTGTGGGTAGAATATAGAGGCCTCACCCAGTCCTGGCAAACAAAAGACTTCGCTGCAAGCATTTTGGGACTCAGCCCCTAATGCCAACAGCACTCATCTTGCCCCTCCTACTTAAATATCAAAGTGGGCACTTTTTCTTTTCATTTGCATTGGGCTCTCAGTCTTCTGATTCCCTTAGACAAAAATTAGGAATTTCAAGAATTTGAGGGTGGGGTGCTTGCACACCTTGGAAAAGGGAGCAAGTGTTGGCTGCTGACCCTTGTACAGGGCTAGAGCATCACGGATCTCCACTTCAGACAGTGCATTTCAATTCTTGTCGTGCGCCTTTGTCCATTTATATAAAGCAAAGAGTACTGAGTGACAGCCCCAGTTAGCCTGCATGAGCAGATCCTAATAAACCCTCCCAAACCCCAACCAAAAAAAAAAAAAAAAAAAGCCACATGCCTGTTTGCCTGCGGCTTATTATTAAGATACCTTCTCAGCTTAAACACTTAAAAGCTAACCAAATGAAATGGCAATTAAGACTAAATTACCCTTCTATCTTTGAGATGACTCTATGGGGCCAGACGGTTCTTGTGAGGCTGACAGGCTTGGAAAGAGGACCTTTCAGAGCCTCAGTATTGCCGGCATGTAGCCACTGATACCCTCTCCAGGTGCTAGACCACTTGGTGCGGGAAAGCCAAATTTTGAATGAAGTAAAGCTGAAATACTGCTTGAAAGTTGAGAAACCCACAGCAGAACAAGAGAAAGGTGTGCGCTCCCTTCCTTCCTGCCCTCTCTTTTTATAATATAACTTTCAAACATTTAAGGGCTATTTGAGGGTAATGGTGTTCAAATACCTGGTGCCACTGCTAAATGGTCCACCCACCCCCCATCCAGCACGGTTTCCAAAAGGGAAGGGAAAAACAAAAGACTGGGAAGTGGGTTGAGTTGAGGATTGAAAGACAACGTTTTACCTAAATGTGGAATCTTGTCATGCGTCTTTATTCTCTTGTGTTTTTTCTTAAATGTATTGCCAGTTACACTGTTTCTTTATGATGGAAACTTGGGACTATCCATCATGCTTATTTATTTTAAAAGCTGCAGAAAGTGTAAGCCACCGCCGGGTGTTGCCTCCCAAAAGAGGGAAAAGAGCCCAAATTCGATGTAAATATGGAAGAAGCAGTATTGTTTCCAGTTGGGTAAAGGCAGACACCCCAAACTAGATGAAATTGATTTGGGTGCTTGTTGCAAAAAAGCAGCTTTCAGCATTCAGGGATTGGAACCAATAGGAATGAACACTTACTTATGTAAAAGTAAGCTTTAATTAATATATATTTCTATTTCTAATATACGCATATTGGGGCTAGATCTTTATCTTCACAATAAAATGTGTGCAAATTCTCTCTGCAGAGATGAGTCCCCACCTCAGTCGGTATAGAAAAGCATGATAAAGGTTGGAAAAAATGGATAAAAATGTTGAAAGAACCTCCAGTTCCTTATTAGGCGAAGATACAATATTTATTCCTTGTCTCCTGGGATAAATCTCTTCTGCCTATTGTCCTCCCAGTTCTCAGTGCTGATGCTTAATTTTCAAAACTTCTATATTACCAAGGGACCTACGACATCAGCCAAAGAAATACTCAGCAAGTACAAAATCTGTTCCAGGGAGCTGCTTTTGTGCAGAGGGAAAATTTTGTTCCTACAGGTTTTTAAGTGGGTAGAGGCAAGGAGCTAGCTGATCTGGGCAAAGCCATTGCAATTTAGATCTCTATCTATAGACTATTTTTTTCCTTAAAAAAAATTGGAAAATACAAGAAGTTTGGATTTTTTTTCCCGATTCTTTTTTTGGAGGGGGAAACTGCATCGTAAGCTTTCGGAGAAACCCAACATGTCAACTACCTTTCCGGGACTAGTCCACGATGCCGAGGTATTATTACTTTTTTTTTTTTTTTTTTGAGCGCGCGCGTGTGTGTGTGTGGCGGCGGCGGCGGTGGCAGCGGCGGCGGTGGCAGCTTCCCCTGTCTCTAATCTATATTGGACCGTTACGTTTAATTATAATCTGGCTTTCGGGAGAAGTTAAGGAAGGAAAGGGGGAAAAGTTCGTTATGACATCTGTCGCCAGGAAGGGCAACTCTACCACGTTAAGAAACGTTTGCCATAATGAGGGGGGAACCATAATCCTAAGAAAAAAGAAAGGGAGGAGGTGGTGAGGAGAAAGAGATAGAAAAAAGATACTCAGAAAGGCAAAGTAAAGAGATTGATGGGGGGGCGGTAGGTGGACAAGGGGGGTGGGGAACCACGCACCCCTTTTGGAATGGACTTATTCTAGGAAAGTGAAACAGAAAGTGGGGGTCGGATTCCTTGCCCCAAATGGTTAAGAAATGAACAAGTTCAATGATTTGCACAGACTGGATTTTGAAAATATATGGACAGTGATTTTGAACAGCTCTGGCAAAACATTTCGGCCTGGACAGCAGCGGATACCTGGGTTGGTATCTGGCTGGAGTGGCGAGAAGCTCTGCGCGTGTGGACTCTCGCCTTCTGCTCCCCGCGGCCCCGGAGACAGTCGCAAACCTGGCTCCCAACGCCCAGCTCCCTGCGCAAGTTGGGCAGGAGGTGTGTGTGTGTGTGTGTGTGTGTGTGTGTGTGTGTGTGTGTGTGTGTGTGTGTGTGTGTGTGGTGTCACCCGCACCTATATAGGGTGGGGGATTTTTTTTCCGCTCTCGACTGTGAGGACGAGGCCGCCCACCCCCAGTCCGCCTGCTAGCAAAGGCTGTCTGGCAAAGGCGTTGAGCCCGGGCTGCGACTCGGCCCGAGCCCTGCGCGCTCACTCTCCTTGGAGAGCCAGAGAAAGCCCCTGGCTCCGGGAGAGCAGCGTCTTGGTTGCACAATGACAAACCTCAAGTTTTTCTGCTCTCCCTTTTCCCCCTCTTCCTTCCAGATACGTCACGACGGATCAAACAGCTACCGTTTGATGCAGCTTGGCTGTCTGGAGTCCGTAGCCAATTCCACTGTCGCCTATTCCTCCTCCTCTCCTTTAACTTACTCCACCACCGGCACCGAGTTCGCATCCCCCTACTTCTCCACTAACCACCAGTACACCCCGCTCCACCACCAGTCCTTCCATTACGAGTTTCAGCACAGCCACCCGGCCGTCACCCCTGACGCCTACTCTCTGAACTCGCTCCACCACTCGCAACAGTACTACCAGCAGATCCACCACGGGGAGCCCACCGACTTTATTAACCTGCACAATGCGCGGGCGCTCAAGTCGTCCTGCCTGGACGAGCAGAGGCGGGAACTGGGCTGCCTCGATGCCTACCGCCGCCACGACCTGTCCCTCATGAGTCATGGCTCTCAGTATGGAATGCACCCAGATCAAAGACTCCTGCCAGGGCCCAGCCTGGGGCTGGCCGCCGCGGGAGCGGACGACTTGCAGGTAAATAAGCATGCAGTGAATTTGTCTGAGCCCTCCCCTATTCGCCCTCCCCCTCCCGTTCCGTTAATTCTCTGACTGTAAGCCGACTCTCCAAGTCTCTCTCTCCCTCTCTCTCTCCCTCTCCCCCACCCCTCACACACACACACAGCACTTATGGGAAGTTATCAAAACAATTAGAGGAGGCGTGTGCCATTCGATCCCTCTCATTGGATCAAGGCATTTCACCTGGACGCTCCGAAGTCCGGCTAGCTGCCGTTTCCCGCTTTGGGTGGGTCTGCAAGGAGGTCTTTGGTAAATCCACATTTCCGTCCAGGAGGCCGTAGGGTGGGGGAGATCAAGGATGTTGGGGCTGAGACAACTGGACTCCGAGTAAGACCCGATGAGTTGATGACCAATCGCACCCTCAGTCTGGCGCTTTGCCGGGTCTACCCGTGTGTCTCAGGAGTTTGTCCCAGACTGAGCTGTAGGGAGGTTATTATGAATTGGGAGGGCTGGTTTGTTTGGGGGACATGGTTTGGACCCTGAGCTCTAGCGTAAGTTTTACCATAGATACTAGATTGATGTGGAGAGCAAAGAATCGCACGTAAAATCCTCAAAAGTGGATCCCAGTGAAAGGATCTGTACAAGGCACCTCACCAGTGTTGAGCCTAAATCTCTGTGCCTGAGAGTGTCCAATCTCACCAGCCAGTTGATTTAAAACTTAATTTTTTTCCTCTTCAACCCATTAACTTTTGTGTGAGGTGCAACTCCTTAAGAAGAAGGAAATGAAGAAATAAAGAGGGAGAGAGAAAATAAACAGGGAGAAAAGTAAAGAAAGAGAGAAAACAAAAAGGGAAAGAGGAGGGGAGGGAGGGAGGAAGGAAGGAAGGAAGGAAGGAAGAAAGGAAGGAAGGAATTCAGATACTGTGGAAGTCACCACTCAGTTTGGTATCTCTCTCCTACTTTCTTAATGCAGTTTTGCATATTATTTGCAACAATAGAATTTATAATTATGTAAGCATATTGTCACAGCTTCATTTCAAACACGTAAGCCCACAAATGTCCAAAACAGAAAGACATGACTTTGCAACTTCATTTGCCTGAAAATGCAACTAGTTCTACCTGTGAGTCCCTATTTTTCAGTTGGCACAAAGCTGGCCACCTCCACAGTCGCCACAAGGAAAGGCTAGATACTTGGAGAGCACAAGTTGGAGACGCTAGAGATCCCTTGTTGCGCACAGAAAATCTTTTCCCCTCATTTACCTCCAAGCAAGGGATCATTTTAAAATTGAAGTGAAAGCCCTTACAGTCACAACAAAGAGCCATAGCCGCAAGATCGGCACACAAGAAAAAAGATTTGGCTCCATAAACCTTGACTTTCTACATTTATATTCACGAAATAATTTTCTATGCTCAGAGCATTTTTACATTTTTCACAAGGATCTCCTTATATCTCAAGGGGGGAAAATCTGCTATTCAATGCTTAGCTCAACTAAAACCTATTTACTCCTTTTAATAGCCGCGTCTGCTGCTGATTTTTTTGTATCTGTACAAATTTTTTTTATGTGCTAGGCACAAAGCTGGGCATTTTTCAAAAGAGGGGATTAGGACATTTGCAAGCACCAGACAAAGAGCGAATCCCATGCAAAAGAACACCGTAGTTTATCCAATTTTCGACTTAGTGCCATTCAACTGGTCATTTATGCAATGTCATCCGACCAAACAACATGTTTTACTTACAAGGGGGGAAAGTTTGTTAAGTGAAAAGTCCAAGATTTGTTTTTTTCTACAAAAATAAATATCTAAACAATGCGCCAGAGAATGGACGGGAAAGGGTTCACTCCTTCGGAGAGCTTTGCAGCCTTTTGCCCTCTACATTTTGGATATTTTGAAGGCTTTTTTCCAGTATATGTTTTTTTAATATTTCTATCTTTTTTTCCCTATTTATTACTCATACTGAGGGAATATTCATGCTGAGAGTAACACTCCAAGATACTAGAAGAAACCGAGTATTGTATACTATCTATTTATGTATCTATGTCTATAGGCATATCTATGTGTATATATGTCATTTTATATATGTGTAAATATTAAGGAAGTTGTAAATCTGGAGAGTTATTTTCTCTTACTCCTCCTGGACTTAGGCAGCAGAATGAAAAAGAGAGAAAAGTCATAGGTACTTTTACAACAAGAAATGGGAGGGGGATGTGTGGGAGAAACCCGTCTCTCTCCTTTTATTTCTTCCTTTTTAAAACATTCATCAGCATATGCCTCATTTCAAATGCAACAAATGTAAATATACTTTTCCCTGCACAGAATTTTAAGTGAAAGTCCAATGGTTTGGAGGGCGGTCTAAGTCTGCCTAACAGATGCAAACAGTCTTGTGGCTTCAGTTCCATCTTTGAGTCCCCTAAAAAGATTTGCTATGGCCAACAAAGGAAACTGTCACACCTTTTCCCATCACTGCTTTAATTTATGCTCAGTCTCCAAGTTTTTTTTTTATATTGATTTGATAATCACTTTAAGGCAGAACAGTTAAAATAAGAAAGAGCTCGTGAGTCAGTTGAAAAGGGGGCTCTTACAGGCCTGCCTCAATATGGTGAAAATGGGGAAGCGAGAGGGAGCCAGGGCTGTAAAGGTTGTTTTGTAAAGTGGGTTTTTATTATGCACCGACTCTCTCCGCATTTACTTAACTCTTCACGGGCTGTTGGGTAGGTTAACACCCTTCAAGGCCTCTTTCATGTCCAATACCTCGTTTGTTTGTAAAGGAAAATGAGCCTTTAACACATTTGGACTCAGAAAAAAAAGACACAGAGAGAGAAAATTTTATTTTTCCTAGTCAAAAATCAGCAAACCCTTCCCTTCTTCCCAGTTCAAATGATCTCTCAATCCATTAGGAGCCTAAAGATCTAGAGTGAGTGAACCTGGAGGTGTTTCCTCTGTAGGACCCATTTTGGGTAGCATTACAGGATGCTCCTTGAACTGAGGCGAAGCAGAACATTCATGAGATAACTCGAATCTTCCACTTGAAATGGCTCCTCTGGGCTCCCAAGAAACCTGCAGTGCCAAACTTGACACCTTTGGTGTAATTTGTTTCATGCAGAAACTGCTGTGGAAACTGTATATGCTAGGTGCCTTGATGGGAACTCAAAGGGTTTCTCATTCACCTATGCCAAGGTGAAAAGCACTAAGGCCTTTGAAGTGTAATATTTTATGGTGTTGTCAAATGCATACTTTAAGATTTATACAACTCTTAGATTGTGGTTTTCTGGCCATTTTCTGCCTTAAAATCATGCATGCTACAAAACTTGCTTCAGCTCAATGGATGCTTTCAAGTGTCTGCTATGGGGCTTTGTGGGTATAAGGTTCAGGGATGGGACAGACTGAAAGACTTAACTCATGTGGGCATACCTATTAGTATCAATTTGAGTGATTTTATTTATTTTTCTTTTATTAAGGGCTCCGTGGAAGCCCAGTGTGGGCTTGTTCTCAATGGCCAAGGTGGAGTGATAAGAAGAGGTAAGTAACAACCTGTTAAAATTAAACATTCTTTTCTTATCTATTACTTCATTTTGAAGATCCGGTGGTGCTTTTAAACATCAGACATCTTGTCTGATGATTAAGAAAACAATCACTCTTGGTCAATTACTCTTGTCTCATGCAAGCATACCCACATTTAAAAGCCTCCTTTTCTGCACCAAGGCTTGAACTTAGCCTGTGCCCAAAAGACTTATGATAGAAGAGATTGGCAGTTTCTCAGAGAACAGTGACAGAATCAAAGTTCAAGACAAAAAGAAAATCTTTCTCACAGCCCCTTTCCTCAACATGGAGCAGAATTTCTGGTCTTTTTTAGTCTTAAATGTGCCAGCCACAGCCTGGGTATTTGAGGTAATGGTGTTAGCTTAAGGCTTTGAAGGATTTTGTGAAAGGCTAGATTCATTGAGGCTGCAGGGAAGGCTAATGAAACACCAACATTGTAGCTGCCCTTATTTTTCTAAGTGTCCTGAACATTTCTTTCTTTGAGGGAGGGTGGTAGGGGGAGGTGGTGTTAACTGTACTGGATAAAGCTTTCTTGTTCCCATCTGTTGAAGAAAACATCTGAATCCAGAGTTAGCCATGGAATTGGAAGGTGGGGGGGGGGGGGCGGCGGGCAAGAGTAGAGAGCTGTTGATTTTGGCTCAGACACTGAAGGGAGCTGTGTCTCAGATGTTCCATTTTGACAAAAGGTTTTGAACTATGACATTTTAAGGGCCTCAAGGCAGCGCAGATTTTGCTTGCTTCCCACTTAACTGTACCCAGAGCCTCTGAAGCATATTTTCCTAGCAAGCTGAGTAACCCGAGGAGCACACAAGGCAAAGGGGACCAGCTGTTATCCCAACTTCATACGAATTAATAAGATGTGGCCTATTCACCAGTACTAATTCCAGCTCCAGGGCTGCAGTTGTCTTTAGTAACTGAACCACTAAAGACTGAGTCTTCTGATGGCACCAAATAAATGTGCTTCAGTCCCTCTCCATCTCTTTCAAAGCTCTTGTAAAGATTCCAAAGAAAGAAATGCATTGATAGAGAGCATTGGATTCTTTCATGTTTAAATTCCAAGTTTTGCAACCCTATGTCCATTGTGAAACTCCGTTTAAATTGAGGGGAAAAGAAAAGAGTGCTTTCCTTTTGAAACTTGACTGTTATCATAGTGGATATTTGAAACTTCCATCAAATGAAAAAATAGATATTTAAGTCTGTTGATTTACACCATGGATATTTGAAAACGATTTTCTTAAAAAAACTGCTAGTTTTTTTTTCTCCACAAAGATTTTTTTTAAATGAGTAACATTAAGCTTGTCAGCTAGGCCAATACTCAGCCATATTGACACGATATGAAATAGGACCAAGACTAGCGAAAATTGAAATAGAATATACATCCTGTTGAGGGGTGGGGTTAAAAGTACAGAATAAAGAGGGGGCCAAATAAGAGGTGCTGGTCCGGGTCAGTTGGGGCGGTCACACTGAAGGTGAGGCCAAGCACTCTGAACGCACGGAGGTGTCGGTGGTGCTGAAGGACAGCGCCACTAATTAGCGCCGGGAGCCGGCTCCTCCCAGAGTCCCACTGGCGCTACTGCGGTGTTTGAGTTCAGCCCCGCACTTGAGCACCTCCTCAATTGCTCGTAAATTGCGTCGTATCGTACATTAGCTGACAGGGGGTGGGAGTTATTAGAGGTCAAAGGTGGGAGTTGAATGTGAGGTGGCTGTGTAATCAGTTGCATTTTCGAGGAGACCCTAAGGAACTCCCCCATTACGCCATTCTCCAAAAACCCCAACACTCTTGGGTAAATACAAGAAGACAGTCTTATCAGAACCAGAAATGGTCTTCCTTAGGTGATGTTTTATTGTTCTTGTAGCCTTCAGTGCCAATTCGCTTCACTAAAATAATAATAAGAAGAAGAAGAATAGTTAAATCCTGTGCCGAATCTGTTGTTTTAAATCAAATATTGATCTTGTGGCCAGCGTGGCTCTAAAGAGAAAGGTGGAAGTAACTTGGGGTTTTTGTCTGTATTGTTTGACTGAACCCCACCCTGTGAAGGAATTTAGATTATAACTGATGAGTTCATTCCTTTTCTGTGAGTCTTCAAGATAAGCCAATTGACTTGGTAATAGCCCTGGAGATCAGGGTGTGCTGACTTGTTTACTCTGACCTGATCAATCTTCCTGACAATTTACAAACAGCAAGGATATCAGGGAAGTCTTGCATTAAAAGGTGGTGTATATTCTGCCTGGAGGACACCCAGCCCGTCATCTCAGGACTCCCAGTTTTTGAAGAAAAGCTAAGGAAGCCTCTTCTCTCTATTGTCCCAGTAGTGCATAGGGTTCTTACTATTGGTAGCTCTAGTTACCTTTGTTCTTCGGAATCTCGAAGACCCGAACTCCCGCTCTCTGCGGTATCAGCATGTTGTGCGCCAGTTTAGGTGGGAGTGTCTCTCTTCTAATCCATGCTTTACAGGTAACTCTCCACATGAAACATAATTTCTTGAAAAGCACAACTTTTCACCATTTTCCTTCTGCTAAGGTGTTGGATAAACCATCATTACATTTCTAATGATCTCCAGAATTTATTGTGGGAGAAAAAAAAATACATTTCACTTCCAAAGACTCCTGAAGAAAGATAGATTCCTAGGTGCCCTACATAAGTTCCCCAGGGAGAGACTGTCCTAGTTTGCAGTGGGGTGTGTGTGTGTGTGTGTGTGTGTGTGTGTGTGTGTGTGTGTTGGGGGAGTTTCCGCTTTTTAAATTTGGCCACTTCTAAACGTAAAGATGAAAATACCACTTCCCTGACTCTCTTTGGTAAGTGGCAGTTACGTTGTTTTGCCCATAATGAAGGCCCACTAGCCGAAGAAAGAGTGAGTGGGGGCAGCAGCGAGGTAATTACCACCTAGATAAAATATTTGCCACCGCCTCTGAGGCGCAGCTCCCCGCGCGCTCACTCTCGGTTAATGGTGTGCGCGATTTTGCCTGCAGCTCCGCCACTCCGACCATCAGAACCAATAATCTTTACTTTACCCTGTGCTTGGGTATCGATAGCTTCTCTCGCCTCCGGCGTCGGCTTTGATATGTTAATATTTCTGGGTAGCAAATTCTGCAGAGATCATATTAATGTTGTACGTACAGAGTGGAGCTTTGCCTTCGTTGAATATTCAGATACTGGGTTTCAAAAGGCATCTCTTGAAGAAATGAGGCTTCTATTTACAGAAGTCATCTGTGTTTTTAATCACTAAAAAAAAAAAAGAAAGAAAGAAAGAAAGGAAAACCCCACTCTTCTTATCCCCAGGAATCTTCTGAGACTCCTTTATGACACCCTCCCCTTTGTCAGGCGCTGGCCCCTTTCATTTCTCACTCTGAGAATACAATAGTAGGAGTACAATGTTGATGATGACGAGGACGATGATGATGAAGCTAATAATGAGTGGATCCAGATTGGAATCGGAGGGGCAGGGGTTCAATTGGGTAGGGAGCTGTGGCCTTCAGAACAGGATGCAGGTGAAGTGAGAAAACCAGTTTTTCCATATTTGGGCGGAAAGTGACATTTTGGCCCTGGTCTTTTTTTGTGTGTGTGAAATCGGATGACAAACTCAAAAAAAAAAAAAAAAAAAAAAGGAAGAAAGGGGAAAATGAAAAAAGTGAAGAGGGGAAGCTCCCTTGTTTCGCTTTGTGATCACTCTGCCTTGCAGCCCCAGGCTAATTTCAGAAGCTTAAATACCGCCATAGCCTCTGGGCCACGCAGAGAGGGAGCAGACCCGGCCACCGGCAGGCTGGAGCGCTTTCCGGATTGCCCGTGGCTACGCAAAATACAAACTACTTTGAATCAAAACATTTTTGGGGAATTAATACAATGTGAACTCTACACGTTTTCAGAGAGCTGGAGTTTGTCAGATCGCTTAGAGGTGACTGGCAAGCCAAGGCGGAGGCATTTACGCTATGGTACAAACATTGTCAGATCTGATTTAATTTTTAAAAAGTGCTGCGGTGAAACGGAGCATAGAACTAATCGCCCGGGCTGCCAATAACAGGGTGATGGCTCTGACTGCTTTTCCCTTCCGCAGCTTTCACGGCTGCCCACAGGCTGCTTGGGCAGGAGGATGCGTTTTCCTCCCCTTCTTAGCGTTTCTCCAGGCCCCTGAGCTTTGCGGAGAGTTTAGTGAGGGCCTTTGGGTCTTTCAGCAGTTTCTGGAAGGAGTAAGATTGGAGGAGGGTGGGAAGATTTGTGCCTCTTCTTTTGTCAGAGCCCCTAGGATCTCTCTTTACTTGAATACTCAAAACGAATTTCTATGGCTTATTCATTGCGAAAATAAAACCGGAAATATACCTGGAGCCTTACCGGCTTCATTAGTCTGCAAATTCAGGGGCTGCAGTTTCAGAATTCAATCACCTTTATATGAAGTCTAAAATTCATACACCAAAAGATCTAGATGTATGGTTTGTTGCAAATCTATTTTGCGGGAATGGGGGAGCTGCTTTTCCATAGCTACTGCCTTCTCTCTAATTTCCTTTTTGCTTTGAAAATCACCAAAAGCCAAAGGACTCTCTGCGTTGGAAAATGGGGACTAATTTCTCCCCACCGCGAACACACACACACACACACACACACACACACACACACTATTACACACCCACTGCCACAGTAAACCAGTAGATCTCCGCTTGCAGACATCCTTTCTTTTGTTAAACCCGCTTCCCTTTGTTATTTGATTACAATTAGTATCTGCTGCCAAGGGGGTAGGGGATTACATGGAGGAATTGGGATTGAGAAGGGCAAGAGGCTAGAGGGGAGGCCGTGGAGAATGTTCTTACCCCACCCAGTTTAAACGCTTACCTCGAAGAAATGCACCCGCAGAACAAACGGGGACAGGAAACTCCTGTAATCGCTTACACATTTTTAATGTGTCACAGAAAACGAGCGATCACTGGAGATGAAGAAGGGGAGGAAAAAAATCGCTGCCGTTTGTATTTCTTTCATTTGAATTGTAAACATCTGTTTGGCTGTAAGGCGAACAGAACATTTATTTTGCTCTCAAGATTTCGTCTAATTATGTCAACACTGGAGCGGCGGCGTGCGGGGCGGTGCTGTGGCTTTGGAGAGGCTGCGCGCACAGGCCCAGCTCCCGGAAGCCCGCCAGGAAGTACTGATCGCACCTGGAGAACACGCGGGGCCTCTCCCTTCTTTGACTGGGGAAGCACCCAGAGGGGGCGCACGGCTTAGAGGCGGCTTTGAGGGCCCCAGGGGAGCCGCGGTTCCTTGGAGATCGACCGTGGCTGTTTCCTCTGCCCTAATTGCCTGGGATGAGAAGAGTAAAAAACGAGTCCAGGCCTTAGCGCTTAGCTCTCTATCCGGTAGCAGCGCAAAAGGTGGGTGGAGATATCGTTATTCTCCGAGGCATGCACACAGTGACTGACCAATTGTGGGGTTGGGTGGCTTTTCCTCCGGGTGCTGAACACGCTTGCATCCATTTCCTGTTGCACCTCCTCACTAGCTAGGAAGATAAGCAGAGCGGCTGTGAGCATTCCCGTTTTTCAGATGAGCAGACTGAGTTCCAGAGTTACTCACCTAGAGTCGAATGGATCACTAGTTGGTAGGCCTATTACTTGCAGCCCAGTCCTCTTTCCACTCCCCCACGCCGTGCCTCTAGACACAGGGCCAGAAATTTCCAGCCAAGCCAAAAAGGGTGCAGCCCCAAACCCCAGCTTCTTCTGGCAGCTGGAGGATCTGCATCTATATATTCTGTGCATGGTTTTGTCAAACACTCATTAAGTCCTTGACTCACTTTTTCCTATAGCAATGGCAAAGTTAATCCCTTTTATGATTGTCATGTCCTAGACAAGTGACCTTGAGTGGATGGTCCCTGATTTCTTATGCCGTTACTATAGCTACCCATGTAAGTTTGTAGTATCACTAGAAATAGAAAGCCCTATCTCCAGGTTTCAATTTTAAAAATAATGACCTTGGTGGAAGTATTATTACTTCTGTGCACTATGAATGGAAAAGGGATGTACTCTAGAGAAGTTCTGTGTGAGGACCTGGCTGTGGCACCAGAGACACCCCTAACTGGAGTCCTGGGTTTAGAATGAGTATTGCTAATGTCAGTAAGAACTGACATACAGCGCAAACACCATGAGGAATTTCTACTAGTGACACTGGGAATTAACACTGTAAATGGCTCGGCATGGTTGACCTTTCAGGACTTTCCTTCTTTGAAATGTCATCATTGAACATTAGTATTCTGGATCTCCTTAAAGAATTCCTACCTCCCTAGAACCTTCATGCCAAATGCAAAACTCTCATTATGTTGACCTTTTACTTTTTAATTCCTTCCTAAAAAGAAAAAAAAAAAAAACACTTGGAAGAAAAAATAAGGTTCCTCATGCTGCTGTAAACTTTACAAGTTGCCAAATCTTTAGCCAGGACAAGAGAGTTCCCCAAGGCTGCAGCTATGCCAAGTATCAAAGAAACAGAAATTCCCTTTAAAGATGCTGTGACATAAAAAATAAAAGACTCTAGAGTTGATGGCTAATATGAATACAAAATAAATCCTCCAGGCAATTTATGTGTGCATAAAGCATACCCTTAACGTGCAGCCTATGTGACTTAGCTAATAAATGCACGGAGCATAAGCCGGAAGCCCAACCTGTATGCAGGAGAGAAAGACTTGGGGCCCAGAGAGTTAGTTAGCACTCAGTTGGGTAGCACACCGGTGACTTCCCGGGGAGCAGCTGGTTTTTAGCACACAGTGTTTCCCTTTGCCAGTGGGTGCTTCCTCCAACTGGGGAAAGCTTGATTTCACTCTTTTTAGAAAAATTGTAATATTCTGCATCTTTCTAAATTAAGTTTTTAACCGACTGTAGATTGGTAAAGATAGGAAAGGTCTATAATTGTGTCTTTCCCCTTAGCAATCAGGAAAACAACACGTGCACAAGCCCTCTCTCACTCAGAGTAAACTTGAGACCCATTGGGTGAGATTCCTTGTGCCCTCAGTTGTGCACTGGCTAGTGTGCAAAAGAATGGGCTTTATGTAAGAATATACATTTGCTTATGATTCATAATGAGCATGGGTGGAGGCCCATTTTCAGAAGAGGGCTGTGTGAATTTTGATTATAGACATTATTATTTCTTTGTTTTAATACTTTTGCTTTAGATGACCTCACAGTGACCTAAATTCCAAAGTTTTCAGATTCATGATTCTCATAATATGACACTAAAACCCAGATTCACTGATATCTGGCTTATTTTCATATTCATCTCAACTTTTGAGAGGTCACAAGTTTATTTTTCTAATGCTCTACATACAAAATGTGTAAACATGTATGAACAAAAGTATAATCATGTTTTTGAGCCCAGAAATCTTGGAAAACTATTATTATTATAATTGTACTCTCCCCTTATCCAAGATTTTACTTTCAATTACCCAAGGTCTACTACAGTCTAAAAATATTAAATGGAAAATTTCAGAAACAAACAGTTCATACATTTTAAATTATATGGTGTCCTGAGTAGTGTGATGAAATCTTGTGCTATCCTACTCAGTCCGGCCCTGGAAGTGAATCACCCCGTTGTCCAGTGTACCCAAGCTCTGCAGTCTATCTGCCCATGAGTCACTTAGTTGTCATTTGGGTTATCAGATCAATTGTTACTATATCAGAATGCTTGTGTTCAAGTAACCCTCATTTTACTTAATAACAGCCCCAAAAGATATGCCAAGGAGAAGTAGTGTGTGCATAGATAGGAAAAAACACAGTATATATAAGGTTCAGTGTATAAGGTTTCAGGCTTTCACTAAGGGTCTTGGAACATATCCCCTGTGCATAACGGGGGGCTATTGTATTATTATTTGTTTTAAAATCATCTCTGAGAATGCCAGGTGGGGATGGACAGGCACATTTGTATTTCTATCTCCTGAGGAAGGCATTTGCATGGTTTCCCATGGTGTTTGCCACAAGTTTAACACCAAAAAAAGGATTTCAGTTTCACAATTGAGATTATGGCCTCTCAGATTTTAACTGAGGACAGGTTTCCAGGCACTAGCACTGGCAATTTAGCCAAGTATACAGAGCTCACTTTCTAGCCTGGAGGGGGCTAGCTCTTCTGATGTTCCCCATATCCTCTGTTCTGTCTTTGAGGGACATGCAAGGTGATCACAAGCCTCAGAATGCTTAAGGAGAAAGATGTTCATCACAGCACCTTCAAGGGAAATTCAGATGACTGAAAGACAGCCAGGAGGAATTCCAGAAAGTACAGGGATAGATAGAAACACTTTAAAAGTAGGTCAAGGTCAGCCTGGGGTCCACCCAGGTCCAGGACCCCTTTGCCTTTTTACAATATCCTCCCAGGTTTCTTAGCCACTGTGCCCAGAATCTGAATACCATAGATAGTACTAACATAACATTACATCTGAGTTGCTTAGCAAAGGAGGGCAGGAGTTAGGTGGGAGGTCAGTGAGTCCTAGACCAGTGCTTCTCAAATTTTAATGCACACATGAATCACCTGAGGGGCTTTAACATGCGAATTCTGACTCAGGATGTCTGGGATTGGACCTGAGATTCTGCATTTCTAACAAGCTCCTAGGAGATGCCAGTTGAGAATCGCCCTTTGAGTAAAAAGATTTTGGACAACACTCCCTTGACTATTTTTCCTCTTCCGCCTATGTTTTCTCTTCTTTTTCCTCATAGAACTTTGCCCTTTCCTGGAGCTGGGTCTTAAGATAGCCCAAAACTGAAGAAGCCAAATGTATGCTCAGAAAAGCAAACTTTGAATTTGACCTTGCCACTGAATCTCAAAAGTTCTTCCCTCAGACTTCTCAGTGGCTTGGGATGAGGGGAAGGTCCTGAGAGCAGCCTTGGATTCCGGGGGTTACATAGCCACTATGTTAGCAATGTGGACACTGGCTTAGGAATTTTGCAGTAAAAGACTGAGCAGCAGGGAATACTCCCCAACCATGATCATCTTGGGTCCTCAAGTCCACTTCAGCTGCCTAAGGTTAGGGAATGTACTCCATTGTTCCTGGAGGACAGCGAAACTCAGAGGACATTCTGGACCTTGGAGACAGAACATTTCTGCTCCAGGAGGAAAACTGCTTTGGTGATTTTGCTGTTATCAATTATCTTTTCTTTGTTCCCTAACAGTAATAACTGGCCACTAACATTTAATGGGTTACTGTTACTATATTCTCAGTCACATGTTGTGTTTGACTCTGTGTGCTGATCCGGAGGGCTGATGTATGGTAGAGGGATTTGACCTGTCATCCACCCACATGGGTTGGAAGTTTCTGGCAGTGGGCAAATGATTATCACTGGTGCCTGGTGACTGAGTAACTCTGGCGCCTGTGGTTGGTAGAAGTACGCAGGAAAGGTGATGGTGGCTCTCAAACATTTTGGAAAAGCTTTAAAAAATTTTGTTTATATATTAAGTCCTGGATAAAAAATCCATGTGTGTATGTGCATGTGTGCACACATAGGTATACACACAGTCATAGAAAAATAACATCCACTCTTTGCTTGGTTAACTGGGGGGGAGTTTGGGGCTTTTGATTAATTGAAATGTTTCTTGGTGTGGATGATGTCAAAATTAACACTGATGGGTTAGCCAACACTCCACAAGGAGCTAATTTCACCAAAAAATTAAAACAATCTATCATAAACATTTCCTGTATGATATTTGAAGGACAGAATGTTGTTGTTTGAGATGGTGTCTTCAGAGTAGCGTTTTGAGATGATTCAGTTGATGTAGGTGTAAGGAAAGTTGTGCCATGCATCTCCAAATCCCAAGGAGTCCCTTGATATTTACTGTCTTTTCCTCTCTCACTGTGATTAATATGTAATGTACTTTTTCCTCCAAAGGTGGTACCTGTGTGGTCAACCCCACAGACTTGTTTTGCTCTGTCCCTGGCCGTTTGTCCCTTCTCAGTTCTACTTCCAAATACAAAGTGACCATTGCTGAGGTGAAGAGGCGCCTCTCACCACCCGAATGCCTCAACGCTTCACTCTTGGGAGGCATTTTGAGGAGGTAAGATGAAGTTGATTTCTGGCACTGCAGGTCTCCTAACTATACTGATACCACACTCCCCAGCCCTCAGCTCTTACACCTTTTGTCAGACATTGAATTCCCCAAGTGGTCAACACTTCTCACCTTTTTCTTCAGAGTGTCAAAACCTAGTTTTATTTGTTTTGGGACAGAGCAAAGTCCAAGAATGGGGGCCGCTGCCTGAGAGAAAAGCTGGATCGGCTTGGCCTGAACTTGCCAGCAGGAAGACGGAAAGCAGCCAATGTTACCCTTCTCACTTCCTTAGTTGAAGGTATGTCTTTTCAGCTCTGCAAAGTAATGATGGAGGGGTAGCAATTCTTTGAAACTCAGGATTGGTAGAATATGCTGTTTAATTTGTGTCTATACCAGCAATATTCAACCCTTTTTATCTCATGGCACATATAAACAAATCAATAAAATTCTGCAGCATAGCCCTGACAGGTGTAGCTCAGTTGGTCAGGCATTGTCCCACAAAGCAAAGGGTCACTTGTTCAGTTCCTGGTCAGGAAACATGCCTGGGCTGCAGGTTTTGTCCTCAGTCAGGGGATGTGTGAGAGGTAACTGACTGATGTTTCTCTCTCTCATCAATGTTTCTCTCTCCCTCTCCCTCCCTTCCCATCTCTCTAAAAATAAATAAATAAAATCCTTTAAAAATTCTGTGGCATATCAAATATATGTATTTTTGCTGATCTGACAAAAATATGTATAATTTTTCTTCATTCACACCAGACGGCTATTGTTGTGCTAGCTGTTACCATTTTCTTATTTGACAATTAAGGGAAAAGTGGTCAATAGCTGGTGAACAAATAGCCAATGGTACATAGTCAGGTATTACATGTTTTAAAAATTGTCTAAAAAATTCTTGTTGCACACCAGTTGAAAATCACTGGTCAATACCATTAAGCAAGATAGTTGAAATTTACAGTTGTAATTTCCAATTAATCTTAATAATTATTAAATTATACTTAACATTGTATAAAGCTCAGATAATTCATAACATTATTTAATTTACTGATCTTGGCAATAACAGGGAAGAATACAACAACGGAAGATTTAGGTACTTTAACAAGTATACTCTAAACATCAGCAACAAAAATCAGCTGTACTGTTGTCATTTTTATTGTTGGTTATTTCAGAGTTCAGATAAATTTGACTTAACTCACTATGATTCAGTGCAACATGATCTACAGGATAAATACTGTAAATAGACCTTTATAAAGAGTTCACAGTAGTCTAGGCATGATACTGAGCCTGAAAACTCATTGTTTTAACCGAGGAGATGTCTAAAGTGCTGTGAAGTTCCATGGCTTTTTGGGTGGACAACCTGAGTCACAGAAAGGCTATCGTTAACCAGTGGGGTAGGGACGGTGCTGGAAATCTATTTCCAGAAATTATTTTTCCATTTACCTTTTCCCCTTTGTTTCTTCTATGAGGACTAAACTTTACATGTTCTTGCTCAATCTTCTTCTAAGAAGAAGTATTATTGAAGATTCATTTTTAACTTTGTGGGGGAGCTTTTGAATGTCAAAGGTGAATTCTTCCGTAACTCAGAATACTATTGTTTTAAATACGAATGAAGAGGTTTTCTGCCAAGACTCACTTAAACATGCCTGTGACACTCTTCTTGCACTGGTTGTTCACTTGTCTATAAGGCGCTACGGGAGGTAAAAAGTAAATGAAACACACAAACAAACATGTCTCATTTTTCCTAATTATCAATGTATAGGACTTACCATACAACTTTGTGAAGTGGTGTATTCTCGACACCTGTCTTGGAAAAATACTTTGGTGATTTTGCTGTTAACAGTCATCTTTGCTTTGTTCCCCAGTTGTAATGATGAGAACCACAATGTTAATATTATTGGCCACAAACATGTAATAAGTATTACTCTTACTGTCTTCTGGGGCCGTGCTGTGGCTGCTGTGTCTGCTGACACTGAGAGCTGATGTGTGGCAGAGGGAGCGGACCAGTTGCCCATCCACAGTGGGCGGGGAGATGCTGGCGGGTGGGGGAAGGCAAAGTAGAAAAAAATGACTAATAATCAATTCTAAGAGGAGACAGATTTCTGCTCAATTTAAGTGAAAACATCATTAAAATTATAGCTATTTAACAATAGAACAAAACACTTGTTCAGGATATAACAAGAAACATCAGTGTTATTTAAAAATCATGGTTGGCGGAACTTGGTTGGTTCTTACACCTAACCCCACAGTAGAATCAACTGAGACGTTTATTTAAAATGCCTGGGTCCCATCTCTTAACCAACTGAATCCTTCTCTGGTGGTATGGCCCAGGCATTTAAGACACCCCCAGTAATTCTGATATATAATGAGGTTTAAGGGTCATTAATCTAAATGGTTTTTGAGACCTTTCTACCTGATAGGATGGATTGACTATGAATTCTTAGGAAATTTGTAACCAGTGTGAAAAGTAAAGGCCTTAAGATTTTTTTCCATCATATCTGTGAATGTATTGGCCATTACAAACTGAAAAATCATAAAAGGATATATTCACAATTCTTCCTATTGATTTTTATAGTAGCCAAAAGCACTGGAGTATCCTGTGTGGGAGTCATCGACCGATGCTAACGGGGAGGATGCAGGTTAAATATGTGAAATCCTAGAATGGTCTCGTGCTCTTGCCATCTACTCTTTCAGCTGCCTCTCCACCACAAAGTGCCTCACAGGTGTTCTGTTCATTTGGCCTCTGCTTACAGAGGAGTCACAGCCACCTTTTCTGATGGAGCTCAAGATTTTATTCCTTCCAATTGCAATTTAATTTAATCAGATGCTTTTGATGTCCCCAAAATACTGATGATGTAGAGAAATATATCTTTTAGGGTTGAATTTCAGGCACTTTGATAGAACTGAGGAAAAGAGATTTAGGGGAAAAGGGATCTTTTCCATCCCTCAGCTACCCACATATTACATTATGATCCTCAAATGCATGCTGTCTTACACACACACTCACACACATGTTTTGCTTCATGACTCTGCTATGTTTTATGATACTTCTATTCTATATTTTTGCATTCTTTTTAAATGCTGATTGTATACCCACTAAATTTATTTCAAGACTCTCTGCTGAGTCATGGGTCATGACCCACAGTTTAGAAAACCTACAAGTTTTCTTAGAACATGAGGAGAACTTAATATATGAAGAACAAGGACATTCCACCTAAATCAAAATAACCTTCACCGTAACCCCAGATGACAAGAAGAGCAGCTTCATTGTTTAGGACTCTTCTATTTATTTATATTCTCACATTTCAGATGGGTTAGTGGTGTCAACAAGATGCCATCTGCTGCATTAGGCTCAGAGTCCTCGGAGTCCTGTAGTGGCTGTCAGATGTAAATAGAATAATGATGACCCACCTCTCATTTATCAGCCTCTTCGGATGTTGAAACAGTCAATGTTTCTCTTCAACACTTTCATTACTTTGGTTCTTTCTGTGCTAACATGGGTCTGATTCAGTTATTTCAGGGGTTTTTTTTTTTTTTGCTTGTATAGTTTTGGGTGGTAAATTAAAACTTCACCATGTCTATTAGTTGGTGTGAATATAAGACTTTGAATTAAAGGGGTATTGGGGTGATATTTTTCCTCCTCAATCAAAATTCTTGCAAAAGCCAGCAACATTTTGGGTTAAAATTTTTTAGAAATTCTAAAACTAGATTTCTAGCCATCAAAAATGGTCCATCAGCTTTCTTATAAATCTATGTTTTTGTGGGAAAGATTACTTATTTTTTCCACCATTTTAAATTTGATATTTCCTCCTTTTCTCCTGGACTTTCTACATTAACTCATATATGCACTTTAATCACCATATCATTTTAATCAAAATTAGCTTTTCTTAAATGTCTCTTAAAACTTTGACTGAAACATTTAGCCCTGGCTAGTGTGGCTCAGTGGGTTAAGCATCAGGCTGGAAACTGAAAGGTTGCTGGTTTGATTCCCAGTCAAGGGACATGCCTGGGTTGCAGGCCAGTTCCTCAGTTGGGGTCATGCGAGAGGCAACTGGTATTTCTCTTGCTCTTTCTCCCTCCCTTCTTCTCTCTTTAAAAAATGAATAAAATCTATTTTAAAAGAAGAAACTTTTATAGAGTAGTCTAGCCATGACTAAATTAGTTCTTTCTCAAACATTGTGATGGCCCAGTACATTGCCAGGATTTAATCACCCTTCCCTCTTCATTTCGTACAGTAATTGATTACAAGATAGATGTTATCTGATTGACTTTCTCCTCATAGACCAGACTAAGAAATAAATCTCATGAAGGTCAACCATCTGTGACTTTATAGTACTTGCCTCTGCCCTTTTCTGAAGAAGAATTGAATACACCTTTGCCATTGTTGCAATTTTGATAGGAATCCCATAGAAAGATTAGTGTGCGGGGACTACTCTAGCTCTCCATGAAGAGAAGATTTAACCTTTATGAAGATCTGATCGTTGAACAATAAGGTACCTTATGACAGGAATTAAAATTAGCAAATGAACATTTGTTTTTCAAAAACTACTCCTTTCATGAACATAACAGTAATTTCATCATAATATTCCTAGATATTCATGCTTGCCTTGGGTTTTGAGTCATTTTGTTTTTTATTATTTTATACTGTTTTCCCCTGTATTTCTTTCTCTTTTTTTGTTTGGAGTAAGTCACAGTTTTATTCAAATGTAAGTGGGAAAATAAAAATAGAAATAATGTCATTTGCAGATTTATTTGGAATTATTTAATTATTTATTTTTTATTGAATTTATTAGGGTGACATTGGTTAATAAAGTTGTATAGGTTTCAGATATTATATGTATATATGTGCACTCACCACCCCCATATTTCTTTTATTTATTTATTTATTTATTTTTAAAGAATTTATTTATTTATCTTTAGAGGGGAAGGGTAGGAGAGAGGGAGAGGGAGAGAAACATCAATGTATGGTTGCCTCTCATGTGTCCCCTGCCGGGAACTGGCCTGCAACCCAGGCATGTGCCCTGACTGGGAATCGAACCGCGATCCTCTGGTTCGCAGGCCCGAGCTCAATCCACTGAGCCACACCAGCCAGGGCCCATATTTCTTTTAAATGGAGTCACTCAACTAATAGCTCCGTCCTAGAATTATTCTCAAATCAACATATTTGAATCATTACTTTAGGGGTCACTTTAGTGATGTATAAGAGAGGGCTACTTAGTGTCAATTTGTGATATACTTAAATAATTTCCAACATTTCTCTTACAAATATCATTGCACCTGGTAACCAATGGGATGAAGAACTTAAGGCTGACTGTCCTTCATTTCACTCGAAAATTAAGGCCCATATTTAGAATGGGGAATATTTTTGTTCATGTAACATAGATAGATATATTTGACCTAGAAATTAGATATGAGTATTTGAAACTAGAGTCTTCTGAATGTAATACTAAATTATACCTCCTTTTAATCCACATGTCTTCACTGAACAAGTTTTAAATATATACCTAATGGTTAATACCATTTCTTGTACCCCCACCTTATCATAAGCCTGCAGTTCTTTCATTTCTCCTTGTTTGTCACATTGCTATGACTTCTTTATCCATTCTTGTATTTACAACATCTGAGAGATTCAGATGTTGTATTTGTAACATCAGATGTCACTCCCTGGAAAATACAGTGAGTTAAAGTTGCTTAACCCAATGCACTGATCTTCCTGAGATTTGAGTCTCTCATAGACTCTTTCAGAGTAGACAAAGTTCTATCTCTAGAAAACACTCAAAGAATTTGACCAATATTATTCTTCTAGTTCTAATACTCTTGCTATATTTTTATTATTTATGAATCAGCAAGTTCTGCAGCTTCCACCCTGTATTTTATTCCAGAATAATGTTTGCAAAATTGAAGGAGTCCATTATGTAGTCATTTCTGCCCACCTCATTTGAAGAGTGTTATGGAGTGGGGCTGGGGCTTTATTCACTTGATAGTCGGGTGCATTCGTGGGACAATTCTGCTGAATTTGCAAAGGCTCATACAACATCATCAAGCGACACCAGGAGTTCTGAAAGCCCAGTTTAAGTCCTTAAACACAATTGCCTTGGTTTGCAGTTTGCCATGACAGGTGGTTAAATTCTGTTTGTATATATTTTTAAAGAACAGTGTGGAGCAGTGAAGGGTGAAATATATGTCAGCCAAAGAATGGGACTGTTTACAAATATCGTGTATGATCCCCATTCACTCTTTTCAAGTTTAAACCCTTTGTCAGTGTTGCTTCCTTCTTTAGTTTCAAAAGTGTAAGCTCCCAGGTTCTACCTGGCACTTCTTAACTCATGTGAGCTACTTGTACCACTTGCAAAATTTATTATCCATTGGCCCAGTAACCCTTCCCAACCCAATAATACCATTTTTTAAATTCTGTCTGACTTGGAGCTATTTACTTATCCTGACAGCTTCATTTTCTTAACTTTTAATAAGAATTATAATCTCTGTAATGGTTAGGATAATGTGAGCTGTTATAATAGCAAATTCCCAAATTTTCAGTCTCTTAACTCAACAGAAACTTATTTCTCACTCATCACAGTCCAATGTGATACCCCTTGTTGAAGACCTTCTTTCCTCTCACAGTCTCATTCAGACACTTGGAGTCCTTACATCTGGAGCTCTGCCCTCCTCTAGGCCTTATTCCTTCAGCTCATGTTAAGGAAAGAGATGATGGTGAAAGTGCACAACTCTTACCCAGTTGGCCAGGAAGTGACCCACATTACCGCTGTTCACATTCCATGGGAACTAGTCCCATGGGTATACTAGAAAATGTAGTCTCCAGCTGGGCAGCAACTCTAAAGTACATAAGGAAAGGACAAATCTTTGACAACCCAATAGTCCACTACCTATCTCTGCCTTAACATGTGGCACAGAAGCATATAATAAAGATCAATACCTGTCTTCTACCTTCTTTTTTTTCTAAACAACACTATTTAATAACAAAATTTACTCAGAATCATAAAATTTTAGCTTTGGAGGGAAACAAAATATTGAGTAGTCTATAGCAACTAGGTCATAGCAGTTAACAGTATGCTTCTTGAGTCAAAGAACCTTGTTTGAACTTACTTCTACCACTTGCTAGTTACGTGCTATAGGGAACTACATATAACCTCTGTGAGCATCAGAGTCTTTATCTATAAAGTGGTGTTAATAATAGTACCCTGTTCATAAGGTTGTTGAGAGAGTAAAATCAGAATGTTTGTAAAGCATTTAACATGGTACCCAGCACTAACTTGCTTCTTGATAAGTTTTAGTTACCATTATTCTTAAATGAGTAAACTAAGATACAATGAGATTAACTGTTCTGCAAAGGAACATGAAATTGGGAGCCTAGTTAGTGTGGCTCAGTTGGTTGGGCATCATCCCACAAACTGAAAGTTTGCAGGTTTGATTCCCACGCAGGGCCTAGATTGCAGGTTTGGTCCCCTGTCAAGTTGTGCAGAAAACAATCGATGTTTTTCTCTCACATTGATTTTTTTCTCCCCTTTTTTCACAAGGTCTTTTTCACTCCCTTTCTCTCTCTCTAAAATCTATAGACATGTCCTTGGGTGAGGATTTAAAAAAATTGGGAGCAGCAAGGATAAGAACCCAGATCTTCTGGTTTGCAGCATCACCATGTATATTCTACTCAAATTTGCATTTTTGGCATGGATTATGCCAAAGTTGCATAGCTGAACTACTCTGCATTTTAAAAAGGTATAACTGTGTGTTAGAAAGAAACCTGTGACCCTGTGTTTCACTGTGGATTGGCCCCTCCTGCTAACTAGGAATCCTGGGCAAGTTTCTTGAGCTTACTTACATCCTCTAGTACACATTTTTATTTAAAATCCCAATGAACTCTCTGCCACTACTTAACCACCCAGAGTTAGGATAACATTTCATCTTGGTTCATCCCACTTCTCTGGAATAATGAGCAATAGTGTCTCTTGTACTTTTGATAGGATGTCCATTTAGTCAGTCAGGCAGTCAGTTACAGGATTACCCTACAAACCCTTTTCTTTCTGGACCACCAAACCAAAGGTAGGAGAAAGGAATGCTATCACTTGGTGCTACTTCCCCTTTTTCTTGAATATGGAGTTTATGCAATTGCATTTCCAGGAAACAAGGGGAAAGGACTTGGTAATGAATTCTTTCCTATAGGAGAGGTAATAGCAAGTGGAGGTATATCAGGCTTGCTTGATATGTGATTAACCCATGGCTTTTTACTTTAGGAAGATGTATTGTTCACCACATGAAGTTTGTAGAATTCAAACACCAACATCCTTTTGCCAACTATTTATGGTAAAACATGCACAGGGCATGCTCAGCATTAATTGCTCTTCTCATGGCATTGAGGAGAAAGCTAGTGGTCTCATTGCCTTTACATGGGTACCACAGTGGGGGTTTATGGACTGAGGAGCTAAGGCTAGCTTTCAGGGACTCATGGCAATTACAGGTCTGAAAGGACTGTCATCCCAAAATAACTCTTCCACTGGCCATTCCAGACATCACATTCCCACAGTATTCTTCCCTTGGAATTAAGGTTTTCAGCTTTCTTCTAAAAGTGTACATGATATAAAAGGGTAATAAGTTGGCTCTTTGTCATAATAACTCTGGTGCTTATTTAGTCAGAAAATCACCTGGAACAGCCCAATAAGAAGGGGACCCTGGTGTTCCCTTTTGCACACAAATGCTCCAGCATTGAGTTGCCAGTGGAATTGGGCTCCATAAAGTAAATCCTAATAGAGCTTGTGTTGGTCATTCATTTGAAGTTCTTGGAAAATGGCTTTCCCCCCCCCAGACCAATAGGTATTGTCTCATCTGTAAATATCTTATTCTAAGTCATGGAATAATTTCTAAGAGACTCTGCTTTGATAATTGGTAATTAGATAACAATTAGATATTTTTATTTCATATTTAAAACCTGGTATTTATGAGAATTTTCAATAATTGGAATCAGTAAAACAGAGATTGTATCATACAATATTGTGGACAAATAGACACCTTCTTAGAAGACATCTTAAATCATTTGCTTACTTTCTAGAATTACCTGCATCTGTGATTCCTTTCATTTTTAGGGGGAAAAGGTAGAGGCAGAGGAAATAGGACACTACACATACGATTCTTTGTCTTAGTGCTTGGCGTGCTCTTAGATTCCTGCTTCTGTTCGTGGTGACTGTAGCAGAAAGACAAGTGTGTTCCGGCCACTTGGCTCAGTTCTGCCCCCGCCCGCTTTGCGCGCTACCTGCTGTTGTGAACTGCAGTGCACTCCTCAAGGCGTGTCTCTACATTGTATTGCCTGAGATTTCACTTTCTTTTTTCTCTTGTTATCTTTCAAACTTTATGCCTCAACTAATGTGCTTTTCAAGCACTCAGTTCTGCTTCTTTCTGATATTTACATTTATCAAAATTCATAGGTATTCTAATAAAATTGTAGACTATAATTATTAATATTGATATCTAACTCCTACTGAGTGGCAGTGGATGATTTGGACTTTCTCATGTTTTAATTTACAACATGTATTTGAGTTTAGAATTAAACCTTAGAATGGGGTCAGAGTGTAATTTTGCTTTTGAATTCGTATAATTTTAAATAGATAATTTATACAAATGGTAAAAAAAATTAAATGTTACAAAAGAGCATGTAGTGAAATACCTCCTTTTCTCTTTGTCCCTCAATCATCCAGTGCTCCTCCTGGAAGAAAAAATAACGTCATTGGTTTTTCCATTTCCTTCCAAAGATATAGTGTATATGCATGGGTTTGTTACTCTATGTGCTTTCTGCATGTTGAGTTTTTTTTCACTGATATTAGTGGGTTTTTTCAGTGATTACAAATTGTCCATTGTTTAAAATACTCATGGAATTCCATTGTTTGAGTGAATTATAATTTATTTAATCAGTCTCCTACTGAATATCATACAGGTGTTTTCAATCTTCAGCTATTAAAAATAGTGCTGTACAATGAGTAGCCTCACACTTAAACATAAATAATTCTACAGATTATTCAAGCGCATTTATTCAACAAATTCTTAGAGATATGTTGCAGGGTGCAAAGATATTTATATTTGTAATTTCAGAAGATTATGGGAAGATTGTTCTTCATGGTGGTTATAAATTTATAATCCCATCAGCAGTGGCAGGTAAAAGGCACCGATATGATAGTACTTCCCTGTGCAGGCAGGGAACTATCAACATTTTGATCTTTGTTAATTTGATTGGGAAAAGAGGCTACCTATATTATGAAGGAGGTTGGATTAATTCTTAGGAAAATTTTATGAGCTTTTCTGTATGTTCATTTACTTTGTCCTTATGGGGTAATTTTGTATATTTTCTTATTGATTTATAAGTACTCATTATATTTCAGAAAAGTTGGCTGTATATCTCTGATATGAGTTGCACAATTTCTCTGGTCCTGGCTTTGGTTTGCCTCTTTGCCATTAAGAGTTTTTGTTTGTTTACTTATTTGTTCGGGTCTATCTCCTGGAGAACTTTTTGATATTAATATAATCATATTTCTCATATATTTTACTTCATGGCTTTTAGTATTTATTATAATACTTTAAAAGACCTTTTTTATTCCAAGATTATAACAGATTTATCTCATGTTATCTTCTAATTACTTTGAGGTTCTATTTTTTTTTTTTAAAGATTTATTTATTTATTTATCTTTAGAGGGGAAGGGTAGGAGAGAGGGAGAGGGAGAGAAATATCAATGTACGGTTGCCTCTCATATGTCCCCTGCTGGGAACTGGCCTGCAACCCAGGCATGTGCCCTGACTGGGAATCGAACCGCGATCCTCTGGTTCGCAGGCCCGCGCTCAATCCACTGAGCTACACCAGCCAGGGCTGAGGTTCTATTTTTATGTTTAAATCTTTGATTCATCTGGACTTCATTTTGTTGTTGGATGTATGTCATAGATTCAATTTTATTTTATTTTTTCCCAATGTCTACCCAGTTGTCTCAACCCTTTATTAATACCCCACCTCTTCCCTACTAGTATGAAAAGTAAGCTTCCTCTTACATCGAAACTCCCTATAGAAATAAACTTTTTCAATAGACTAATGGCTTTGTTCCCCTGACAATGCTGTCTCCCCTTCTGCCACCATATTTCCTGTTTTGTTTCCAGAGTTTATACTATATCAGTTAAATAAGGCCGAACTTCTCATGCAAGAGCCCAGATAGAGGCCTTTTCAGTTTAATATTAACTCTATACTGACTGCCATCCCTTTGCATAAGCTACAGAATCACTGCATTTGAGGAAGATGTATAGTCAGTACCTGCACAGTGCTTTCCCTCCACCTGAGAGCAGAGGTTCTAGCACTGGCTTGTGTTACTGCAGAGCTCTCAGACAATGGAGATGCCCTGACTCCAGAGATTAATTGTTGTGGGAGGGGACCCAGATTTTTTTAAAATCAACTCTTATGTCTGGAAGTAGCAAGGGTTGAGAAACGCTGCCTTCAACTATAGTGTGTTAAGTGGCTCCACTGATACAATATACTCTATTTCTCTGGGTTGGCTATATATTTTGACCTTTATAACAATTCTTTTTTGCTCCAGATTTTCACTGTATGCTTTAGGGGAGGGTGTCTCACAAGACTGTTATTGAAAGTTTTTTATTTAACAAATGTTTACTGAGTACCTATTATGAATTAGGTGCTGTACTAAGTGCAGAGTATAGAATGGGAAGCAAAACTATCACTTTGGAAAACCAGTGTTGGCATTTAAACTAAATCATCATTAAGCAAAGGAAACTACCACAAAATAAGGCACCTGTCCTATCACAGATTGTATGATATATAGTGTCGTAGAGTACATTTCCTTCTGAATAGTTTGGGAAACCTATAACAAATATGTTATCTTTGTCCTGCAGCTCTAGGATTTATTGTAGTTGCATATAATAAGATAATCCATTTAATCTTATATTTAATGTAATATCCAGGTTTGAAAATATTCTAGATTTGCTTTCTAATAGGAACTTTTTGGAATATTCCCAAAGATAGACTTAAATGTGCTCTTGCACTGTACATGTAATTAAGGCTGAAATCACAGATATGTGACTGGAATTTAACACATGAATGCTTATATTTAATAACATTCAGTAGAGCAATACTAAGTTAAACCTAAATTGCTTTTTTAAATCTTCATCTGAGGATATGCTTATTGATTTTAGAGACAGGGAGGGAGGGAGGG